>CM055124.1:309107130-309707130 GCA_029206835.1 Rana muscosa | reverse complement strand
TGTCCCACTCTCAGTGTACTTGAGCGCCCGCGTGAGTGTGCAGCGCGGCGATTGGTGGTGCGCTCTGTCCCTGGGACACAACACATCACCGATCTCGGTAAAGAGCCGATGACGCGGTTCTTTCCCCATGTGATCAGCTTTGTCAAATCACAGCTGATCACATGTAAACAAGGAAATGCCAGTTATCAGCATTCCTCTTCTCACACTGACAGTGTCATCAATCAGCGGCATCTCCTCACAGGGGGGATCTGCACAGATAATCAGGGCACTGATTATTAGTGCAGCCCCAACAGTGCCCAGCAGTGAAGCCTTTTAGTGCCCATTAGTTCCTGCTCATCAGTGCTGCCAATCAGTGCCCATCAATGCCTCCTATCTGTGCCTCATATCAGTGCTGCAAATTAGTGCCTCCTCAGTGCAATGCCCTTCAGTTCTGTCTCATCAGTGCCCATCAGTGCTGCCTTTCAGTGCCGCCTATCAGTGCGTGGCTATCAGTGCCCATCAGTGCAGCCTATCGATGCCCATCAGTGCCGCCTATCGGTGCCCATCAGTGCCGCTTATCGGTGCCCATCAGTGCAGCCTATCGGTGCCCATCAGTGCAGCCTATCGGTGCCCATCAGTGCCGCCTATTGGTGCCCATCAATGCAGCCTACCAGTGCCCATCAGTGTAGCCTATCAGTGCCCATCAGTGCAGCCTATCAGTGCTTATTAGTGCATTCTATCAGTGCCCATCAGTACAGCCTATCAGTGCCCATAAGTGCAGCCTATCAGTGCCCATCAGTGCCGCCTATCGGTGCGCATCAGTGCCGCCTATCGGTGCCCATCAGTGCAGCCTATCAGTGCCCATCAGTGCTTATTAGTGCATCTTATCAGTGCTCATCAGTGCCCATCAGTGCCCCCTGTCAGTGCCCATCAGTGCAGCCTAATCAGTACCCATCAGTAAAGGAGAATTCTTTTTTTTTTTCAGTATTTTATTTTCGTTTTTTGAAAACCCCATAGGTGATTAAATACCACCAAACGAAAGCTTTATTTGTCTCAATTTTTTTTTTTGTTTGGGTATAGTGTAGCATGACTGCGCAATTTTCATTCAAGTTGTGACAGCGCTGAAAGCTGAAAATTATCCTGGGCAGGAGGGGGGGGGGGGGGGGGGAGTGCCCGGTAGGCAAGTGGTTAATGCAGAGAGTGCATTGAGGTTAAAAAAAAAAAAAAAAACCTGAAGCCTTTAGAACCATTTTAATAATGTTTTTGTGGTCCCCTCCCCCCTCACTGGCCTGCGTCCCTCTCCCCCCCCCCCCCCCCCCCGCGGAGTCTCGTCTGTACGTTGGTTTTCTGTATCCGCTCGTTCCCGGTCATCCTCAGTCACTTTAGCACTTGTGCAAACATTGTCTGTGATGAGTCTTCACGCCCGCCAGCGGCGCCATGCTGGAACATTTCACGCTACGTGCCTCCCAGCTGCCTGGCACACACACATAGAGAGAGGAAAAATAAAAGTGCGGCGGTATCTGCTTCGCCAGCAAGGCAAACTAAATCATCTTCATGGAGAGTGAGAGGACAGATAATCAGACATTCAGTTTGGAGTACAACAACCTTGCTTCTTCAATTAATCTTTAGCCTTGGCGGTTTTCGCATTGTGAATTCCCAAACTCGCCTTCTTCCTCATGAAAAAAAGGAACACGTCTCTGAAATGAGAAGAAAAAAAAAAAACGCACAAAGACCACAAAGACCGAGGAGTAAATGGTGTCCTTATTTTCATAGCCTTGTGCCGGAATTTGCAATCCATTAGATACCCTTCTATGTCCACAATGGCGGAACTGCGTGTTTGCGGGAAACGCTGCGCCTTATTCTGCTCTCAGTCTCCAAATTCCGTGAAATTCCATTAACTAGTTCAGCGTTTGGAACATACTTGGTACATCCAAAACGTGGGCAGACTGAAACCAGCCGCAGGAGCTGCGATCTAGACATGTGCAATTTGTTTCGTCCCAAATTAGTTTTTTTAACGAATTTCGACAAATTAACGAAAATCCATTTAATTAATTTTTTAGAATATTCATAGGTTTGAATGTTCGAAAATTTGTAAATTCATAAATTTGTGCAATTTGGGAAATTCGAAAATCCGAAAATTTAAAAATCCGAAATAATAACCAACTAAGTTACAAATTATCAGAAATAATGAATGCCATATCTCAACGAATGGAACGTAACACATTAATAATAATAAATAACAATAATAATAATAATAATAATAAAAACTTTTTATTATTATTATTTATTATTAATTTGTTCCGTTCCATTCGTTATTTCGGATAATTCGTAACTTCGGATAAATTCGTATTCGTTACGTTCACTAACAGCCACATTTTTAAAGGAAATTCCAATACCTATAATTTAATAGTTATTATTTTTAGTTCGTTAGTATTTAGAATTTTCCAATTTTCTTTCTTATTTTCGGATTTTCCAATTTATGAATTTTCGAATTGACAAAATTACGAATTTTACAAATTCTCTCATCTACAAATTCACGAATTGTGATCATAACGAATGTCCCCAAGGCTCACCCCTCTCTGGAAAAAAAAATGGATCTACAGCCCCACTTGCTCAGAATATGTACCTTTTCAGTGTGCTGGAATTGGACCCAGGTTCACTTTAACAAGTCCTAATGCAGACGGTACAAGCGGAATGTAACGCGGGTGGTCGGTCAGCTTTATAGAGAGAATTTCACATAAAATGAAATTTTTCAGCGAGCGCTGTTTGTATTGCGCCTTCTCCATAAACTTCCTTTAGGAACGCCGGTCACAGGCCAGCCTTGCATTCCATTCTTTTGCCTGAAATTTCGATTCCTGATCTCCATTCGTAGCGTGACATTTCCCATCTGAGTGTGTCACTGAAATGTCCACCTTCACCCCGGAGCAGAATGCATTCTGTCTGTTTTATTCACTCGCCGTTCTCTGTTACATTTATAAGGACGCGGAAAGATCTGTTCTCGAGCTTCTGAGCCGGTTCTGTTGGCTGGAATGCGACCACGGCGGCACGCGTCTGTCCGTTTATTCTGATATATCAACGCCAGTGGCGGCTGGTGTTTTTTTCTTTTGGGGGCTGGCAAATAGCCACCCCTCGGGTTGGTCCGGGGGCGGCAGCGGCATCGGCATCCCCCCCCAGCAAGACGGTCGGGACATCAAAGCCCCAAACTTACCCCATCTAGTAAGCAGGCGGGCAGCGTGTCCAGCAGCTTTCTTCCTCCTCCTGTGGTGAGGATCATGGTGGCTTCTGCCGTGCATCCCCTCCTCCTCCTAGGCATCCAATAGGATAGTCGGCAGCGGCGGGTGGGCGGCAGCAACCCCCCTCGAGGAACAGTCGGGATATCAAAGCCCTGCACTTACCCCATCTAGGAAGTGGGCGGGCAGCGTGTCCAGCAGCTTTCTTCCTCCTCCTGTGGTGAGGATCATGGCGGCTTCTGCCGTGCATCCCCTCCTCCTCCTAGGCGTCCAATAGAATAGTCGGCAGCGGCGGGCGAGCCGCAGCAACCCCCCTCGTAGGACAGTCGGGATATCAAAGCCCCGCACTTACCCCATCTAGGAAGTGGGCAGGCAGCGTGTCCAGCAGCTTTCTTCCTCCTCCTGTGGTGAAGATCATGGCGGCTTCCGCCATGCATCCCCTCCTCCTCCTAGGCGTCCAATAAGATCGTCGGCAGCGGTGGGCAGTGGCGGCAACCCCCCTCGAGGGACAGTCGGGATATCAAAGCCCCGCACTTACCCCATCTAGGAAGTGGGCAGGCAGCGTGTCCAGCAGCTTTCTTCCTCCTCCTGTGGTGTGCATCACGGCGGCTTCTGCCATGCATCCCCCTTCTCCTCCTCCTAGGGGTCCAATAGGATCGCCAGCGGTGGTGGCGGCAACCCCCCCTCCCCGGAGCACAGTCGGGAAATCAAAGCCCCGCACTTACCCCATCTAGGAAGTGGGTGGGCAGGGTGTCTGGCAGCTTTCTTTCTCCTCCTGTAGTGTGGATCAAGGCGGCCCCCTCCTCCTCCTCATAGGCTTCCAATAGGATCGCCTGACCTTTCAGCCAATCGGGAAACGGGTATCAGACCCGTGCTTCCTAATGGGCGGAGAGGCGATTCAGTGTTAGAAAAGTGAATATTGATTTGCTTTTCTAACACATCTGGGTGGGCTCAGAGCACAATGCTCTGTGCCACAAGCCCACCCTATTTTGAAGCCTATTAGAGCCTCTGGCTCTAAATAGGTGCTTCAAAAGAATAATTCAGGCGTCCGGCATCTTGAAAGGGGCCGGATGCCTGAATAGGGGGTGGCCACAGCAGCCATGGATAGATTCATGGCTGTGAAAAATCTGCGCTATCTCCCTAGGCGGTATCAATACCCAAGTGTTAACACACTACGCCAAGAAAATTAAATGATATAATTGTGCAATGAAGTAAAAAAGTGATGGTGCTGCAAATACAAAAAAAGCTGGAATATGCAGCTAGAAAAATGTGCAAAAATAAATAATAAATGCGCAACCATATAAGTGGCAACCAATGTGCCAAAAAGTGATATATGTATGAACTAACACACAAAAAAAGTTTTTGATATTAAACAAAAACAAAAAATAATTAAGCAAAAAAAATAATTAATATATATTCCCTACTAGGTAAGTATATAAACACACCAAGGAAGTCCATAAGCTTCAACTGCCTGACTCTTAGGCTGCATTCACACCTGAGCGTTTTGTAGCCTGAAGCCTGAAGCTACAAAACGTTAGAGGGGAAAAAATACATTATTCTCTATGGAGATGGTTCACATCTCCACTCCATGTCGCCTGAAGCCGAACGCCTGAAGCTCAAACAAGTTCCGGACCCTTTTTTGTTGTGCGAATCGGGCAGATTGGGCGTTTTAGGATTCATATAATGTAATGGAAACGCCCGATTCAAGCGTCTAGCGCGACAACGAGCGTTCCGACGGGCGCAAATTCGCGCGACAAAACAATGGTAAAAACGACGGTAAAAAACGCCCGAATCGCTACGCTCAGGTGTGAATGCAGCCTCACGGCAGTAGGAGAAGCAGTAAAACATAAACAAACAAACAAAAGAAAAAGTCCATAGATAATGCAGAGCCAGCCAGCGTGTATCAAAATGATGACAGATCTTCAAAAGTTGGAATATACTTCAATCAAGATGTATAGATGGGAGGCTTACCAGACCAGGTGGGTCCCAATTACAGGGACCAAAAGGGCTCAGCAACTACACCGAATGAGATGTCAACGATGCAGTCCTCTGTGTCCTCACTCCACTCGTTGAAACTCCGGCTCCTGGTTTGCCTTGTGACTGCAGGCACGCTCATACAATGTAAAGGATACCAATTTAGGAGAGAAAATAAGAAGACTTCATGGTGCAGCATGTAAAAAACGAAGTACCCTTTATTCTTAAAACGGGTAAACTGACATCCATATGGAGAAAAAACAAAAACTTTTCAAAAGAGCACTAAAACCCCGCTGTGGCGGCAGCCAGTCAGCTGGGGGTGTGGTGACGTCAGGGTCCTGAGCTCCACCCTACGCGGCGTTTCCCCGTAAGAGGGAGCCTCCTTCACCATGAAGTCTTCTTATTTTCTCTCCTAAATTGGTATCCTTTACATTGGAGTGAGGACACAGAGGACTGCATCGTTGACATCTCATTCGGTGTAGTTGCTGAGCCCTTTTGGTCCCTGTAATTGGGACCCACCTGGTCTGGTAAGCCTCCCATCTATACATCTTGATTGAAGTATATTCCAACTTTTGAAGATCTGTCATCATTTTGATACACGCTGGCTGGCTCTGCATTATCTATGGACTTTTTCTTTTGTTTGTTTGTTTATGTTTTACTGCTTCTCCTACTGCCGTGAGAGTCAGGCAGTTGAAGCTTATGGACTTCCTTGGTGTGTTTATATACTTACCTAGTAGGGAATATATATTAATTATTTTTTTTGCTTAATTATTTTTTGTTTTTGTTTAATATCAAAAACTTTTTTTGTGTGTTAGTTCATACATATATCACTTTTTGGCACATTGGTTGCCACTTATATGGTTGCGCATTTATTATTTATTTTTGCACATAGATTCATGGCTGCATGAATCTATCTATTAATCATATAGGGGGGTGGTGTGGAAAGAGGGGGCGTCGCCCGTGCGCCCTTAATGGCCTGAGTCTTTTTACGGCAATGATAAATATGGTATATGTATCACTGAGTGTTAAAGTAGATATTAATTAACTCACTAAAACCTCATATAATCTTTATCATGTTATCCCCTTCATGACCAGAGTCAGAACAAACCTAACAACCCAAACCCGATCTTGCAACTGCACCCCCATAGGAGCCACTGGTGATGATGGAAAGAGATCACATCGCAAAGGTGCAACGTTTCGGAGCCACGCAGGACCCCTTCGTCAGGCATGTGATCATCACATGCCTGACGAAGGGGTCCTACGCGGCTCTGAAACGTTGCACCTTTGTGATGTGATCTCTTTTCATTAAAACTTTTTGGACGAAATTTGTCGATCCAGGGTGTGCTGGCGAATATGTACGCTTGTTTGATGTTTACAGGACCCAACTGGTAATCGCTGCAGCACCCACCATTTTTATGAGCCATATCTACCAAGAACGTGTGCGATAGGAATATTGATCAGACTGGTGATGATGGGTCTGCTGTTCTGCCATGACTCACACAACCGGTTAGAGGTAGAGGCAGGGGCGTATGTACAGGGGTCGCAAGGGTCTCCCTTGCGACCCGGCACCATGCTTAAGGGGGCCCCTTGTACACCTGGATAGGAGAGCGGTAGGGACAGCGACGTGTAGAGGAACCGATCCTCCATGAAGCCGCTTCTCCTCCTCTCGCTCTCCCACAGACATTCAGCAGCTGCGGGAGGGAAATGAAGGCTATCAGTTCCTTCACATGCCGCTCCCACCGCCTACTTATCCCTGTCATTCTGCCCGGGCCTCAGTGTGTTTCCCGGCCCACCGCACAGCGCTGCTGGGTTTCCCTCTCCCACCTCCCGCCAGCTGCGGGTGATCTGTCAGGATCGAGAGCGAGGAAGGTAAATGTGTGTTGCAGCCCCTTCCTTGTCCTAATGAATAGAGTCAGTGATCTGTACCGATCACTGATTCTGTTTTTTTATTCATAGCTGAAGCATAGAAAACTATTTACTATGCTTCAGTTTATGAATGAACAGGAAGCCTCTGTACAGAGCTATTCCTGTTCACTCATTCTGTGCAGCAGAGAAAGTGATTGATAAATGTGTCCTCAGTCCCTTTCTCTGTCTCAAATGTGAGAGATCAGAGGTCTGTTTAGACCCCTGATATTTCACCAAAGCCACCCAATGGGGGTCTTAAAAATAAATACATAAAATAAAATAGTAAAAAAAGAATAAAAAATAAAACAACAAAAATAGAAAACTGCTGTCACCAGTAGCGGAACTACCAGGGTCGCAAAAGTTGCGCTTGGGACTGGGCTCTGGCATACAACCACTGTGGGGGGAACCCAGGACAGCAGGAAGGTGGGAGTAAAGGGCCCCAGGATCAGTGGAAAGGGCCCCTGGTCGGGGGCCAGGGAGGCTCTTAATGAGCACCAGGGCCCTGAAGGCTCTAGTTACACCTCTGGGTAGAGGACCACTCATATCTGGATAACTTAGGTGTTAGTAAGTCACCATTGATATACTAATGCACAGAAATTAGGCCACAAACTACCACATTGGAGGGAAAAAAAATGCATTATGTCGAGGCAGGTAAACAGTACAAGACATAGCATCAAGCAATGGAACACTTAAGCGTTGCAAACTAAGTAAAGTGAACACTGGCCTATAACTGGGTGGATTAACTGAACTGCGGCAGTGTTAAATCAAGATTTTACTGAGATAACCAATAAAGAGTGGGATCAGACCAAGTTAATGCAATAATAATGTCCTTGAGGGCACTTCTGATACCCCAGATATGAGTGTCCGTAAATGTTCCTGGGCGGGGTACCCCTAGATGGTGGTGCCTAAAGTACCTGGGGCCTGAATGTTAGTGTTGATCTGCTTGCGGTGGGGCCCTTCTGTCAACGGTGCACATGAGTCTGTCTCTGTGGTGATAGCTGCAGGGCTACTAAGTAGTGACCAATCTCAGTGGAAATGGGTGTAGCAAGGGGGTAAGTGTTGTATCTCCTCTCCCCACTCCTAGCAGGCAACAGATCTGGTTCTACGCGCTTGGCAATTCCAGTCGTCAGCCTCCCTGTTTTTCAAAAGAACAAGAGAGCGTGTTCTTTTGAAAAACAACAGACTTGCTGGCTGGATCACCAGATGAAAATAGAAGAAAGAAATCCTAAAAAAAAGAAAACGAATGGCGCCGTTACATATACCGTATATACTCGAGTATAAGCCGAGATTTTCAGCCCTTTTTTAGGGCTGAAAATACACCCCTCGGCTTATACTCGAGTCAGTGTACCTGAAAATCTTCTTAGACTGCGGGCGGCGTCCATTGTTTAAATATCACGGCTTCCTCCCGGTCTTGTTCCGTGACAGGCATTTCCAGCAAACACTGTATTGAGTGTTCCCCCTATCACGGAGGTCCTCTCATTCTCGGACTCCGTTTCCCAGCAGACACTGTGTTGAGTGTTCCGCCAATCATGGACGTTCTCTTGTCTGAGGATGAAAAGACGTCCGTGATTGGCGGAACACTCAACACAGTGCCTGCTGGGAAACGGAGTCCGAGAATGAGAGGACCTTCGTGATAGGCGGAACACTGAACACAGTGCCTGCTGGGAAACGGAGTCCGAGAATGAGAGAACGTCCCTGATAGGCGGAACACTCAACACAGTGTTTGCTGGAAACGCCTATCACGGAACAAGACCAGGAGGAAGCCGCGATATTTAAACAATGGACGCCGCTCGCAGTCTAAGAAGATTTTTAGGTACACTGACTCGGGCACAGGGAGGCTGCAATGGACACAGTGAGGTTGGGCACAGTAAGCTGGAAATGGGCACAGTAAGGTTGGGCACAGTAAGCTGGCAATGGGCACAGTAAGGTTGGGCACAGTGAGGTGGCAATAGGCACAGTGAGGTGGCAATGGGCACAGTAAGCTGGCAATGGGCACAGTAAGGTTGGTCACAGTGAGGTGGCAATGGGCACAGTGAGGTGGCAATGGGCACAGTAAGGTTTAGCACAGTAAGCTGGCAATGGGCACAGTGAGGTGGCAATGGGCACAGTGAGGGGGCAATGGGCACAGTAAGGTTGGGCACAGTAAGCTGGCAATGGGCACAGTGAGGTAGCAATGGGCACAGTAAGCTGGCAATGGGCACAGTAAGGTTGGGCACAGTGAGGTGGCAATGGGCACAGTGAGGTTGCAATGGGCACAGTGAGGTTGGGCACAATAAGGTGGCAATGGGCACAGTAAGCTGGCAATGGGCACAGTGAGGTTGGGCACAGTGAGGCGTGCAAATGGGAATTGTTGACCCTCTTTTCCGCTTACAGTAGCTGCTACATTTCCCCCCCTAGGCTTATACTCGAGTCAATAAGTTTTCCCAGTTTATTTGGGTAATATTAGGTACGTCGGCTTATACTCTGGTTGGCTTATACTCGAGTATATGCGGTAACAAATGGTGATCTGCAATATAATAAATGTTTGCTGTTGGGTTTATTATGGCTTTACCTGTCACATCGGTACACTATGATGAAGATCCATTTCCTGAATGTGGGAAATTCGAGATCTTTACCAATAAAAGTATAAAAGTAAACACGCGGATGAGATGGACATTCCTTGAACACCAAGCAAGAAGACGGTTTAGTAGATTGGTGACCAATTCATTGCAGAGAACTAATATCCCGCCACACGCGGACGCAGAGGATATATCTCGCGCACGCATGGCTGACAGACGGCGGGCATAAAAGGATGAATATTTTATGTGTTTTTAATTTTACCGTCTATGAGGCCGATGTTTTCGGAGCCTCGCCGTTCGGCTTTTGTCTGTAACTTCATAAATGTTGAAAGGTTTATCATTTTCACATCTCCGCTCCGGCTCCATTTTCCATCATCTTGTTTTATTAAGGCGGGAGCGGCGCCGCAACTCCAGGTGTTTTTTATTTTATTTATTTGTGTGTCCTTTAATTTCCGAGCCCCAAGAACAGCAATCTCCATCCATATCAAAACCTTACTGTAGGAAAAAAACAACAGAAAAGAACAGCTCTGTATTAAAGGAGCAGCCGAGGGGATGAAAAGGGAGGAGGATTTTCAGGGAAAGTCTTAAAGGTATGTAGCCACGCCCCCATAGGGGTTGCTGAATGTTGTGGTTCACCTGTCACCCTGCCCAACCAGACATCCATCTCTTAGTCTCTGAGTCTCTGAGACATAAAACAGTCCATAAGCTTTGTTTTTATTTGAGGGGATTAAACTTGGATGGGAAATGGGGAATTATGGGATGCCCCAGAAATATTCAGTGCAAACTTGCTCAGGACTTCTATATCCTCTCCAGTATATACACTTCAGTCTTCTCTCCAGCACAATCTCTTGCTTAAGACCCCTTATCCTTCACTCCTTCAGCACTTCCCTTGTTGTAGACTGTTTCTCCTCCAGATTAGCTAGCACCGCATGGTTAGACATAACACTGCTTCAGCCAGGCCTCAGTGAACTGCCTTTTGCGGGCAGGGACCGCGGGCCCCTGTGGTGTAGAAATAGTTCAGGTGCTAGCTTAAGGTGACCAGATTTTTAAAATGAAATCCGGGGACATATTTTTTTTTCTATACTAGTAATAGCGGCAATCAGCGACTTTCTGCCCGTCGCCGCCGCCGCCCCCCTCACAACCTGTCAAGTCTCACTCTCCGGGCCCCGGCTACTACTGGGTGGGGAGCGGAGGAAGATCACTCCGCCAGGGAAGGCAAGGAGATAAGCAGGCAGGCGGCTGGCCGGGACTTGAGCCAAGACAGAAGAAAATGCGAGCGGAGCTGGATGGGAACCCGAAACTGAAGAAATATTCTCTCCGCTCCGACCAGCACATGGTCATCAGAAAGGGGCACAGATAATGGAAAAAATACACCCCCCTAAGCTAGTAGGAGCGGTGGAGCGGGGGTGTGTAATTCAGAATTGTTTTTTTTTTATTCTGCACTGACTGTCTTTGAAATTGCCCCAGCCCCTGTTCAGATCCAATCCGGGGACAAAACCGGGGACAGACTTGGTCCTGGGACAGTGTCCTCAATCCGGGGACTGTCCCCTGAAACCGGGGATGTCTGGTCACCCTAGCTTAAGACCTCTTATCCTTCACTCCTCCAGCACTTCCCTTGCTGCAGACTGTTTCTCCTCCAGACTAGCTAGCAGACTAGCTAGCACCGCATGATTAGGCCTGACACTGCTTCAGCCAGGCCTCAGTGAACAGCCTTTTGCGGGCAGGGACCGCGGGCCCCTGTGGTGTAGAAATAGTTCAGGTGCTATCTGTCCTCTATTCAGCTACCACTCCCAGATAGCTCTCTTCAGGTCCTGCCACCCAGCCTGGCTGCAATGACCTCTCTCCATTGCCCTTCTCTCATGTGCCTCTCCTTCTAGGATCTCGTCACTCCTCCTGGATGCACCCCAGCCCAGGGCCAACCCCCCCCCCTCAGACTGGGGAGCTCCCCGTGGGCCCCGAAGGCCTCCACACTTCATCACTCCAGCTCTTCCACCCAACAACTCCTCCTCAGCTGGGCTGACCCCAGGTATTTAAGGAGGCCTTCCCCCCTGCCAATCCAAGATGGGGTTTGGTCAAGGCTTTGGTCAAGGCTCCTTAACCACTTGACCACTGGGCACTTAAACCCCCTTAATAACCAGACCAATTTTCAGCTTTCGGTGCTCTCACATTTTGAATGACAATTACTCAGTCATACAACACTGTACCCATATGAATTTGTCCTTTTTTTCACACAAATAGAGCTTTCTTTTGGTGGTATTTAATCACTGTTGGGTTTTCTATTTTTTGCGCTATAAGAGAAAAAAGACTGAAAATTCTGTAAAAAAATTGTTTTTTTTTCGTTTCCGTTATAAAATTTTGCAAATTACTATTTTTTCTTCATAAATTTTGGCCAAAATTTATACTGCTACATATCTTTGGTAAAAATAAGTACAAATTGGTGGATATTATTTGGTCTTTGTGAAAGTTATAGAGTCCACAAGCTATGGTGCCAATATCTGAAAATTGATCACACCTGAAGTACTGACGGCCTATCTCAATTCTTGAGACCCTAACATGCCAGAAAAGTACAAATACCCCCCAAATGACCCCTTTTTGGAAAGAAGACATTCCAAAGTATTCAGAAAGAGGCATTGCGAGTTTTTTGAAGTTGTCATTTTTTCCCACAATTCTTTGCAAAAATCAAGATTTTTTTTTCTCTTTTTTTTTTTCCCACAAAATTGTCATATTAGCAGGTTATTTCTCACGCACAGCATATGCATACCACAAATTACACCCCAAAACACATTCTGCTATTCCTCCCGAGTATGGCGATACCACATGTGTGAGACTTTTACACAGCGTGGCCACATACAGAGGCCCGACATGCAGGGAGCACCTTCAGGCGTTCTGGAGCACCCAGGCCAATTCTGACATTTCTCTCCTACATGTAAAAATCATCATTTGTTTGCTAGAAAATTACATAGAACCCCAAAACATTATATATGTTTTTTTAGCAAAGACCTTAGAGAATATAATGGTGGTTGTTGCAAATTTTTATCTCGCACAATATTTGCGCAGCAATTTTTTTAACGCGTTTTCTACGGAAAAAAAATGTTTTGTGCTTAAAAAAAAAAAAAAAACAGTAAAGTTAGCCCAATGTTTTTGCATAATGTGAAAGATGAAGTTACGCCGAGTAAATAGAAACCTAACATGTCACCCTTAAAAATTGCACACGCTTGTGGAATGGCGCCAAACTTCGCTACCTAAAAATCCTCATAGGCGACGCTTTAAATATTTTTACTGGTTACATGTTTTGAGTTACAGAGGAGGTCTAGGGCCAAAATGATTGCTCTCGCTCTAACGTTCGCAGAGATACCTCACATGTGTGGTTTGAAAACCGTTTTCATATGTGGGCGGGACTTACGTATGCGTTCGCTTCTGTATGCGAGCTCACGGGGACAGGGGCGCTTTAAAAAAATATATATTTTTTTATTGTTCATTTTACTTTATTTATTTTAGTTTGACATGTTTTTCCGCCCCAAAATTTTTTTTGATCACTTTTATACCTATTACAAGGAATGTAAACATCCCTTGTAATAGGAATATGGCATGACAGGTCCTCTTTACAGTGAGATATGGGGGGGGGGGTGTCAATAAGACCCCACATCTCACCTCTAGGCTGGGAAGCCTGAAAAAAAAACAAAAAAAAACAACAATCCTGGCTTTGATCGTAGCGGTGAGTCGGTAGAAGCACCGGAGGGCGGCGGGGGGGGGGGGGGACATCCCCTCTCGCCTCCCGTAAGAATGATCAAGCGGCGGAACAGCCACTATGATTGTTGTTATGGTGTAGGGAATCGCCGGCTTAAAAAGCTAATATCTGAATGATGCCTGTAGCTGCACCCATCATTCAGATATCCCCGCACAAAGTCAAGGACGTCATATGACGGCCGGCGGGCGGGAAGTGGTTATTGCAGAGTATTGCCGGGCATTGCGGAGTATGGCAGGGCATTGCGGAGTATGGCAGGGCATTGCGGAGTATGGCAGGGTATTGCATGGGGTATTGCACAGGGCATTGCAGAGTATTGCGCAGGGTATTGCAGAGTATTGCACAGGGTGTATTGTGCAGGGTATTGCAGAGTATTGTGCAGGGTATTGCAGAGTATTGCGCAGGGTATTGCAGAGTATTGCGCAGGGTATTGCAGAGTATTTTGCAGAGTATTTTGCAGAGTATTTTGCAGAGTATTGCGCAGGGTGATGCAGAGTATTGTGCAGGGTATTGCAGAGTATTGCAGAGTATTGTGCAGGGTATTGCAGAGTATTGTGCAGGGTATTGCAGAGTATTTTGCAGAGTATTGCGCAGGGTATTGCAGTGTATTGCAGAGTATTGCGCAGGGTATTGCAGAGTATTTTGCAGGGTATTGCGCAGGGTATTGCAGAGTATTGCACAGGGTGTATTGTGCAGGGTATTGCAGAGTATTGTGCAGGGTATTGCAGAGTATTGCGCAGGGTATTGCAGAGTATTGCGCAGGGTATTGCAGAGTATTTTGCAGAGTATTTTGCAGAGTATTTTGCAGAGTATTGCGCAGGGTGATGCAGAGTATTGTGCAGGGTATTGCAGAGTATTGCAGAGTATTGTGCAGGGTATTGTGCAGGGTATTGCAGAGTATTGTGCAGGGTATTGCAGAGTATTGCGCAGGGTATTGCAGAGTATTTTGCAGAGTATTGCGCAGGGTATTGCAGGGTATTGCAGAGTATTGCGCAGGGTATTGCAGAGTATTTTGCAGGGTATTGCGCAGGGTATTGCAGAGTATTGCGCAGGGTATTGCAGAGTATTGCGCAGGGTATTGCGCAGGGTATTGCAGAGTATTGCACCAGGGTATTGCAGAGTATTGCACCAGGGTATTGCAGGGTATTGCAGAGTATTGCGCAGGGTATTGCAGAGTATTGCAGAGTATTGCACCAGGGTATTGCAGAGTATTGCACCAGGGTATAGCAGAGTATTGCACCAGGGTATTGCACCAGGGTATTGCAGGGTATTTTGCAGAGTATTGGCAGGGTATTTTGCAGAGTATTGGCAGGGTATTTTGCAGAGTATTGGCAGGGTATTGCACAGGGATGGCTGAGCAGGGATGGATGGATGGCTGGATCTGTGACTGCAATTGTCACAGATCCAGCCCACAGTGCTGCTGCTGCCATCCGCTCCCTCCCCCTCCCCTCTCACACTGTACCGATCGGTACAGAGCGGGGAGAGAGGAACCGGCGTCATCACATGACGCCGGTCTGTTTACAAGTGATTGCTCCGTCATTTGACGGAGCGATCACGTGGTAAACGCCCGCTATCAGCGGCGATTTAACGCGATTCGTGATCCGCCGGGTCCTCTGGAGGACCCGGCGGTCACGGAGTTTCCCGTGTGCACGCCCCAGGGGGCGCGCGGGAGCGCGATTCTGGGAGGACGTGATATAACGTCCTCCCAGAGTTAAGCAACCACCTTGTCGACGTTATTTGTCGGCAGGTGGTTGTTAACTGGTTAAAGCGGAACTTCGGTAATTTTTTCATCTTTCCATCTATTAAATCTTCTGCTCTTGTTGCACTGCGCTCTCTCTCACTCTCCTGAGAATTTGCCAGGAAGGGAGTAATAAGAGGGCCAATGAGAGCTGCAGAGCTAGAGGCGTGTGTCTGTGTAAATCCAGTAAGTGAACAGGCAGCAGCTTCAGCTGCCCACAGTTGAAATGGATGCAGCCAGACTCAGTGGAGAGAGATTTCTGCAGCATCTTTGGCAAGTACAGAATCACAGTATATATAAAATAATATGCAAAGTGGTTGGAGGTAAGCTTCAGAATGGCAAAGTTGTTTTTTTTTTACAAATTATGTGAGCAGAGTGCAGTTCCTCTTTAAGATACCCCAGGCAGCCCCACCTCTCTTCCCCTCCTCTCCTTCTAGCACTTTCTAGAAGGAAGAGGGAGGTGACAGTGAAGTGATGTGGCCTGTGAGTCACCAGCTGCTACCCTGAGCCACTGCCAGCCCAGAATGAAAACAAACAAGCCTAGTAGCCAGCTAGGCCAGCCTAAATGTACCTACTCTGCCAACAAAAAAATCCTCACTCTAGCACCTCCCTAACTAGAGGGTGCTACAGGTATACAGGCCCGTCGCTACAGGACAGGCAAAACAAGCAATTGCTTGGGGCCCCAGGAGGCCTGGGGCCCCCAACTTCTCCTTCCCAGGTTGTAGCCCCGAGTCTCTTATCGGGTGCTGTGGCTGTGGGTAAATATAGAAGAGAGATAATCGCTCGCTATTCTCTAATTGCGGGGAGGCTTCTGTCTTTAATTCACACCCCTCCTCTCTCATTGGCTCCAGAGAAGCTGAATTTGTGGCGCCAAATCTGAGTCCTGAGCAGGAGAGGAGCTAGCTGGAGGAAGGATGGGAAATGTCAGCGCTGACAACTAGCACACATTGAGCTGGGCGAGGGAGGAGGAGAATGTCGACCCAGGAGCCTGGACATTGTCACTGCTCATGCAAGACACCCCTTGGGTCAATGGACAAGTAAGGAGCAGGTAGCGAGCATGCAGAGGACTGTCCAGAAAGGAGAAACTCAATCTCTTCCATGCTTGTGTGTGTCAGGCAGCACCTGAGTCTCCCTCCACCTCCTCTCCCAGGGGGGAGGACAGAGCAAGCAGGACAACACAGTAGCGATCATTGCTACCCATAAAGTAGTCACCTGAGCTCCCCAAAGCCAAGATAACAGGAGGGATGGCAGACTGCATTCTTCTCCTGTCAGTCACAATTGTTCTGCCTTCCACACTGTATAGATCTGTGCTTTAAACCTGTCCTGTACCTCAGCAGCACAGGTATGGTGAAAGTAAAATTGTTGAATATGTTAGAAATATAATGGGACTTAATTTCTGGTACTACATACATAGATGCATTTTTACAAAATAATTATTTTTAATATATGTGTATGTAGAATATCTCTAGCACCTCGAAAGTCCCAATATATTTCTAACATATTCGTGAATTTGTGCAAAAACAGCAAAGGATGTGGTGCCATAATACAGCCCATCTCAAGGAAATTAGGATCAAGTCCATTCTTGCAGTGTGTGTGTGTGTGTGTGTGCCTCTTTCACCTACCTGTTTTCATGCTCCAGCCAGCTGCACTGCTCTTTTCCTCCACTAAAACCCCAGCCTCATTACATACCATAAAGTAACATTAACCTGTATGTTATGATGAGGGGGCTGGAGTGTTATCTGCACATACGCCGCCGCCGCTTGGGCTAGCCCGTACATGGTCAGTCATTTTCGAACATGCAGGCGCATGCACAGTGACATAATGGCACCATTTTTAAATGTAAGGCAGCAGTGGCACTTTGTGAGGTCTCAGCAGTGGTGCGTACCTCATCACAGCCCGGTAAGACCCCTCCGCAGCCTCTGGCCCCTGGACCATGTCCGCAGCCTTTGGCCCCTGGACCATGTCCGCAGCCTTTGCAGTGTGTGTATGTATGTGTGTGTTTTAAGTATGTTGAATTTAGTTATTGTGCACTTTTTTAATGTATATTAATTGATTTTATGGTACAGTGGTGTTTTTTTTGCAAATGTTCAATTGTTGAAAATGTTAAAATTTTATGCGCAGTATTTGCACCGTAAACCTTTTTTTATTTAACCACTTAACGACCGCCCACCGCCGATTTACGTCGGCAGAATGGCACCGACAGGCAGAATCACGTAGATCTACGTGATCGCCTTTGTGCAGTTGGGGGGTCCATCCGGACCCCCCTTCACTGCAGTGAGCGGCCGTTAAGTGTTCGGGAGCGATCAGGCATGAGGGGGGGGCCGCTAGATTCCGCCCCCCCCCCCTCGCGATCGCTCCCGGCCAATGAAAATGCTTCCTCCGCCATGTGATGTAAACACAGGCAGGAGGAAGTGATGTCATCTCCCTCGCCGCGGTCTTTTCGTTCCCGGCGCCGAGCAGAGAAGAAGCAGGTTAGTGCACCAACAGTCCACTGACACGTAGGTACACATAGGCACACAAATCACCCCCCAGTCACCCCCAGATCACCCCCCAGGTCACCCCAAAGCCCCCAATCACAGTGTCACTGATTGCAGTGATCATTTATTTTACTGATCACTGCATTTAGTGTCATCTGTGATTGTAAAAAGTTGCAGGGCAGTTAGGATTAGGCCCCTTTAGGTCCAGGGTAGCCCCCTAACCCCCCCCTAATAAAGGTTTAACCCCTTGATCACCCCCCAGGTAACCCTTTCACCCCCTAACTTCAGCGTCACTAAGCGATTGTTTTTCCGATCGCTGTATTTGTGTCGCTGGTGTTTTAGATTATTAGTTTTTTTTTTTTTAGGTTCGCCGCAGGTTTTTATTAGTGTCAGGTACCCCCATATATTATTTTAACCCCCTGATTGCCCCTAGAGTTAACCCTTTCACCAGTGATCGCCGTATAAGCGTCACTGGTGTCACTGGTTAGCCAGTAAGTTATTTATTTATTTAGGTTACCCGTCAGGTTTTTATATAGTGTCAGGTACCCCCATATTTAACCTAATAAAGGTTTTAACCCCCTGATTGCCCCTAGTTAACCCTTTCACCAGTGATCACCATATAAAGGTTACGGGTGACGCTGGTTGATTAGTTTGCTTTTTATAGCATCAGGGCACCCGCCGTATATAACCCAATAAAGGTTTAACCCCCCTGATCGCCCGGCGGGTGAGATCAATTAGGTTTTAGCGCCAGAGAGGGTCTGCGTCGCCCCAGGCAGTGTTAGGTTAGTGACAGTAACGCTAACACCAACGCGCAAAGCATACACCCCCCTTAGTGGTATAGTATCTGATCAGATCTGATCAGATCTATACTAGCATCCCCAGCGGTTTAGGGTTCCCAAAAACGCAGTGTTAGCGGGATCAGCCCAGATACCTGCTAGCGCCTGCGTTTAGCCCCTCAGCCCAGCCCAGCCCAGCCCAGCCCACCCAAGTGCAGTATCGATCGATCACTGTCACTTACCAAACACAACACACATAACTGCAGCGTTCGCAGTGCTTGGTTTTTGGGGCCCTGTACGCGGCTAGGCTCCCAAAAAGTCCCACACATGTGGTATCCCCGTACTCAGGAAAAGCAGCAGAATGTATTTTGGGGTGCAATTCCACATATAACCATGGCATGTGTGAGCAATATATCATTTAGTGACAACTTTTTGTACATTTTTTTTTTTTTTCTTTTTGTCATTATTCAATCATTTGGGACAAAAAAAAAATATTCAATGGGGTCAACATGCCTCTCAGCAAATAGCTTGGGGTGTCTACTTTCCAAAATGGGGTCATTTGGGGGGGTTTTGTGCCATCTTGGCATTTTATGGCCTTCAAAACTGTGATAGGTAGTGAGGAGTGAAATCAAAAATTTATGCTCTTAGAAACCTTGAAGGCGGTGCTTGGTTTTTGGGGTCCCGTACGCGGCTAGGCTCCCAAAAAGTCCCACACATGTGGTATCCCCGTACTCAGGAGAAGCAGCAGAATGTATTTTGGGGTGTAATTTCACATATGCCCATGGCATGTGTGAGCAATATATCATTTAGTGACAACTTTGTGCAAAAAAAAAAAAGTTTGTCATATTCCCGCAACTTGTGGCAAAATATAAAATATTCCATGGACTGAACATGCCTCTCAGTAAATAGCTTGGGGTGTCTACTTTCCAAAATGGGGTCATTTGGGGGGGTTTTGTGCTATTTTGGCATTTTATGGCCTTCAAAACTGTGATAGGCAGTGAGGAGTGAAATCAAAAATTTGCGCCCTTAGAAATCCTGAAGGCGGTGCTTGGTTTCCGGGGTCCCGTACGTGGCTAGGCTCCTAAAAAGTCCCACACATGTGGTATCCCCGTACTCAGGAGAAGCAGCAGAATGTATTTTGGGGTGCAATTCCACATATAACCATGGCATGTGTGAGCAATATATCATTTAGTGACAACTTTTTGTAATTTTTTTTTTTTTTTTTGTCATTATTCAATCACTTGGGACAAAAAAAAAAAATATTCAATGGGCTCAACATGCCTCTCAGCAATTTCCTTGGGGTGTCTACTTTCCAAAATGGGGTCATTTGGGGGGTTTTGTACTGCCCTGCCATTTTAGCACCTCAAGAAATGAGATAGGCAGTCATAAATTTAAAGCTGTGTAAATTTCAGAAAATGTACCCTAGTTTGTAGACGCTATAACTTTTGCGCAAACCAATAAATATACGCTTATTGACATTTTTTTTACTAAAGACATGTGGCTGAATACATTTTGGCCTAAATGTATGACTAAAATTGAGTTTATTCGATTTTTCTTATAACAAAAAGTAGAAAATATCATTTTTTTTCAAAATTTTCGGTCTTTTTCTGTTTATATCGCAAAAAATAAAAATCGCAGAGGCAATCAAATACCATTAAAAGAAAGCTCTATTTGTGGGAAGAAAAGGACACAAATTTCATTTGGGTACAACATTGCATGTCCGCACAATTTACAGTTAAAGCAGCGCAGTGCCGAATCCCAAAAACAGGCCTGGTCCTAATGGCCCGAAATGGTCCGGGGCTTAAGTGGTTAAAGTGTGGGTGAACCTAAACTGTATCGCTATGCTGTGGTTCCTGTAGGCTTTGTGGGGGGGGGAGGTTGGGGGGCCTCCATGTCCATTTTTTGCTTGGGGCCCCCAAATTCCTTCAAACGGCCCTGCAGGTATATTTAGGGAGTCGCTGGTCTAGGACAAGCATGCAGTCAGTGACATATATTTTTTTTTTTTTTACTAATTCTTTATTAGTAGTAAGTTCAAGCCAATTACTCTGTATCATCCATAAAATGCAAGTCTTTGTTGGCTGCATAGTAAAAACACACTTCTCTATGAGGGAATTTAGGGCCCTTCGTGATCTAATGCTCCTCTATGAGGAGGGAGCTACTGAATCCCCAGAGCTCTCAGTGGGCGGAGAGTTGTCCCAGTCAACCTCTAGTTTATCTATCTCTGACAATGTTGTAGACTCAATCAGAAAGGTTAATAAATTCAAACTGAAGTCTCGATCTTTCCCAGATCTAATGACATGCCCCCCAATTTGGGCCTTCCTACATGAATCCATAAAATCGTTGAAGAAACAAAAATGGCCAGTGGTCTCGTCCAACTTAACCAACAAACAAATTCATGCTATTCATCAATTACAAACCAATTCGGACTTGGTTATTAAACCGTCCGACAAAGGCGGGAATCTGGTGCTAATGACGCACCAACAGTACCAGACCATGTGCTTTAATCTTTTGCACAATGTAGCTTGGTACTCTCCCATTAATCACTCAGTGACACAATCATTTATCAATGAATTCCGAATTCTAGTTGTTGGGGCCTATTGGGAGGGCCTCATTGATGAGGACACCTTTAAATTTATCAACACTCAAACTCCGAGGGTACCCACGTTTTATGCTTTACCAAAAACACATAAAAAATCTGCAAATACCTCCGGGCCGCCCCATAGTGTCCGGCATGGGCTCATTGACAGAGAATGCCAGCAAGCTTGTTGACTCTTTCTTAATGCCCCATGTCCTCAGCTTCCCTTCCCACATTAAGGATACCACGGACCTTCTGCGCCACATTGAGGGAGTTCAGATCCCTCCGGACTCCCTGCTCGTGGCTATTGATGTCGAGGCGCTGTACTCGAGCATCCCCCACGGGCAGGGCGTCCGGACGGCTGGCTCTTTTGTTATGGAACAAGACCTCAATACCTGGCCACTAAATAACTTCATTCTCAAACTGTTAGAATTTATTCTTACAAGAAACTACTTTACCTATATAGACCAAATGTTTTTGCAGACCCAAGGGGTAGCAATGGGTACCTCCTGCGCTCCCTCGTATGCAAACTTATACTTGGGGGGCTGGGAAAGATCGATATTCGGAGATGAATCTTTACAACCCTATCTTGACCACGTGCTCTGTTGGCACAGGTTCATAGACGACCTGTTCGTCATATAGACCGGCACCGAGCAACTTCTCAGGGAGTTCATTGGACTTCTTAATTTCAATTCATTTAATGTGGGATTTTTTCAAACAGGCTGATGCACTCCGCAAACGGCTGTTTGTTCGAGGATATAGTAGCACCAATTTAAGAAAGGCTTATACAAGGCATTCTCTCGTACAAGACAGTCTCTGGTCTATGGCCTTCCACGTGTTGAACGGCCGTCTACAGTAAATATTGTTACTAGATTCTCGACCCATTGTGTCTGTAGGGCAGTGGACGGTGTCAGTAGAGCAGTGGACGGTGTCAGTAGGGCAGTGGATGGTGTCAGTAGAGCAGTGGATGGTGTCAGCAGGGCAGTGGATGGTGTCAGTAGGGCAGTGGATGGTGTCAGTAGAGCAGTGGATGGTGTCAGTAGGGCAGTGGATGGTGTCAGTAGAGCAGTGGATGGTGTCAGTAGAGCAGTGGATGGTGTCAGTAGAGCAGTGGATGGTGTCAGTAGGGCAGTGGATGGTGTCAGTAGAGCAGTGGATGGTGTCAGTAGGGCAGTGGATGGTGTCAGTAGAGCAGTGGATGGTGTCAGTAGAGCAGTGGATGGTGTCAGTAGAGCAGTGGATGGTGTCAGTAGGGCAGTGGACGGTGTCAGTAGGGCAGTGGACGGTGTCAGTAGGGCAGTGGACGGTGTCAGTAGGGCAGTGGACGGTGTCAGTAGGGCAGTGGACGGTGTCAGTAGGGCAGTGGATGGTGTCAGTAGGGCAGTGGATGGTGTCAGTAGGGCAGTGGACGGTGTCAGTAGGGCAGTGGACGGTGTCAGTAGGGCAGTGGATGGTGTCAGTAGGGCAGTGGACGGTGTCAGTAGGGCAGTAGACGGTGTCAGTAGGGCAGTAGACGGTGTCAGTAGGGCAGTGGACGGTGTCAGTAGGGCAGTGGATGGTGTCAGTAGGGCAGTGGATGGTGTCAGTAGGGCAGTGGATGGTGTCAGTAGGGCAGTGGATGGTGTCAGTAGGGCAGTGGATGGTGTCAGTAGGGCAGTGGACGGTGTCAGTAGGGCAGTGGATGGTGTCAGTAGAGCAGTGGATGGTGTCAGTAGAGCAGTGGATGGTGTCAGTAGGGCAGTGGACGGTGTCAGTAGAGCAGTGGATGGTGTCAGTAGGGCAGTGGATGGTGTCAGTAGGGCAGTGGATGGTGTCAGTAGAGCAGTGGATGGTGTCAGTAGGGCAGTGGACGGTGTCAGTAGGGCAGTGGACGGTGTCAGTAGGGCAGTGGATGGTGTAACTATTTTTGATCGCAGCAAAGGGTGGGTAGTCGCACCATGTCCTGTTGTTTCTATCCCCAAGTTCACATAGGTGGTTTCACATTTTCCCTTATTATCAGCACTACCTTGGTCCCGGTCTCTTCATATTGCTTATTTTCTCCCTCTGCACCCTTCCACTCACATCCTTCATATTCCTTTACTCGCCCTGTCCTCCTGCCCCCCTCTTTTTCTTTCTCCCTGTTATTCCCTTCTCTTTTTCCTCTTATTTCATCTCCCCCCCCCAATTTCCCCTTTCCTCAACCCCCCTTTTTCCCCATACCTCCTCTCCCTTCCCCCTCCCTCTTTCCTTTCACCACCCCCCTCTTTCCCTCTTTCTCTTTCCCCCCCCCCCTTTTCCTCCTTACATTCCTCCCCCTTCATAGGCATCCCCCGCCCCTCCCCTTCATTGTCCCTTGTTCCCCTTTCCCTGTTTTTTCCCTCTGCTTTTACCTTCCCTCATTTCCTTCCCTTCTTACCCTTTCCCCCCCTATTTTCCCCTCCCTTTTGTTTCTACTCGTTTTCTGTGATCTTTTCTAGTCTCATTCTTTTATCTCCTTCACTTTCCCCTTCTCTCTACTTAAACACCTATGCATTGCTGCTTACCACTTGTTATATACTACATATATTTTTAAGTTCCGTCACATGACCTCCCGTGTCGGCCCCCTGGGGGAACACTCCTTTGGGTGTCCCATAATTGCCGCATACAGCCCTCTGGGCCTACCTGGGTGAGTCATTTTTTCCTTTTTTAACCATACTCCTCAAATAAACTGCATTACCTGTAGCTTCCCTACCATGGAATATGTTTTGATTATATGATATATCATTCCAGATGTCAGAGCTAGACACACCTCCTGAAGAAGTGACTTAGTCACGAAACATGTCAAGGAAATGTCAATAGCCGCATCCAAATTGCGCTCTATACACCTGTGGAGCTGTAATGATTTTAAATTTAGTGTCTAGTCACTTCTGTGACTGTCAATTGTTCAATCTTGTAATTTTGAGTTAATATTTTTGTAATAAATTGTTAATTTTTATTAATTAATTGTCTCGTATCTGGGTACCGTAACAGTCCTATCACTACTGGCGATCGGGGCCTTATGTGGGAGTGACCCTTGATGTAGCTCCTTCCTTTTTTCCAATAGTAAAAACACAGCTGTGACAGACTAACGCGTTTTGGCTATAGCAGCCTTCTTCATGGTGCCGAAACGTGTTAGCCTCTCACAATTGTGTTTTACTACAGTGGGAAAAATAATGATCTGATCTCCTGCAGATTTTGTACGTTTGCCCATTTACATAGAAATGAGGGGTCTATAATTTTTATCATAGGTGTATTTTATATGATAGAGACAGAATATCAAACAAAAATCCAGAAAAAACACATGATACAAATGTTATAAATGGAGTTGCAGTTCAGTGAGTAAAATAAGTATTTGCTCCCCTTAGTACTCGGTGGAGAAACCCTTGATGGGAAGCACAGAGGTCAGACGTTTCTTGTAGGTGGTGATCAGGTTTCCACACATCTCAGGAGGGATTTTGCTCCTCTCTTCTTTACAGATCTTCTCTAAATCCTGAAGGTTTCTTGGCTGTCACTTGGCAACTCGGAGTTTCAGCTCCCTCCATAAATTTTCTATAGGATTAAGGTCTGGAGACTGACTAGGCCACTCCATGACCATAATGTGCTTCTTCTTAAGCCACTCCATTGTTACCTTGGCGGTATGTTTTGGGTCATTGTCATGCTGGAAGACCCATCCATGACCCATCTTCAGTGTTCTGGATGAGGGAAGGAGGTTCTCATTCAAGATCTTACAATACACGGCCCCGTCCATTGGCCCCTCAATGCGGCAAAGTACGGCCTGTACCTTTATCAGAGAAACAGCCCCAAAGCCTCATGTTTCCTCCTCCATGTGACTGTAGGGATGGTGTTCTTAAGGTCATAGTCACCATTTTTCTTCCTCTGACCACAGCACTTTCTCCCAATCCTTCTCTGAATCATTTAGGTGTTTATTGGCAGGACCGTACATGTGTCTTCTTGGAGAGGGGGATTTGCAGTGTTTGGAGGAAAAAAAATGCTGACTATGACCCTAAGAACACCATCCCTACAGTCACACGGAGGGGGAAACATGAGGCTTTGGAGCTGTTTCTCTGATAAAGGTCCAGGCCGACTTTGCCTCATTGAGGGGCCAATGGACGGGGCCGTGTATTGTAAGATCTTGGATGAGAACCTTCTTCCCTCAGCCAGAACACTGAAGATGGGTCATGGATGGGTCTTCCAGCATGACAATGGCCCAAAACATACCACCAAGGCAACAAAAGTGTGGCTCAAGAAGAAGCCCATTAAGGCTATGGAGTGGCCTAGCCAGTCTCCAGACCTTAATCCTATAGAAAATGTATGGAGGGAGATGAAACTTCAAGTTGTCAAGAGACAGCCAAGAAAACTTAAGGATTTAGAGAAGATCTGTAAAGAAGTCTGGAGCAAAATCCCTCCTGAGAAGTGCGCAAAGCTGGTGACCAACTACAAGAAACGTCCTACCTTTGTGCTTGCCAACATGGGTTTCTCCACCAACTACTAAGTCATGTTATGCACAGAGTCCTGACCTCAACCCGATACAACATCTTTGAGATGAATTAGAGCAGAGGCTGCGAGCCAGTCCTTCTCGTCCAACATCAGTGCCTGACCTCACAAATGCTCTTCTGGAAGAATGGTCAAACATTCCCATAGACACCCTCCTAAACCTTGTGGACGGCCTTCCCAGAAGAGTTGAAGCTGTTTATAGCTGCAAAGGGCGGGGCCAACTCAATATTGAACCCTACGGACTAAGACTGGTAACCCACGATCGGATTTCCTGCGGACAAAGTGTAGGACTTTTGTCCGAAGGGCGTTGGCCATGAACATGTCTTGCATACAAACGGCAAAGAATTGTCAGCCAACAAACTCCAAACTATGTGTTTTTTCAGCTCTTTAGTGCCACCCTTTGGGCAACTTCTGCTAATGTTCTGTTATGGTGAGTATTACTTCTGAGCATGCGTGTTTGTACTTTGCATTTTTTTTTTTCCAAAGGACTTCTGTACACACGATCGGATAATCGGAAAATTTCAAAGCATGCTATCCAACATTTGTTGGCGGGAAATCCGACAACAATTGTCCGATGGAGCGTACAAATGGTCGGATTTTCCGACAACAGCCTGCCATCACACAATTCCTGTCGGAAAAATCGTGTGTACGGGCCTTTAGACTGGGATGTCATTAAAGTCCATGTGCGTGTAAAGGCAGGCGTTCCAATACTTTTGACAACATAGTGTATATTCCCCCCATCACAGGAAGCATCACTGACCATAAATGCCGACACCACAGCATATTAACCCATGCATTAGCAGACATTAACCCTTGAATTACACCAAACAAGCATCACTTATAAGGCACCTTCTTACAAGCCCGCTTCCAGACGCGGCAACACCTTCATATGTAAGTATTCACTTGTGATTTTAGTTCCCGATTTCAATTGAACCAACAAGTCGTTCCCTTCATCTGGCTTGGTGTATGGGCTTTTCACACTTCAACAATATGATACATTCAATATATACTACGGATCTCAATTCACAGACGTTTGGCTCACTGTCATCTACATTTTCACATTGGCCTTGTGGAATCCACAGTGTTCTCCGCTTGTCCACGTGTTTCTACCTCAGCTCCCACGCCAGACATCTTTAAACAGCTCTGATCCTCTGTTCACATCTATGCAGTTGACATCACCATTGCATTCGCCCCTGAAGAGTTGGTATACCCAAACGAAACGCGTCGGGCCTACATAGATGCATGATGTCCATACAGATGACATCATGTCTTTTACATTGTTTTACTCCAAGATTTTCCAATACCATCCAGCCCCTTCAGTGGTTCATGTTGTGCAGGACTTGTCTTTACTCCATGATATGCCAAGCACCATGGTGTCAAATATATATATATATATATATATATATATATATATATATATATATATATATATATATACTGGAGTATAAGCCGACCCGAATATAATCCGAGGCACCTAATTTTACCACAAAAAAAATGGGAAAACTTATTGACTCGAGTATAAGCCTAGGGTGTCCTTCGGCATGCCTCACTGTGCCTCACTTTGCCTCACTGTGTTCATGTCCATGCCTCACTGTGCCTCACTGTGCCCATGCCTCACTGCCTTACTGTGTCCATGCCTCACTGTGCCCATGCCTCACTTTCACTGTACCCATGCCTCACTGTGCCCATGCCTCACTTTCACTGTACCCATGCCTCACTGTGCCCGTGCCTCACTGTGCCTATGACTCACTGTGCCTTACTGTGTCCATGCCTCACTGTGCCCATGCCTCACTTTCACTGTGCCCATGCCTCACTGTTCTTGTGCCTCACTGTGCCTATGACTCACTGTGCCTCACTGTGCCCATGCCTCACTGTGCCCGTGCCTCACTGTGCCCGTGCCTCACTGTGCCTATGCCTCACTGTGCCTTACTGTGTCCATGCCTCACTGTGCCTTACTGTGTCCATGCCTCACTGTGCCCATGCCTCACTGTCACTGTGCCCAATCTCCCTACCTGATCTCCGGCGCTGTGTGACTAGACTGACGTTTAACATGGGAGTCTATGGAAGGGGAGCACCGGCTTTGAAAAATTGGTGCTCCCCGGCCGTAGGTCCCCCGGGCAACAAACTTTGGACACTTGTAGATGAAGAGTGGGGCTACATGTGTGCCAAGTTTGGGGTCCAGGGGATCTAGGGCCGGCCAGTACCGGGTCCCCAAATTCACCAGAGAAATTACTGTTTAACATGGGAGTCTATTGGAAATATTCTTTGGGAAAATCAAAATACCAATTCTTACTGAAGCAGAGAAAGAGGGAATGGAGGCTCCAATAACTCTTGAAGAAGTACAGTTAGCAGTTGCAGAGATGGCCAATCAGAAATCGCCTGGACCTGATGGTCTCCCTATAGAAACTTATAAACACTATGGGAAAGTGCTATTGCCGGAACTTCTTAAAACACTGGATTGGGCACGGGAGGAGGGGGAATTGCCCAAGTCGATGTCAGAAGCAATAATTATAGTTCTGCATAAGGAAGGGAAAGATCCACTAGAGACCTCATCCTATAGGCCAGGGATATGCAATAAGCGGACCTCCAGCTGTTGCAAAACTACAAGTCCCATCATGCCTCTGCTTCTGAGTGTCATGCTTGTGGCTGTCAGAGTCTTGCAATGCCTCATGGGAATTGTAGTTCTGCAACAGCTGGAGGTCCGCTAATTGCCTATCCCTGCTATAGGCCCACCTCCCTCCTTTGCTCAGACGCTAAAATATTGGCCAAAATAATGGCAATTAGGTTAAACAAAATTATTTCAAGACTAATACACCAAGATCAAACTGGGTTTATCCCCAGTAGATCAACTAGTATGAATATTAGAAGGGTATTCCTTAACCTACAAACTCCAACACAGAATATTGGTACAAGGGCAGTTATGTCCTTAGATGTGGTCAAGGCGTTTGATAGCTTGGAGTGGGGATATATCTGGCATGCTCTAGGAGCATTTGGTTTTGGTCCGTCAGTTATTAGATGGATAAAAATCCTGTATAGTGACCCAAGCGCAAAAATTAGAGTCAACAATGATTACTCAGGTAAGATTAAATTGGAGAGGGGCACAAGGCAGGGGTGTCCATTGTCACCCCTGCTTTTTGCACTAGCAATGGAGCCATTGGCTATAGCAATAAGAACGAATACAAAAATGAAAGGATTTGTGAGACCGACAGGAGAGGAGAGAATCGCATTATATGCGGATGATGTTCTTCTCTTCTTGGGGGACACAGATCATTCACTTAAGCAGGCTATGAGCATCTTTGGAGAATTTGGTAGACTCTCAGGATTGGTTATAAATTGGGAAAAATCAGCCTTGATGCAGGTGGACCCGATTGCCAATCAAACCTTTGTAGAAATACCCCAATTAGAAATGGTGGATATAATGAAATACCTGGGAATACATATAACAATTGACCCAAATAAATATATAAATAACAATATAGTGCCCCTCCTGTCTAAATTTAAAAATAAAATTCAAATATGGAGGCGGCTCCCACTGTCAGTTGCAGGGAGATGTAACCTGATCAAAATGCTGTGGATGCCACAATTATTATATGTATTGCATAATACACCAACGTGGATACATAAGAAATGGTTTAGGAAAATTGACACACTATTTAGAGAATTAATATGGAAAGGAGGCCAGGCGAGGATAGGACTACAGACCCTGCAACTGTCAACAAGGGAGGGAGGTATGGCGGTACCACACCCACGGTGCTACTTCCTGGCAGCACAGCTGCAGCAGATAGGAATGAGACCAGAGATGGGAGGGGATACAAATGGGCGATTGATGACAATGGGGTCACCCCACAAGTTGGTGTTGGAGGCTCTGGAGGCAAACTAATTTTTATACAAATCCCCTACGGTCAAGATGGTAATAAAGGTGTGGAAAGCTGTGAAAGCAATAGGGGGATTAGAAGGAGAGACAGAATATACACCCCTTTGGGATAATAGGAATCTTCAGGAGTTGGAGCCGATGGGGAAAATTAAGGAATGGGAAGGGAAGGGGATAACTAGGCTGGCCCAGCTGTATGAGGGAGAAATCCTAAAAACATTCGCTACACTTGGAGAGGAATATGATGTCCCTAAACATACATTTTATAGATATTTGCAAATTAGACACGCATTAAATAAGCAGTTTGATAGACAAGGACCAATCTGGCACAAATCCCCTATCTTTCAGAGATTGGGCAACCAGAGTGAGACCGGGGGCCGTATATCTGAAATATACCCACATTTATGCAAAGGAAGTATTACAGCTCCTGAACATCTTAAAAGTAGAGGGAAATGGGAGGAAGATCTGGGGCCCATATCTGGGGGGCAATGGAAAAAGGTACTAGAGAGTGGACACCTTGCATCTGTTTCACCGGCCCAGAAGTTTTCATTCTTAATGCTATTACATAGGACATACTATACACCTAAAAGGCTGTTTGACTTTGGGTGGAGAGCAGACGCAGAGTGTCCCAGATGTCAGGACACAGGGGACCTGATACATATGCTATGGAGGTGCCCGAAATTATTTAGGTATTGGACAGGGGTACTAGATAGCATAAATAGGACATATAGGACAACAATAGAAATGGACCCCAGAATGTGTGTCCTGGGACTAGAGGAGGGAACAAGCAGAGCGACCAGTATAACAAAAGCAGTGCTTAGATGCCTTTTTCACGCCAGAAAATTGATAGCGCAAAGATGGCAGGCAGAAGACCCCCCCTCAGTGAGAGAATGGGCTAATATAGTCACCGCAACAATATGGAAGGAGAGGGTAGTATATATTAAGAGAGGGAACACAAGAGAGTTTGAAAAGGTGTGGAACCCGTGGTTGGAAAAAATAGGGACACCCCTGCAAAGCGGAGAGTGAGATAAGGAAAATAAATGAAAACAAAAATAAACTTTGAATAATGTGTAAAAATGGAAAAAAAAACAAAACTAATATGAGAAATAGTAAGGGGGAGGGGGGAAGGAGGGAGGGATGAGGATCAATAGAGTGAAAATTACACTGATAACATTTTGCTAATTTATTGTTGTGAAAAATATATAAAAGCATGTATAATGTTAATTTGAATATATAAGAAAATTAATAAAGAGAATATAAATCAAAAAAAAAAAAACATGGGAGTCTATATAAGGGGTGCCCGGCTTTGAAAAATCGGTGTTCCCCGGCTGTAGGTCCCCCGGACAACAAACTTTGCACACTTGTAGAGGAAGAGTGAAGCTACATGTGTGCCAAGTTTGACTGGGATCAGGCGCACAAAGGTGAAGATGGACACAGACTGGTGTATAAGCCGAGGGGGGCATTTTCAGCACAAAAAAATGTGCTGAAAAACTCGACTTATGCCGCGTACACACGATCATTATTCACGGCGGTTAAAAAACCGACGTGAATAATGTCATTAAAAACAAGGGAACGGCTTGTTCCCCACACACGGTCGTTTTTCACGTCGTTTTTTCTCTTGTCGAGAAAAACGACCGTCTGTGGGCTCCGCGGCAGTGTTTCCCTATGGGAAACACTGCCGCGGAAAACATGTCGAAAAAAACAACGAGAAAAATTAGAACATGTTGTAATTTTTATCGTCGTTTTTAATGCCGTTTTTCTCGTCGAAAAAAACGACAGAAAGCCCACAGACTATCGTTTTTCTCGTCGAATGGGAAAAATGTTGTTTTTCTCGACGAGAAAAACGGCCGTGTGTACGCAGCATAATACTCGAGTATTTACGGTATGTGGTTTTTAGCATGCTCTGCGTTTATGCGATTTGTGTATGCATTTTTATGTAATTCAACATGCTGTACATGATCTCACAAGGTATATTAGAATGCTTTTGGCTAAGACTGCTTTTTGGTATACATCTCTCATTCAAAGTCCCCAACAAACTCCCCCCTTTATAGTCGGAAACCATAAAAGCAATACTGTGTTTTACATCCCACATGTTTACTCTACACAGTGATTGGCCTCATTCAAAGTCCCCCCTGACCAAACTCTCTTCTTTTCTGTCCAAATTTGGGATGGAGGCCAATTACTCATGGTGCCTTGGACCACATCATTCTTTCTCCAGACGCCGATAGTGCGTAGCCCCGGCACTGAGGAAACACATGGCATCTAATATGGAGTATCTACTTCTGTTGATGGAACTGCAGAGAGCACAACGGCACAGATCAGAATGGCAATTACAGTAATATCTACATCCATTTTAATCCGTCATGTGATCAGCGAGATCCAGTTTAGCAGCTGTGAGGAGAGGGAACGTTGTACACTTCCAGAATCTAAATGAAGGGTATGAGGTACGCTGATTGTAGTACAGATCGTTTCTGTCTGATAGAGCTCACGTGGTCCACTCACCAGGACTTCATATTGATCCCCAACACAGGTGACTGCCGTCTCTGAACTCACAAATTCATTTATCATTTCTTCTTTTCTTTTTTTTGTTCCTGCTAAGGAAGCCGGGATGAAAATGCATTTTTCGTTGCGTCTTCTAGAGATGAAATAAACTCTGCAGGACCAGAGGATGAAAGAAGAGGGAGGGGGGGGGGGGGTGTGCATTGTTAGTGGCAACTAATCAGTTCAATCAAATTATTGAAAATTAGGGAATTACAACACAGATGACTTTATGTAGAGGACACTCTTGGTGAGAAGGTGCATGCGGGGCTATGGTTCCAGAGGGGGGATAACGTCAGGCACTGTGGAGGACTAGATTAGAAGGTCCATAATGGTGCACTAGGGCAGTGGTCTCCAAACTGCGGCCCTTTGTTTTCCTTTATCCGGCCCTTGGGACACTATTCCACCCTCTGACACGAATGATGAGACACTATTACCCCCACTGACACCAATGATGAGACACTATTCCTCCGACTGACACCAATGATGGGGCTCTATTGATCTTTTATTGAAAAGAATCAAGCAACCAATTTTATACAAAAGTAAAAAACAAAACCATGGTACAAAACTTCAACAGAAAACAAAGGAATACATATCCATGTTCAGAATATATACAATATATACATAATCCACTACCAAAACATTAGAAAACTATTTACATAAAGCAGCAGAGAGGGCCTAAGAGGCACAACCCATCACCTATGTACGCAGCCATTTATCAAAAATGAATCAAAAATAATAATAATAATCTAGGGTGATAAGAGACAGACAGCCACACCCGGGAAAGAGACTCCTGGCAGTCAGGGAGGCTTGAAACCCCTCCACGCCTTCAACCAAGCCCCCTGACCCCGCTTGTCTCTCTCAAGCTCCCGAATCTTCCCCACCTCATGCAAAATGTCATACACCACCACCTCAACAGGAAGGAGTTTTTGCCGAATGCTGACCTGACACCGTGCGTTCCAGGTGAAATAACAGACTACTAGGCTAACTAAAAAAAGTGTATCCAAACAAAAAACTCCCCCGGTATTGAATGTACACCCACTCAGCATAACCCAGCCTGGAGAGGAAAGGAACACAGAGGGCCCGCCCCACCTGTTTGTACACCTCTATGTTAAAAGGGAAACGAAGCAGAAAATGGTCCATAGTCTCCTCCTCATCTGCACACTACTCCCGAGGACAGCTACGATCCATCCCACTGCGGAATTTCAAATTGCCCTGAACATAGAGCTTCCCATAGAAGCACAACCAGGCCAGATCCCTAAATTTAGGGGGTACTCTATCCAAATTAATCAGTCTTAACCCCGCCCTCAAAACTGGGCCCGGGCAATCCCTTAAGGCCAGTGGGTCATGAAAGACTTCGCTCAAGACTCGACTCATAAGGACTTTCCTTGGAACCGATCTGAGATCTTCAGCCGACAATCGCCACTGCCGCAGTAACTTCAGGCACGGAGCGACATAGGCTGGTAGCTGACCACGATGACCCCTGCGATTCTTCACTTGGCCACCTTCTTCCCAAAGTCGTAGAAAAGGCCTAAACCAAGATCTAAATATGCCTACCCATCCAGGAGGTTCCACTGCAAGCATATGATATTACCATACCAATGTTAAACTTGAGAAACAGCAGTGAAAAGAAAAGAACTGGGTTGACCATACCTAAGCCACCCTCCCTCCTGGATAGGTAGGTGACATTCCTCTTGATGGGGTTCAGTCTGTTCCCCCACTGCATCTGGAAGAACACACTACTGACCCTAGCATAGAGAGACACTGGCAAGATGCAGACAAAGCTGACATACAAGAAGATCGGAATCAGGTAAGTCTTAATCAGATCAACCCTTTCCCTCATAGATAACTTCCATCTCTTCCAGCTGACCACCTTAGTATTGGCAATTTCCAGTCTGCCTTCCCAGTTTTTGAGGCCATAATCGCCGGGTTCAAATTCAATGCCTAGTATCTTAATTCTTTCCTGGGGCACTGGAAAGGTGTCCGGGAGATCAAACCCCTCACCTTCCTTTCCCATCCAGAAAACTTCAGTCTTTTCCTGATTGATCTTGGAGCCTGATGCTTCAGAATACCGTGATGTCAGAGAGACCACCTCCTCCGCTTCATCCGTCCCAGTGACAATCACCGACACATCGTCCGCATAGGCAACAACCCTCAATGGCGGCTCACCCGGGAGCCCCACTGGTACCCCACACAACATGCCGCTCTCTAGCCTCCTGATGAAGGGGTCGATTGCAAACACATAGAGCAGGGGACTCAGGGGACAACCCTGGCGGACCCCGGAGCCAACCTCAAAGGACTGTCCAACCCAACCATTAACAAGAGGGAAGCTTTCTGCCCCCTTATACAAGACTTTCAGCCAATCGACAAAACCACCCGGCAGACCGTACTTACTAAGGGGCAACCACAGGTACTCATGGTTAACACGATCAAAAGCCTTTGCCTGATCCAATGTCAGCAAATACTTTCCCCAGCCTGCAGCCCTGCACCGCTCCAAGGCCTCCCGGACAGCTAAAACCGCTGTGAAGGTGCTCCTACCCTGGACCGAACAGTGCTGATGGCGATAAAGCAAAGACTCTGCCACTGACGATAGGCGCCAGAAAAATATCTTTGCCAGTATCTTTCTATCGACATCAAGAAGGCTGATGGGGTGCCAATTCTCAATCATCGAAGGCTCTTTACCCTTTGAAAGAAGAATCACAGCCGAGTGCCTCATGGAAGGGGAAAGCACCCCCTCAGCAAGGCAACTGTTAAAAACCTCTACCAAATGCGGGGCCAGAATAGACTTAAAGGCTTTGTAAAACTCAGCCGTCAAGCCATCCGGTCCAGGCGACTTTTTGATGGCAAGCTGTTCAATTGCCCTCATCACCTCTTCGACTGTGATCTCCTCTGTCAAATTCATCAATGGAACATCTCCACCATTTAGACCTGGAGTAGAGTCCAAAAAGCTTTCCATCTTGTCACGGTCAAGCTCTTTCCTCCCAAGAAGGTCGGCATAAAAGGACCTCACGACCTCCAGAATCCCTGACCTGGACTTTGTCAAGGAACCTGTACTGTCCTTAAGGCCAACGACCGTTTTAACAGCTACACCTTGTTTGCAGTTCTGGTAAGGGTCAGGCGAGTGGTACTTCCCATAGTCCCTCTCCAGAACCAAAGAGGCATGCCGGTCATATTGACACTTCCTGAGAAGGAGTTTCACTTTGGAGATTGCCCCAGGATCTCCTCCTCTCGAGACAAGAATATCCAGCTTCCTCCGTAAACGTTGGTAGGTCATGTATTTATTAAACTGATTTCTATTGGCTAGGCCCCTGAAGAATCCAGCGATCCTCTTTTTGGTCAGCTCCCACCACTCAGCCTTGCTGCTACAAAAGTCCAGGATGGTCACCTGTGCCTGAAAGAATTCCTCAAAGGATTGTCTAACATGTTCTTCCTTGAGTAGAGTCGAATTTAATCTCCAGATGCCCTTGCCCCTCTGAGGGGCGTCTGAAGCATTCAGTACCACAGATAGCATACAGTGATCAGAGAACTCTACTGCCTGCACCACTGGGGGCGAGAAAGCAGAGGCCTCCTTAAAAAAAAAACTATCTATCCTACTCTGACTATTCCACGATGAACCCCGTGTCATCCGGGAGGTGCTTAATGTGCAGATCCACAAGACCAGCATCCCTAACCATACTATTTAAAAAAACGCTATCATATCCCAGCCTGTCCTTGAAGTCCTTCCTGTCCTTGGGCCTAGTTACTGTATTAAAGTCACCTCCAAAGACCACTTGCCGGGATGTAAAAAGAAATGGCTTGATCCTTGTAAAAAGGCATTTCCTGTCCCACTTTGTGTGCGGCCCATAAACATTGATTAGGCGCAGGTCCTGCCCTCCCACAAGGACGTCTAAGACCATACATCTCCCAATCTCCACCTCAATAACCCGCCGGACAGTTACCATGCCGGTTTTAAACAACACCGCCACACCGCCGTAAGGCTCGGCCGCAAGAGACCAGTAAGATGGACCATACCTCCACTCTCTCTTGGCCATATGAATATCTGCCAAGGAGGTGAGCCTAGTCTCTTGCAAAAATAAAATTTCAGCATCTAATTGGCTGAACAAAAAGAAGGCCATAGAACGAGCTCTTACTGACTTAATGCTGGCGACATTAATTGTCACCACTTTTAACGGAGGGGGAACCGCCATTTGGGTTATTGGGTGGATTGCTTCTTAGCTCCCCTCTTCTGCTCATCACCAGAAGCCTCTCTCTTTCTAGAGGCCGCCTCAAAGTCCATTTCGGAATCAGAACTTCTCTCCGAAGAAGCTCCGGATGAAGAAATATCCCACTTGGAGGACCTATGACGGCTGGAGACAGGCACCGGAGCTTCCCGTCCCCGTTCCATCCTCACCGCCTGCCTCCTCCGCCTCCCAACCTTCCTTCTCCCTTCTAAGTACTGCAGGTCAGCCTCAGAGATGCCCTCATCTCTTACTTTTTTCTTTAAAGTCTTTCCACAAGACTTCTTTACAGAGGAAGAAGCGACCTTTTTAGTACACGCTGGTGGGGGGGGGGTGATCCCTTTAAGTCAGACTCAGGGGGGTAACTGACTCGGGGGGCACAGACTTGGAAGGTTCTGACACAAGAGGAGAGGGTACAGTAGGCTGGGGGGACACAGAGACAGAAACAGAAGGAGTACTTACAGACACAGGAGGGGTGGCCACAGGAACTGGAGAGGGATCCTGAGCAGGACAAGGGGAGGGGGTCACCGCAGAGAAGGATGGTACACCAGGGGCCTCACCCTCCATCCTGTCCAGCCTTGACATGTCCTCTACTACCTCCTTCTCCATATTGTGCCAGGCTTCAGGACATCTGCTGTAGGGGTGGCCAAGGCGCAGTCACAGGTTGCACCTGATCATCTTAGTGCAGTCCCTAGCCATATGACCCTGACCCCGACACACTGAACACATCAAGGCTGAACAGGAGGAGCTCAAGTGCCCCTTTTCTCCACAGCGGTGACACAGCTTCGGCTGACCAGGGTAGAAAACAGTCATCCTATCCCTCCCTATGAAAGCTGAGGAGGGCAGGTGACGGACAACATTCCCATCCCTGGCCAACCTGACTGTTACCGACCATCCCCCAGTCCAGATGTTACGCTCATCATGGATTTTATTAGGTTTGGTCAAAACCTCCCCATAGTTCCTTAACCAGACCTCTAGATCCCGAGCAGGAACACTCTCATTGGTCAGGATAATGGTTATTTTTTTTACTGTTGACCTCTGAGAAACCGCAACTGGGACCAGACCTTCCCATTCAGGTCTTGACCTGCACTGAGCCTCATATCGCTCCCAGAACAGGTCAAGACCCTCTGGCCTGGTGAAGCTAACCGTATAGTCCCTTGTCCCAGCTACGTGTATAAAGGCATACAGGTCATTTGCACCAAAACCCATCTCCAATATCAAGTCCACCACTGCACGCCGTGCTGGAGGTATGGCACCACCTTCCCATTTCAGGATAACTACATTACGTCTTGGACCCCCAGCAGAAGCCAGAGACCCAAGACCAGATCTTGGGGTGCTCAAGGTGGCAGCTTGCAGTGGAAAACCCCGCTTGGGAGCGGGACTACCAGGAGCAGAGTGTGCCACCTGTGCAAAAGTAGGTTTATCAGGGCCAAGGGCCGACACTGAAGCCACATCACTCTGTATATTATTATTATTATCAACTGTATGAACTGAATTGGCAGGATCTGTAGCAGGATTGTTCATCACACTGGTACTGGGGTGATTGTTATCAGTCACAGAACTATTCAAATTCCCATCAGGAATAGTCACAGTTGCTGCAATACCAGCTGTCTCCTGATGCTGCACTGTAGAGTCCTCAGCAGCAGTGGGGCAAACAGCTTTGGACTCAGCCAAAGAAGGGTTAATGGGCTGTGCTGACACTTGCAGTCCATCCACAGAAATGAAATTTTTTAAATGTAATGCCGCGTACACACGACCCCTTTTCTCGACGAGAAAAACTGCATTTTTTTTTCCGCCGAGAAAAACGATCGTCTGTGGGCTTTATGTCGTTTTTCTCGTTGAGAAAAACGGCAGAAAAAACGACGAGAAAAATTAGAACATGTTCTAAATTTTCTCATCGTTTTTTCCATCATTTTTTTCCGCGGCAGTTTTCCCATAGGGAGACACTGCCGCGGAGCCCCCAGACGGTCGTTTTTCTCGTCAAGAGAAAAAATGACGGGAAAAACGACCGTGTGTAGGGAACCCTTGGAACCGAAGCGGTTCCCTCGTTTTTCCTGTCATTATTCACGGCGTTTTTTTAACCGCCGTGAATAATGATCGTGTGTACGCGGCATAAGTCTTGCTGCATTGCAGCCTCAGCAGGCACAACATTGCTGCACACAGGACTAGCAGCCTGATTGTCATTAGGCACATTGTCAGTCACAGTGCTGAAAGGAACAAAAACAGTTTTATCCACAACATGGGATTTAGCAGGCTTAACCTTATCAGGTACATCATCAGAAATGTCTTCCTCGTTAAACACCATCTGATCCCCCCGCATAGGAGACTCCATTACCTGGATGGCCCTCAGCATGCCTCCAGATTCCTGGGAAGGCCTGGGGCTGCTTACCTCTCCCTGGGGGGGCAGGGGGTCAGAACTGGGGGTCTCCTCCTCCTCCACCTCCATCTTTGTCACCCTTCCAAACCTCTTGTCGTTGCAAAATTTTTCTTTAAAGGGCCCATCTCTGCCTTCCATCATGGCCACGATGGTCTCCTGATGATCCACACGGACCTTGGCCAGCTGGATTTCAGGATCCATGGATCCCCGTTTCTGGCTATGTAAGCCCTCACGTTGCCTTCGCAGGCGCTTCAGCTCCGCTCTCAGCTTATAGAGCTTGTCTCTCTCCCTGTTCAGGACCTTAATCCCGGCCACCACTCGCTCCCGAATGGCCTCCGAGCCTTCATCCTCACCGGGGGTAGAGAGATCAGCTTGTGCAGAGGCAGGCAGTTCACCTGATGGCCCAGGAGATGGCTGGGAGCCTCCAGCAGGAGAAGCCCTGCTGGCCTCCATGGCCTCCCCAGAAAGGGGGACAGGAGAGCTGGGAGAGATTTCACCACCACTCCCCTCTCACAGAGCAGCTTCAGAGGCACCTTCCTCCTGACACACCTGTGCTCCAATGATGGGCGGGGCACTATTCCTCCCACTGACACCAATGGTGGGGCACTATTCCTCCCACTGACACCAATGATGGGGCACTATTCCTCCCACTGACACCAATGATGGGGCACTATTCCTCCCACCGACACCAATGATGGGGCACTATTCCTCCCACCGACACCAATGATGGGGCACTATTCCTCCCACCGACACCAATGATGGGGCACTATTCCTCCCACCGACACCAATGATGGGGCACTATTCCCCCCACTGACACCAGTGATGGGGCACTATTCCTCCCACTGACACCAATGATGGGAAACTATTCCTCCCACTGACACCAATGATGGGGCACTATTCCTCCCACTGATACCAATGATGGGACACTATTCCTCCCACTGACACCAATGATGGGGCACTATTCCTCCCACTGACACCAATGATGGGACACGATTCCTCCCACTGACACCAACGATGGGGACACTATTTCTGCCACAAATATTAATGATAGGGGCACTATTCTGCTTCCACCTAATCTAGCCATAGGAGTGCTATGTTATTATTTTACTCCCATGGACCACCAAGCCTGAGGCATTATCTAGTCCCACTGGTCACAGTCCGGCCCCCCTAAAGTCTGAAGGACAGTAAGCTGGCCCTTGGTTTAAAAGGTTTGGAGACCTCCTGCACTAGAGGATTCTTAATACTGCTCTTGCCGAGGTGAATTATAACGTTTTATCTTGCTGGTACAAGGTGCCACCGAGATTAACCAGGACTTTTCCTAAGATCTCTAGGGATTGCAGACAGGGTGGCATCATGTACCATAATTGGTGGACTTGACCGAAAAAATTAAGCGCTTTTGGATCAGAGTATTTACTCTGATCCACTCTGTGACCTCAGGGCAAGGATCCTGAATTGCACCCCCTCCCTCACTGTTAATACAGCGCCTTGAAAAAGTATTCATACCCCTTGAAATTCCCCACGTGTTGTCATGTTACAACCAAAAATTTAAATGTATTTTATTGGGATTTTATGTGATAGACCAACACAAAGTGGCACATAATTGTGAAGTGGAAGGAAAATGATAAATGATACAAATACATATGTGAAAAGTGGGGGGGGGGGCATTTGTATTCAGCCCCCTTTACTCTGATACCCCTAACCAGTGGCGGCTGGTGCTCAAAATGTTTGGGGGGGCGCAAAAAAACTGAAAACTTCTTAAAAAAACCCCATCAACTGCAGCCACTGTGCCCATCAAATGCAGCCACTGTGCCCATCAAACGCAGTCACTGTGCCATCCAACGCAGCCACTGTGCCCATCAAACTGTGCCCCATCAAACACTGCCACTGTGCCCATCAACCTGTGCCCATCAAACACTGCCACTGTGCCCATCAAACCCTGCCACTGTGCCCATCAAACTGTGCCCATCAAACCCTGCCACTGTGCCCCCCCATCAAACACTGCCACTGTGCCCATCAACCTGTGCCCATCAAACACTGCCACTGTGCCCATCAAACTGTGCCCATCAAACACTGCCACTGTGCCCCATCAAACACTGCCACTATGCCCATCAACCTGTGCCCATCAAACACTGCCACTGTGCCCATCAAACTGTGCCTATCAAACCCTGCCACTGTGCCCCATCAAACACTGCCACTGTGCCCATCAACCTGTGCCCATCAAACACTGCCACTGTGCCCATCAAACTGTGCCCATCAAATGCTGCCACTGTGCCCCATCAAACACTGCCACTTTGCCCATCAACATGTGCCCATCAAACACTGCCACTGTGCCCATTAAACTGTGCCCATCAAACGCTGCCACTGTGCCCCATCAAACACTGCCACTAATCCCATCAACCTGTGCCCACCAAACACTGCCACTGTGCCCATCAAACTGTGCCCATCAAACGCTGCCACTGTGCCCCGTCAAACACTGCCACTGTGCCCATCAACCTGTGCCCATTAAACACTGCCACTGTGTCCATCAAACTGTGCCCCTCAAACGCTGCCACTGTGCCCCATCAAACACTGCCACTGTGCCCATCAACCTGTTCCCATCAAACACTGCCACTGTGCCCAACAAACTGTGCCCATCAAACGCTGCCACTGTGCCCCATCAAACACTGCCACTGTGCCCCATCAAACACTGCCACTGTGCCCATCAACCTGTGCCCATCAAACACTGCCACTGTGCCCATCAAATGCTGCCACTGTGCCCATCAAACTGTGCCCATCAAATGCTGCCACTGTGCCTATCAAACTGTGCCTATCGAACACTGCCACTTTCTATCCATACTACACAGAGGGAGGTGGCTGGAGAGAGGGGGCGGAGCCCGGGCGCCCTTAATGCCCCACTGTCCCTAACTAAAATCTAGAGGAACCAATTGCCTGCAGAAGTCACCTAATTAGTAAACAGAGTCCACCTGTGTGTCATTTAATCTCAGTAGAAATACAGCTGTTCTGTGAAGCCCTCAGAGGTTTGTTAGAGAACCTTAGTGAACAAACAGCATCATGGAGGCCAAGGAACACACCAGACAGGTCAGGGGTAAAGTTGTCTAGAAGTATAAAGCAGGGTTAGGTTATAAAAAAATCTCCCAAGCTTTGAACATCTTGCGGAGCTCTGTTCAATCCATCATCGGAAAATGGAAAGAGTATGGTACAACTGCAAACCTACCAAGACATGGCCATCCACCTAAACTGACCGGGCCGATGTGATTGTACACAGTAAGTTGTTGTCAGCAGGTCCTGGCCAAATTATTCATCTGTGTCCAATCACAGCCCACCCACAGGGCTCTGTACAGAGGGAACAATCTCTTCCTGCAGGGAGCAGAAACAAAGACATCTTTAGTAAAAAGCAGCCTACCCTATTTTGAAGCCTATTAAAGCCTCTGGCTCTAATCAGGTGCTTAAAAAAAAAACGTGCCGCTGTAATTCATGCGCCCGGTGCTAAAAACTCAATCTGAAATAATAACTAACTAATAATAACTTAACTATTACTAACTATTAAATTATAGGTATTGGAATTTCCTTTTAAATTTGGCTGAACGTAACGAATACGAATTTATCCGAAATAACGAATGCCGCATCGAAACTAATGGAACAGAACAAATTAATAATAAATAATAATAAAACGTTTTTTATTATTATTATTGTAATTTATTATTATTAATTCGTTATGTTCCATTTAGATGCGGCATTCCTTTTTTTGGGATAAATCGTAACTTCGGATAAATTTGTATTCGCTACGTTCACTAACAGCCAAATTTGAAAGGGAAATTCCAATACCTATAATTTAATAGTTAGTAATAGGCAAGTGTAATTTGTTTAGTTAAAATTAGTTTTTTAATAAATTACGACAAATTAGTTAATTCCGAAATAACCGAATTAACGAAAACCCGTTTAACAAACTTTTCCGAATATTCGTAAATTCGAATAATCGGAAATTCGTAAACTCGTAAATTTAAGAAAAATCGGAAATCCGGAAACTTGATAAAAATCGGAAATTTGAAAAAAATTGGAAATGAAAAACAAAACGGAAATTCGGAAATTTGAAATACCAAAAATTGGAAAATCTGAAATAATAACTAACTAATAATATCTTAACTATTACTAGCCTAGTAATAGTTAAGTTTTTATTAGTTTTTATTTCAGATTTTCAAATTTTCGGGTTTTTGAATTTCCGAATTTCCATTTTTTATTTTTTTATTTACATAGTTACATAGTAGGTGAGGTTATAAAAAGACACAAGTCCATCAAGTCCAACCTATGTGTGTGATTATATGTTTAAACTATCGATTCCCCCCACTGAGACCACCGCCTGTGGAAGGGAATTCCACATCCTTGCCGTTCTTACAGTAAAGAACCCTCTACGCAGTTTAAGGTTAAACCTCTTTTCTTCAAATTTAATGAGTGGCCACGTGTCTTGTTAAATTCCCGTCCGCAGAAAAGTTTTATCCCTATTGTGGGGTGACCAGTACGGTATTTGTACATTGAAATCAGATCCCCTCTCAAGCGAATAAGTTCAGAGCTCACAACCTTTCCTCATAACTAATATCCTCCAGACCCTTTATTAGCTTTGTTGCCCTTCTTTGTACTTGCTCCATTTCCAGTACATCCTTCCTGAGGACTGGTGCCCAGAACTGGACAGCATACTCCAGGTGCTGCTGGACCAGAGTCTTGTAAAGCGGGAGAATTATCGTTTTATCTTTTTAATGCCAATATTCTGTTTGCTTTGTTGGCAGCAGCTTGGCATTGCATGCCATTGCTGAGCCTATCATCTACTAGGACCCCCAGGTCCTTTTCCATCCTAGATTCCCCCAGAGGTTCTACCCTCAGTGTATAGATTGCATTCATATTTTTGCCACACAAATGCATCATTTTACATTTTTCTACATTGAACCTGAATTGAACATGAATTTGCCATGTAGTCGCCCACCCCATTAATTTGTTCAGATCTTCTTGAAAGGTTTCCACATCCTACGGAGAAGTTATTGCCCTGCTTAGCTTAGTATTGTCTGCAAATACAGAGATTGAACTGCTTACCCCATCCTCCAGGTCATTTATGAATAAATTAAACAGGATTGGTCCCAGCACAGAACCCTGAGGGACCCCACTACCCACCCCGACCATTCCGAGTACTCCCCATTTATCACCACCCTCTGAACTCGCCCCTATAGCCAGTTTTCAATCCATATACTCACCCTATGGTCCATGCCAATGGACCTTACTTTGTACAGTAAACGTTTATGGGGAACTGTGTCAAATGCTTTTGCAAAATCCAGATACACCACATCTACGGGCCTTCCTTTATCCAGATACACCACGTCTACGGGCCTTCCTTTATCCGAAACACCACGTCTACGGGCCTTCCTTTATCTAGATACACCACGTCTATGGGCCTTCCTTTATCTAGATACACCACGTCTACGGGCCTTCCTTTATCCAGATACACCACGTCTACGGGCCTTCCTTTATCCAGATACACCACGTCTACGGGCCTTCCTTTATCTAGATACACCACGTCTATGGGCCTTCCTTTATCTAGATACACCACGTCTATGGACCTTCCTTTATCCAGATGCACCACGTCTACGGGACTTCCTTTATCTAGATACACCACGTCTACGGGCCTTCCTTTATCCGATGCACCACGTCTACGAGCCTCCCTTTATCCAGATACACCACGTCTACGGGCCTTCCTTTATCTAGATACACCACGTCTACGGGCCTTCCTTTATCCAGATACACCACGTCTACGAGCCTTCCTTTATCCAGATACACCACGTCTACGTGCCTTCCTTTATCTAGATACACCACGTCTACGGGCCTTCCTTTATCTAGATACACCACGTCTATGGGCCTTCCTTTATCTAGATGCACCACGTCTACGGGCCTTCCTTTATCCAGATACACCACGTCTACGGGCCTTCCTTTATCTAGATACACCACGTCTATGGGCCTTCCTTTATCTAGATACACCACGTCTATGGACCTTCCTTTATCCAGATGCACCACGTCTACGGGACTTCCTTTATCTAGATACACCACGTCTACGGGCCTTGCTTTATCCGATGCACCACGTCTACGAGCCTCCCTTTATCCAGATACACCACGTCTACGTGCCTTCCTTTATCTAGATACACCACGTCTACGGGCCTTCCTTTATCTAGATACACCACGTCTACGGGCCTTCCTTTATCCAGATACACCACGTCTACGGGCCTTCCTTTATCTAGATACACCATGTCTATGGGCCTTCCTTTATCTAGATACACCACGTCTATGGACCTTCCTTTATCCAGATGCACCACGTCTACGGGACTTCCTTTATCTAGATACACCACGTCTACGGGCCTTCCTTTATCCGATGCACCACGTCTACGAGCCTCCCTTTATCCAGATACACCACGTCTACGGGCCTTCCTTTATCTAGATACACCACGTCTACGGGCCTTCCTTTATCCGATGCACCACGTCTACGAGCCTTCCTTTATCCAGATACACCACGTCTACGGGCCTTCCTTTATCTAGATACACCACGTCTACGGGCCTTCCTTTATCCAGATACACCACGTCTACGGGCCTTCCTTTATCCAGATACACCACGTCTACGGGCCTTCCTTTATCCAGATACACCACGTCTACGGGCCTTCCTTTATCCAGATACACCACGTCTACGGGCCTTCCTTTATCTAGATGGCAACTCACCTCCTCATAGAAGGTTAATAGATTGGTCTGACAAGAACGATTCTTCATGAATCCATGCTGATTACTGCTAATGATACCGTTCTCAATACTAAAATCTTGTATATAGTCCCTTATCATCCCCTTCAAGAGCTTACATACTATTGATGTTAGGCTAACTGGTCTGTAATTCCCAGGGATGTATTTTGGCCCTTTTTTAAATATTGGTGCTACATTGGCTTTTCTCCAATCAGCTGGTACCATTCCAGTCAGTAGACTGTCAGTAAAAATTAGGAACAATGGTCTGACAATTACTTGACTGAGTTCCCTAAGGACCCTCGGGTGCAAGCCATCTGGTCCCGGTGATTTGTTAATGTTAAGTTTCTCAAGTCTAATTCTAATTCTGTCCTCTGTAAGCCATGGAGGTGCTTCCTGTGATGTGTCATGAGGATAAACACTGCAGTTTTGGTTACTGAAGCCCCCCAATTCCCTCGTGAAGACTGAGGAGAATAATAAATTCAATACCTTCGCCATCTCCCCATCCTTTGTAACCAGATGTCCTTCCTTATTCTTTATGGGGCCAATATGGTCTGTCCTCCCTTTTTTACAGTTTATATACTTAAAGAATTTCTTGGTATTTTTTTTGCCTTCTTCTGATATGTGTCTTTCATGTTCTATCTTAGCCGCCCTAAATGCACCCTTAAATTTCTTGTTGCATTCTTTGTAAAGTCTGAATGCTGATGATGATCCCTTAAGCCACCCAGGACTTTTGTTTGCTTTTTTAAAATGTATTACCCAATGTCTAATGCCCTTATTTAATATTCTCTTAAAGCAAACCCATCTCTCCTCCGTGTTCTTTATCCCAATTTAATTTCCGAATTTCCGATCTTTTTTTTAATTTACAATTTTTTTTTTAATTTACGAATTTTCGATTATTCGAATTTACGAATATTCTGAAAAGTTCCTTAAACGTGTTTTCCTTAATTCGGTTATTTCCAAAATAACTAATTTGTCGAAATTCGTATAAAAAACGAATTCGGAACGCAACAAATTGCACATGTCTACCTTAGGCCCCTTTCACACTTGTACGACTTGTCCCATGATTTGGGACTGCAAAGTAGCATGACAAGTCGTTCCTCATGATTTCCAATGACAACCATTCATATTAGTACGACTTCAAGTCGTTCCGACTTCAAAGTAGTCCCTGCACTACTTTGGTGCGATTTTGATGCCAATTACACAGGCATTCCTTGAAATCACGGCTGCCAATCGCGACAAAATTGCGGCCGCGAAATCGCGGTAAAATCGCGCGACTTTGAAGTCGCACAAGTGTGAAAGGGGCCTAATGGACAGGGACCCATGGACAGAGAGAAGAGTCATTGTGTTGAAACATTCACCTGTGTTTAAATTTCAACTTGAGCTATAGAGCTCAGTTAACAGTATTTTTTTTAACCACTTCCCGCCTGGTCAATAGACAATTGACGTCCTGGAAGTGGTTTCGTTATCCTGACTGGACGTCTATTGACGTCCTGCAGGATGATAGCCGCCGCGCTCCCTGGGGGGCGCGCATCGCGGCGATCAGTGGAGCGGTGTGTCAGTCTGACACACCGCAACACCGATCTCGGTAAAGAGCCTCTGGCGGAGACTCGTTACCACGTGATCAGTCGTGTCCAATCACGGCTGACCACGATGTAAACAGGAAGAGCCATTGATTGGCTTTTCCTCACTCGCGTCTGACAGCGCAGCCCCCCCCTCGGATGACCACACTGGACCACCAGTATGCCGCCCAGGACCACCAGGGAACCGGGCAACATGTGGATGGCCAGGTACATCCCCCATGGCCATCCACATGTGTTAAAACATGCCCAACATGAGCCAATCAGTGCCCACAAATGGGCACTGACTGGCACCATAATAGCATAAAAAAGTGATGCCCAGCAATACCACCACCAGTATAAACCAGTGCCACTCAGTGTCCCTCAGTGCCACCCATCAGTGCCCATCCGTGCCCATCAGTGCCCACCTATCAGTTCCCATCTGTGCCACCCATCAGTGCCACCCAAATTTACTCATCAGTGCCGCCTATAAGTTCCCATCAGTGCCGCCTATGAGTGCCCATCAGTGCCGCCTATGAGTGCCATCAGTGCCACATACCAGTGCCCATCAGTGCCGCCTCTCAGTGCCCATCAGTGCCACCTATCAGTGCCCATCATCAGTGCTTATCAGTGCCCCCTCATCGGTGCCACCTCATCGGTGCCCATCGGTGCCGTCTTATCAGTGCCCGTCAGTGCAGCCACATCAGTGCCCGTCAGTGCAGCCATATCAGTGCCCGTCATTGAAGAAGAAAACTTATTTATTTACAAAAAAAATTAACAGAAACAAATAAAAACATATTTTTTTTTCAAAACTTTCGGTATTTTTTTATTCGTTGCGCAAAAAATAAAAATCACAGAGGTGATCAAATACCACCAAAAGAAAGCTCTATTTGTGGGAACAAAATGATAAAAAAATTGTTTGGGTACAGTGTAGCATGACCGCGCAATTGTCATTCAAATTGCGACAGCGCTGAAAGCTGAAAATTGGCTTGGGCAGGAAGATGCGTAAGTGCATGGTATTGAAGTGGTTAAAGAAGCAAAGAAGCTGAAAGTAAACATGGGAAAAGGACCCAATAACTCCACCTTCTGGACGCAAAGCATACTACATGCAATTCATATGCAGCATTTTTATTTTTGACTAAATCTATACAAAACTGCTGCACATTCCCTTTAAAGGAAGGCCTTTGTGCTATGTTGAAGATTCTGATGATTTGCCTCGCTGCAAATTTTCTAACACTAACAATGAAGGCACAACAATGAAGGCACAAAGAAAACCAGGAAATAAAAAGTGTGGAATGGTGAGAAGATGTTCAGAATCTACTTAGCACCTTGTACATCGAGTGGTGAAGCAATCTGTAAATAAAATCAATCAAGCTTTGTCTTGTCTAGCGAACCATGGGATGAGAGAAAACCGATGTATTTTTCACTGCTCTTTCTACATCTGTGACCATTTAGTAAAAAAATACAACCTCATCTCTAAATGCATTTTCACCAGCCGAATTCCGGAAGAAAGGAAGAGAACAACAAAGAAACTGTGGGCTGCATCAAGATCTGAGATTTGGTGCCGGGCGGAGGAGCAGCGTGAGAGAAAATTGATATCTGTCCTGAAATCATGTATTTTGTAGATCAGCGAGCAACAATTATTATGCAGGCTGTTGTGTTTTATTAGGAGATACAAAGGATAAAAGAAAATAAAACATAAGAAAGAAATAAGAAATGAGGATTAAAGTTTCATTCCATCAGGACTGGAAATAATAGATTTATTATCTACTAAATGGGCAAAAGTATATAAAGCTCCCACCACCACATGATGCGGTCACGGGAAAGTTTATATTAATACTCCATCATACAAAGACATTGTAGACAATTGTCCTCTTCCATCCTTGTGGTGACAGCATAGGTGTGAGCAGCCTATTGCATTAGGTGCAGGGGAGGGCTGGGCCAGGGGGCAGGGTGGCAATTGCCCCCCAGGCCGCCCTAACTTATGTTCAAAATGGCCGGCAGTCGCTGCCCGCTACCATTTTCTTTTTTATTCTGGTCTAGGAAGTCGGGCCGGGGGGCATGGCCATGGCGGCCGACCACTAGCTGTTGCATTCCGGGAGTTGTAGTCCGCACTCAAGCTTCCGGTGGGTGGAAAACACAGCAGCGCAGAGAAAACTACAACTCCCTGGGACTGGATTCTTGGAAGCAGGCAGAGGCAGGGCGTGCCAGGGAGTCGGGATGCAAGGCGGCAGGGCTGGGCGCTGGCTGCAACTTGATCCCAGGATCAGGAGCGTTACCCCCCCAGGAGACCGTGGCGTGCAAGGACCTGCTGAGCTGAGATCACTGAGGTGAGAGACCCTGACACCCCTAGCTGACCCCCCATCTCCCCCACCATACACCCCTTGTAACCTGCTCCAGTGATCAGGCTGCTTTGATGGGCACTGGAGTTGGCTGCACTGATGGGCACTGGTGAGGCTGCATTGAAAAAACAGGTGGGCCATGGATGGTGAGCTGATTCGGTGGTTCAATGGGCCTCTTGACTGGACTTGCCCCCCAGGCCTAAGGCCGCCAGCTCTCCCCTGTTAGGGTGTGCACCCCAAACCTCCAACACATATGCGTACCGGCCTCTTCCCTGCTCTCCATTCTGAAACAATGGGGGATAGGGGGAGCAAGGGATCACATGGGGGACCCGGGCAACAGAAGAAAATGGAACAGGGAAAGGAGGGGTGCCATATATTAGTACCGATCCCCTATATTTTCCTCCTGTGGCAGCTGAATGTTGACAAAAGGGAGAGGAGGAGAAGCCTACTTTAAGCGGCTGCTGGAGGAAAATACAGATCAGTTCCACTAAATTCCACCCCCACCACCTCTCCTGTCCAGGTTCTGAGGGTCGGCAAGGAAGGATTGTGGATTACCTATCACCTGCCCACCATTGACAGGTTGCCAACCCAAGGATTAGGGTGTGCCCAGGCACACCTGGCACAACCCTTGCGCACACCTAGGGGTGACAGTTTGATGAAGACCCTTTTCTGTTCCACTATGACTGTGCCCCCCCCCCCCTGTGTACAAAGCCAGCGCCATAAAGACATGGTGTGACCAGTTTGGTGTGGCCAAGCACCAATGTCCTGCACAGAGCCCTGACCTCAACTCTACTGAATGCCTTTGGGGTGAATTGGAAACTCAGATTTTGAGCCGGATCTTGTCATTCAACATCAGTACCTGACCTCACAAATGGGCATAAATTCCCCCAGACACTCCAAAATATTGTGGAAAGTCTTCCCAGAACAGTAGAGGCTGTTAACCCCTTCAATACCGGGCACTTTCGCCCCTTCCTGCTCAGGCCAATTTTCAACTTTCAGCGCTGTCACACTTTGAATGACAATTGCGCGGTCATGTAACACTGTACCCAAACTTAATTTTTATCATTTTTTCCCACAAATGGAGCTTTCTTTTGGTAGTATTTGATCACCGATGGGGGTTTTTATTTTTTGCTAAACAAACTAAAAAAGACCAAAATATTTGAAAAAAAAATAGTTTTTCTTTGTTTCTGTTATAAAATTTTGTTATCTCCTTCACTGACAGGCACTGAAGAGGCGGCACTGATGGAAGGTGGCACGGATGGGCACTAATATGTAGAATTAATGGGCACTGATAGGTGGCACTGATGGGCACTGTAACGGGAAGGCCCAGGGAACCCAGAATCCCTTATAAAGTATGAGATATCCTTGCTTCAGCTTCCCCAATGCCTCTTATGTGTAAACCACCCTGTGTCCCTATTAGGGGCACAGGGTGAATGAAAACCCCACCATGATTTGTGATAGCCATATCCAATACGGTATATACAGGGCACATATTGGGTATATCCTGTGTGTGGGCTGTTTATGTAATACTTGCTGTGATGGTGTGTGATTTCATGCTATTGTCTATTGTGGCTTGTGGGAGTTAAGCCTGTAATTATAGGTTGTGGAATTAGCAGACAGACAGGTTAATTGAAGAGATGCTGAGGTGTCACCTGTCTGCTTGAGTAATGTTAATGAACCTCAAATATGCTACACATCCTTTCAATGAGTGAAGTCTTTTGATAATGTGGATTGGGAGACAAAAGCTAAACACAAAAGGGTCATGCATAATCATTAAACTGAGATGTGTATTGGTCATCAGCTGTAGAGAATTGGCTCATGTAAATTGGGTCTGGTCAGAGGTGTATGATGAGGGGAGGGTCAGAAGCTTCTCTCTGTGTGTATAAGAGTTGTAGTACTTTTGCAATAAAGAGTCAGTCTATTCTGGAAAGATACAGAGTGCGTCTCGTTCTTTTGGAAGGATTAATTCCTATGGGAAGTGGTCGTCTGACTGTGGAGGATCGGCAGTGAATTTGTGTCCAGGAGAGGGAATCGCTTAAGCGGCGTTGACCCCCTTTCAGATTTGGGGTGCCGTTACATTGGTTGGCAGCGGTGGGATTTTCCCTCCAGTTCCTGGGACACTCCAAACCACCACAGTGAATGACCAGCTATGCAGCCGGCAGGAAAGCCACGCTGAAAGACCTACTTGAGAGCCGTGGAGGGACCAGTGGGACAAAGAACAAGGCCACCTTGATTAGGGAGCTAGCCGAGATGGACCAGAGGGATGGTGATGCAGGACCCCGATCAGTTGAAGACTTGTTTCAGCAACGAGTTTGACAGCGCTTGGCATTATATGGTGCTAACCCATCAGAGACCGCCATTCAGGAAGCCATTAGAGGCATCCAGCTGCAGGATGCGCGACAAAAGAGAGAACGAGAGTGACAAGAGAAAGAACTAAAGCAACAAGAGAGAGAACTAGAGCGGCAACATGAGCAGAGAATGGCGGAAATACGGCAATCGAAAATTGCCTATAGACAGCTGCTAGAATCTGTTCAGCAGCAGGGTGGTGCTACCGTTGCCTGGGACTATCAGGAAATACCAGTGGACAACTCAGAAATCCTGGCTGAAGAATCGGCAGTGGAAAATCTGGAGATTGCCATCCCCAAAGCTGAAGTGCTGACTGACCTTGATGATCCTGTTTCTGCTTGGGATGAACTTGGATGGAGGAATGTACCTGTCCAGCAGCATGCCAGAGAATCGGCAGTGGAAAATCTGGAGATTTCTATCCCTAAAGCCGAAGCGGATGGTGTGGAGTCCCCAGCAGAAGTGCTGGCAACAGGGCAGAGCGCTAGCAACCTCTGCCCAGCACCGGAAACAACTGTGGAGTGCGAGGGAGCCGGGGCAGTTGGCCCCTCTCTCCAGCAACAAGCTGAGGTGGTAAAGCTTTTACCCCCAGCTGAATCACTGGCAGCAGGGCAGAATGCTACTGGCCTCTGCACACAACTGCAACTTGAGCGGATATCGGTGGATGGGACTGCGGTCTCCACTCACAGCAACCCAGCACAAGAGCTGGCAACAGAGCAGAGTGCCGCGGGCCTCTGCTCTCAACTAACAGAAGAGGGAGTTCCTGTGGTACTGGATGGGACTTCGGTCCTCACTGACACAACCCCAGAAAATGGTGTGACCCTGAGACAGGAGGATGTCAGCCTTGCTTTGCAAGCACTGGGGGATTTTCACCTACCGCAAGTGGATGGGACTTCAGTCTCCACTTGTATACCCCAGGGATGCTGGGCAGTCGGCCCAGATCCCCAACAGCATGACGGACTGTGCCCAGTCACCCTGTCTTCTCTCCAGCAACTGAAAGGACCCCAGGGAGAAGGGCCAGGCCTCTCCCCAGCGGCGGGTATGTTCTCTGAGAGAGGCAGAGGTTGGCCGGGGAAGTAATGCTCTGTTTGGAGCAATTTATTTGGGGTACTGTGTGGATACCGGCATTAGGGGAATGGAACTATGAACTACCTTCGGAGTCAACCCGTCTGGGGTCTCCTCCTGTGTTAGTCTCCTGCCGAAAGGGGAGAGATGTAACGGGAAGGTCCGGGGAACCCAGAATCCCTTATAAAGTATGGGATATCCTTGCTTCAGCTTCCCCAATGCCTCTTATGTGTAAACCACCCTGTGTCCCTATTAGGGGCACAGGGTGAATGAAAACCCCACCATGATCTGTGATAGCCATATCCAATACGGTATATACAGGGCACATATTGGGTATATACTGTGTGTGGGCTGTTTATGTAATACTTGCTGTGATGGTGTGTGATTTCATGCTATTGTCTATTGTGGCTTGTGGGAGTTAAGCCTGTAATTATAGGTTGTGGAATTAGCAGACAGACAGGTTAATTGAAGAGATGCTGAGGTGTCACCTGTCTGCTTGAGTAATGTTAATGAACCTCAAATATGCTACACATCCTTTCAATGAGTGAAGTCTTTTGATAATGTGGATTGGGAGACAAAAGCTAAACACAAAAGGGTCATGAATAATCATTAAACTGAGATGTGTATTGGTCATCAGCTGTAGAGAATTGGCTCATGTAAATTGGGTCTGGTCAGAGGTGTATGATGAGGGGAGGGTCAGAAGCTTCTCTCTGTGTGTATAAGAGTTGTAGTACTTTTGCAATAAAGAGTCAGTCTATTCTGGAAAGATACAGAGTGTGTCTCGTTCTTTTGGAAGGATTAATTCCTATGGGAAGCGGTCGTCTGACTGTGGAGGATCGGCAGTGAATTTGTGTCCAGGAGAGGGAATCGCTTAAGCGGCGTTAACCCCCTTTCAGATTTGGGGTGCCGTTACAGGCACCAATAGGTGGCACTGATATGCTGCACTGATGGGCACCGATAGGCGGCACTGATATGCTGCACTGTTGGGCACTGATATGTGGTACTGATGGGCATTGATATGTGGTACTGATGGGCACTGATACGGGGCACTGATGGGCACTGACAGGAGGCACTGATGGGCACTGACAGGAGGCACTGATGGGCACCGACAGGTGGCACTGATGGGCAGCACTGATGATGAGCTACTGACAGCTGTTACTGATGGGCACTGACTGGCAGCTGATGGGCACCTCTCATGGGGGCTGTGCTGATAATCAATGTGCTGATCGGCTATCCCTGTCAGCGCAAACCGAGGAATGCTGTTTACCGTAGGGTGACCAGACATCTCCGGTTTTGAGGGACAGTCCCCGGATTGAGAAAACTTACCCCGGACCAAATCTGTCCCCGGTTTTGTCCCCGGATAGGATTTGAACAGGGGCTGGGGCAATTTCAAAGACAGTCAATGCAGAATTAACAATAAAAATTCTGAATTACACACCCCCACTCTGCCGCTCCTACTAGCTTAGGGGGTTGTATTTTTTTCCATTATCTGTGTCCCTTTCTGATGATCATGTGCTGGTCGGAGCGGAGGGAATACTTCTTCAGTTTTGGGTGCCCATTCAGCTCCCCTCACATGTTATTCTGCCTTGGCTCAAGTCCCGGCCAGCCGCCTGCCTGTTTATCTCCTTGCCTTCCCTGGTGGAGTGATCTTCCTCCGTTTCCCACCCAGTAGTAGCCGGGGCCCGGAGAGTAAGACTTGACAGGCTGTGAGGCGGGTGGCGACGGGCAGAGAGTCACTGAACGTTCGATGAGAGCTTTTGGTCGGAAATTCCGACCGTGTGTAGGCTCCATCGGACTTTTTCTGTCGAGCTGGTTCTCAATTTTTCCAACAAGAAAAGTTCTTGTCGGAAATTCCGATCGTCTGGATGCAATTCCGACGTGCAAAAAAAACATGCATGCTCTGAATCAATTTGACCCATGCTCGGAATCATTGAACTTCATTTTTCTCGGCTCGTTGTATGTCACAGCATCCTTGACGGTCAGAACTTTGTGTGACCGTGTGTATGCAACACAAGTTTGAGCCAACATTCCGTCGGAAAAAAATCCACAGTTTTCTTGTCGGAATTTCCGATCGTGTGTACGCGGCATTAGAGTCCAAGAAAGGGTCATTCCACTAAAATCAATAAACTATACGGCCCACCCTCTGTGGACACCACCCCAGATTGTTGAGTTCAGGTGTCTCCAGTGAAGGATACTAGTAATACCCTATTATACAAAGACATTGTAGACAATTGTGCTCTTCCATCCTTTTGGTAACAGTTTGGTGAAGACCCTTTTCTATTCCAGCATGACTGTGCCCCCCCGTGTACAAAGCCAGCTCCATAAAGACATTGGTTGACCAGGTTGGTGGATTGGGAACTCAAGTGTCCTGCACAGAGCCCTAACCTCATCCCTACTGAACACCTTTGGGATACATTTTTAAATGCTGATTTTGAGCCAGGTCTTCTCATCCAACATCAGTGCCTGGCCTCACAAATTACCACAGACACCCTCCAAAATTTTACGGAAAACCTCCCATAAAGTGTGATGGATATCCTAGCTGCAAGGGGGGCAACTCCTTATTGATTGGTTAAGGGGAGAGAGGGCAGCTCCATATTATTGACCAGGGGGAAGGGAAGCAACTCCATAGTAATGGTCAGGGGGAGGGAGGGCAGCTCCATATTATTGGCCAGGGGGAAGGGAAGCAACTCCATAGTAATGGTCAGGGGGAGGGAGGGCAACTAACCTCATCCCTACTGAACACCTTTGGGATACATTTTTAAATGCTGATTTTGAGCCAGGTCTTCTCATCCAACATCAGTGCCTGACCTCACAAATTACCACAGACACCCTCCAAAATTTTACGGAAAACCTCCCATAAAGTTTGATGGATATCCTAGCTGCAAGGGGGGCAACTCCTTATTGATTGGTTAAGGGGAGAGAGGGCAACTCCATATTGCCAGGGGGAAGGGAAGCAACTCCACAGTAATGGTCAGGGGGAGGGAGGAGGGCAACTTCATATTAATTGCTAGGGGGAAGGGAAGCAACTCCATAGTAATGGTCTGGGGGGAGGGAATCAACTCCATATTAATGGTCAGGGGGAGGACAACTCCATATAAATGGCCAAGGAGAGAGGGGGGCAACTCTGTAATAATAGCCTTAGGAGGAAGGGGGCAACTCCATTTTATTGTTATTGGAAGGGAACTTGGAACAGTCATGTTTAACTCCATGTTAATTTTCATGGTTTTAGAATTTGATGTCCAACAAGCTCATATAAGTTAACTATCAGGGGCTCACACACCTTTGAAGATTTGACAAAGCTTTACAGAGAAAAGGGGACAGACTAGTTCTCTAATGAATTTGTTTGTCTATATTTTAGGTTGAGCTATTGAACTCTGTAAACAATATACATTTTTAAATACAACAACTAATGCCGCGTACACACGGCCGGACTTTCCAATGGGAAAACCTCAGTTGGAATTTCCGACGGAAAAATAGAGAACCTGCTCTCTATCTAAGTCCGTCGGACATTCCCGACAGAAAAAGTCCGATGGGGCATACACACAGTCGGAATATCCGACCAAAAGCTCCCATCGGACTTTTTCTGTAGGAAATTCCGACCGTGTGTACGCGGCATTAGGAGAGCCTAGAAAAAAAGAGCCCACTGACCTCAACCCACACTGAACACCTTTGGGATGAATTGAAACATAAACATGATCCTATTGCTAGGGCTCTCAATGATGTCACTCTCTCTGTAATTTATCTTTCATGCACCGTATTTTCCAGCGTATAAGACGACCTTTTCTACTTAAAAATATCCCCCAAAAGTCAGGGGTCGTCTTATATGCCGGTACCTGTATGAGTCAGACTGCGGGCGTCCATTATTCAAAAGCCGCGCCTCCTCCTCGTCCTGTTCCGTGATAGGCGGAACACTCAGTTTCCCAGCAGAGCCTCTGTTCAGGGTTCCGCCTATCACCGAGGCCCTCTCATCCTCAGCCTCGGACGAGAGGACCTCCGTGATAGGCGGAACACCGAACAGAGGCTCTGCTGGGAAAACGGAGTGTTCCGCCTATCACGGAACAGCACGAGGAGGAGGTGCGGCTTTTGAATAATGGACGCCCGCAGTCTGACTCTGCATACATCGATAAGGTATGGAGATCTGGAGATCTGGAGATCGGCACAGTGAGGTATGCAATGAGCACAGTGAGGTATGCAATGAGCACAGTGAGGTATGCAATGAGCACAGTGAGGTATGCAATGAGCACAGTGAGGTATGCAATGAGCACAGTGAGGTATGCAATGAGCACAGTGAGGTATGCAATGAGCACAGTGAGGTATGCAATGGGCACAGTGAGGTATGCAATAGGCACAGTGACTTATGCAATGGGCACAGTGACTTATGCAATGGGCACAGTGATGTATGCAATGGGCACAGTGGGGTATGCGATGGACACAGTGAGGTATGCGATGGGCACAGTGAGGTATGCAATGGGCACAGTGAGGTATGCGATGGACACAGTGAGGTATACAATGGGCACAGTGAGGTGTGTCGGAAGGGGGTCGTCTTATACGCCGGCGAATACGGTACTGAACCTGAAGTATTCTTTCTCTTCGGTGTATTTCCTTTTAAAACCTTGGAAGTTGCCCTCTTAGGTTGTACATAAATCGAGGGATCATTTATTAAGGTGTACCTCGTTTACACCGATTTTATTAAAGCCAATCTCCATTTGTAAGATAAATGATGAAGCTTCTTTAATCTTTCTTTTTAATTTTCAAGCAGCGAATGAGGAGATTCTATTTCCAGTTTGGGATGTCAATAAAAAATCGCTGTTTGCCTTTCATCCTTTAGAAACAAACAAACAACACAAAAGGGATGAATGTAGAAAGAAATAAACATTAGTTAATATAGAGGCCGTTCACAGACAGGATACGAGTGTTTATACAACGAGCTTTATTGATATGTAGCCTGGTGGAGACCGAACTCTGGAAAGATCTGTTTGATGCCTTTTCTTATCTTCGCTTCTTGAATTTTGGAAAGAAAAAAGCCGACAAGAGAGACGCAGTTTACGGTTAATGTTGTTCTGATCAAAGAGACAAAGTCTGACATGATTTACAGTTTATCTCTCCAACTTACACAAAGATCCAATGGTTAAGAAAAAAGAACCCGGTGTGTTGTTTCCTGTAGGCGATGTTTGTTCACAATAATTCTATTTGTTCTTTGCGTCTTGTGACTCGGAGGCCGATTAATGAGGAAGCGTTAAATTTCAACATCTTAAAATAGTCTTGGCTGTTCTTAGTGGGAGTCCTGGGGCCGGATATGGTGGTACTAATAGTATATACACTATATTGCCAAAAGTATTGGGACGCCGGCCTTTACACGCACATGAACTTTAACCACTTGCCGCCCGCCCTATAGCAAATTGACGCCGGCAAAGTGGTTTCAATATCCTGACTGGATGTCATATGACGTCCTCAGGAGTTTGAGCCGCATCGCGGCGATCGTTGTTGCGGGGTGTCAGTCTGACACCCTGCAACACCGATCTAGGTAAAGAGTTTTCAACGGAGATTCTTTACCACGTGATCAGCCGTGTCCAATCACGGCTGATCACGATGTAAACAGGAAAAGCCGGTCGTCGGCTTTTCCTCACTCGCGTCTGTCAGACGCGAGTAGAGGAGAGCCGATCGGCTGCTCTTCTGACAGGGGGGGTTTGTGCTGATCCATTATCAGCGCAGCCCCCCCCAAGGATGCCCACACTGGACCACCAGGGATGCCACCAGACCACCAGGGATGCCCACCTTAAGGTATGCCACCCTAGACCACCAGGGATGCCAATTAGAAATGGCTAATGGATGCCAATCAGTGCCCACAATGGATGCCAATCAGTGCCCACAATGGGCACCACTGATTGGCAGGCATTATTGTTTGGCACTGATTGGCATCCATTAGTACAACACATTACAGTACAGTGCCACCGATCAGTGCCCATCCATGCCACCTATCAGTGCCCATCCATGCCCACCCGTGCCACCTATCAGTGCCCATCCATGCTGCCTATCAGTGCCCATCCATGCTGCCTATCAGTGCACATCTGTGTCGTCTATCCGTGCCGTCTATCTGTGCCCATTTATGCCGCCTATCTGTGCCCATCCGTGCCGCCTATCTGTGCCCATCCGTGCCGCCTACCAGTGCCCATCCATGCCGCCTACCAGTGCCCATCTGTGCCGCCTCATCGGTGCCCATCAGTGCCACCTCATTGGTGCCCATCAGCGCGGCCTTATCAGTGCCCGTCAGTGCAGCCCCATCAGTGCCCATCAGTGAAGGAGAAAACTTACTTATTTACAAAGTTTTGTAACTGAAACAAAAAAAATACGTATTTTTTTCAAAATTTTCGGTCTTTTTTTTATTTTTTTAGCAGAAAAAAAAAATCGCAGAGGTCATCAAATGCCACCAAAAGAAAGGTCTATGTGTGGGAACAAAAGGATAAAAATGTAGTTTGGGTACAGTGTAGCATGACTGCGCAATTGTCATTCAAAGTGCAACAGCGCAGAAAGCTGAAAATTGGTCTGGGCAGGAAGGTGTATAAGTGCCCAGTATGGAAGTGGTTAATGACATCCCAGTCTTAGTCCGTAGGGTTTAATATTGAGTTGGCCCCGCCTTTTGCAGCTATAACAGCTTCACCTCTTCTGGGAAGGCCGTCCTCAAGGTTTAGGAGTGTCTATGGCCAGGGCCGTCGGAACAGGACAGGCAAACCAAGCAACTGCTTGGGGCCCCCGAGCTGGCCTGGGGCCCCAGCCTAGGGTGCCTGCCTGCTGCCTGTCACTGTCCGTGATTTCCGCCCTGGTGCATGATCGATTTGACCTAGGACCCCCCCTAGCCTTGCTGGCACTGTCTGTGCTGGTTGCTACGTGACGCCCGCTTGGCGTGTAGCAACCAGTGACGTCACGAGCGGAGCAGGAGAGAGGCAGAGTTGTGCCTATCACAGCGGAGGACTCGGAAGAATCGGGAAGATCATCTAGCTAGCTCCACCCACCTCCTCCCGGCTTCCGCTCCCTGTACGTCCTCGAGTCCACTGTCCAGCCAGGCACCCAGGCAGCGGCATGCTGCTGCGCAGAACACAGAAAGACGTGACAGAGAGACAGATTGCAGCCAGCCAGCTGTGTTAGTGTAACAGAGTATAAAGGCAAGTAAAATGCATTGCTCACTCACCATTGTCACCGACATGGGCCCCAGCAGAGCGGCCCTCCTCCCGCCATCAGTGGCCCCCTCCTCCCGCAATTGGCGTCCCCCTCCTGCAATCGGCATCAATGTCCCGTGGTACCCCCCCCCCCTGCTTCTCAACGTAAAAAAAATTGTGTAGCACAAAAAAATCAGTAGCCCCAAATTCTCAATTTGCTTGGGGCCCCCAAATTCCTTAAAACGGCCCTGTCTATGGCAGGGGGTCTCAAACTGACGGCCCTCCAGCTGTTGCGAAACTGCAAGTCCCATCTCGCCTCTGCCTGGGCTTGTAACGGTCAGCCTTGCAATGCCTCATGGGACTTGTAGTTTTACAACAGCTGGAGGGCCGCCAGTTTGAGACCCCTGGTCTATGGGAATGTTTGACCATTCTTCCAGAAGAGCATTTGTGAGGTCAGGCACTGATGTTGGATGAGAAGGCCTGGCTGGCAGCCTCCGCTCTAATTCATCGCCAAAGGTGTTCTATCGGGATAAGGTCGGGATTCTGTGCAGGCCAGTCAAGTTCCTTCACCCCAAACTCGCTCATCCATGTCTTTATGGACCTTGCTTTGTGCATGGGTCCAAACCATGTGGTGGATGGGGGATTATGGTGTGGGGGTTGTTTTTCGGGGATTGGACTTGGCCCCTTAGTTCCAGTGAAGGGAACTGTTAAGGCGTCAGCATACCAAGACATTTTGGACAATTTCATGCTCCAAACTTTGTGGGAAGAGTTTGGGGACGGCCCCTTCCTGTTCCAACATGACTGCGCACCAGAGCACAAAGCAAGGTCCATAAAGACATCCCTAATTTATGTGTGAAAAGGCACACTGCAATGAATGGGAGGCACTTTTCAGGTGCTTTTCAGAGGCTATTTCTAGCGCTAAAGCGACTGAAAACTGCCTCAGTCTGAAAGTAAGGTTTGTTGGCTGTCGCTTGGCAACTCGAAGTTTCAGCTCCCTCCATAATTTTTTTATAGGATTTAGGTCTAGAGACTGACTTGGCTACTCCATGACCTTAATGTGCTTCTTCTTGAGCCCCTCCTTTGTGTTGGGTCATTGTCATGCTGGAAGACCCATCCATGACCCGTCTTCAGTGTTCTGGATGAGGGAAGAAGGTTCTCATCCAAGATCTTACAATACACGGCCCCGTCCATTGGCCCCTAAATGCGGCAAAGTCGGCCTGGACCTTTAGCAGAGAAACAGCCCCAAAGCGTCATGTTTCCCCCTCCGTGTGACTGGAGGGATGGAGTTCTTGGGGTCATAGTCACTATTTTTCTTCCTCCAAACACGGCGAGTCGAAAAGAGCTGAATTTTTGGTCTCATCTGACCACAGAACTTTCTCCCAATCCTTCTCTGAATCATTTAGATGTTCATTGGGAGACTTCAGACGTTCCTGTCCATGTGTCTTCCTGAGGAGGGGGACCTTGCGGGGGCTGCAGGATTTCAGTCCATGGCGGTGTATTGTGTCACCAATGGTGTGTTTGGTGACTGTGGTCCCAACTGCCTTGAGATCCTTCACAAGCTCAATGCAGATATTTGCCAGCACACCACGGATCAACAAAATAGCATCCAAATAGTTTTTATTGCATGATCACAGAGTGGGGCAACGTTTCAGAGCCACGCAGGGCCCCTTCGTCAGGCATGTGATTCACAAGCTCCTCCCATGTAGTTCTGGGCGGATCCCCCACTTTTCTCATGATCATCCTCACCCCATGAGGAGAAATCTTCCATGGAGCTCCAGACCGAGGGCGATTGAGGATTATTTTGTATTTCTCTGGGAATAATCGCTCCAACAGTTGTCTTCTCACCAAGATTCTTGCTGATGGTCTTGTAGCCCATTCCAGCCTTGTGCAGGTCTCCAATCTTCTCCCCGACGTCCTCTGACTGCTCTTTGGTCTCCCCCATGATGGTGAGCTGTGATTGGAGGAAAGAGATTCTGTGGACAGGTGTCTTTTATACACATAACAAGTTGTTGTTAGGAGAACCTTCTTACATTGACAGGACTAATCTGTGTACCACATGAGCACCTACTGTAGCCAGTCTGTGGGGGCAGAATTATTGTTGGTTGGTCGGGGATCAAATACCGTATATACTCGAGTATAAGCAGACCCGAATATAAGCCGAGGCACCTAATTTTACCACAAAAAATGGGAAAACGTATTGACTCGAGTATAAGCCTAGGGTGTCCATCTGCATGGCTCACTGTGCCTCACTGTGCCCATGCCTCACTGTGCCCATGCCTCACTGTCTCCATGCCTCACTTGCCCATGCCTCACTGTGCCCATGCCTCACTGTGCCCATGCCTCACTGTCTCCATGCCTCACTGTCTCCATGCCTCACTTGCCCATGCCTCACTGTGTCCATGAGGAGACTTGCGTTTAACATGTGAGTCCAGTGGCGGCCCATCCATAGGGGGCGCCTGGGCGCCGCCCCCCCCCCCCTCCTGTGGTCACCAAAAAAAAATGTATTTTTTTCACACATGGCGGCGCGACCATAGTGGGCGCAGAAGCGCCGCTAACGCTCGCTTCTGCGCCCGGCCGTCACTCACCACAACAATACATAGGTTCATGCATTGCATGAACCTATGTATTGCTGCCGCCCACTATTCAGATGGCCGGCCCCTTGAGCGCCGGCCATCTGAATAACAGCGTCTGGTTGGCCTTTAGAAGTGCCTATCAGAACCAGCGGCTCTGATAGGCTTCCCGACTACAGCCTGAGGGCTGTAATCGGCTTCTAAATACCTAATGAGAGGACGCACAGGGGAGCGTTCCCTGGCCAATCTGGTTCACCGGGTCTGGTTACTGGTAACCTGATTGGCTGAAGCGACATCGAGGGCGGGAGAAGACATTGAGGACGGAAGAAGGACGGCGCTGACTCGAGGAAGGTAAGTGCAGGGCTGGGGGGGAACAAACTGGCTGCATTTGGGGGACAAACTGGCTGTATTATGGGGGACAAACTGGCTGTATATTGGGGACAAACTGGCTGTATATTGGGGACAAACTGGCTGTATATTGGGGGACAAACTGGCTGCATTTGGCGGACAAACTGGCTGCATTTGGGGGACAAACTAGCTGCATTTGGGGGACAAACTGGCTGTATATTGGGGGACAAACTGGCTGCCTTTGGGGGACAAACTGGCTGTATATTGGGGGACAAACTGGCTGCCTTTGGGGGACAAACTGGCTGTATATTAGGGACAAACTGGCTGTATATTGGGGGACAAACTGGCTGTATATTGGTGACAAACTGGCTGTATATTGGGGGACAAACTGGCTGTATATTGGGGGACAAACTGGCTGTATATTGGGGGACAAACTTGCTGCATACGGGGGACAAACTGGCTGTATATTGGGGACAAACTGGCTGTATATTGGGGGACAAACTGGCTGTATATTGGGGACAAACTGGCTGTATATTGGGGGACAAACTGGCTGTATATTGGGGACAAACTGGCTGCATTTGGGGTACAAACTGGCTGCATTTGGGGGACAAACTGGCTGTATATTGGGGAAAAAACGGGCTGTATATTGGGGGACAAACTGGCTGTATATTGGGGACAAACTGGCTGCATTTGGGGGACAAACTGGCTGCATTTGGGGGACAAACTGGCTGTATATTGGGGGACAAACTGGCTGTATATTGGGGACAAACTGGCTGTATATTGGGGGACAAACTGGCTGTATATTGGGGAAAAACTGGCTGCATTTGGGGGACAAACTGGCTGTATATTGGGGGACAAACTGGCTGCCTTTGGGGGACAAACTGGCTGCCTTTGGGGGACAAACTGGCTGTATATTGGGGACAAACTGGCTGTATATTGGGGACAAACTGGCTGTATATTGGGGGACAAACTGGCTGCATTTGGGGGACAAACTGGCTGTATATTGGGGACAAACTGGCTGTATATTGGGGACAAACTGGCTGTATTATTGGGGACAAACTGGCTGTATATGGGGACAAACTGGCTGTATATTGGGGGACAAACTGGGTGTATATTGGGGGACAAACTGGCTGTATTATTGGGAAAAACTGGCTGTATTATGGGGACAAACTGGCTATATTATGGGGGACAAACTGGCTGTATTATGGGGGACAAACTGGCTGTATATTGGGGGACAAACTGGCTGTATTATTGGGGGACAAACTGGCTGTATTATGGGGGACAAACTGGCTGCATATGGGGGAGAAACTGGCTGTATTTTGGGGGGAAACTGGCTGTATTTTGGGGGGAAACTGGCTGTATTTTGGGGGGAAACTGGCTGTATATGGGGGGGGGAAACTGGCTGCATTTGGGGACAAACTAGTGGCGTTTGGGCACAGTGGCTGCGTTTAATGGGCACAGTGGCGGCAATTGATGTTTTTTTTTTTTTTCAGTTTGTTTGCGCCCCCCAAGAAATTTGAGCACCAGCCGCCACTGTGTGAGTCTATGGAAGGGGTGCCCGGCTTTGAAAAATCGGTGCTCCCCGGCTGTAGGTCCCCCAGACAGCAAGCTTTGCAAACTTGTAGAAGAGAACTGGGACTACATGTGTGCCAGGTTTCGAGTCCAGGGGACCTACAGTCGGCCAGTACCGGGTCCCCAAATTTACCGGAGAAATTACCGTTTAACATGGGAGTCTATGGAAGGGGTGCAAAAATCGGTGCTCCCTGGCCGTAGGTCCCCCGGACAATAAACTTTGCACACCTGTAGAGAAAGAGTGGGGTTATATGTGTGCCAAGTTTGGAGTCCAAAGGACCTACAGCCGGCCAGTAGCAGGTCCGCAAATTCGGGAGATCAGGCACAAAAAGGTGACTCGAGTATAAGCCGAGGGGTGTATTTTCAGCACACAAAAATGTGCTGAAAAACTCGGCTTATACTCGAGTATATACGGTATATATTTTTCTCCATTTATAACATTTGTATCATGTGTGATTTTTCTGGATTTTTGGTTGATATTCTGTCTCTATCATATAAAATACACCTATGATAAAAATTATAGACCCCTCATTTCCTTGTAAGTGGGCAAACTTACCCAATCTGCAGGGGAGACAATCATTATTTTCCCCTCTGTATTGGAAAGTATACAGTATATGAGATTAAAGGAGGCTTCTAAAGCCTGGTACACACGATCGGATTTCCATCGGACAAAGCGTAGGACTTTTGTCCGAAGGGCGTTGGCCGTCAACTTGTCTTGCATACAAACGGCAAAGAATTGTCGGCCAACAAACACGAAACTACGTGTTTTTTTTTTCAGCTCTTTAGCGCCAACCCTTTGGGCAACTTCTGCTAATGTTGTGCTATGGTGAGCACTGCTTCCGAGCATGCGTGTTTGTACTTTGGATTTTTTTCCCGAAGGACTTCTGTACACACGATCGGATAATCCCACAAGACACATTTGTTGAAAATTTTAAACCATGCTATCCCAACATTTGCTGGTGGAAAATCCGACAACAATTGTCCGATGGAGCGTACAAACGGTGGGATTTTCCGACAACAGCCCCGTCATCACACAATTCCCGTCGGAAAATCCGATCGCGTGTACGGGCCTTTCGACTGGCCACAATAAAAGGCCACTCTAAAATGTGCAGTTTTATCACACAGCACAATGCCACAGATGTCACAAGTTTTGAGGGAGCGTGCAATTGGCATGCTGACTGCAGGAATGTCCACCAGAGCTGTTGCCCTTGAATTGAATGATCATTTCTCTACCATAAGACGTCTCCAAAGGCGTTTCAGAGAATTTGGCAGTACATCCAACCGGAGTCACAACCGCAGACCACTAGGGTGACCACATTTCCAAACTGCCATTCAGGGACACACACCCTCTCTAACCTTCCCCAAAAAAAGATGAGAGGGGTGGGGAAATGTAGTCTCGGGGTTAATAGGGAATTTGGCGGCGGGTTATTTGTCAGGTGAATGTGCCACTTGCCACCAGATGCAGTGCCACTTGCCACCCATAGCCTGCCACCAGATGCAGTGCTGCTGTCACTCCCTCTGCATGAGCCACGTGCGTAGAAGGAAAGGAGTGGCGTCACTATCTGGAGACTGAAGATCACACCAGTCCCTGCTGCTTGCCGCTGGGTGCCGGAGAAGGAGGAGGTGCCGAGGTGGGTGGGGACAGCAGTGCTGCACTAGGCGCAGGCCTCTCTCCCGGTCTCACTGTCTGAGAGTTAGGCCCCTTTCACACTGAGGCGCTTTGCAGGCGCTATTGCGCTAAAAATAGCGCCTGCAATGCTCCCCAAAAAAGCCGCTCCATTGTATCCAGTGTCAAAGCCCGAGGGCTTTGACACTGGAGCGTTGCGCTTGCAGGAGGGTAAAAAAACTCCTGCAAGCCGCATCTTTGAGGCGCGATAGGAGCGGTAAAAATACCGCTCCTATAGCGCCCCTGCCCATTGAAATCAATGGGGTAGCGCCTCTAAAACGCCTGCAAAACGCCGCAAAGAGGCGTTATTGCGGGCGTTTTTAACCCTTTTTCGTCCGCTAGCGGGGGTTAAAATCTCCCCGCTAGCGCCCGCAAATTGTGGGAAAAACTACGGTATAGCGGCGCTAAAAATAGCGCCGCTATACCGCCAGCGCATCCAGCGCCTCAGTGTGAAAGTAGCCTAAATTGTCACTGGTTGCAAGATGCCAGGCAGCGCCGGCCCTAGCAACCAGTTCCGGAAATGTAGTTATTAGTTAGTCCTCTATTTCATTCCGGGACATTGTATTGTCCCGTAATGAAGGTGCCCGGGACCCGGGACAGACATGTCAATTGCGGGACAGTCCCTGGCAATCCAGGACAGGTGGGCACCCTACAGACCACGTGTAACCACACCAGCCCAGGACCTCCACATCCAGCAGCTTTACCTCCAAGATCGTCTGAGACCAGCCACCCGGACAGCTGCTGCAACCATCGGTTTGCGTAACCGAAGAATTTCTGCACAAACTGTCAGAAACCGTCTCAGGGAAGCTCCTCTGCATGCTCGTCGTCCTCATCGGGGTCTCAACCTGACTGCATTTCGTCGTCGTAACCGACATGAGTGGGCAAATGCTCACTAGACATGTGCACACTGAAATATTTCGTTTCGGAATATACATTTATTTAGTGACTCCCGAAATTTGTTTTTAATTTATTTTGTTTCGTTAAAAAAAATGCATTCGCTCCAAAAATCCGAACTAATTCAGGTAGAATCTGTCCTTGAAGGTTTATGGTGTCTGTCGAATGTTCTAAGAAGATTCGACGGAGCAGCTAAACTGTAAGCCGCCGCGATCATACATTTCCGTTCGAATGCTCCGCCCACAAGCTATAGTAGAATTCTAATGTTGTATGACACAAGTAATAATTATATTTATTAATTATTATTACTAGTCAACCAAAATTCAAATTCTTCTATAGCCTATGGGACGAGCATTTGACCGGAAATGTATGATTGCGGGGCCGGCAGAAGGACAACGGAGAGCCGGACGAGACGACGGGAAGACCGGGCCTCTCCGCTAGCAAAAGAGCTGGAAGAAGATAGCAGAAGGAAGGAAGAACCGGAGAGCGCGGAGACGACACCGGAGACCCACGAAGTCGGAAGAGACCCCCGGAGTCGGAAGAAGACCCCCGGAGCTGTGTAATAAATTACTTTAAAAACCTGTGTGTGTTTTTTTTTATTGACATTTTTTTCCACCAGGTGAATGGGTAGGGGTACGGTGTACCCCATACTCATTCACATAGGGTGGGGGGGCCGGGATCTGAGGGGGCCCCCTTATTAAAGGGGGGCTCCCGGATTCCGATAAGCCCCCCCACCCGCAGACCCCGACAACCATGTTGAGGGCATGCGGCCTGGTACAGTTCAGGAGGGAGGGGGGCTGCTCTCTCGTCCCCCCCTCCCGGCATTCACACTAGTGCGACACGACATCTGTCCTACTTTGGATCCGACTTTGCCCTGCGACATGAAGCCGACATATGTCCGACTTTCAATGAACAGGGATCCGACTTGGATCCCCGCCAATAGCAGGCACTGTGTTTGGTATGAATCTTGAGGGGGAACTCCACGTCAAATTTTAAATAAAAAAACAGCATAGGTTCCCCCTCCAGGAGCATACCAGGCCCTTGGGTCTGGTCTGGATTTAAAGGGGAACCCCTACGCCGAAAAAACGGCGTGGGGGTCCCCCCCAAAATCCAAACCAGACCCTTATCCGAGCACGCAACCTGGCAGGCCGCAGGGGAAGAGGGGGGGACGAGAGAGCGGCCCCCCCTCCCTCCTGAACCGTACCAGGCCACATGCCCTCAACATGGGGGGTTAGGTGCTCTGGGGCAGGGGGGCGACCTGCGGCCCCCCCACCCCAGAGCACCCTGCCCCCATGTTGATGAGGACCTCCGCTATCTTCTTCCAGCTCCCATGACGTCACAGGGCCACCGGAGCATGTGACTGTGACGTCATGAGAAGCCTATATTAATGCGGAACGGAGCGAACAGCCAGCATTACAGCGGAAGGAAGCGACGCGTCAACATCGAGGAGGAGAAGAGAGAAGAAGACGGCGACGGCGAGACCGGCCCCTCCACTAGCAAAAGAGCTACAAGAAGGTAGTGGAGGGGCCGGCAGAAGGACAACGGAGAGCCGGACGAGACGACGGGAAGACCGGGCCTCCGCTAGCAAAAGAGCTGGAAGAAGATAGCGGAGGCCCGGCAGAAGAAAGAACCGGAGAGCGCGGAGACCGCCAAAGTCGGAAGAAGACCCCCGGAGCTGTGCAATAAATTAATTTAAAAAGCTGTGTTGTGTTTTTTCTTGACATTTTTTTTCCACCAGGTGAATGGGTAGGGGTACGATGTACCCCATACTCATTCACATAGGGTAGGGGGGCCGGGATCTGGGGGCCCCCTTATCAAGGGGGGGCTCCCGGATTCCGATAAGCCCCCCGCCCGCAGACCCCGACAACCAACAGCCAGGGTTGTCGGGAAGAGGCCCTGTCCTCATCAACATGGGGGCAGGGTGCTCTGGGGTGGGGGAGCACCTAACCCCCAATGTTGAGGGCATGCGGCCTGGTACGGTTCAGGAGGGAGGGGGGCCGCTCTCTCTCATCCCCCCCTCTTCCCCTGCGGCCTGCCAGGTTGCGTGCTCAGATAAGGGTCTGGTTTGGATCTTGGGGGGGACCCCCACGCCGTTTTTTCGGCGTAGGGGTTCCCCTTCAAATCCAGACCAGACCCAAGGGCCTGGTATGCTCCTGGAGGGGGAACCAATGCAAGAGCAGCACAGCACAAGTCGCATGCCAAAGTCGGATCATGCAAGACTGCGGTCCGACTTTGATCCGACTTCAATGATAGTCAATGGGCTGAAGTCGGATCAAAGTCGGACCAAAGTAGTACAGGGAGCATTTTCAAAGTCGGACCGACATGTGTCGGACCAGTTAAGACGGCTCCCATAGGGAAACATTGATTTTCACACGTCATGCGACATGAGCTCCCAATGTCGGAGTGTTTGTCGCCCCAGTGTGAACCCGGCCTCAGAGTGGCCTTTTATTGGGGCCATCCTAAGGCACACCTGTGCAATAATCATGCGGTCTAATCAGCATCTTGATATGTCACACCTGTGAGGTGGATGGATTATCTCAAAATGCTCACTTATGCTGGCCATACATGCGTCGAATTTCGAAATAATTTTCTTTTTCGAAAATCTCATCTAAGAATTTTTGTTCGGATTTCGCACCATTAGTATGGCTGCAGTAACAGCCGATTTTCGTGCGGCCATCGAATTTTAATAATCGGACATGTTGGAAACATTTTTGAAAAAACAAACGGTTTTCTTATCAATGATGGGAGAATCGTACGAGAAATGTAATCGAAAAAGAAATGCGCATGTGCAAGAAAAGAAAATTCACGGAAGGAAAAGAAGATTCCGAGACACGAAAATTCTTTTCTGTAGGAACATGTGGTGAAGTTGAAGGTTTGGTCGGTCGAATTTAGAAATCAATGGTGGTGCCATCAGATCACAAAACCGCAAATTTTTGGATTTTCAAAAGAAAATTCTTTTGAAAATCGACCCGGGTATGGCCAGCCTAACACAGATTTAGCCCAGGTTCACACTGGGGCTACAGGAGTGAAGCCGTGCGAGTTCAGCTGAACTCGCACAATTTCACTCCCACTGGCAGTCCCGATTTCAGCCGCGATTACAGAGACATCTGACACAGATGTCAATGTAAATCGCGGCCGAAATCGCAAAAAGTAGTACAGAAACGACTTTTTGAAATCAGTGCAGCGCCGCAGATGAGGCTTCGCACCGATTAGGACGGTGCCATTGCCCGCAATTTGCGGCAAATATCGCCGATTTGACATGTCAAATTGCATGTCAAATCGCACCAGTGTGAACCAGGGCTTAGACAGATTTGTGAACAATATTCGAGAGAAATAGGCCTTTTGTGTACATAGAAAAAGTGGTAGGTCTTTGAGTTCAGCTCGTGATGATAAATAGGGGCCAATACACAAGCGTTGCGTTTATAATTTTGCTCAGTGTATAAGCAGATTGAACGTCCAGCTTTCGTTGTGTGCTACAAAATCAGTCAAAAGCGATTGGAATGGAAGTATAAAGCAATTGATAATATGAAAATTTCATTAGAATATTGAAACAATTGTTTCAGCAAATGACCGGATCAATACAAGAATGGCCGGCATGACTCAATCACCGCCATACATGAGAGCCGCGGCTGAGTTGAAGAATATTCTCCTTCTGCTGGATGGGAAGGACATATCATGGAATCCCGTCAGGCCATCAAGTAATATTGTACCTTGACCAATTCTTACTCAGCAGGCGCACATTATAGAACGGGTTGCGGGGCACATATTGATTCAGAAGGTATTCTCACCACATAAAGTCATCACGTCGCGTTTGACGATTCTTCATAAGACTGAATCAGGGCAACAATCTTACAAAAATTGTTTTTTTTTTCTTTTCCCTCCCAACGTTCACCTACCGTATCATATAACAATTCACCCTCTTTTTTATTTTATAGTCAATTTGCATTCCAATTGTCTTGTAATATTTTCCACTGTATTTAAGCATTATACGGCCCATTGATTAGTGCATACATTTACATACAATGTATTACTTTGTTATTCTTTGAAAATAAAGCAGTGATGACTGTAAGGAAACGATTCATTGCAAACTATTGCTGCTTGTAGTTTAACCATTTGCCTACCCGGCACTTTCACCCCCTTCCTGCCCCCCCCCAATACCGGGCACTTTCACCCCCTTCTTGCCCCCCAATACCAGGCACTTTCACCCCCTTCCTCCCCCCCAATACCGGGCACTTGCACCCCCCTTCTTGCCCCCCAATACCAGGCACTTTCATCCCCTTCCTCCCCCCCAATACCGGGCACTTGCACCCCCCTTCTTGCCCCCCAATACCAGGCACTTTCACCCCCTTCCTCCCCCCAATACCGGGCACTTTCACCCCCTTCCTCCCCCCAAATACTGGCCACTTGCACCCCCCTTCTTGCCCCCCAATACCAGGCACTTTCACCCCCTTCCTCCCCCCAATACCGGGCACTTTCACCCCCTTCCTGCCCCCCCCCAATACCGGGCACTTTCATGCCCTTCCTGCCCCCCCCAATACCAGGCACATTCACCCCCTTCCTACCCCCCAATACCAGACACTTTCATCCCCTTCCTGACCCCCCAATACCAGACACTTTCACCCCCTTCCTGCCACCCAATTCCAGGCACTTTCACCCTCTTCCTACCCCCCAATACCGGGCACTTTCACCCCCTTCCTACCCTCAATACCAGGCACTTTCACCCACTTCCTGCCCCCCAATACCGGGCAATCTCACCCCCTTCCTGCCCCCCCAATACAGAGCACTTTAACCCCCTTCCTGCCCCCCAATACCGGGCACTTTCACTCCCTTCCTGCCCCCCGCCCACAATACCGGGCACTTTCACCCCCTTCCTGCCTCCCCCACAATACCGGGCACTTTCACCCCCTTCCTGCCCCCCAATACCGGGCACTTTCACCCCCTTGCTGCCCCCCAATACGGGCACTTTTACCCCCTTAATGCCCCCCAATACGGGAATTTCACCCCCTTCCTGCCCCCCAATACCGAGCACTTTCACCCCTTCCTGCCCCCCCAATACCAGGCACTTTTACCCCCTTCCTACCCCCCCAATACCAGGCACTTTACCCCCTTCCTGCCCCCCCAATACCGGGCACTTTCAACCCCTTCCTGCCTCCCCAATACCGGGCACGTTCACCCCCTTCCTGTCCCCCAATACCAGGCACTTTCACCCTTTTCCTACGCCCCCAATACCAGGCACTTTCACCCCCTTCCTACCCCCCAATACCGGACATATTCATTCACCCCCTTCCTGCCCCCCCAATTCTGGGCACTTTCACCCTCTTCCTACCCCCTCAATACCGGGCACTTTCACCCTCTTCCTACCCCCAATACTGGGCACTTTCACCCCCTTCCTGTCCCCCAATACCGGGCACTCTTACCCCCTTCCTGCCCCCCCTAAAACTGAGCACATTAACCCCCTTCCTGCCCCCCAATATCGGGCACTTTCGCCCCCTTCCTGACCCCCAATACCAGGCACTCTCACCCCCTTCCTGCCCAACCCAATACCGGGCACTTTCACCCCCTTCCTGCCCCCAATACCAGGCACTTTCACCCCCTTCCTGCCCCCCCAATAGCAGGCACTCTTACCCCCTTCCTGCCCCCAATACCAGGCACTTTCACCCCCTTCCTGCCCCCCCAATACCGGGCACTTTCAACCCCTTCCTGCCCCCCAATACCGATCACTTTCACCCCCTTCCTGCCCCCCAAATACCAGGCACTTTTACCCCTTCCTACCCCCCCAATACCAGGCACTTTTACCCCCTTCCTGCCCTTCTAATACCGGGCACTTTCACCCCCCCTTCCTGCCCCCCAATACCGGGGACCTTCACCCCCTTTCCCCCCCCCAATACCGGGCACTTTCACCCCCTTACTGCCCCCCAATACCAGGCACTTTCACCCTCTTCCTACCCCCCCCAATACCAGGCACTTTCACCTTCTTCCTACCCCCCCAATACCGGGCACTTTCACCCTCTTCCTACCCCCAATACCGGGCACTTTCACCCCCTTCCTGCCCCACCAACATAACATTGTAACCAAATTACATTTTTATAATTTTTTCACGCAAATAGAGCTTTCTTTTGCTGGTATTTAACCAATGCTGGGTTTTTATTTTTTGCTAAAGAAACAAAAAAATACTTTATTTAAAAAAAAAACTTTTTTCATAGTTTTGTTATAAAATTTGGCAAACAGGTAATTTTTCCCCTTGATATGCGCTGATGAGGCTGCACTGATGGGCAGTGATAGGTGGCACTCATGGGCACTGATGAAGCTGCACTGATGCTCTGTGCCCTGAGCCAACCCTTTTTGAAGCCTATTAGAGCCTCTGGCTCTAATTACGTGCTTCAACCCCCCCCCCCACTGGAATCCATGCACTTGGCACCCTGATTGTAGATTTGGGGGCCGGACACATGGATAGGGGGGGCGGTGCCTCTGCGCCCCTAGTGGATGGGCTGCCACTGCTTCCTTCCCTTCCCTTCCTTCCTTCCTTCCTCTTTCCCCTTATGTCCGTCCGTCTATCTATCTGTCTGTCTGTCTATCTATCTGTCTGTCTGTCTATCTATCTATCTGTCTGTCTGTCTGTCTGTCTGTCACTGCTTCCTTCCCTTCCTTCCTTCCTTCCTCTTTCCCCTTATGTCCGTCTGCACTGATGCTCTGTCCGTCCGTCCGTCCGTCTGTCCGTCCGTCTATCTATCTGTAGCGGGTGTTTGAATTTAAGGGAGGCATCTGGGTGGTAGTGTAACCCAGATGCACAAATTGCTAGGGGATCCGAGACCTTTTTCTGGTTCTTGGAGGACTCTGGTGGTGTGAGGTTCCTTGCGGTCCACAGGTGGCGCTGTTGCCCTGGGCCGAGGCTGAACTCACCCCACAAGACTACCTTTTTGTCCTCCCCTGGAGCTGGTACAGCGGGGCGGGGAACCCGCTGTGACGCAAAGGGAGAGGGGATAAAGAGACGGACGCTCTTACCACGGGGTTCAGAGTCCAGAGTGGGAGTTGGAGGACTCGGACGCACCCAGGCACCTTCAGCTTGGGTGCCGGCGTTCCAGTGTTCCAGGCCTAGGTGCTCTTGACCTAGCCGGAGCGAAGATGGAGTCCATCTCAGGCACCTTTAGCCTGGGGTGAGGTACTATGGCGGACGCCTGGGGCTCAGTACCTTCGACTGAGTTTGGCGAGGGTGGAGGAATCTGAGGGGGCCCTAACTCCTTGGGTGCCCGTGTCTGAGTTTGTGAGGACTGGTGTGTGGAACTTCTCTGAAGAGTCCGGCGCAGCATCACTGGTGACAAAGAGGTCTCCGGTTTCTCCCTTGGACGGATTTCCTTCCCCTGACAGGGGCAGTGCTAGCGAAGGTAATTCACGTTCTACTTCACATAGTCAGTGGCAGAGACTATTTACTAGACTTGTGCACAACGGAAAAATTTGTTCCGTTTCGGTTCGTTTCTTTCCGGTCCTGTTGATTCGTAATCATTCGTAATTTTGCTAGACGGGATTTTTCGTGTTCGGACTCATTCGTATTTTTGCAAGCGACATTTTTCGTTGAATTTTTTGTTGCTTTATAATTCGTACTTTCGGTAGAGTACGTTGTTTTTCGTTGATTCTGGACACAACTCCTACTTTCGTAACTTTTTTTGGGTTCGTTGATTCGTAATTTTCCGTGTCTCTCTCACAACGACGCTGCCTATTATGCCTAATGTGCTTCGAATGGATTTGTACTTTTCTAAATACATAGCGGTTATTTGTAACGATTCGAAATCTCGTATTTTACTTTCGTTTTTTACATGCGGCTATAGGCTCCGCCCCTGTACACCATTTTGAGAGGGTTCAGCACGGTGAGGGAGAAGCAGAGAGCAGAGCAGAGTGAGTGTTATTGTGCTTCAAATGGATTTGAAATCTCGTATTTTACTTTCGTTTTTTCATGCGGCTATAGCCTCCGCCCCTGTACACCATTTTGAGAGGGAGTTCAGCACGGTGAGGGAGAAGCAGAGAGCAGAGTGAGTGTTATTGTGCTTCGAATGGATTCGTACATTCGTAACTTTTTTCATAACGAATTATGCCGAAGACCTTCGGGCATTCGCTATTTTGCGGTATAATTTATTTCGGATTCGGTTTTATTCGTAATTGCTCTGTTCGGAAATTCGAATGCTTCCGAATGTCCGAAAGTTGCTAAATTCGGACGAATTTTGATTCGTTACGAAACGAATTGCACAAGCCTACTATTTACCACTGGTGATACCACAGTGGTTAGCAACAGAAGGGAAAGGATTGTGCCTCGATCTATCCCCCATTATTACTCAGTAAAAGAAACTGTCTGTTGTTTGAAGAATAAAACTGAGTTGGACCTATTCATTGTGTGGAACTCTGGTTACTAGGAGCAAAGGAGTCAGGGACAAAGTACTGGACTTGACTCTAGGACACCTACACAGGACCCAATCTTCTGGCCTTCACCTCTCAGCTATGGAGGACATGGGCCGTGGTGTATCTCATCTCTCTCTCCCAGGTACCCCTAGACAACAGCCGTATAACTGATAAAACTAGAGAGAGGAGGTGAGGCCGCTACATATCTATTCTGTCTATCTATCTATCTATCTGTCTGTCTGTCTGTCTGTCTGTCTGTCTGTCTGTCCATCTATCCATACCTCTCTATGTACTGTTCTGTCTCACGCTCTGGAACACATAAATGCAGACCTTATATTGGCACGATTATTCTGATTGCTTTGATCGTTTGATCGTATGAGAAAACATGACAATACAGAGCGGCCTGCAATAGCCGGCGTTAGGAAGGATGATGCGTTGGCGAGGTGAATGGAATGGCGACAATTGTTAAAGAATGTACAAAAGATCAATTGAGATAATTGACAAGAATTGTAGGTCTGTGGCATCGAGGAGAAAAAAAAAAACCCATCTGCGGCTCAGGCTTGGAAAATATGTTTTACTCTTTCAAAAATTGATCTTAGAAAGAAACAAAACCCTCCACCGGCGGTATGGATTTCAGCACAAATCATATTTGTATTACCTTAATCAGCAGGACAGGAAAATGACTTGACTTCTAAACGAAGTGCCCATTATACAGAGGAGTCCAATAATACAATTATTTTGTGGCGTTCGATTTGTGTGGCGTGAAGTTGGGCACTCAATGCAAAACGATCGATCAGAAACGAAATTTAAAAGGTGAAGCTTTTTGGAAGAGGAACTTCACCGGGGCGCGGGAAAATTCAAAGTCAGCCCTGTGCTGACTTCTAATGCCGCGTACACACGATCATTATTCACGGCGGTTAAAAAACCGCCGTGAATAATGACAGGAAAAACGAGGGAACCGCTTGGTTCCCTACACACGGTCGTTTTTCCCGTCATTTTTTCTCTTGACGAGAAAAACGACCGTCTGTGGGCTCCGCGGCAGTGTCTCCCTATGGGAAAACTGCCGCGGAAAAAAATGCTGGAAAAAACGATGAGAAAATTTAGAACATGTTCTAATTTTTCTCGTCGTTTTTTATGCCGTTTTTCTCGACGAGAAAAACGACATAAAGCCCACAGACGATCGTTTTTCTTGGCGAAAAAAAAAAAATGCAGTTTTTCTCGTCGAGAAAAGCGGTCGTGTGTACGCGGCATAAGAAACAGACACCCCCCCCCCACCCATGAAGCCCAACACCGTCTTCTACAGAGCTTAACCCCGGCGATGTCCAATGTACCACGTCCATTCTATCCAACCAATCTCAAATAGAGGAACTACAATGTTGCTCTGAAATATTGGATTAACGGTACACCATGAGGTCAATCATCTCATCTTAAATATAATTTTATTACATTTTATTTACAAGTTTTTAAAACATGCACAAGAACCCTCACAGGTTCAGAATAAAATGTATACAATGTATTAAACTCAAATACAAAACAACTATACTGTACATCACTGTTTAAAAAGTTCAGGACACCCCAAAAACATCAATAATCATCAGTTTCCACAGTATTCTAGTTGCCTCTAAAAGGGGCTTAATAAGGTGTGTTGATTTGTTTTAAAGGGGCCCAGTAAAACCCCAGCTCAGCAGTACCCCCACTGGGCAGATCCCCAGCTAATTAGTACCTGTAACGCCGAGCGCTCCGGGTGTCCCATCCATCCCGGAGCGCCCGCGGCGCCTGTCCCCCTGCAGCGCTCCGGTCGGCTCCTCTGACCGTGAGCGCTGCTCTGATGCTGGCGGGGATGCGATCCATGCGGCGGCACCTGTCCGCCCGCGGATCGCATCCCATCCTGCTCACCGGCCTCCTCCTCCTGCTCCGTCCCGGCGCGCGCGGTCCCGCTGCTCTCTAGGGCGTGCGCGCGCCGGTCTTCTTAAATTTAAAGGGCCAGTGCACCATTGATTGGTGCCTGGTCCAATTACTGTGTCACACTCAAAAACACTTAAAAACCCACTCCCCCTTCCTGTCCTTGCCGGATCTTGTTGCCTTAGTGCCCTGAGAAAGCGTTTTGTACTTGCCTTTCCAGTGTATCTGACCTTCTGCCGTTGCCCCTGACTACGTACCATTGCCGCCTGCCCTGACCTTCTGCTACGTCTGACCCTGCCTCTGCCTAGTCCCAGTGTACCGTGCCTATCTCAGCTGCCAGAGAAGTCGAGCCGCTACTGGGGGACACGACCTGGTTGCTACCGCCGCAGCAAGTCCATCCCGCCTTGCGGCGGGCTCTGGTGAAAACCGGTAGCTGCTTAGAACCGGTCCTCCAGTGCGACCCGTGCCTTCGCCTCTCTGGCACAGAGGATCCACCTCCTGTGTCCTCACTAGCCGCCAGTCGGGGCCCTGACAGTAGATCCGGCCATGGATCCCGCTGAGGTACCGCTGCCAAATCTCGCTGACCTCACTACCGTGGTTGCCCAGCAGTCGCGACAGATCGCCCAACAAGGACAGCAGCTGTCGCAGTTGACCGCCATGGTCCAGCAGCTTCTGCCGCCGCAGCCTCCAGCATCTTCCCCTCTCCGAGCTGCCGCTACTACCTCGAGAATTCGCCTGTCTCTTCCGGAGAAATTTGACGGGGATTCTAGGATGTGCCGAGGATTCTTGTCCCAATGTTCCCTGCATCTTGAGATGATGTCTGACCAGTTTTCCACAGAACGGTCTAAAGTGGCATTCGTGGTCTCTCTGTTGTCTGGAAAGGCCTTGGCCTGGGCCACGCCACTCTGGGACCGCAACGACCCTGCTACAGCCACCATTCAGTCCTTCTTTGCTGAGGTTCGCAGCGTTTTTGAGAAACCAGCCCGAGCCTTATCCGCTGAAACCGCCCTGCTTAACCTTGTCCAAGGAAACTCTTCTGTGGGCGAATATGCCATACAGTTCCGCACACTGGCCTCAGAGTTAGCCTGGAATAATGAGGCTCTCTGCGCGACCTTCAAGAAGGGTTTATCTGGCCACATCAAGGATTGTCTGGCCGCACGAGAGATACCCTCTTCCTTGACGGAACTCATCCATTTAGCTACCCGCATCGATATGCGTTACGTCGAAAGACGCCAAGAGCTTCGCCAGGAGAAAGATCTTGTTCGCACCAGGCGTTATCCGCGCCTGGCTCCTCTCTTTCTGAATCCAATGCATCCTGTTACCGTGCCTCCCGCCGAGGAGGCCATGCAAGTGGACCGGTCTCGCCTGACCCTACAAGAGAGGTCTCGCCGTAGGAACGAGAACTTATGCCTTTATTGTGCGAGCTCTGATCACTTCCTAAAAGACTGCCCTATTCGTCCTCCGCATCAGGGAAACGCCCGCACCTAGTGAACGTGGGAGAGGCGTTACTGGGTGTGAATTCTTCCTCTCCACGTCTGACTATTCCTGTGCGGATTTCTCCTTCTGCTGGCTCCCTCTTCCCTGCGGTGGCCTTCCTGGACTCTGGTTCTGCAGGAAACTTTATTGAAGCCTCTTTCATCAACAGGTTCAACATTCCTGTTACCCGTCTCATCAAACCCTTCTTCATTTCCTCTGTAAATGGAGAGAATTTGTATTGTACCGTGCGTTACCGCACCGAACCCCTGCTCATGTCCGTTGGTGTTCTTCACCAAGAAAAGATTGAATTCTTTGTTTTGCCGAACTGTACTTCTGACATCCTTCTTGGCCTACCCTGGCTCCAGCGTCACACTCCTACCCTCGACTGGACCACTGGGGACATCAAATCCTGGGGTGACTCCTGTCACAAGCATTGCCTTAAGTCTGTACCAACCTGTCAAGTCCCCATCACTACTCCTTTGCCTGGCCTTCCAAAGGCCTATCAGGACTTTTCTGATGTCTTTTGCAAAAAACAGGCGGAGGTCTTACCACCACATAGACCCTACGACTGCCCCATTGACTTGCTCCCAGGTACTACACCACCCCGTGGCAGAATTTACCCTCTCTCCTCTCCTGAAACCAAGGCCATGACTGAATACATTCAGGAGAACCTCAAGAGAGGTTTTATTAGGAAATCATCTTCTCCAGCCGGAGCGGGCTTCTTCTTCGTGGCCAAGAAGGACGGATCTCTACGCCCTTGCATAGACTATCGTGGCCTCAATAAAATCACTATTAAAAACCGCTACCCTCTGCCTCTCATCTCGGAGCTCTTTGACCGTCTGCGCGGAGCAAAAGTTTTTTCTAAATTGGACCTCAGGGGCGCTTATAACCTCATCAGAATCCGTAAAGGAGATGAATGGAAAACCGCATTTAACACCAGAGACGGTCACTTTGAATATCTCGTCATGCCGTTCGGACTTTGCAACGCCCCTGCAGTCTTTCAAGATTTTGTCAACGAAATCTTCCGGGACCTACTGTATACCTGTGTGGTTGTCTATCTTGACGACATCCTAATCTTCTCTGCCAACCTTAAGGAACATCGGCTCCATGTCCGTCAAGTGCTCCAGCGCCTCCGCGTAAATCATCTTTACGCTAAATTTGAAAAATGCCTTTTTGAGCGCAGCAGTCTTCCTTTCCTAGGTTATCTGGTCTCTGGACAAGGTCTTCAAATGGACCCTGACAAACTCTCCGCAGTCTTGGGTTGGCCACGCCCCTCTGGACTTCGTGCTATCCAAAGCTTCCTTGGTTTCGCCAACTACTATCGTCAGTTCATACCCCACTTCTCCACCATCGTTGCTCCTATAGGGGCACTGACCAAAAAAGACGCAAATCCTAGGTCTTGGCCGCCTCAAGCGGATGAAGCCTTTACTCGCCTTAAGACCGCCTTCTCCTCTGCACCTGTCCTGTCTCGGCCAGATCCTCTAAAGCCGTTCTTCCTTGAAGTCGACGCCTCCTCGGTAGGAGCCGGAGCTGTGCTTCTTCAAAAAAACGCTAAAGGGAAAAACGTCACTTGTGGTTTTTTCTCTAAAACTTTCTCCCCTCCGGAAAAAAACTATTCCATAGGTGACCGTGAACTGTTGGCCATCAAGTTGGCATTAGAAGAGTGGAGACATCTCCTGGAAGGATCCCTTCACCCTATCTCCATCTACACTGACCATAAAAATTTGTCCTACCTTCAGTCCGCTCAGCGCCTAATCCTCGCCAGGCCAGGTGGTCATTGTTCTTTGCCCGCTTCAACTTCCAGATCCATTTTCGGCCCGCAGACAAAAATGTCAGGGCTGATGCTTTGTCCCGTTTCTCCGATACCTCTGAAACCGAGACTCCTCCTCAACACATCATACCCCCTGAGTGTCTGATTTCCTCTGTTCCCGCTTCTCTCGTGCCAATTCCTCCAGGAAAGACTTTCGTTCCTCCACGCCTTCGGCTTCAGATACTCAAGTGGGGCCATTCCTCCCATCTAGCCGGTCACGCTGGGATCAAAAAATCCATACAATTGATTGCCAGACACTATTGGTGGCCTACCCAGGAGGAAGATGTGACTGACTTTGTACGGGCCTGCACTATCTGTGCACGTGACAAGACTCCTCGCCAGAAGCCTCCAGGTCTTCTCCTTCCCCTACCTGTGCCTGAACAACCATGGTCCCACATCGCCATGGACTTCATCATGGACCTCCCTTTGTCTCGTTGTAACACTGTCATCTGGGTGGTCGTTGACCGCTTTTCTAAAATGGCTCATTTTGTCCCGCTCCCTGGTCTGCCTACTGCACCTCAGTTGGCGAAGCATTTTTTTCTTCAAATTTTCCGCCTCCATGGGCTGCCCTCACATATCGTCTCGGATAGAGGTGTTCAATTCATATCAAAATTTTGGAGAGCTCTCTGTACTCAACTAAAAATTACGTTGAATTTTTCTTCCGCGTATCACCCGCAGTCCAATGGACAGGTGGAGAGAGTTAACCAGGTCCTTGGCGACTACCTACGACATTTTGTCTCCGCCCGTCAAGACGATTGGGTCGACCTATTGCCCTGGGCAGAATTCTCATACAATTTCAAGAACTCTGAATCTTCCTCCAAGTCGCCTTTCTTTGTGGTCTATGGCCGTCACCCATTGCCCCCCCTCCCCATTCCCACGTCTTCTGGAGTTCTGGCCGTGGATGAATTAACTCAGGACTTTGCCTCTATCTGGAAAGAGACTCAAAAGTCGCTCTCACTGGCCTCTGCCCGCATGAAGAGACATGCAGATAAAAAAAGAAGAATCCCTCCTGTCTATGCCCCTGGTGACAAAGTGTGGCTCTCCTCCAAATATGTTCGGTTTCGGGTACCTAGCTACAAGCTGGGCCCTCGTTACCTCAGGCCATTTAAAATCAAAAACCAAATCAATTCTGTTTCTTACAAGCTCCACCTTCCTCCTTCTCTTCGTATTCCCAACTCTTTTCATGTGTCTCTTCTTAAACCCCTCATTCTTAACCGATTTTCCCCTAAGGTCACTGCTCCTGCTCCTGTCTTTGGTTCTTCTGATGTCTTCTCGGTGAAAGAGATCCTCGCCTCCAAGGTCATCCGAGGTAAAAAATGTTTTTTAGTGGATTGGGAGAACTGTGGTCCTGAGGAAAGGTCCTGGGAACCTGAGGCCAACATTTTAGATAAATCGCTCATCCGAAGATTCTTGGGTTCCAAGAAGAGGGGGAGACCTAAGGGGGGGGTACTGTAACGCCGAGCGCTCCGGGTGTCCCATCCATCCCGGAGCGCCCGCGGCGCCTGTCCCCCTGCAGCGCTCCGGTCGGCTCCTCTGACCGTGAGTGCTGCTCTGATGCTGGCGGGGATGCGATCCATGCGGCGGCACCTGTCCGCCCGCGGATCGCATCCCATCCTGCTCACCGGCCTCCTCCTCCTGCTCCGTCCCGGCGCGCGCGGTCCCGCTGCTCTCTAGGGCGCGCGCGCGCCGGTCTTCTTAAATTTAAAGGGCCAGTGCACCATTGATTGGTGCCTGGTCCAATTACTGTGTCACACTCAAAAACACTTAAAAACCCACTCCCCCTTCCTGTCCTTGCCGGATCTTGTTGCCTTAGTGCCCTGAGAAAGCGTTTTGTACTTGCCTTTCCAGTGTATCTGACCTTCTGCCGTTGCCCCTGACTACGTACCATTGCCGCCTGCCCTGACCTTCCGCTACGTCTGACCTTGCCTCTGCCTAGTCCCAGTGTACCGTGCCTATCTCAGCTGCCAGAGAAGTCGAGCCGCTACTGGGGGACACGACCTGGTTGCTACCGCCGCAGCAAGTCCATCCCGCCTTGTGGCGGGCTCTGGTGAAAACCGGTAGCTGCTTAGAACCGGTCCTCCAGTGCGACCCGTGCCTTCGCCTCTCTGGCACAGAGGATCCACCTCCTGTGTCCTCACTAGCCGCCAGTCCGGGCCCTGACAGTAACCCTGTTCAGCAGATCCCCTGCTCATTGGTACCCTCATTTAGCAGATCCCCAGCTCATTAGTACCCCTGTTCAGCAGATCCCCTGCTGATTGTACCCTCATTTAGCAGATCCCCAGTTTATTCGTACCCCTGTTCAGCAGATCCCCTGGTCATTGGTACCCTCATTTAGCAGATCCCCAGTTTATTCATACCCCTGTTTAGCAGATCCCCTGCTCATTAGTACCCCCAGCTTTGCTGATGCCCCACTCAGTAGTGTGACAGACTCACCCGGGACAGAGGCTTTTGGAGAGGACTGAATGCTGGCCTCTTGCCTTACGATCATGGGCCCTGGCCTTTGGGGGAACGGTGCTCTTTGTGAGCTGTATGCCTGGGGACCTTTGAGGTGGTGTTACTATGGATTCAAGTCCATGTCCCCCCCAAGACACACAGACTCTGGGAACCCTGTATATACCATATTAGAAAGAGTGACTGATTCATACTGTTGGGACACATACTGTTAGGAGATGCTGATGTCAACTCCAGCCACCTGTCTGTCTGTTATAATGTAAATGAGTCTAGTATAACTTCTAGGGGTCTTTCACTCATTGTTGCTTGTGCTAATTGACCCTGCAATTGTATGAAGGAGTTCTGTGTTGATATGTATGATAATGTGTATTGTAGTTAGGGAGTCACATTGGCTGCATAAGGGATTAGTTAATTAGCTCATGTTAGTTTATGTTTCTGGTTACAAAATGTATTGTAGAGTAATATGAGCAGGAGGTATGCACCTCCTCTTCTTCTGTATATAAGACTTGTATTCTGGTTCTAATAAACAGTCTATGTTCAGCAGACAAAAAAGTATCGTCTCGTTTTGTGCTTGTTAGCAGTTGGAACATCTGATATCTATATTTAGACTGGGAGGAAGTGGTATATGATGAAAGCACTCAAGGGGAGTGTGGGACGTTTCGTTACAAGTAGTATCCTCAGCTTTGCTGTTCCCCCACTCAGTTGTAACCCCCAGCTCTGCTGATCCCCACTCAGCAGTCTCCCCCAGCTTTGCCGATCCCCCACTCAGTAGTATCCCCAGCTTTGCCGATCCCCCACTCAGTAGTATCCCCAGCTTTGCCGATCCCCCACTCAGTAGTAACCCCTATCTCTGCTGATCGCTCTCTAGTTGTAACCCCCAGCTCTGCTTTTCCCCACTCAGTAGTAATCCCCATCTCTGCTGAACTCTCTCTAGTTGTAACCCTCAGTACTGCTTTTCCCCACTCAGTAGTAACCCCTATCTCTGCTGATCTCTCACTAGTTGTAACCCCCAGCTTTGCTTTTCCCCATCCAGTAGTATCCTCAGCTTTGCCGATCCCCCACTCAGTAGTAACCCCCAGTTCTGCTGTTCCCCCACTCAGTAGTAACCCCTAGCTCTGCTGATCTTTCACTAGTTGTAACCCCCAGTTCTGCTGATCCCCCACTCAGTAGTATCCACAGCTTTTCTGATGCCCCACTCAGTAATATCCACAGCTTTGCTGTTCCCCACTCTGTAATAACCCCCAGCTATGCTCATCCCCCCTGAGTAGTAACCCCCAGCTCTGGTGATCCTTTTGTTTGCCGATCCTCCTCTTTCTCTGGTCTCTGGTACCTCCAATACCTTTAAAAACAAAGCGAAGCTAAAGCTGAATAAAAGCCTCTCAAAAGTTGCAGGAGCTTTAACAGGCACTCACAGAGGGGAACAGTCCACAGGATAAGGAGGAAGAAGTAGTAGAGGGGGTACTCTGATCCTAAGGAGTGTCTCCTGTACCATGCCCATAGCCCCTGAAATTTCCTGTACCATGCCCGCAGCCTCTGACATCTTGACATCTCCTGTACCATGCCCACAGCCTCAGACATCTCCTGTACCATGCCCGCAGCCTCTGCCATCTTGACATCTTCTGTACCATGCCCGCAGCCTCCGACATCTCCTGTACCATGCCCACAGCCTCTGACATCTCCTGTACCATGCCCGCAGCCTCTGCCATCTTGACATCTTCTGTACCATGCCGTAGCCTCTGACATCTCCTGTACCATGCCCGCAGCCTCTGACATGTTGACATCTTTTTTACCATGCCCACAGCCTCTGACATCTCCTGTACCATGCCCGCAGCCACTGACATCTTGACATCTCCTGTACCATGCCCGCAGCCTCTGACATCTCTTGTATCATGTCTGCAACCTCTGACCATCTCTTGTCTTATATCATGTCTGCAGTCTCTGAGGGCGTCTGGAGAGGAGTCAAGAATAGGAGGATGGGGGTCATGGGAGACATCAGACATGTGTGAACTGTGGAGATGAGACTATAGGAGAAAACCCGAGCCACCAAGCTGGAGCCGACTGATTGAGCCCTGCAAGGTGCATGTGAGAGGAGGTCAGTGACAAAACCGCCAGGCCAGTCTGAGGGGGGGGGGTCACTGATGTAAGGGGGGAGTGAATACAATAATGTAAGGGGACACTGATATAAAGGTTTCCCGTTTATATAAGTACCCCACCCCCCTTACCTTTGTGTATTCTTTCTGCGGAAGGTCGTCTCTGGTCATCAGAGTCCCCCCACATTCCCAGAGTCCCAGGTGTCCCCCTTGATAATTGCTCCACTTTTAACTGGAATTTGCTGTTTTATATAATATATATATATACATATATACATATATATATATATATATATATATATATATATGTTGGCCTATAATAATCCTATGGGGCGCTGGTATGACATTTTTTCCAGGGCTGGTTTTTATTCCCAGTCCGGCCCTGGTGACTGTAGACTATTCCCAAGCTTCTTGATACTGTAGAGGTATCACCCAGGATAGACCCAGACCTTCAAAATCTCCTTAGCGCTACACTTTTTTGTCTTCTTCAAAATCTCCCACTGCATACAAAAATGGGTCTGTAGCCGACATCTGCTGCAACCGCCTGTCCGAGTGGCCCCCATATAAACCCCCACTGCGCTACGCTACTGAGTTGTCTTCTACAGAGCTTCTCAGGGCTTTGCATCTTTTGTGCCGTCGTCTTTTCTTGTCCTCTTTGGAGATCTTTAAATATTTTATTTTATTTGTCCAGGCACTGCTGAAGGCATGTCTTTCTCAGACACTAAGGAATGGGGGAATGTGTGACCCCCCCCCAAAACGAATGGACATGGGAATGGGGGCCTGTGGAAGATCCAAATATGCAGAACCTAGGAAGAGCATCACACCAGCGGTATCCAGTGATATTTTCCAGGAAGATAGTTTATGGGATGATTAACAAAACAACGCATTTCGGCTGGTCACACACTCCCCCTTTCTGAGTACTTCTGATTATTAATACTGATAATTCCTTTGCATTGGTCAGTGGAATGTTAATGCAATATAACGTTAAAGGGTATTGATGAAACATCTCTGGAGTACTCAGCCCTGAAGAAGCCGGATATGTGATCCGCAGAAACTTGTTACATTTTTTTTTTTCTTGCTAATCATGCAATAAACTGTCTTTCTGGACTCTATCACCACTGGTGTGATGCCCTTGCTGCATTATGCAAATGTGAGTCTTCAACAAGCCCCCCCTCCACTGTTTGGGGGGTGCTCCTCTTCCATGGGAGCAGCTTCACTGGAACAATCCAGCCAAATAATAATGGAGATTTTTATGTTTCTGGACTATAGTGATAGGAGATTTAGTGACTCATAACTGCAGTGGTCCCGTAGCCTGTGACATCACCCCAGAAGGCTGAGAGCAGGGGGAGGTGTTTGGGCAAAGGTGATGTCATACTAGCCTATGCAAGATATGAGGCAACAGCAGTGAGTATCACCAAAAAAAAGGTACTTGCTCCTTAACCAGTAACAGACCGAAAGTTTTTGCCCCTCAATGTCCAGGCCATTTTTTTGCAATTCGGCACTGCGTCGGTTTAAATGACAATTGCGACGCTGCACCAAAACAAAATTGACGTCCTTTTTTCCCCACAAATAGAGCTTTCTTTTGGTGTTATTTGATCACCTCTGCAGTTTTAATTTTTTGCGTTATAAACAAAAAAAGAGCAACAATTTTGACACTTTTTTGGGACCATTGACATTTATACAGCGATCAGTGCTATAAAAATGCACTGATTACTGTGTAAATGTCACTAGCAGGTAAGGGGTTAACACTAGGGGGCAATCAAGGGGTTAAAGGAGTTGTAAGCCCTTGAGGTTTACATTCTATGCATTAAGGTGAAAAACCTCCTGTCATGCAGCAGACCCCTTTTTACTTACCTGAGCCCCGTAATTCCCACGACAGCCGGTGTCTCGGGTCCTGATTGGATAGATTGATAGCAGCGCAGCCATTGGCAACCACTGTTGTCAATCAAATCCAATGACGTGGGCGCTGGGGCCAAGTCATGTTTCTGTGTCAATAGACGCAGCAGCAGGACTCGGGAGCGCGCCCGCTCAGGTGTCCCGAAGGAGAACGCTTCTCCGACGGGGCACTTGAGAAGAGGAGGAGCCACCAGCTCCGCTGAGGGACCCCAGAATAGCAGGTTTGGGGCCACTCTGTGCAAAACCAACTGCACAGAGGAGGAAAGTATATGTTTCTTATTTTTATTTTTTTAACAAAAAACAAGTGTTTAGTAACCCTTTAAATGTGTTCCCTGGGAGGTGTTTCTAACTGTGTGGGTAGGGGACTGACTGGAGGAGGAGAGAGATCGCTGTTTTCTGATCATTAGGAACAGCAGATCTCTCTCCCCCATGTCAGAATGGGGATCTGTTTGTTTACATTGACAGATCCCCGTTCTGGCTCTTTTTACCATGATTGAAGGTGGCCGCTGGACATGGCGGCCGCTGGCCACGCGCATTGGCTCTTAAAGGAGCCGACGTACAGCATACAGGAATTTGAGGGAAGGAACCAACCTGCTACAGTATAATGACAGCGGCTGGTCAACAAGTGCATAAACAAAAAATACCGCAATTTTTTACAGGCTGGGAGGAGGAGGATTACGAGGGAAAATGTTATTTCTGGATGAGAGTCCACTTTAAAATGCATCGAGCTTGGCATGTGGATTTCCAGGAACTTAAACACCTGCCAGATACTTAAAAGGTTAAAGTGGTCGTGAATGTTAAATTTTCTTTGTTTTAATAAAATAATAAACATATTGTACTTGCCTGCTCTGTGTAATGGTATTGCATAGAGCGGTCCCTTTTCTCCTCTTATGGGGTTCCCCTGCTGGCACTGCCTGGTCCTCCTTCTCTGTGTGTGCCCCCATAACAGGCTGTGTCCTATGGAGGCACACGTGCAGGCTCACTCCCAGCTGGGCTGTGTGCATCCATAGACACACACAGCGCGGCTTGGCTTCGTCCCCTGCTCCCTCCTCACAATGGCTATAGCCTGATAGAGATTATAACTAGGGTTGTCCCGATACCAATACTAGTATCGGTATCGGGACCGATACTGAGCATTTGCGCGAGTACTTGTACTCGTGCAAATGCTCCCGATGCCTGATCCGATACCTGTGATGGGGAGAGAGAGGCGGCGTGCAACAGGAAGTCCGTGGGCGGAGTCAGTGGGCAGAGGGAGCGAGCAGGTAAGCTGGCGGGAGGGGAAAGGGGGCAGCCGCATCATCCATCGGTGACCGGAGCCGTCACATTCTGTAACTGAAGTGACGCTCCGTGTTGCCGCTGTACACTGTCAGTGCTTTAACCAATCCCGGGTCCCAACGCCCATCTTGGTACACCCTGCACTCGGCCACATTAAGCCAGCAGCGGACATCTTGTTACACCCAGCCCATATAGTTCGGGCTGGGTGTAACAAGATGTCCGCTGCTGCTTTTATGTAGCCAAGTGCAGGGTGTAGCAAGATGGGCGTTGCAGGCAGCATAGAAAAATAGTTTAGGTTGCTTTTATGTCATTTATTTCAGTGCCTGCCCATAAGTGCCAGCCATCTGTCAGTGCCCCTCCATCAGTACCAGCTATCCATCAGTGCCACTGCCAGCCATCAGTGCGTGCCATCAGTGCCATCTTTCAGTGCGTGCCACCTATCAGTGTCATATTTCAGTGCCAGCCATCAGTGCGTGCCACTCATCAGTGACACCTATCAGTGCCCATCCCTCAGTGCCACTGCCAGCCATCAGTCAGTGCCACCTTTTAGTGCCCATCAGCTAGTGCCATCTATCAATGCGTCACATGACATTAAAAAAAAGCATCGGTAATCGGTATCGGCGAGTACTTGAAAAAAAGTATCGGTACTTGTACTCGGTCTTAAAAAAGTGCTATCGGGACAACCCTAATTATAACCCTTCCATATTATATCCAAAAGAAAAAAAAAGCTTTGGCTTTAGATTCAATTTTAGGATCACCAAATGGCAGGCATGGCTTCCTCCTGTAATTGGACCAAAAATACCCACATGTGGTCCCCACAGTATCCTTGCTCTGATAAGCTGTCACTAATAATGATGAGAGTATCGACCTACAACGCTGGTGAATTGTTCAATCTGCACAATTTTTTATTCTCCTGAAAAAAAAGCTGCATTGTTAAACCCATGACCCCATTTACTAGCACTTTATGCTTATTTTTGCTGTTACAATGATGGCGGGAAAAGCAAAAAAAAAAACACACAAAAACCCAAAAATTATTTTAGTGCAAAAGTGCTCAGATCACAAAGGCAAGAAAAAGTTTCCGGTCCTGTGAGGGTTAAAGGGGGTTGTAAAGGTTCATGTTTTTTCACCTAAATGCATTCTATGCATTAAGGTGAAAAAACATCAGAGGAGTTGGCCCCCCCCCCCCCCCGAGCCCCCGTTTACTTACCTGACCCCTCGAAAGTCCCGCGCCGTGAACGCACTGGCTTCTCGGCTCATTCATTGGTTTATTGAAAGCAGCGCAGCCATTGGCTCGCCCTGCTGTCAATCACATCCAATGATGCGGCGCGCCGGGGGGCGGGGCCGAGTGACACAGTGAGCGGCTATAGCCGCCGGCTGTATCACAGGAGCGCGCCCGCAAGAACTATCCACCATGCGAGAGAGCTCGCATGGAGGTGGATAGTTCTTGTGGGGAGGAGCCGAGACAGCCGCCGAGGGACCCCAAAAGAGGAGGATCGGGGCCACTCTGTGCAAAACGAGCTGCACAGTGGAGGTAAGTATGACATGTTTGTTATTTAAAAAAATAAATAAAAAAAATGCCTTTAGTGTTCCTTTAACAGCAAGTTTTGTTTTTGCTCTTTTGGCCATAAATTATCATTAAAGTAATCATTATAATTTAACTGTGAACAATTAGGAAGTATTAATTCCGCCTCGTTTCCCGGCAAAGGTCAGACCTCCGCGTCCTTTTACCGTCTGTACATATTGTGAGTGCAATTCCAGGTCAATTAAAGTTTCTGAAGCTTCGAGGAGCACTTACCTCCGATGTACAAAATGTTAAAAAAAAACAAACACGACACCGAGGTTATAAAACCCGAAAGGGAAGCTGAATTATTTTCTGTTGGAATGTCATGCAGATATGGGATTGAGAGGATGTACAGAGCCTTGAAAAAGTATTTATACATAGTTAGGTTGAAAAAAGACACAAGTCCATCTAGTTCCCCTTGAAACTTCCCACATGTTGTCATGTGACAGCCAAAAACGTAAATGTATTTTATTGGGATTTTATGTGATAGACCAACACAAAGTGGCACATAATTGTGAAGTGGAAGGAAAATGATAAATGATACAAATAAATATGTGAAAAGTGGGGGGGGGGGGCATTTGTATGGCGCCCCCAGGAGTCAATACTTTGTAGAACCCCCTTTCTCTACAATTACAGCTGCAAGTCTTTTTGGGGGTGTCTCTACCAGCTTTGCACATCTAGGAGAGGGACATTTCTGCCCATTCTTCTTTGTAAAATATCTCAAGCTCTGTCAGATTGGATGGAGAGCGTCTGTGAACAGCAATTTTCAAGTCTTGCAACAGATTCTCAATGGGATTTAGGTCTGGACTGTGACAGGGCCATTCTAACACATGAATATGCTTTGATCTAAACCATTCCATTGTAGCTCTGGCTGTATGTTTCGGGTCGTTGTCCTGCTGGAAGGTGAACCTCCGCCCCAGTCTCAAGTCTTTTCCAGACTCTAAAGCCCTGTACACACGATCAGATTTCCGATGGATCAAAAGTCAATGTATTTTTCCATCGGAAATTCCGATGAAGCTGACTTCCATCAGTCTTGCCTACACACCATCAGACAAAATTCTGACCGTCCCAAACGCTGTGACGTACAACACGTACGACGGCACTATAAATGGGAAGTTCAAATCCAATGGCGCCACCCTTTGGGCTGCTTTTGCTGATTTCGTGTTACCGCGTGTTAGTAAAAGTTTGGTGAGAGCCGATTCGCGCTTTTCATTCGGACTGTTTTCATTGGTAAAATCGATCGTGTGTACAGGGCTTAACAGGTTTTCTTCTAAGATTATCCTGTATTTGGCTCCATCCATCTTCCCATCAACTCTGACCAGCTTCCCTGTCCCTGCTGAAGAAAAGCATTCCCACCACATGATGCTGCCACCACCATGTTTCACGGTGGGGATGGTGTGTTCAGGGTGATGTGCAGTGTTAGTTTTCCCCCCACACATAGCCTTTTGCTTTTAGGCTAAAAAGTTGAATTTTGGTCTCATCTGACCAGAGCACCTTCTTCCACATGTTTGCTGTGTCCCCCACATGATTGCTGTGTCCCCCACATGGCTTCTCACAAACTGCAAACAGGACTTCTTATGACTTTCTTTCACCAATGTCTTTCTTCTTGTCACTCTTCCATAAAGGGCAGATTTGTGGAGAAGCACGACTAATAGTTGTCCTGTGGACAGATTCTCCCACCTGAGCTGTGGATCTCTGCAGCTCCTCCAGAGTTACCATGGACCTCTTGGCTGCTTTTCTGATGAATGCTCTCCTTGCCCGGCCCGGTCAGTTTAAGAGGACGGCCATGTCTTGGTAGGTTTGCAGTTGTGCCATACTCTTTCCATTTTCCGATGATGGATTGAACCGAGCTCCGTGAGATACTCAAAGCTTGGGAGATTTCTTTATAACATAACCCTGCTTTATACTTCTCCACAACTTTATCCCTGACCTGTCTGGTGTGTTCCTTGCCCTTCATGATGCCGTTTGTTCACTAAGGTTATCTAACAAAGCTCTGAGGACTTCACAGAACAGCTGTATGTATCCCGAGATTAAATGACACACAGGTGGACTCTATTTACTAATTAGGTGACTTCTGAAGGCAATTGGTTCCACTAGATATTAGTTAGGGGTATCAGAGTAAAGGGGGCTGAATGCAAATGCCCTACCCCCCCACAATTTTCACATACTTATTTGTATCATTTAATATTCTCCTTCCACTTCACAATTATGTGCCACTTTGTGTTGGTCTATCACATAAAATCACCAAAAAATACAATGATATTTTTGGTTGTAACATGACAAAATATGGAAAATTTCAAGGGGTACAAATACTTTTTCAAGGCACTGTACATGGAACATATGAGGACTGCACTGAAGTAATGCAAAAGCGAGCATAACTTCTTAACTTAAATAGTTCATTCAAATTTCATGTGTTGGTATGGTAACCCTTTCTAACTCAGCTGCAAAAAACAATACTGGGGGGATGCCTGCAGCTGCGGGCATCACCCCGGAGCAGCCACCTAAAGTCAAATAACGTGCTAGGTAAGTGATTTGGTAGTGTGACGGAACCGCCCAGCACCCAGCTTGCGTTCCTTTGTCAAGATTTAGCTTCCTCCAGTCTGGAACTAGGAACCAGATATTATAGTGGCATATTGCACCCAAGATACTAGACGGGACTAGCTCAGATACAAAACTGGAACTGTTTATTAAAAACATGCAAAGGAAACTGTATAAAAGGAATATAATTAACATAACTAAGGAACAAACATTATAAATAGTATACTACTCCCCCTCGCAAATAAAAGCTGATAGTGATATAATTAACATGAGCTAATTAACTAATCACTTAAACCAGCTTAGGTGGAGGGGACACAATACTAGCAGACAGACAGAAACAATAGGTGACCCAATTAACAATGGGAGAGACACAATCTTGTGTATTCTGTCCACTAGACACACCATCAGAAGACATACGATGTCCCAGCATTCTGATAGTGTTGAAGAGTTATCTTCATAAATCTCCTGAGGATTATGAATGATATATATTTCTATGCCAAGTGAAGGAGCCTCTCCAACCCAGTCTGCAAGAGGGCCACCATATTCCCTCTGACCATTACACTGTACAAGATTAATATTACATCTTTCCATCCACTCCAGAAGGGAAGCTTTACTGTCCTTATTCAGAGAATCCAAGCGTCCATTACGTGGCTGTCCATCATTAGAGAATGAGCTGCTCTCTCTATGGGCTGTGATCAGTGGGTAGGAGGCTTGCCCCTAGTCCTCTCAAAAAGCCCCTGTCCTGGTTGGGTCTGTCACAGGAGGCAAGTGGTTAAACTTCTTCATCCATCTGTGTACATTGCTCTCCTCAATGGAGTCATCTCCATAAACACCATGTAGCCTTCTGTTGATTGAAAGGGAGGAGAAATAGGCTACTTGAGAGGTACCTCACCTGTAGATAACATTGTCAAAAAACAAACAAACAAATGTATTGTACTTTACTGGTACCAGAGAGGGACAGCCAGACATTGTTGTAACAAAGTATAGCCGTATAGTCTCTCATGAAACAAGAAAATCTTCTCCAGGTGAGTGAGTCTCTGGTTAATCCCCACTCACACTAGTCAGGTGCTAGCCCAGCTCGCATGCTGTGTAACATGAATAAAATAATTCCGGACGGCTGCACTTCCAAAAATTCTTTTATTGAAGCTTCATATGATAAGTGGTTGACAGATGGAGCAGGGGACAAAGAGGTAGACGCGTTTCACGCGCAACGCGTCTACCTTTTTGTCCCCTGCTCCATCTGTCAACCACTTATCATATGAAGCTTCAATAAAATAATTTTTGGAAGTGAAGCCGTCCTGAATTATTTCTTCATATAGCCGTATAGTAGGACTACAAAATTAAATATTTGCTATATGTTCCAAGAGGTCAACATGTTTTACATCTAACAGCTTCCTCAGGACCTCATTGTCCTGGTAGCAAAGAACATTGGCCTATCGAAAGAAAAAAAGTACAATAATCAATATATAAGATATAGCAGGGAATCATAATTCACAAAAACATACTGTGCCCACTGCATCAACTTACATGTCACCCTGATGCCGCGTACACACGATCATTTTTCCCGTCGAGAAAAATGAAATTTTTCCCTTTGGACGAGAAAAACGATCGTTTGTGGGCTTTTTGTCGTTTTTCGACGGGAAAAACGGCATTGATCACGACGAGAAAAATTAGAACATGCTCTAATTTTTCTCGTCGTGATTCCTGTCGTTTTTTGCCGCGGCAGTTTTCCCATAGGGAAACACTGCCGGGGAGCCCACACACGGTCGTTTTTTTCGACCAAAAAAAAAAATGTCATTTAAAACGGCCGTGTGTGGGGGGAACAAGCTGTTCCTCGTTTCCACGTCGATTTTCTCGACTGTGTTTTCACCGTCGAAAAAATCGATCGTGTGTACGCGGCATAAGAGTATAACACAAGGATGGTGGTATAGTATGCAGTGCAGAGTGGATGCCTGGGACAGTACGGCACATTTAATATATAGCATTTAGCCCTATGTGAAAGAGCAGGGATAAATGAGCAGCTAGTCACCAAAAAAAACAACCCAGTTGTATAATTTAGGAATATCACCCAAAACCTATCATGATTATGATTCCCTGCTATTGAATATGTTATATATTGACTATTGTACTTTTTTGGGGGATAGGTCTTTGCTACCAAGACAATGAGGTCCTGAGGAATTGGTTAGATGTGAAACATGTTGACCTCTTGGAACATATAGTAGGACTACAAAAGTAAATCTTTGCTATAAGGCTTGAATAGTCCAATTTGAGTACTTTTCTAATGATTTTATGACTGTCTTTTAAACATATTTTGTAGTAAACATTTACTTTTTTACAACAATGTCTGGCCGTCCCTCTCTGTTACCAGTTAAGTCCAATATATTTGTTTTTTTTTTCTTGGTAGCCTTTACCTCTCCATCAAGAACTCAATGACGGCACGTTGCTTCTGCTTGGAATCCAATATTTACCTGCAATGACAAAGAAGAGTTCCTATAGAAGAAGAGTTCCTATAGAAGAAGAGTTCCTATAGAAGAAGAGTTCCTATAGAAGAAGAGTTCCTATAGAAGAAGAGTTCCTATAGAGCAGGGGTGCCCAACCAGTGGCCCGGGGGCCACACCGTTGTACCCATGGTGCAGGTAAACCGCAGCGCATCAGTGTGAAAGCAGCCATGGGCCCCTTTAACACAGTCAGTCCGACCCAATTGGACCCTCCATTCACCTCTAAGGAGTGGCAGATGTAAACCGACTTGTGTCCTACCTCCAATCCGATCCGGCTGTGTCCGCTCTGCATATGCAGAGTGAACATGGACCTGCCAACCGCCATCTCCGCTGATTGTGGCCTGCGACTAGTTACCAAGTTGCTTAAGTGGCCCTCGCGCTTCAAAAGGTTAAGCACCCCTGCTATAGAGGAAGAGTTCCTATAGAAGAAGATTTACTATAGAAGAAGAGTTGCTCTACCAACAAGGGAAATTTGAATGGCCTATGGAAGTTAATAAAAAAGTTATGCCCATTTTTGCATTACTTTCTGTACAGCCCTCGTATATAAGACTAACAACATCTGAGTTATGTATATGGACAAGGCAGGTAGGAGGTGGTCCTGGATCCTAGATTAGTGTTACACTTACCTCTCCAAGAATCTAAATCGCCTCTCTGGTGCAGCCAGTGGCACTTCCAGATTTTACCCAGGGTGTAGCTGCCATGGCCATTCAGAAGACAGATTGTCAGCAACAGAGACAATCAGGAAAGAGCTCTCCTGATTGATATCCCCTTAAATTGTGAAGCAACACTTGGGTTGGTGTTCAAACAATGTGTCCCTAAGCTTCAGCCAAGACCCCTACTGCAATAATTACTAGTGCACTGAAGAGCATTCTTTGTCACCTAGAGATGCCCAGTGTGCCCCCATGACCACAGTCAACCCCAGAATCTCCTGTGTCACCTTGTGACTCCAGAGCATTCTGCGTCACCTAGCAACCCCGGTGCATTCCTGTGCACCCTACAGTAGAACCCCAGTACACTACCTAGTGACCCCACTGCACCCCTTTTCCTTATGATTCTAGTGCACTATAAAGCATCCTACATCACCTAGTGACCCCAGTGTGCCCCTTGTATGTCCTGTGATCTAGTCCATCCTAAATTGCCTTATGTCACCTAGTGACCCCAGTGCACCCCCTGTACTCCCCATGACTCCAGTGCACCTAGATCATCTAGTGACCCCCAGTGTACCCCCTATGTGCCCTGTGACCCAGAGCATCCTATGTCACCTAGTGATCCCAGTGCACCCCCTGTACTCCCAATGACTCCAGTGCACCCAGAGCCTCTAGTGACCCCAGTGTACCCTGTGACCCAGTGCACCCCATGATAACTTGTGACCCCAGTAAACCATCTATACTCCCCAGAACTTTAGTGCACCCCTTTAAATCCCGTAGTACAACCAAAGAGCTGAAATGGTTAACCTCTCTGCATAAAATTACAAATATAAAAGTCTCATGGACGGGAGCGAGTCTGTTCCCACAAGGGAGCAGACTGACTAACAGTGGCGTAACTAGAGACTTCAGGGCCCCGGTGCAAGAAATCATGAAGGCCCCCCCCCCCCCCCCCCCCCGAAAAGCCTGATTTTGATACTTAATTTTTGTTACACTGTACAACAAAGTAAAACATTTCTGTTTCTGATTTCAACTCACCGTAACTGTCAAGAGAGGAAGCTTCAGCATAGGACATGATCACATGACAGGTCACAGAAGGAACCTGCAAAATATCATGAAGAACAACCGTAAATCAAGGAGATAAATTCATCCATTGGACAAATTTATAGTCAAAGATCCACATTTCATGTATATATTTAAATACATTAAAAAAAAAAAAACATTTTGAATGAGATTAATTTTGAAAATATAAAAAAAACACTGAACATGTATAGACACACAAAAAAACTTACAAAAAAATCTTCACAAAGGTAGAAGAAAATCTTCAAAAAAGGGTCCACAACAGGGCCAACAATAACTTCCAACTTTTTGTAGAACTTAAAACTATTTCACACATTTAACTTTGTTTCTGTGAAGAAAGACCTGTAATATAGAAATGTATAGCTTAGCATGGTTTATTGAAAATAGCATGAATTCAACTCAACTGGTTAGTTTAACTTGGAACCAAGCATGCAAGGTTCAACCATAAAAATAGGTTAGCGTAACTGGTAACAAAACAGAAAAAAAGTGTTTAGGGCAGCCATTCTCAACAAAGGTTCAGAGGAACCCTGAGTTTCTACAGGAGGTTGTTAGGGGTTCCATGAGCTGTGGCTGATTGACCTCCTACATGATGCCATCTGATTTGATCTTTTTAGCCATCTGAAGGATGCCATTTTGACCACCACTGTAAGAAAGAAATTTTTCCCACTGACCACCAATATAGGCTTCATTCCTCCCAATGACCCCTAATGGATAGGTTTTAGTAAAAGTTCCCCAATACCAGAAAATGTATGAAAGGATTCCTCTGGGGTAAAAAGTTTGAGAAAGGCAGCGACTCAACTATTTATCGGCGTATAACACGCACCCTAACTTTAAGAAGGAAGTTTCAGGAAAAAAAAAAAAAACTTTGCACAGCCCCCTGTGTATAACACGCAGGCACAGTTTACCCTCTATTTTCAGGGTAAAAAAAGTGAGTGTTATACACCAATAAATACAGTAACTGCAAACTTACCATGGTCATTAAAAATGACAACGCCTTGCTTTTGCTTCAGCAAAGTCATCTATGATGCTTTTGATGTTGAGTTTTCTAGCTCTCTCATTTTCTATGCCTAACAAAGCAAGGTCCAGTGAGTCTTTGTTGAGACATGGTGTTTCTCAAATAACTTTGTTTTTTTTGTTTATAAAAGTTTACTGGAAGAAACATAAGGCAGTTACAAAGTATACATGATACAAAGGATCAGCAGTAAGACAGCTGTGGTACATGTAGTTCAACTTAAAAATAAAAAAGGTACAACAATAGTTTTTTTTTTTTTTTTGCGTTAGAAGAACATTTAATGTATTTGTTTTCTTTTTTTTGTTTACAAACTTTTTTTATTGGCGTTAAAAGGTGGTACAAAACCGACATGACAAAAGTAAAATACCAATGAAATAGAGCCAGTTATACATATAGACAGTATAAAATAGATATGTAGAAATACAATTTGCATCAAATATGTAGATGTAAAAAGGAAGACAGGCATTATAAACAGAGTTACAGTGATGTGTATATATATTTGAACAATGAATTAAGGAGAGGCATGCTGATCTGGGTTAAGGAACTCGTTGCTATGTGCGACCCAGGGGTCCCATTTTTGCTTATAGACCTGGTTAGTGTTCCGGACCGTATGATAGATTTTTTCCATCAAAATAATATTATTGATTCTAGTTTTGAGATGTGTTAAAGGGACTGATGGGGATTTCCAATGGAAAGCAATTAACCAGTGGACTGCTACGCATATAGTATTGTTAAGGTATTTCTAATTAAGATTATAGAAAAGGGCATAGAAGAGCATTTACGGATATAAATCTATGGTAAAAAAGGAAGGTAGATTGGAGGTGGGTGAGATGATTCTGGTATGATGAGGAAAGTTTGGGATTAATGTTGAGTGATGTTCCAGTAGGACCATTTTGATTCATAAGTTTGAAGGCTATCATTTAAGGTGTAAAAGATTTTTTCAGATATTTTAACCACTTGTCCCCCGCCCACTGTGAATAGACGGCGGGCGGAGGACACTCTCGTTCTGGGAGGACGTCATATGGCGTCCTCCCTTTAAAACGAGCTAGGAGGCGCGCGCGCGCCGCCGGCGGCGCGTTCACAAGGCCCCGGTGCGCGTGCCCGCGATTGCCGCCGGGCACCCGCGATTTCCCGGGAAACGAGCAGGAAAGTGGATCTCTGTGTGTAAACACAGAGATCCACGTCCTGTGAGGGAGAGGGGACCGATGGTGTGTCCCTTGTACATAGGGACAACCATCGGTCACCTCCCCCAGTCCCCCAGTCAGTCCCCTCCCCCCACAGTAAGAACACTTTGAGGGAACATATTTAACCCCTTCCCGCCCCCTAGTGGTTAACCCCTTCCCTGCCAATCACATTTATACAGTAATCAATGCATTTTTATAGCAGGGATCGCTGTATAAATGTGAATGGTCCCAAAAATGTGTCAAAAGTGTCCGATGTGTCCGCCGCAATATCGCAGTCACAATAAAAAAATAAAAAATAAAAAAATCGCAGATCGCCGCGATTACTAATAATAATAAAAAAAAAATGCTATAAATCTATCCCCTATTTTGTAGACGCTATAACTTTTGCGCAAACCAATCAATACGCGCTTATTGCGATTTTTTTTTTTTTTACCAAAAATATGTAGAAGAATACGTATCGGCCTAAACTGAGGAAAATTTTATTAAAAAAAAAAAAAAAAATGGGTATTTATTATAGCAAAAAGTAAAAAATAGTGTTTTTTTTCCAAACTGGACGCTCTTTATAGCGCAAAAAATAAAAACCGCAGAGGTGATCAAATACCACCAAAAGAAAGCTCTATTTGTGGGAAAAAAGGACACAAAATTTTGTTTGGGAGCCGCGTCGCACGACCGCGCAATTGTCATTCAAATAGTGACAGCGCTGAAAGCTGAAAAATGGCCTGGGCAGGAAGGAGGTTTTCGTGCACAGTAGAGAAGTGGTTAATAGTGTCCATTCTAGAAAGTACCTGTGACCAGATAAGATTAGTGGACCTCCAATTGAGGGCTATCATCCATTGTATAGAACTGCATAGAGAATGGAACAATCTGAGGCAGGGTCTAGGAATATCAGGTATATTAGAAAATAATAAACATGTTTGAGGTGTAGGGGTGATCCTGTGTTTTGAGGATTGTTCGAATCTATCAGCAGCCATCTGCCAGATCCGAGCTAGGAGAGGGCAGTCCCAAAATGTATGCAGGATAGTACCCTGTTCCAGACAACCTCTGAAACAGTTAGGGGAGACTGAAGCCTCGTACACACGAACGAGTTTCTCGGCAAAAACCAGCAAGAAAACTTGCTGGCAGAGATTTTTTGCCGAGAAATTTGTTTGTGTGTATGGTTTCTCGTCAAGAAAAGCGACAAGAATCTCGACGAGAAAATAGAGATCCTGCTCTCTATTTTCTCGTCGAGATTCTCGTCAGCCTGTTTCTCGACGAGAAAATTGAGAGTGTGTACACTTACCTTTTCGCCGGGAAGCCCGCGCATGCTCGAAATGACTTTGACGCATGCGCGGTAGCTTCCTAGGCATAGATAGGGTATACCAAGATGGCGGCGACGGCATCGAATGTGACGAGCGCATGCTCGTCGTAGTCGATGACGTCACTGCGTACGCTCCATTCAAAGAACCGCGGGTTCTTTGAATCGAGCGTGTGTACACTCGGCCGGGACAATTTTCTTGTCCAAGAATCTCGTCGAAAAAAACGACATGTTTTTTTCGACGGGAATCTCGGCCGTGTGTACGAGGCTTGAGGGATAAAATTTGTGGAGTCTAGAGGGAGATAGGTACCATCTAGTAAATAATTTCACTGGGGTTTCTCTAAAAGAGATAGCCTTATTGCACTTACGGAGGTTGTTATACATAGAACACCATGATTCCTCTGAAAAAGAACAGTTTAATTCGGTTTCCCAGTGAAGCATTGGAGCCGATTTTTCTTCTAGTGAGGAGTTGCTGAGAAAATGATAGAATCCGGAAATCAGGCCCTTGTCTTCAGGAGAGGATATACATATCTTTTCAAATATAGTATTAGAGAGGTGAGTGTTTAAAGAATAATGCTTTGCATAGAATGATCTAATCAGTTGATAGCGATCATGTTCAGATTCTGGGAGGTTATATTTTAATTGGAGTGTGATGAAAAGGAGTGAATTCCCATTTGGTTTGAAGTGATTTTAAAGTGGTTAGGATTTTCTTCACCCAGAGTGAAAATAGTGATCTGCTGTTGTATGCCAATTCCAGTCTGCTATCACCTAGGAAGGAAGCCAGCGGGGGGGGGTGGCGGAGGTGAGGTCATATGTACTTCTGATCTTGTGCCAGAGTTGTAGAAAATGGGCTACTATCATGTTGAGTTTAAGGAGGTTGCGGTGCAGAACAGAGTTTGACCACAGAATCCCCTGGGAGGTGAAAGGGGAGAATAGATGTGGACTCAAATCTTTTCCAGGGTATGTCCTGGTTAGGGGAGAACCACTGGCATAGCTGATTGAGTCTTGCAGCTAAGAAATAGTGCCAAAGGTTTGGAAGTCCTAGACCCCCCCCCCTTAGACTGTGGCCTATGTAACAGAGCATAGCTAAATCTTGATTTTTTTTTTCTGCCCAAATAAACTTGTTGAGTATCCTCTGGATAGAATCCAACCTAGTTTTTGATATGTTAATGGGAAGGGCACGGAAATAGTAGAACAGTTTGGGGATGATGATCATTTTTACAGCACATATCCTGCCGAGGAATGAGATATGGAGGGAGGACCATGATTTAAGAATTGAGCTAATTTGTGTGAATAGGGGAGGGTAGTTGGTTTTATATAGGGATTTGTGGCATGATGTAATATGAATACCCAGGTATTTAACCACTTCCATACTGGGCACTTAAACACCTTCCTGCCCAGACCAATTTTCAGCTTTCTGCGCTGTTGCACTTTGAATGACAATTGCGCGGTCATACAACGCTGTACCCAAACTAAATTTTTATCATTTTGTTCCCACAAATAGAGCTTTCTTTTGGTGGTATTTGATCACCTCTGCGATTTTTATTTTCTGCACAAAAAATTAAAAAAAGACCGAAAATTTTGAAAAAAAAAAAGTTTTTTTTTGGTTTCAGTTACAAAACTTTGTAAATAAGTTTGTTTTCTCCTTCACTGATGGGGCTGCACTGATGGGCACGGATAAGGCGGCACGGATGGGCACAGATGAGGTGGCACGGATGGGCAACGATCGGCGGCACGGGTGGGCAACGATCGGCGGCACATATAGGCGGCACTGATAGGTGGCACTGTACTAATGGATGCCAATCAGTGCCAAACAATAATGCCTGCCAATCAGTGGTGCCCATTGTGGGCACTGATTGGCATCCATTGTGGCACTGATTGGCATCCATTATCCCTGGTGGTCTAGGGTGGCATACCTTACATGGTGTGCTTCCCTGGTGGTCCAGTGGCATCCCTGGTGGTCTAGTGGCATCCTCGGGGGGGCTGTGCTGATAATCGATCAGCACAAACCCCCCCTGTCAGAGGAGCAGCCGATCGGCTCTCCTCTACTCGCGTCTGACAGACGCGAGTGAGGAAAAGCCGATGACCGGCTTTTCCTGTTTACACTGTGATCAGCCGTGATTGGACACGGCTGATCACGTGGTAAAGAGTCTCCGTCGGAGACTCTTTACCTAGATCGGTGTTGCGGGGTGTCAGACTGACACCCCGCAGCAACGATCGCCGCGATGCGCGCCCCCGGGGGCGCGCAGCGGCTCAAAATCCTGAGGACGTCATATGACGTCCTGTCAGGGTTCTGCAACCACTTTGCCGCCGTCAATCCTCTATAGGGCGGGCGGCAAGTGGTTAAAGGAAAGAGGGCACCAGATGAACTGGAAGTTGTTTTGTAAAAGGTTCTGCAGGTTTAGGGGAAGGTTGATTGGCATAGCTGAGCATTTGTTGACATTGATCTTAAGGCCAGAGACAAACAACTTTTTATTAGTTTTAATTTTGAAAAAGACCTTTCTGCAGTTGCTACGGTTACTGGGAGTGTGAGGAACAGCAGTAATGCTACGCAGACATCTGGGACAGTAGAAGACAGTGCACTGTTTTCAACAATTAGTAGGTGAGCAAGATCCTTTACAGTGGAACAACTGCAAACCTCTTCTTAAAGTGCTGAACGGAATGAAAGAAGCTGCCCAGGAAAATCTGGTGATAGGTCCTCTTTGTAAAATTCATGCAGTTTTGATGCTGCTGCAATCAGATTGTCATCAGATTGAGAAGCAAGAATGGCAGGCTGAACTATCTTAAATCTATGAAGGACTGCATTCATTCCTGTAAATCGGTCTGACAGCTGGTTTATAATCATATCCAAACATCTATAAAATACAGCTGTTTTAAAGCGTTCCTCTGGATCAGATAATCTTTCATCCATACACAGCTCATCGAAGTGGCACTTTACTTTTTTAAATCTTTTATTTGAAAACTTTACTTCAATTCCCCACTTTTCTGCAAGTGTCGCTGCATTTTTTTTGGCCTCTTCAAAATGATCCCTGTAGCTGGAAAGGGCTGTAACAGCATTCTGAATGAGCTGCACTGCTCCAGACACTTCCATGTCCTTTGATTGCAAGGCTTTTGAAATTGCATTCACTAGGGCTGGGAAAAAAATCGATTTTAATCTTGAATCGAGTTTTGAGCTCAAATCGATTCAGATTTTAAGAAAATCGATTTTTTTAGACTTTTTTTTTTTATTTTTCCTTCAAAGTTTCCGTAGCAGGACTGCAGGGGGCGTATCTGGAGTGGCACTGGGCGGCGTTACCCCAATTACATCTACTCGCCGCAGCCGCCGTCTGCCTACCTGATCAGCGTGTCATGCAGACAGACGGCGGCCATTGCAGTGTTCAAAAGCCGCGCCTCCCGAGTCCTCGTCGTCTGTGATAGGCGGAACACTTAATTTCACAGCAGGCAGTGTTCAGCCTATCACGGACATCCTCTCATCCTCGTCTGTGTTATGAGGATGACCATGATAGGCGGAACACTGAATGCTGGGAAATTGAGTGTTCCGCCTATCACAGACGAGGAGGAGGCGCGGCTTTTGAATACTGGAATGGCCGCCGGTGTAGCAGTAAAATCCGTATACCATGAAAATCTGCATCAGGTACGGGCACAGTGATTGAAGCATGGGCACAGTGAGACACGGGCACAGTGAGGCACGGACACAGTGAGGCACGGACACAGTGAGGCACGGACACAGTGAGGCACGGACACAGTGAGGCACGGACACAGTGAGGCACGGACACAGTTCAATTCAACTAAGAGTAACCTCAGGATTTTTTGTTGTTTTATTAGCTAAATCCAAATACAGTATTAATAATTTGGATGTTTAACAATCTTTGTTGCACACTGACTTTGCAGTTAGAGAAAGGGTTTGCCTTTGCAATTTTGTTTGTTGATTCACATTAATATAATAAAAAAAAAAAAAAAAAAAAAAAATCGAATATCGAGTTTTTTATATAAAAAAAAATAAATAAAAAAAAAAAAAGATTTTTTTTGGGGGGGGGAAATCGCCCAGCCCTAGCCTTCACATGGTTCAAGATTTTAGTTTGCAGGGCAACAAGAAGCACAAACTCAAAAGATTCAATTTTATTTTTAAGACTTGCAGCGTCATCTCTTTCTTTTGGTTTTGACGAAAGGAGGGTTATTTTTGACAAAGCTTGCATGATGTCTAGAAAACGGAAACGAAGTGCAAGCAGGGAATCATGTCTAGAAGACCACCGTGTAGGGCAAAGCCGTTTCAGTGTGATAGAGGATTCAGATGTGAATGATGAGAGACAGGCCCATCTGCGTATGCTTTCCCCAAAGAAGGTGTATAAATTATTCACCACATCAAAGAATCTAGAAACTTCCTGTATGTCAGAAACAGCATCCTGAATGACGAGATTCAGATTGTGTGCTGCACAATGAACATAGAGGGCATTTTTTTTTCCATATTTGCTATCCGAGCCTGCACACCAGAATAAACACCACTCATTGTTGCTGCACCATCATACCCCTGACCTCGACACTTTGATATTTCAAGGCCCTTGCTCTCTATGCAGGCAACAATGTTGCTAGCAATCTGTGCTGCACACTGATTTTCAATGGCATGGAACCCTAAAAAAAGCCTAATTTATTGTGATGCGAATCAGCGAGCCTGCAGTATCTCTTTCCACAGACACATATCGAAATATTTGACTCATCTGATCTATGAGTCAAATATTTTATATAGCGCAAACTGTTGGCGCTATATAAATCCTGTATAATAATAATAATAATAATAATTTTGGATATGTCCTGGGTTGTGTCCATTATTATAGAATAAAATTGTGTTTTTTTTAATTTCAGAAACAATTTCACTTTGCACTTTATTGGACAGAATTTCTATTAACTCATTTTGTATTTTGGGGCTCAAATATTTAAATGTGCCTTGGGGTAACTGTAGAAGTTCCTTTAAAATTGGGTCATATTGGGCAAGTAGCTCTATGATGGAGAGAAAGTTTCCATGGTTAACCTCTCCCAGGCGCTCTGTGACCACGAAAGGCTAGATTAGCCATTGCCAATGTTACATTAACAATTCTTTGTAGGACTTGCCTCCAAAAGTTTTTTTCCTGTCGTATTTTTTTTTTTTCATTTTCCTCATCAAATTGTTTTATTACGCCTCCAGGGTTCATAAAGTACACATGCTTCCATGTGAAGTTGTGAAGACTCTTGGATCTGAATTTTAGCAGACAGCCTCTGCCACTTCTGGATCCCTTTTGCCCATGCAGGTTCAAATCCTACTTTTTTTGCGGTCTGCAAACAGCCAGCATGGTTCACAGTATGCTGCATTAAGCTTTGGAGAGTAACAAAGCCACATTAACCACCTCGCGCCCGCCGTACGAGAATATACGGCCGCAAGGTGGTTGTCAAATGCCGGGAGGCCGTTAATATACGGCCTCCGCTATTTGGCCACTGGGGGGCGCGCGAGCGCCGCCGGCGGCACGCGCCCGGCGCATCACTGAGATGCCGATGCGCGTGCCTGGCGGCCGCGATGTCCGCCAGGCACCCCCGATCGGCGGTTACAGAGACAAGGACATGGATCTCTGTGTGTAAACACACAGATCCATGTCCTGTCAGGGAGAGGAGACTGATGCTGTGTCCCTTGTACATAGGGACACAGATCGGTCACCTCCCCCAGTCAGTCCCCTCCCCCCACAGTAACAATCACACATAGGGAACACATTTAACCCCTTCCTCGCCCCCTAGTGTTAACCCCTTCCCTGCCAGTCACATTTATACAGTAATCAGTGCATATTTATAGCACTGTTCGCTGTATAAATGTGAATGGTCCCAAATTAGTGTCAAAAGTGTCCGATGTGTCCGCCATAATGTCGCAGTCACGAAAAAAAATCACTGATCGCCGCCATTACTAATAAAAAAAATATATATATAAAAATGCCATAAAACTATCCCCTATTTTGTAAACGCTATAACTTTTGCGCAAACCAATCAATAAACGCTGATTGCGATTTTTTTTAACCAAAAATATGTAGAAGAATACGTATCGGCCTAAACTGAGGAAAAAAATATATATATAAAAAAAATTGGGATATTTATTATAGCAAAAATCTAAAAATATTGCTTTTTTTTCAAAATTGTCGCTCTATTTTTGTTTATAGCGCAAAAAATAAAAACTGCCGAGGTGATCAACGACCACCAAAAGAAAGCTCTATTTGTGCGAAAAAAAGGACGTCAATTTTGTTTGGGAGCCACGTCGCACGACCGCGCAATTGTCATTCAAAGCGTGACAGTGCTGAAAGCTGAAATTTCGCCTGGGCAGGAAGGGGGTTATGTGCCCAGTAAGGAAGGGGTTAAAAAAGGTAGTTTAAGCCCTGTCTTGGTGACTCGCTCATAATAACTTTTTAGAAAAGCATCTCTTGTTAGTATCGTTATCCCGGGGGAAAGGTCCTGGAGGTCTGCATGGACCATGAGCTAATATAAACCTTTTAACATTTGGATCTGTTATTGTGACTGGAAAATGTCCCCTATCAGTCACATATTTCTCACCAACAATACCACTTTCAATAGCACCACCTGAAGATGCTCTACTGCTCACCAAATCTAAAACTTCATCAGTATTTGGGGTGGTGCCAAGAGGTTGGTCTTGTATTGTGCTACAGCCTTCAAGTGGATTACTGCTGTCATCTTCTAGTGACAATTCAGTAGAGCAAGTTTCTTCACTGACTGTCGCCTCACTGATCCGTGAGATATTTACACTTTCCTGAATACTTTTTTCAGTTTCCTCACGACTATCTCTAGAACAGTGGTTCTCAACTCCTGTCCTCAGGACCCACTAACAGGCCAGATTTTAAGTATTACCTTGGTGAGATGCAGACTAGAATACTGCAATCCCTGAGCAGCAAATTATATCACCTGTGATGCATTTCAGTTATCTTGCAAACCTGGCCTGTTGGTGGGCCCTGAGGACTGGAGTTGAGAACCACTGCTCTAGAACCTTTAGCCACAGTTTTAGGGGTGGAAAAGAAGTCACTTTATTTTAGGCAGTTTTTGCATTTTTATTTGCTCTTCTTTAGCCTTTTTACGTTTCTGAGCACCACTCCTGGACTGCGTGGGATGACATTATGATAGAAACTTTTTTATTTTTTTCTGTAAATAAAAAGTATAATAGAGTCATAGTATACAAGCTCTTCAGGAAAGGCACTCCATAAATAATACCTAGGATTACATGTGTGATCAACAGATACACATTTTACAGTCTAGCATTGTTCAATATTCACAATGAACAGGGCAACTAGGGTATTATTAACCGATATGTTGTAAACTATTATTAACTTTTGTATATAGTCATAGTTCAGCCCCAGTACAGCTATATTTCTGGGGCAGCACACAGATTTTTTAAAAATTCAATGTATTGATCCATTAAATCACACTTTCATAGAAGTGACCCAGAATTAGCCAGGGACATTCTAAGTAAAAACTAGCCAAATTAGATGAAGCTTTATAGTAAATGGACTCCCACCATGGTGCGGCCTAGTAATTGACTGCTGGGAACCACCTGGCTAAGGTAACCGAAAGTGAGGGATTAGAAGGATAAGAAGTGTAGGTGGGGCATGGCCATATTCTGGGATCTACTCCATATTCAGCCCTATGTCCAAGTTAAAGTGGAAGTAAACCCTCCTATCATTTTCAGCCAAGGAAGCCGCCATCTTGGCCTCGGTTTAATCTTCAACTGCCATGATACTGCACATGTGATCAGTTATGACACCAGCCATTGGATGGTGTGATAGTTTGGTTGAGAGCACAACCAATGTGACAGTTAGCATTTCCGGCATGCCGGGAATGTAACTATTTTTTGAAACTATTAAATTGTTGGGTTTACTTCCGCTTTAAGTGCTCTATCTTTTTATCTGCAAATTGCCAGAATTTGTGCGATAGTGAATAAACTCTCTAGTTAGTTCCTTTTATGCAAAGTAAAACCTAAGCTGTAATCACTAAAAGCACACAAACAACACCAAAGAAAAATAATGCTTCAATATTCAGTATCACATTGTTTTTCCTACAGTACAATGCTAGATAACCATTGTCACTCTATTTTGGATTACTTTTCCCATAAAGCATGGCTGGCTGAGCATCATGGGGAATACAAACAGTCCACAACTGCCATCGTTTAGCGGGCCCAGTCGCAACGGCGACTGTTGCGACCCTGATAAATCCGCCACTGCATTAGTTACCATAAATGAAAAGAATATATATTCTGTATAATTTTTTTTTTTTTTGGCCTCAAAAAAAAAAAATCAATAAAAAAAAAAAAAAATCAAGGAGATACTGTATTTATTGGCGTATAACGCTCACTTTTTTACCCTGAAAATAGGGGGTAAACTGTGCCTGCGTGTTATATGAATGGGGCTGTGGAAAGTTTTTTTCCTGAAACGTCCCTCTTAAAGTTAGGGTGCGTGTTATACACCGATAAATACGGTATCTACTATCCTTTACTACCTAAAGAAAGCCCAATTCATCCTGAAAAAAAGTATAATCCACCTGGATACGCAAAGTAGTTGTGATGATATGTACAGTTTTACAGTCAAAGGTGCAAAATTAGGCATTAACATTTTTTTCCCCCTCAGTCATTAAGGGGTTAAACATAGTCATCAACTCAGCAATTTTTTTTTATTTCCTGTCGCCATAATGCAGCATTTTCCTGAAATACCACGTTATGACCACTAGATGGTGATCATCAAGGATTACCGTATATACTCGAGTATAAGCCGACCTGAATATAAGCCGAGGCACCTAATTTTACCACAAAAAAATGGAAAACCGTATTGACTCGAGTATAAGCCTAGGGTGTCCGTCTGCATGCCACACTGTGCCTCACTGTGCCCATGCCTCACTGTGTCCATGACTAGACTGACGTTTAACATGGGAGTCTATGGAAGGGCTGCCTGGCTTTGAAAAATCGGTGCTCCCCGGCCGTAGGTTCCCAAGACAACCAACTTTTCACATTTATAGAGGTGAAATGGGGCTACATGTGTGCCAAGTTTGGGGTCCAGGGGACCTACGACCAGCCGGTACTGGGTCCCCAAAGTCACCAGAGAAATTACCATTTAACATGGGAGTCTATGGAAGGGGTGCCCGGCTTTGAAAAATCGGTGCTCCCCGGCCGTGGGTCCCCCGGACAACAAACTTTGCACACTTGTAGAGGAAGAGCTACATGTGTGCCAAGTTTGGGGTCCAGGGGACCTACGGTCGGCCGGTACATGGTCCCCAAAGTCCGGGAGATCAGGCGCAAAAAGGTGACTCGAGTATAAGCCGAGGGGGGGGGGGGGGGGCATTTTCAGCACAAAAAAAATGTGCTGAAAAACTCGGCTTATACTCGAGTATATACAGTAATCAGAGGTCTTTTATTAAAGAAGTTGTAAATCACGTTTGTTAATTTTTACCTACCGGTAAGCATACGTAAAATCAATATCTACTAAATGTGCACCGTTTAAGAGCCCTGCATGCAACCAGTGACACTGGTGCATGCGCTCCGAAGGTCCGGCATACCAGAGCTTCGTGCCAGAACCGAGGTCTCCTGCACGCATGCACAGTAGTGACATCATCGTGGCACTGGTTAATCAGATAGCCGTAGCGCACAAATGCAAAAAAAAGACTGGGGGAAGGAACATGTCAGCCCTCTCAGCGGTGACATTACAGCGCTTCCTGAAGGGCTTGGTTCCAAGCTGAGTATTTCATAATGTGCTAGTAGGTGATGCCTACTAGCACATTATGCCATTCCCTTGCAGGTTTTTTTTTTGGAACATCCGTGGTTTACAACCACTTTAAGGCCCCTTTCACACGGTGCGCACTCCACTTGTGATCCGTTTGCTCAGCAGGGGAACTGTCCACTTATCCCTTGCTGACCAGAATGGGTGGATAACTGGTCCATGTCGGCTCTGCTTATGCAGAGTGGACACGGACATAGCATACTCTGCTCTATGTTCAGTTGGATTTACATGGACCGTCTGTCTGTTTTTTGTTTTGTTTTGTTTTTTTTAATCACTTTTTGCTATGATTTTGTACAGAACAGTAATACTAGGTAACTGCAACAAGGTCCAAAAATATATTTGTAGTCAGAGTCTGGATACAGGATACTGCGTAGTAGTAGCAGCCGTGACTGCCAACCCCCAACCCCCGGCGACCTGAGTTGTGCCATGGTCGCCCGTGAGAGTACGCCTAAAAGAGGGCAAAAATGACACTGACTAGGTATGCAAGATAATTTAATGAAAAGCAAACATGACAGTCAATCCAACAAAACAGTGAAAGCCCGATTCACCTCTACATGGGGATCTGGTATGTACCTATTGTAACATGATGAACGCCACCGCCCCATATACTGAATGACATGCGACGGAACCCCCTGCTTGGAAGCCGCAGACGCCGCCCCAATCCTGAACGAGTGCCCAGAGTACAGGCCAGGGTCATGACCCAGCCTACCGATCAAAAGCCTGACATGGGACATGAAGAGACTGGAAGTTAGGGCCCGTGTAGGAAAAGGGAGCAAAGGGCTATCAAGCGGGGGTGGCAGCGAATAAGCCCATGAGCTGATCCAGAACCACCACCGGACACCAGGCCGTGCCGGTCCTGTAATAATGGACAACAAAACCTAGCCCCACCTGAGAGTTCTTGCACCTGGGGAGCTGCAGTACGAAATGATCCGCCAACCTAATGAGATCGCCCCTGAGGAGAACGGGAGCATGGGGCCCTGCCCTGGTCACTTCCCCCGGCCGGAGGAACCCAAAGAAGCTGAGGTATACCGCAGCTTTCAGGACCAAGCTGGGACCCAACCCGAAGGGAGAGTGGGACAACAAATCTGACAGCCCCCGGAAGATGACCCCCGAGATAGGTAAACGTCTGACCACTGGTCTACCTTGCGTCTTCTGAATACCCTTGAGTATGGCCCTGATAGGATGAGCCGCAAAAACCGATGATGACCCAGGATGGAGTAGGGAAAGGAAATGTTGAATGCCAGCCAGGTATGATTTGATGGTGCTGTGGGACAAAGCCAGATTACCATGACAATGGGCCATGAATGCCAAGAGGAACTTGACATCAATCGCCCTGGGGCCCGGGTACTGGGACAAGAAACCATCAAAACACCTCCACCCCGTTCTGTACGCCTTGAGAGTGTTAGCGGACAAGGAAGCATTGATGAGGCAGGCTGCTTGAGACCCGAGAGCGACTAGTCCAACGTCAGCTGGGCAAACGACGGGACAGGCAAGCCTATCCGCTCCGCCTCCGGATGCTGCAGGAAGAAACGAGGAAGGTCAGCTCTGGACAAGGCATCTGCCGCCCCGTTATAGACCCCCCTTACAAATTGCCCCTGACAATGAAAGTTAAATTTGAGGCCTAACCAAGTCAACCTGCGCATGAATGACATGATCAACAGGGAAGCAGATCTCCCCCTGTTGATGATCTCAGCCGTGGCGCTGTTGTCAGTGAAAAAGATGACGGTCTGCCCGGACCACGAAGGACCCCAGGTGCAGGCAGCAGCCACAATGGGGAAAATTTCGAAAAGCGCTGAAGTCCTGGCAAACCCTGGAATATCCGCCACCTCAGAAGGCCAGGGGCCTGCCAGCCACTGGCCCCCGAAAATGGCCGAAAACCCCACTGAGGCCGCGGCATCTGAGTACACCCTCGGGGAGGCTGCCGTGGGTGGACGGATGAATAAAGCAACCCCATTCCAGCTGCATAAAAACTGATCCCACATCAGCAGATCAGCCTTGGCACCCGCCCCCAAACTCACCACCGAGTCTGCGTCTGGGTAGATCGGAAGGAGAGCCAACAGGCGGGAGACAAAGGACCTGCCCTGTGGGATGATCCTCATGGCAAAATTAAGCATGCCCAAGAGAGACTGCAGCTCTCTCTCTTAGAACATACTGGGGATCTAACTAACTCATGAATGACCCCCCGAATCCTGATCAGCTTGTCCTGAGGTAGACAAGCGATCATACGGTCGGTGTCCAAAGCGATCCCTAAAAACGTGATCACGGTGGACGGCCCATCGATCTTGTGGACAGCCAAGGGGACGTTCAGATCCCTGAACAACTCAGTGAGAGTGGCAAGATCCCTGGGTGGCCCTGCAGGGCTTTCCAGCAGCAGGAAATCATCTAAATAATGAACAACCTTGCCACACCCCAGCTGTGCAGAAAGGATCCACTCCAGCGCAGTGGCGAACGTATCAAAAAGCCAAGGGCTGCTCTTGGACCCGAACGTCAGCTTGGTGGCGAAGTAAAACTGCTCCCGCCATCTGACACCGTACCATTGCCAGAGAGATGGCATGATCGGGAGGAGTTTGAAGGCGTCCGCAACGTCCGCCTTTGACAACCATGCCCCCCTCCCTAACCGCAGGATATGCTGAACAGCGGAATCCACTGAAGCGTACTTCAAGGAGAACTCTTCCGAAGGAATGAGCGAATTTAAACTAGGTACTGGTGATAAATGAGGAGCCGACAGATCGTAAATTAAACGGTATTTATTAGAAAACTTTCCTTTGACCACCCCGATGGGGCTCACTCTCCATAAATCTAAAGGCGGGGGAAGAAAAAGGCCCAATGACAAATCCCTTGGACAACTCCACCCTCAACAACTCATCCACCAACTCAGGATTGGTGACAGCCGACACCAGATTATCACACTCGTGTGAGTGACACGGAAGGGTAATCAGGCCCGTATGGAAACCCTCCACAAAACCATTCATCAAAAACTGCTTGAGAGCCGGGGATGGGTGGAGATCCAGCCAGAACCCCAACCTGGAGACATTAACCCGGCTCAGTCAAGATACACTGGATGGCTTGACTGGACACGCGGTTTTGGGATGGGCCCTGAAACAGTTAGCACAGACATGCAGCAGTCTGCACTGGTTGTAATTACATGATGTGTAATTGTAATTATTACACAGCTGTGACCTGCCCAGCATATGGATGGGCCTGCCAAGCTTGTCCACCAACCCTGAGGACCCTACGGCAAGACTGCCAGACCCTGACCTACTGGTCCTAGCTACCCCTGGATGATCAACATTGGGACACCAGTTGGTGGTGTGAGCAGCCGACTGACAGGTAGCACATGTTGGAGATCTCTGACTGGCGAAATGTCTGCAAAACAATTCTGTGTCAATGACACTCCAACATGATACCACCTGAAACTGTGCCCACATGGCAGCGACCTTAGACGAAAAAGACCTATGATAGTCATAGAAGGTGCTGCCACCATACTTGTGGGCCAAATCGACTACCTTGTGTAGATACAGGTCCAACTCCTCCCTCCTGCCGGGACTAACGCCACAAATGACATCCCTGAAAATACCAAAACGCAAGGACAAACTCAGCCACGTTAAGCTTACGGTTCAGCCTGGGATCCCGGGCCCTGAGGACCACCGAGACCTCCCCGCAAGCATATGCCTTGTTTTCCACAATGTCCTGCGAGGCAATGAGCAGGGATGCCAGGTTGACGTCCTTCCCCTCCAGGATGTCCTTCTTTAGATTAGCTGGGACAAAATGGGCAGGGGAAACAGAAGGAAAAACACTGGCCACAGCAGGATCAGCCAACGGTAGCGGCCCACCTGTGACACCTGACGGAGATCCAGATGGACCAGGAGCTGAGGAAGCCACCGGAACAACCACATTGTCTGGACGGGCCTCCAGCACATCCATCCTATCTTGTAAAAGCTGGACCGAACATGAAAGAGTATTTAACACCGAATGGATCTGCGTCAAAGCGGTGAGGAGGGACGCATGCTCCGTACCGGTGGAAGGAAGAGGCTGGGCTGGGTTTGGAAAAAGGAGCCTGAACAACTCCGCCTTCCTGGCCGACGCCGAGAAAGGAATGCCCCTGGAACGTAGTTCGGCGAGTTTGGGTATAGTCCAGCTCCTCAAGGAAGGCGTGCTGCCGAGCTCCGAGCCCCTTGCTGGTGTGGAAGGACCAGCTGGTGTGGAAGGGCCCGCTGGCGTGGAAGGGCCCGCTGGCGTGGAAGGGATGACCGCAAACTCCACGCTCGCAGAGATATGCGACATACTCCCAATCTGTGAACAAAACACAAATGATCCACCAGTCAACACCACTTACCTACCTAACCCCCGCCCACCTGCCCTAACGTAATGATGTGTGCAGTTGATGCCAAACCAGGCGCCTGAAGAAGCTAATGACCGTGACCCCCTGCGTGAGCCCGAGCAACCTGTGGCGCCGGACAGGCAATTAAAAACGAACACTCAGGGCTTAGTACCTACAGACCGTGGTAGGCAGATATAGGCATGTAAGTGACGTGCACGTATGACGTATGAATGTACAGGCGAGAAGATTGCATCAAATCAATTAAAAAACGAAAACCTCAGCCTGTACGGATCCGAAGACGTGACAGATCCTGGAATGTAACCTACTAACTACCCCTGAGTAAAAAGGCCACAGTACGCACCTGAAGCGTCCGAATGAACAGAGAATTCCACCTGTAACAACATTTAGATGTACGCACTGAACAAATGACGCCCAGAGCGAGCTGTGCCCCCCTAACCAAATTCGTGGTGATTTGAGCAACACAGAGTGTACGTGTACTGTGACGGGAAATGACAAACGAGAGAAATGAAGAAGCCACCCTGATGGTGACCTAACCCGAAGCTACAACGAACCCTAGCGGGACCCAGTGACAAGGCGTGAACGAGTGCTGACCACGTATGCAAAAGCAGCCCAGTGGCCTGCCGGCTGAACTATCGCCCCGGCAACCTGCAAATGACAGCTAGTGCAAGCTAACCTAAGTGGGAAGTGGACCAGAGGTAACCGATGAAGTGAACCGGGGGAACCTGGCGTAGAGGACACCTCAAGCCCAGACCCCCACTCTAGTAACCCGGGCCCCCCCCCCCCCCCCCCAAAGGACCTGATGAGGGGGCAGACGAACCAACAAGAGGTGGAAGGCGAGGCTGGCAGAGTAAGAAAGGTGACACTGTATCCCACCTACCAGATACCCGAGCCACCGCCCCTCCCCCGCTAGATGAAGGCGAACCTACCTGTACCAAGAACTGGAACCCCTGGACGACCTGCGAAAAGAAACGCACCCTGGGCGTGGGGTGGCATAGAAAAATTAAAACCCCAGCAGAAAAACAAACAGGTACATCGACATGTATTCCATAATGTTAGAAACGAAAAGCAAGCGACCGCCCGCCCCCCCCCCTCCCCAATCAGCCCGAGACCTACCTGTACCGATCACATGGAAAAGAGAACGACAGCTGCCACGAGAGGTCCCTGTAATGGAACTTGCCAATGCTGCGCCAGCCCTGAGAGGAGAAAAAAGGCCCAACCTGCCGCCAGACGCCGGGACCGCTGCAAACCCCGCCAGCTGCTTCCTGTAGCGGGGAAGAAGAAAGTAAAACTCCTGTACTGCCCCCCCACTGACCGACCGTCAGTGATTTTGTACAGAACAGTAATACTAGGTAACTGCAACAAGGTCCAAAAATATATTTGTAGTCAGAGTCTGGATACAGGATACTGCGTAGTAGTAGCAGCCGTGACTGCCAACCCCCAACCCCCGGCGACCTGAGTTGTGCCATGGTCGCCCGTGAGAGTACGCCTAAAAGAGGGCATACCCAGAGTATGAATAAGTAAAAGAGTGAAAATAAGAGGGCCCGGGTGGGTGGGAACCCGGAAACACAGCTGACGCCAGCCAGGGGGAGGATGGGGAGAATATAACGCCCCACCCTCCTCCTACAAATTCAGGAGGGAACACCGCTCCGCACGCTGCCTGTGAAGCCACCGCTTGTGACCCCGGAACCGGAAATGACGTCACCGCCGAATCCTGACCTGTAACCCGGAAACACAGCTGACCAACCCGGAAACACAGCTGACGCCAGCCAGGGGGGAGGATGGGGAGAATATAACGCCCCACCCTCCTCCTACAAATTCAGGCTAGCCAATGGCTAGCCTTCTAACATATACCGTATTTATCGGCGTATAACACGCACTTTTTCCCCCTTAAAAATCAGGGGAAAATCGTGGGTGCGTGTTATACGCCGATACTCCGCCGATTCCCCTGCTGAAACGAGCGAGAGGAGCCGAAGCCGAAGTACACTCGGCTTTACTCGGCTCCTCCCGCAGTCCCGCCCATCTCTGACTGCACCGCTGACATAGAGAAAGCCGAGTGTACTTTGGCTAGTCTCGGCTCCTCTCGCAGTCCTGCCCCTGACTGTGAGCAGAGCCGAGTCTAGCCGAAGTACACTCGGCTTTCTCTATGTCAGCGGCGCAGTCAGTGGAGATGGGCGGGACTGCGAGAGGAGCCGAGTCTAGCCGAAGTACACTCGGCCCCGCTCGCTCCTCTCCACAGAAATCGCCGCCAAATTTAAAAAACGCCGAGACTGACAAGATCGCAAAGGCACTGGGCAAGGCTGCAGATGGACACTGGGCAAGGCTGCAGATGGACAGATGGACACTGGGCAAGGCTGCATTTAAATGTAAGTTTTTTTTCCTTGAATTTCCCTCCTAAAAGTTTTTTTCCTTAAAATTCCCTCGTAAACTTGGGGTGCGTGTTATACGCCGATAAATACGGTACATCCTGTGGTACCTAGGACAGATGCTGATAAAACTGCTGATAAAAGTGTGTAAAAAAAAATTGAGGAGGGAGAATGTTCCTTCCAGCACAACATGCAGCCATATAAAACATGAAAAAGCACAAAAGATAAACCAAAGACTGGAACAGTTTACACAAGTACATCACCGACACCAATACAGGGATATGCCTGCAGAAGAGCCCAGAGCCCAGGTTCACACTGGGCTGCAGGATTGAAGCCATGCAGCAAAGCTGAACTCGCACAATTTCACTCCCGCTTGGCAGTCCCGATTTCGGACGTGATTTCAGAGACATTTGTGCAGGTTTCACAGATGTCAATGTAAATCGCAGCCTGAAATCGCAAAAGGTAGTACAGAAACTACTTATTGAATCGGTCCGGGTCCACAAATGTAGCATCGCACCAATTAGGACGGTGCCATTGCCGGCAATTGCCCGCTGATTAGACATGCGATTTGACGTGTCAAATCGTACCAATGGGAACCAGCACCACCTGTCTGTTTACACCCATTTGCCCTCCAATCCAGTCCACCCTACCAGATAGGATCGGACCCCCTTCTGTTTGTTTTTGGTGGATGGTATTGGAGGTAGGATGCAGTAGCGGCTGTTGCTCAAAATATTTGGGGGGGCGCAAACGAACTGAAAAAAAAAAAAAAAACATCAATTGCAGCCACTCAAACATCAAACGGCACCAGTTTGCCCACTCAAATGCAGCCAGTTTGCCCCTTGCCCGGCACTTAACTTTCTCAGGTCAGCGCCATCCTACTCCACGCTCCCTCTGAGTCCTTCCATGTCTTCTCCCATCCTCGATGTCATCTCTGCTATGATTGGACATCTGATAGGCGTCCAATAACAGCGCCTCTCGCTTCAGCCAATCAGGTGACCGGTAACCAGACCCGGTGCACCCGATTGGCCGAGAGGCTGGTCAGTGTTAGGGAAGCGATTCCCTAACACAGCATTGTTTAAACAGGGAACACACAGCAGTGCGCCCTCTGTTTAACCATTTGGAAGCCGATTAGACACCTCAGGCACTTCCAAAACACACCCACCGCTGTTATTCAGATGGCCGGCGCTCAACAGGGGGCCGGACACCTGAATAGTGGGCGGCGACAAAAGATAGATTCATGCAATGCATGAATCTATCTATTGTTGAGTGACGAGTGCAGGAGAGAGGGGGGGGGCGGTGCTCCTGCACCCACTATGGATGCACCGCCCCCAGTAGGAGGGTTTAAAGCGGAGCTCCACCCTAAAGTGGAACTTCCGCTCATCGGACAGGTATTTGCATCCACTTCCGGGAGTCCTCTCTGTGGGTATTCTGCGGGTAGTATGTCACTTCCCGCAGAATACCCGTTGTGTTCTGCGGAGCTCCGCTTTAAACGGTCCCAAGTCCATTTACACCCACAACTTAATAGAGAAGAATGAAGGGTCCAAATGAAAACCTGACAGGCGGACCCAATCAGACCGCTCATTGTGAAAGGGCCCTTATTAGCTGAGAGATGGCGTCATATTTCATGCATATATCAGGAGCCACCGTTATGCCTGGTACACACAATGAGATTGTCTGACGAATGAGCGTCCGTTTTTTTTATGCATGCTAATCTCATATCAAAAATGAAGAGTCTACTAAAGTTACGAAAATTCTCGTTTGACAGAATGAGACTTCAGAAGTGATGTCATGTGTTGTAATGTATTTGTATTGCATTTTCGATCGACAACTGTACTGAATCGGACGATCTGGTATCGTACGACAAAAAAAAATGTCATGCATGTCCAACCGTATAATATCAGATGAATTGTCATGATCGGCTCTCAAAAGTTCTGTACTAACAATCCGATTATCGTACGATCGGTTTTAAAGCGGTATTTTTCGTACGATTTTCTGATCGTGTTTAGGGGGATTTAGTCTTAGGCAGGCCATAGACTGTTTTAATGCTGGCCAGTTCAGCAGGGACTGGACGAGATTCGAATGGGCAGCCTGAATGTACCAAGTTGATCAATCAACTTGGGTACAACCAGCCTGCCAAATTCTCTTCTAATTATCACTAATGCCTGCTATAGCCTTTAGCAATAATCACTGTATTTTCCTGCCTGTCCTTAGCCTCCTCCCTCCCCCCCCCCCCACAGCCGAGAGAAGACAATTGCTTGGCAGGACAGATTCCCCTGTCAGCACTGTGTGTTGGAGGAATCATGCAAATTTCTTTCCTGCAAATAAATTTGCACCGTGTATAAACTGCCTAATGCCGCGTACACACGATCATTTTTCCCGTCGGGTAAAAATAATTTTTTTTTTTTAAAAAGAAAAACGACCGTGTGTGGGCTTTTTGTCATTTTTTCCCCGACGGGAAAAACGGCATTAATCACAACGAGAAAAATTAGAACATGTTCTAATTTTTCTCGTCGTGACTCCTGTCGTTTTTTTCCGCTGCAGTTTTCACATAGGGAAACACTGCCGGGGAGCCCACACACGCTCGTTTTTCTCGACCAAAAAAAAAAAAAAAAGTCGGGAAAAACGGACGTGTGTGGGGGAACCAAGCCGTTCCCTCGTTTTTCCCGTCTATTTTCTCGGCGGTCTTTTCACCGTCGAGAAAATCGATCGTGTGTACGCGGCATCAGAAATAAGAGTCTATAACATTGTCATATGAATCTGGTACAGATATTGGCTCATCATACCTGCCCGTTGCAAGTCTTCAAGCGGCTTGCGAGGGTCCACCTTAACCTCCCACGTTGTTCGGAAGACCACCAGAAAGGCGAAGTTCTACCTGACCTTCCAGGAATTCTAAACAGAGAGTTGAAGTTGGTTACTTGAGTATATGTAAACGATCACCTTGTAAAACAACTCATTCAGTTTAAAATGGAAATGAAAGGCAAAACCTTTGTGTGTGTGTGTGTGTGTGTGTGTGTGTGTGTGTGTGTGTGTGTGTGTGTGTGTGTGTGTGTGTGTGTGTACACACACACACACACACACACATACAAGAAACATTATAAATTCCCTCTGTTCTCAGCTGCATAAGATCTGGGAAAAGGAGAGGCAAAGGCACATTGAGCTTCCCAGTGTATGGCTGTGCGGGGGGGGGGGGGGGGGGGGGGGTGTCAGGACAATATTGATCATTGGAGGAGAGAACACGGAGTTACCAGCCTAACTAGAGAACTGACCATGCTGTGCGCTCCTGTCTAGTGTGGTAAGTTTTTAATAGGAAAGCAGAGGGACTGGCCACATCACCAGGGATTTTACATAAATGAAGCAATACAGCAGTTGCTGATCCTATAAAGCAATCATAGGATCAATTAAATCTGACCTGGGGAATGGGATCAGTAACAGTGCTGTGGGGAGGAGGGATGGGATCAGTGGAAGTGCTGGTGTTGAGGGGGGGTGGCAGCGGTGGTGCCATCCTCTCCCACCACCACCTGTGCCTCTTACTGATCCCATCCCCCCACCACTCATCTCATCCCTATCCCCCCCCCCCCATCACCTCTGTTGTAGAAGTAATGGGAGGATAGGGATGAGATCAGTGGTGGGGGGGATGGGATCAGTAAGGAGGCACAGGTGGTGGGAGAGGATGGCACCACCACAGCCACCCCCCTCAAGTACCACCCCCCCCTCAAGTACCACCGCTACCACCCCCTCAAGTACCACCGCTACCACCTCCCCTCAAGTACCACCGCTACCACCCCCCCCTCAAGTACCACCGCTACCGGGGCGGTCTCCTCACCTCATCTGGGGTGACCAGACACTTCTTCAGGCGGCCCCAGTTCATGAGGTTCCTGGTGTATAGTATGAGTGTGCGGGCTGTACCGAGCAGACTCCGGGCGGTGTTGGTACCCATGTCTCCTCTAGTCTCCTCTATGAATGGGGAGCAGTGGCGGAATTTTTAGGGTCGCAACAGTCGCAGTTGCGACTGGGCCCTGTAATTCCGCCAAGTCCGGGGGGCCCGCCACCCATCCGTGAGAGGAGCCCGACCGCCGCCTGTGTGAATGGCCCACCTGATTGTCACTGGTGTGGTGCGCACTGCGTGCTGTTTGTTTGGCCGCGGGGCGTGCTTTCGCCGTTGAGGGAAGACAGAGAGGAATGCAGAGCACTGGCTGGCTGAGGCACAGAGGCAACACTCACTGACTGAGACTGTGGACTCTTAAAAATTTATTCAGCAGACAATTCCACCAAATGAGAGAAGGGGGAGGAGCTTTCCCCTCTGCGTGGAGTACCTACCCGGTGTCTACCCAGGCATGAGGCAAGGCATCCTGGCGGGAGAAGGCCTGGCACAGTGAAGGAGGTTGCAGGGAGGGGGGAGACGGAGAGGTGAACTTCCGGTGCTGCAGAGCCCCGGGAGCTGGATGCCTCTAAAAAGAGGGTATCGGCTCCCCCCACCCCCAAAAAAAATGACATGCCAAATGTGGCATGTCAGGGGGTCACCGTCACTTAAAGCGTAAGTTCCATTTTTGGGTGGAACCCCGCTTTAAGTATCGAAAATAAATGTATTGCTCACTTACAATTGTATCCAAGAAATGTACCCTACCACACAGCATATCCTTAATTTACACCCCCTCAAGTACCACCGCTACCCCCCCCTCAAGTACCACTGCTACCACCCACCCCCCCTCAAGTACCACCGCTACCACCCCCCCTCAAGTACCACCGCTACCACCCCCCCCCCCCCCCAAGTACCACCGCTACCACCCCCCCTCACGTACCACCGCTACCATCACCTCAAGTACCACCGCTACCACCCCCCCTCAAGTACCTCCGCTACCATCACCTCCTCAAGTACCACCGCTACCACCACCCCCTCAAGTACCACCGCTACCACCACCCCCTCAAGTACCACCGCTACCACCACCCCCTCAAGTACCACCGCTACCACCACCCCCTCAAGTACCACCGCTACCACCACCCCCTCAAGTACCACCGCTACCACCACCCCCTCAAGTACCACTGCTACCACCCCCTCCTCAAGTACCACCGCTACCATCACCCCCTCAAGTACCACCGCTACCATCACCTCCTCAAGTACCTCCGCTACCACCACCCCCTCAAGTACCACCGCTACCATCACCTCCTCAAGCACCACCGCTACCATCACCTCCTCAAGCAGCACCGCTACCATCACCTCCTCAAGTACCACCGCTACCATCACCTCCTCAAGTACCACCGCTACCACCACCCCCTCAAGTACCACCGCTACCACCACCCCCTCAAGTACCACCGCTACCACCACCCCCTCAAGTACCACCGCTACCACCCCCCCTCAAGTACCACCCCCCCTCAAGTACCACCGCTACCATCACCTCCTCAAGTACCACCGCTACCACCACCCCCTCAAGTACCACCGCTACCATCACCCCCTCCTCAAGTACCACCGCTACCATCACCCCCTCAAGTACCACCGCTACCATCACACCCTCAAGCACCACCCCCCCTCAAGGACCACCGCTGCCGCCCCCCCTCAAGTACCACCGCTACCATCACCCTCTCAAGTACCACCGCTACCACCACCCCCTCAAGTACCACCGCTGCCGCCCCCTCAAGTACCACCGCTACCACCACCCCCTCAAGTACCACCGCTACCGCCCACCCCCTCAAGTACCACCGCTACTGCCACCCCCTCAAGTACCACCGCTACCCCCTCAAGTACCACCGCTACCACCACCCCCTCAAGTACCACCACCCCCTCAAGTACCACCGCTGCCGCCCCCCCCCTCAAGTACCACCGCTACCATCACCCCCTCAAGTACCACCGCTACCCGCCACCCCCTCAAGTACCACCGCTACCATCACCTCCTCAAGTACCACCGCTGCCGCCCCCCCTCAAGTACCACCGCTACCACCACCACCCCCCCTCAAGTACCACCGCTACCGCCCCCCCCTCAAGTACCACCGCTACCACCCCCCCTCAAGTACCACCGCTACCATCACCCCCTCAAGTACCACCGCTGCCGCCACCCCCTCAAGTACCACCGCTACCATCACCTCCTCAAGTACCACCGCTGCCGCCCCCCCCTCAAGTACCACCGCTGCCATCACCCCCTCAAGTACCACCGCTACCATCACCCCCTCAAGTACCACCGCTACCACCACCCCCTCAAGTACCACCGCTACCCCTCAAGTACCACCGCTACCATCACCCCCTCAAGTACCACCGCTACCATCACCCCCTCAAGTACCACCGCTACCACCACCACCCCCTCAAGTACCACCGCTACCACCACCACCCCCTCAAGTACCACCGCTACCACCACCCCCTCAAGTACCACCGCTACCCCTCAAGTACCACCGCTACCATCACCCCCTCAAGTACCACCGCTACCATCACCCCCTCAAGTACCACCGCTACCACCACCACCCCCTCAAGTACCACCGCTACCACCCCCCTCAAGTACCACCGCTACCAGCAACCCCTCAAGTACCACCGCTACCACCCCCCCTCAAGTACCACCGCTACCATCACCCCCTCAAGTACCACCGCTGCCGCCCCCCCTCAAGTACCAGCGGTGGTACTTGAGGGGGTGGTGGTAGCGGTGGTACTTGAGGGGGTGGGGGGTGGCGGCAGCGGTGGTACTTGAGGGGGTGGCGGCAGCGGTGGTACTTGAGGGGGTGGCGGCAGCGGTGGTACTTGAGGGGGTGGCGGCAGCGGTGGTGGCGCCATCCTCTCCCACCAACACCTGTGCCTCTTACTTACTGATCCCATCCCCCCACCACTGATCTCATCCCTATCCCCCCATCACCTCTGTTGTAGAAGTAATGGGGGGGGGGTAGGGATGATGAGATCGGTGGTGAGGCCGTGGGGGATGGGATCAGTAAGAGGCACACAGGTGGTGGACGGAGGTTGGCATTGATTGCTCAGCTGAGCTCTGTCACTTCTTGATTGACTTACCATCAATCAATCGATTCCGGGGCCCGGGAATGCCGATCTGTTCCAACTTCCGTGGGTCAGGGTCTGACTGACTGAGTCACTTTCAGTTCTTCTCCCGCCAGGATGCCTTGCCTCATGCCCGGATAGGTACTCCACGCAGAGGGGAAAGCTCCTCCCCCCTTCTCTCATTTGTTCAAACTAGTCTGCTGACTTAATTTTTTAGAGTCCGCCCCGCCTCCCTACATCACTGTGCTTCTGGATAGGCAGGGGCGGTCCACAGTCTGACTCTGAGTCAGTGAGTGTTGCCTCTGCAGTCCTGTCTTCCCTCAACCGAGCTAATAGCACGCAGTGCGCTCCGCACAGTCAGTAACCATCAGGTGCCGGTGTAGCATGCATATCACTACCCCGTGTAAGATGCCTCCCCCCCCTGACGCTACTGCGCATGTGCCGATTGAGACCAAAGAAACCGAGTGCAGAGCTGCTCATGATGTCTGCAGCTGACTCGGATTAACCCCTCACACACACTACACAGAGGCAGAGAGGAACTCCATGTAGATGACAGCAGCTGAGGGACATGACGAGGGGCTCACGGCAGACACACAGGCTGGATGGGGGGCACACCATGGAGATCACAGGCTGGATGGGGGCCCACCATGGAGATCACAGGCTGGATGGGGGGGGCACACCATGGATATCACAGGCTGGATGGGGGGGCACACCATGGAGATCACAGGCTGGATGGGGGCCCACCATGGAGATCACAGGCTGGATGGGGGGCACACCATGGATATCACAGGCTGGATGGGGGGGCACACCATGGATATCACAGGCTGGATGGGGGGGGCACACCATGGATATCACAGGCTGGATGGGGGGGGCACACCATGGATATCACAGGCTGGATGGGGGGGCACACCATGGAGATCACAGGCTGGATGGGGGCACACCATGGAGATCACAGGCTGGATGGGGGCACACCATGGAGATCACAGGCTGGATGGGGGCCCACCATGGATATCACAGGCTGGATGGGGGGCACACCATGGATATCACAGGCTGGATGGGGGGGCACACCATGGAGATCACAGGCTGGATGGGGGGGGCACACCATGGATATCACAGGCTGGATGGGGGGCACACCATGGATATCACAGGCTGGATGGGGGGGCACACCATGGAGATCACAGGCTGGATGGGGGCACACCATGGAGATCACAGGCTGGATGGGGGCCCACCATGGATATCACAGGCTGGATGGGGGGCACACCATGGATATCACAGGCTGGATGGGGGGGCACACCATGGATATCACAGGCTGGATGGGGGGGCACACCATGGAGATCACAGGCTGGATGGGGGGGGGCACACCATGGATATCACAGGCTGGATGGGGGGCACACCATGGATATCACAGGCTGGATGGGGGGCACACCATGGAGATCACAGGCTGGATGGGGGGGGCACACCATGGAGATCACAGGCTGGATGGGGGGGGCACACCATGGAGATCACAGGCTGGATGGGGGCCCACCATGGATATCACAGGCTGGATGGGGGGCACACCATGGATATCACAGGCTGGATGGGGGGCACACCATGGATATCACAGGCTGGATGGGGGGCACACCATGGATATCACAGGCTGGATGGGGGGCACACCATGGATATCACAGGCTGGATGGGGGGCACACCATGGATATCACAGGCTGGATGGGGGGCACACCATGGATATCACAGGCTGGATGGGGGGCACACCATGGATATCACAGGCTGGATGGGGGCACACCATGGATATCACAGGCTGGATGGGGGGGGGGCACACCATGGATATCACAGGCTGGATGGGGGGCACACCATGGATATCACAGGCTGGATGGGGGCACACCATGGAGATCACAGGCTGGATGGGGCACACCATGGATATCACAGGCTGGATGGGGGCACACCATGGATATCACAGGCTGGATGGGGCACACCATGGATATCACAGGCTGGATGGGGGCACACCATGGAGATCACAGGCTGGATGGGGGCCCACCATGGATATCACAGGCTGGATGGGGGGCACACCATGGAGATCACAGGCTGGATGGGGGGGCATACCATGGAGATCACAGGCTGGATGGGGGCCCACCATGGATATCACAGGCTGGATGGGGGGCACACCATGGATATCACAGGCTGGATGGGGGGCACACCATGGATATCACAGGCTGGATGGGGGGCACACCATGGATATCACAGGCTGGATGGGGGGCACACCATGGATATCACAGGCTGGATGGGGGGCACACCATGGATATCACAGGCTGGATGGGGGCACACCATGGATATCACAGGCTGGATGGGGGCACACCATGGAGATCACAGGCTGGATGGGGCACACCATGGATATCACAGGCTGGATGGGGCACACCATGGAGATCACAGGCTGGATGGGGGCACACCATGGATATCACAGGCTGGATGGGGGCACACCATGGATATCACAGGCTGGATGGGGGGGCACACCATGGATATCACAGGCTGGATGGGGCACACCATGGATATCACAGGCTGGATGGGGGCACACCATGGATATCACAGGCTGGATGGGGGCACACCATGGATATCACAGGCTGGATGGGGAGGGCACACCATGGATATCACAGGCTGGATGGGGCACACCATGGAGATCACAGGCTGGATGGGGGCACACCATGGAGATCACAGGCTGGATGGGGGGCACACCATGGATATCACAGGCTGGATGGGGCACACCATGGAGATCACAGGCTGGATGGGGGGGGCACACCATGGAGATCACAGGCTGGATGGGGGCCCACCATGGATATCACAGGCTGGATGGGGGCACACCATGGAGATCACAGGCTGGATGGGGAACACCATGGAGATCACAGGCTGGATGGGGCCCACCATGGATATCACAGGCTGGATGGGGGCACACCATGGATATCACAGGCTGGATGGGGGCACACCATGAATATCACAGGCTGGATGGGGGGGCACACCATGGATATCACAGGCTGGATGGGGCACACCATGGAGATCACAGGCTGGATGGGGCCCACCATGAATATCACAGGCTGGATGGGGGCCCACCATGGATATCACAGGCTGGATGGGGGCCCACCATGGATATCACAGGCTGGATGGGGGGCACACCATGGAGATCACAGGCTGGATGGGGGCACACCATGGATATCACAGGCTGGATGGGGCACACCATGGATATCACAGGCTGGATGGGGCACACCATGGAGATCACAGGCTGGATGGGGCCCACCATGGATATCACAGGCTGGATGGGGGCACACCATGGATATCACAGGCTGGATGGGGGCACACCATGGATATCACAGGCTGGATGGGGGGCACACCATGGATATCACAGGCTGGATGGGGCACACCATGGACATCACAGGCTGGATGGGGCACACCATGGAGATCACAGGCTGGATGGGGCCCACCATGGATATCACAGGCTGGATGGGGGCACACCATGGATATCACAGGCTGGATGGGGGCACACCATGAATATCACAGGCTGGATGGGGGGGCACACCATGGATATCACAGGCTGGATGGGGCACACCATGGGGATCACAGGCTGGATGGGGGGCACACCATGGATATCACAGGCTGGATGGGGGCACACCATGGAGATCACAGGCTGGATGGGGGCCCACCATGGATATCACAGGCTGGATGGGGGGCACACCATGGAGATCACAGGCTGGATGGGGGGGCACACCATGGAGATCACAGGCTGGATGGGGGCCCACCATGGATATCACAGGCTGGATGGGGGGCACACCATGGATATCACAGGCTGGATGGGGGGCACACCATGGATATCACAGGCTGGATGGGGGGCACACCATGGATATCACAGGCTGGATGGGGGGCACACCATGGATATCACAGGCTGGATGGGGCACACCATGGAGATCACAGGCTGGATGGGGGGGGCACACCATGGAGATCACAGGCTGGATGGGGGCCCACCATGGATATCACAGGCTGGATGGGGGCACACCATGGAGATCACAGGCTGGATGGGGAACACCATGGAGATCACAGGCTGGATGGGGCCCACCATGGATATCACAGGCTGGATGGGGGCACACCATGGATATCACAGGCTGGATGGGGGCACACCATGAATATCACAGGCTGGATGGGGGGGCACACCATGGATATCACAGGCTGGATGGGGCACACCATGGAGATCACAGGCTGGATGGGGCCCACCATGAATATCACAGGCTGGATGGGGGCCCACCATGGATATCACAGGCTGGATGGGGGCCCACCATGGATATCACAGGCTGGATGGGGGGCACACCATGGAGATCACAGGCTGGATGGGGGCACACCATGGATATCACAGGCTGGATGGGGCACACCATGGATATCACAGGCTGGATGGGGCACACCATGGAGATCACAGGCTGGATGGGGCACACCATGGATATCACAGGCTGGATGGGGGCACACCATGGATATCACAGGCTGGATGGGGGCACACCATGGATATCACAGGCTGGATGGGGAGGGCACACCATGGATATCACAGGCTGGATGGGGCACACCATGGAGATCACAGGCTGGATGGGGGCACACCATGGAGATCACAGGCTGGATGGGGGGCACACCATGGATATCACAGGCTGGATGGGGCACACCATGGAGATCACAGGCTGGATGGGGGGGGCACACCATGGAGATCACAGGCTGGATGGGGGCCCACCATGGATATCACAGGCTGGATGGGGGCACACCATGGAGATCACAGGCTGGATGGGGAACACCATGGAGATCACAGGCTGGATGGGGCCCACCATGGATATCACAGGCTGGATGGGGGCACACCATGGATATCACAGGCTGGATGGGGGCACACCATGAATATCACAGGCTGGATGGGGGGGCACACCATGGATATCACAGGCTGGATGGGGCACACCATGGAGATCACAGGCTGGATGGGGCCCACCATGAATATCACAGGCTGGATGGGGGCCCACCATGGATATCACAGGCTGGATGGGGGCCCACCATGGATATCACAGGCTGGATGGGGGGCACACCATGGAGATCACAGGCTGGATGGGGGCACACCATGGATATCACAGGCTGGATGGGGCACACCATGGATATCACAGGCTGGATGGGGCACACCATGGAGATCACAGGCTGGATGGGGCCCACCATGGATATCACAGGCTGGATGGGGGCACACCATGGATATCACAGGCTGGATGGGGGCACACCATGGATATCACAGGCTGGATGGGGGGCACACCATGGATATCACAGGCTGGATGGGGCACACCATGGACATCACAGGCTGGATGGGGCACACCATGGAGATCACAGGCTGGATGGGGCCCACCATGGATATCACAGGCTGGATGGGGGCACACCATGGATATCACAGGCTGGATGGGGGCACACCATGAATATCACAGGCTGGATGGGGGGGCACACCATGGATATCACAGGCTGGATGGGGCACACCATGGGGATCACAGGCTGGATGGGGGGCACACCATGGATATCACAGGCTGGATGGGGGCACACCATGGAGATCACAGGCTGGATGGGGGCCCACCATGGATATCACAGGCTGGATGGGGGGCACACCATGGAGATCACAGGCTGGATGGGGGGGCACACCATGGAGATCACAGGCTGGATGGGGGCCCACCATGGATATCACAGGCTGGATGGGGGGCACACCATGGATATCACAGGCTGGATGGGGGGCACACCATGGATATCACAGGCTGGATGGGGGGCACACCATGGATATCACAGGCTGGATGGGGGGCACACCATGGATATCACAGGCTGGATGGGGGGCACACCATGGATATCACAGGCTGGATGGGGGCACACCATGGATATCACAGGCTGGATGGGGGCACACCATGGAGATCACAGGCTGGATGGGGCACACCATGGATATCACAGGCTGGATGGGGCACACCATGGAGATCACAGGCTGGATGGGGGCACACCATGGATATCACAGGCTGGATGGGGGCACACCATGGATATCACAGGCTGGATGGGGGGGCACACCATGGATATCACAGGCTGGATGGGGCACACCATGGATATCACAGGCTGGATGGGGGCACACCATGGATATCACAGGCTGGATGGGGGCACACCATGGATATCACAGGCTGGATGGGGGGGGGGCACACCATGGATATCACAGGCTGGATGGGGCACACCATGGAGATCACAGGCTGGATGGGGGCACACCATGGAGATCACAGGCTGGATGGGGGGCACACCATGGATATCACAGGCTGGATGGGGCACACCATGGAGATCACAGGCTGGATGGGGGGGGCACACCATGGAGATCACAGGCTGGATGGGGGCCCACCATGGATATCACAGGCTGGATGGGGGCACACCATGGAGATCACAGGCTGGATGGGGCACACCATGGAGATCACAGGCTGGATGGGGCCCACCATGGATATCACAGGCTGGATGGGGGCACACCATGGATATCACAGGCTGGATGGGGGCACACCATGAATATCACAGGCTGGATGGGGGGCACACCATGGATATCACAGGCTGGATGGGGCACACCATGGAGATCACAGGCTGGATGGGGGCACACCATGGATATCACAGGCTGGATGGGGGGCACACCATGGATATCACAGGCTGGATGGGGCACACCATGGATATCACAGGCTGGATGGGGCACACCATGGAGATCACAGGCTGGATGGGGCCCACCATGGATATCACAGGCTGGATGGGGGCACACCATGGATATCACAGGCTGGATGGGGGCACACCATGGATATCACAGGCTGGATGGGGGGCACACCATGGATATCACAGGCTGGATGGGGCACACCATGGATATCACAGTCTGGATGGGGCACACCATGGAGATCACAGGCTGGATGGGGCCCACCATGGATATCACAGGCTGGATGGGGGCACACAATGGATATCACAGGCTGGATGGGGGCACACCATGAATATCACAGGCTGGATGGGGGGGCACACCATGGATATCACAGGCTGGATGGGGCACACCATGGGGATCACAGGCTGGATGGGGGCACACCATGGATATCACAGGCTGGATGGGGGGGCACACCATGGATATCACAGGCTGGATGGGGCACACCATGGATATCACAGGCTGGATGGGGCACACCATGGATATCACAGGCTGGATGGGGCACACCATGGATATCACAGGCTGGATGGGGCACACCATGGAGATCACAGGCTGGATGAGGGCACACCATGGAGATCACAGGCTGGATGGGGGCACACCATGGATATCACAGGCTGGATGGGGGCACACCATGGAGATCACAGGCTGGATGGGGGCACACCATGGATATCACAGGCTGGATGGGGGAACACCATGGAGATCACAGGCTGGATGGGGGGGGGGCACACCATGAATATCACAGGCTGGATGGGGGGGCACACCATGGATATCACAGGCTGGATGGGGCACACCATGGATATCACAGGCTGGATGGGGCACACCATGGAGATCACAGGCTGGATGGGGGCACACCATGGATATCACAGGCTGGATGGGGCACACCATGGATATCACAGGCTGGATGGGGCACACCATGGAGATCACAGGCTGGATGGGGCACACCATGGATATCACAGGCTGGATGGGGCACACCATGGAGATCACAGGCTGGATGGGGCACACCATGGATATCACAGGCTGGATGGGGCACACCATGGAGATCACAGGCTGGATGGGGGCACACCATGGATATCACAGGCTGGATGGGGGCACCATGGATATCACAGGCTGGATGGGGCACACCATGGAGATAACAGGATGGATGGGGGCACACCATGGAGATCACAGGCTGGATGGGGCACACCATGGATATCACAGGCTGGATGGGGGCACACCATGGAGATCACAGGCTGGATGGGGGGGCACACCATGGAGATCACAGGCTGGATGGGGGCACACCATGAATATCACAGGCTGGATGGGGGCACCATGGAGATCACAGGCTGGATGGGGGCCCACCATGGAGATCACAGGCTGGATGGGGGCACACCATGGATATCACAGGCTGGATGGGGCACACCATGGATATCACAGGCTGGATGGGGCACACCATGGATATCACAGGCTGGATGGGGCACACCATGGAGATCACAGGCTGGATGAGGGCACACCATGGAGATCACAGGCTGGATGGGGGCACACCATGGATATCACAGGCTGGATGGGGGCACACCATGGAGATCACAGGCTGGATGGGGGCACACCATGGATATCACAGGCTGGATGGGGGGGCACACCATGGAGATCACAGGCTGGATGGGGGCACACCATGGATATCACAGGCTGGATGGGGCACACCATGGATATCACAGGCTGGATGGGGGCACACCATGGATATCACAGGCTGGATGGGGGCACACCATGGATATCACAGGCTGGATGGGGCACACCATGAATATCACAGGCTGGATGGGGCACACCATGGAGATCACAGGCTGGATGGGGGCACCATGGATATCACAGGCTGGATGGGGCACACCATGGAGATAACAGGATGGATGGGGGCACACCATGGAGATCACAGGCTGGATGGGGCACACCATGGATATCACAGGCTGGATGGGGGCACACCATGGAGATCACAGGCTGGATGGGGGGGCACACCATGGAGATCACAGGCTGGATGGGGGCACACCATGAATATCACAGGCTGGATGGGGGCACCATGGAGATCACAGGCTGGATGGGGGCCCACCATGGAGATCACAGGCTGGATGGGGCACACCATAGAGATCACAGGCTGGATGGGGCACACCATGGAGATCACAGGCTGGATGGGGGCACACCATGGATATCACAGGCTGGATGGGGCACACCATGGAGATCACAGGCTGGATGGGGGCACACCATGGATATCACAGGCTGGATGGGGGCACCATGGATATCACAGGCTGGATGGGGGCACACCATGGAGATCACAGGCTGGATGGGGCACACCATAGAGATCACAGGCTGGATGGGGCACACCATAGAGATCACAGGCTGGATGGGGCACACCATGGAGATCACAGGCTGGATGGGGGCACACCATGGATATCACAGGCTGGATGGGGGCACACCATGGATATCACAGGCTGGATGGGGGCACACCATGGAGATCACAGGCTGGATGGGGGCACACCATGGATATCACAGGCTGGATGGGGGCACACCATGGAGATCACAGGCTGGATGGGGGCACACCATGGATATCACAGGCTGGATGGGGGCACACCATGGAGATCACAGGCTGGATGGGGCACACCATGGAGATCACAGGCTGGATGGGGGCCCACCATGGATATCACTGGCTGGATGGGGGCCCACCATGGAGATCACAGGCTGGATGGGGGCACACCATGGAGATCACAGGCTGGATGGGGGGCACACCATGGATATCACAGGCTGGATGGGGGCACACCATGGATATCACAGGCTGGATGGGGCACACCATGAATATCACAGGCTGGATGGGGCACACCATGGAGATCACAGGCTGGATGGGGCACACCATGGAGATCACAGGCTGGATGGGGGCCCACCATGGAGATCACAGGCTGGATGGGGGCACACCATGGAGATCACAGGCTGGATGGGGGGCACACCATGGATATCACAGGCTGGATAGGGGCACACCATGGATATCACAGGCTGGATGGGGCACACCATGAATATCACAGGCTGGATGGGGCACACCATGAATATCACAGGCTGGATGGGGGCACACCATGGATATCACAGGCTGGATGGGGGGCACACCATGGATATCACAGGCTGGATGGGGGGCACACCATGGAGATCACAGGCTGGATGGGGGCACACCATGGATATCACAGGCTGGATGGGGGGCACACCATGGATATCACAGGCTGGATGGGGGGGCACACCATGGAGATCACAGGCTGGATGGGGGCACACCATGGATATCACAGGCTGGATGGGGGGCCCACCATGGAGATCACAGGCTGGATGGGGGCACACCATGAATATCACAGGCTGGATGGGGGCCCACCATGGATATCACAGGCTGGATGGGGGCCCACCATGGAGATCACAGGCTGGATGGGGGGCACACCATGGATATCACAGGCTGGATGGGGGGGCACACCATGGAGATCACAGGCTGGATGGGGGCACACCATGGATATCACAGGCTGGATGGGGCACACCATGGATATCACAGGCTGGATGGGGCACACCATGGAGATCACAGGCTGGATGGGGGGCACACCATGGATATCACAGGCTGGATGGGGCACACCATGGAGATCACAGGCTGGATGGGGGGCACACCATGGAGATCACAGGCTGGATGGGGGGCACACCATGGATATCACAGGCTGGATGGGGGGGCACACCATGGAGATCACAGGCTGGATGGGGGCACACCATGGATATCACAGGCTGGATGGGGGCACACCATGGATATCACAGGCTGGATGGGGGCCCACCATGGATATCACAGGCTGGATGGGGGCACACCATGGATATCACAGGCTGGATGGGGGCACACCATGAATATCACAGGCTGGATGGGGGCACACCATGAATATCACAGGCTGGATGGGGGCACACCATGGATATCACAGGCTGGATGGGGCACACCATGGATATCACTGGCTGGATAGGGGCCCACCATGGAGATCACAGGCTGGATGGGGCACACCATGGAGATCACAGGCTGGATGGGGGCACACCATGGATATCACAGGCTGGATGGGGGCACACCATGGATATCACAGGCTGGAAGGGGGGCCCACCATGGAGATCACAGGCTGGATGGGGGCACACCATGGATATCACAGGCTGGATGGTGGCACACCATGGAGATCACAGGCTGGATGGGGGCACACCATGGAGATCACAGGCTGGATGGGGCACACCATGGAGATCACAGGCTGGATGGGGCACACCATGGATATCACAGGCTGGATGGGGGCACACCATGTAGATCACAGGCTGGATGGGGGGGCATACCATGGAGATCACAGGCTGGATGGGGGCACACCATGAATATCACAGGCTGGATGGGGGCACCATGGAGATCACAGGCTGGATGGGGGCCCACCATGGAGATCACAGGCTGGATGGGGCACACCATGGAGATCACAGGCTGGATGGGGGCACACCATGGATATCACAGGCTGGATGGGGGCACCATGGATATCACAGGCTGGATGGGGGCACACCATGGAGATCACAGGCTGGATGGGGCACACCATAGAGATCACAGGCTGGATGGGGCACACCATAGAGATCACAGGCTGGATGGGGCACACCATGGAGATCACAGGCTGGATGGGGGCACACCATGGATATCACGGGCTGGATGGGGGCACACCATGGATATCACAGGCTGGATGGGGGCACACCATGGAGATCACAGGCTGGATGGGGGCACACCATGGATATCACAGGCTGGATGGGGGCACACCATGGAGATCACAGGCTGGATGGGGGCACACCATGGATATCACAGGCTGGATGGGGGCACACCATGGAGATCACAGGCTGGATGGGGCACACCATGGAGATCACAGGCTGGATGGGGGCCCACCATGGATATCACTGGCTGGATGGGGGCCGACCATGGAGATCACAGGCTGGATGGGGGGCACACCATGGATATCACAGGCTGGATGGGGGGCACACCATGGATATCACAGGCTGGATGGGGGCACACCATGGATATCACAGGCTGGATGGGGCACACCATGGAGATCACAGGCTGGATGGGGCACACCATGGAGATCACAGGCTGGATGGGGCACACCATGGAGATCACAGGCTGGATGGGGGCCCACCATGGATATCACTGGCTGGATGGGGGCCCACCATGGAGATCACAGGCTGGATGGGGGCACACCATGGAGATCACAGGCTGGATGGGGGGCACACCATGGATATCACAGGCTGGATGGGGGCACACCATGGATATCACAGGCTGGATGGGGCACACCATGAATATCACAGGCTGGATGGGGCACACCATGAATATCACAGGCTGGATGGGGGCCCACCATGGATATCACAGGCTGGATGGGGGCCCACCATGGAGATCACAGGCTGGATGGGGGGCACACCATGGATATCACAGGCTGGATGGGGGGCACACCATGGAGATCACAGGCTGGATGGGGGCACACCATGGATATCACAGGCTGGATGGGGCACACCATGGATATCACAGGCTGGATGGGGCACACCATGGATATCACAGGCTGGATGGGGGCACACCATGTAGATCACAGGCTGGATGGGGGGGCATACCATGGAGATCACAGGCTGGATGGGGGCACACCATGAATATCACAGGCTGGATGGGGGCACCATGGAGATCACAGGCTGGATGGGGGCCCACCATGGAGATCACAGGCTGGATGGGGCACACCATGGAGATCACAGGCTGGATGGGGGCACACCATGGATATCACAGGCTGGATGGGGGCACCATGGATATCACAGGCTGGATGGGGGCACACCATGGAGATCACAGGCTGGATGGGGCACACCATAGAGATCACAGGCTGGATGGGGCACACCATAGAGATCACAGGCTGGATGGGGCACACCATGGAGATCACAGGCTGGATGGGGGCACACCATGGATATCACGGGCTGGATGGGGGCACACCATGGATATCACAGGCTGGATGGGGGCACACCATGGAGATCACAGGCTGGATGGGGGCACACCATGGATATCACAGGCTGGATGGGGGCACACCATGGAGATCACAGGCTGGATGGGGGCACACCATGGATATCACAGGCTGGATGGGGGCACACCATGGAGATTACAGGCTGGATGGGGCACACCATGGAGATCACAGGCTGGATGGGGGCCCACCATGGATATCACTGGCTGGATGGGGGCCGACCATGGAGATCACAGGCTGGATGGGGGGCACACCATGGATATCACAGGCTGGATGGGGGGCACACCATGGATATCACAGGCTGGATGGGGGCACACCATGGATATCACAGGCTGGATGGGGCACACCATGAATATCACAGGCTGGATGGGGCACACCATGGAGATCACAGGCTGGATGGGGCACACCATGGAGATCACAGGCTGGATGGGGGCCCACCATGGATATCACTGGCTGGATGGGGGCCCACCATGGAGATCACAGGCTGGATGGGGGCACACCATGGAGATCACAGGCTGGATGGGGGGCACACCATGGATATCACAGGCTGGATGGGGGCACACCATGGATATCACAGGCTGGATGGGGCACACCATGAATATCACAGGCTGGATGGGGCACACCATGAATATCACAGGCTGGATGGGGGCCCACCATGGAGATCACAGGCTGGATGGGGGGCACACCATGGATATCACAGGCTGAATGGGGGGCACACCATGGAGATCACAGGCTGGATGGGGGCACACCATGGATATCACAGGCTGGATGGGGCACACCATGGATATCACAGGCTGGATGGGGCACACCATGGAGATCACAGGCTGGATGGGGGGCACACCATGGATATCACAGGCTGGATGGGGCACACCATGGAGATCACAGGCTGGATGGGGGGCACACCATGGATATCACAGGCTGGATGGGGGGGCACACCATGGAGATCACAGGCTGGATGGGGGCACACCATGGATATCACAGGCTGGATGGGGGCACACCATGGATATCACAGGCTGGATGGGGGCCCACCATGGATATCACAGGCTGGATGGGGGCACACCATGGATATCACAGGCTGGATGGGGGCACACCATGAATATCACAGGCTGGATGGGGGCACACCATGTATATCACAGGCTGGATGGGGGCACACCATGGATATCACAGGCTGGATGGGGCACACCATGGATATCACTGGCTGGATGGGGGCCCACCATGGAGATCACAGGCTGGATGGGGCACACCATGGAGATCACAGGCTGGATGGGGGCACACCATGGATATCACAGGCTGGATGGGGGCACACCATGGATATCACAGGCTGGATGGGGGGCCCACCATGGAGATCACAGGCTGGATGGGGGCACACCATGGATATCACAGGCTGGATGGTGGCACACCATGGAGATCACAGGCTGGATGGGGGCACACCATGGAGATCACAGGCTGGATGGGGCACACCATGGAGATCACAGGCTGGATGGGGGGGCACACCATGGAGATCACAGGCTGGATGGGGGGCACACCATGGATATCACAGGCTGGATGGGGCACACCATGGATATCACTGGCTGGATGGGGGCCCACCATGGAGATCACAGGCTGGATGGGGGCACACCATGGAGATCACAGGCTGGATGGGGGGCACACCATGGATATCACAGGCTGGATAGGGGCACACCATGGATATCACAGGCTGGATGGGGCACACCATGAATATCACAGGCTGGATGGGGGCACACCATGAATATCACAGGCTGGATGGGGCACACCATGGATATCACAGGCTGGATGGGGGGGCACACCATGGATATGACAGGCTGGATGGGGGCACACCATGGATATCACAGGCTGGATGGGGGGGCACACCATGGATATCACAGGCTGGATGGGGGGGCACACCATGGATATCACAGGCTGGATGGGGGCACACCATGGATATCACAGGCTGGATGGGGGGGCACACCATGGATATCACAGGCTGGATGGGGGGGGCACACCATGGATATCACAGGCTGGATGGGGGGCACATCATGGATATCACAGGCTGGATGGGGGCACACCATGGATATCACAGGCTGGATGGGGGCACACCATGGATATCACAGGCTGGATGGGGGGGCACACCATGGGTATCACAGGCTGGATGGGGGCACACCATGGATATCACAGGCTGGATGGGGGGGCACACCATGGATATCACAGGCTGGATGGGGGCACACCATGGATATCACAGGCTGGATGGGGGCACACCATGGATATCACAGGCTGGATGGGGGGGCACACCATGGATATCACAGGCTGGATGGGGGCACACCATGGATATCACAGGCTGGATGGGGGCACACCATGGATATCACAGGCTGGATGGGGGGGGGGGCACACCATGGATATCACAGGCTGGATGGGGGCACACCATGGATATCACAGGCTGGATGGGGGGGCACACCATGGATATCACAGGCTGGATGGGGGGGCACACCATGGATATCACAGGCTGGATGGGGGCACACCATGGATATCACAGGCTGGATGGGGGGGCACACCATGGATATCACAGGCTGGATGTTTGGCACAGGTTCCGCGACGTATATCTCGAGACTGGTTCACCGCAGAAAGCTCCAGGGGGTCTCATTAGATTGCCCCAACGCTTTCCAACAAAATGAGACCCCCCTCGTATTTTTAAGGCCAGTATTCGGTAACCGGTACACCGGTAAAAACTTCCACACCTACCGCCTCGGCCACGGGTCTTAAACATACACCGACACGGAGAGGTGGTAGGCACAGTCCTTGGGGACTCAGGTTCCGAAGGTGGGGTCCAGGGAACCGATGGCCGACCGGTAACGGTTGCCCAAACCTAACCGGAAAATTACCGTTTAACATTGGAGTCTATGGCGTGGTTGGTCGGCTTTGGAAAAGCGGTGCTTCACGATCTTATGTTCTCTGGTCCCCAGACTTGGCAAACCGGTAGAGGAGGAATGGGGCAACATGTGTGCCAAGTTTGGGCTCCAGTGGACATACAGCCGGCCGGTACCGACTCCCCAAAGACGGTCACTCCAAAACACTGATTTAACATTGACGCCTATGGGAAAACCGGGTCAGCTTGGGACACGGTTGCTACTCGACCATAGGTCCCATGAATAGCACTATCCCCTGTGGCTCACAGCGGACACATAGGCTGCTTGTGAGGAGGGGACAGCTGTACCATGAATATCACTATCCCCTGTGGCTCACAGCGGACACATAGGCTGCTTGCCAGGAGGGGACAGCTGTACCATGAATATCACTATCCCCTGTGGCTCACAGCGGACACACAGGCTGCTTGCCAGGAGGGGACAGCTGAACCATGAATATCACTATCCCCTGTGGCTCACAGCGGACACACAGGCTGCTTGCCAGGAGGGGACAGCTGAACCATGAATATCACTATCCCCTGTGGCTCACAGCGGACACATAGGCTGCTTGCCAGGAGGGGACAGGTGTACCATGAATATCACTATCCCCTGTGGCTCACAGCGGACACATAGGTTGCTTGCGAAGAGGGGACAGCTGTACCATGAATATCACTAACCCCTGTGGCTCACAGCGGACACATAGGCTGCTTGCAAAGAGGGGACAGCTGTACCATGAATATCACTATCCCCTGTGGCTCACAGCGGACACATAGGCTGCTTGCCAGGAGGGGACAGCTGTACCATGAATATCACTATCCCCTGTGGCTCACAGCGGACACATACGCTGCTTGCAAAGAGGGGGCAGCTGTACCATGAATATCACTATCCCCTGTGGCTCACAGCGGACACATAGGTTGCTTGCGAGGAGGGGACAGCTGTACCATGAATATCACTATCCCCTGTGGCTCACAGCGGACACATAGGTTGCTTGCGAGGAGGGGACAGCTGTACCATGAATATCACTATCCCCTGTGGCTCACAGCGGACACATAGGCTGCTTGCCAGGAGGGGACAGGTGTACCATGAATATCACTATCCCCTGTGGCTCACAGCGGACACATAGGCTGCTTGCGAGGAGGGGACAAATGTACCATGAATACCACTATCCCCTGTGGCTCACAGCGGACACATAGGTTGCTTGCGAAGAGGGGATAGCTGTACCATGAATATCACTAACCCCTGTGGCTCACAGCGGACACATAGGCTGCTTGCAAAGAGGGGACAGCTGTACCATGAATATCACTATCCCCTGTGGCTCACAGCGGACACATAGGCTGCTTGCCAGGAGGGGACAGCTGTACCATGAATATCACTATCCCCTGTGGCTCACAGCGGACACATACGCTGCTTGCAAAGAGGGGGCAGCTGTACCATGAATATCACTATCCCCTGTGGCTCACAGCGGACACATAGGTTGCTTGCGAGGAGGGGACAGCTGTACCATGAATATCACTATCCCCTGTGGCTCACAGCGGACACATAGGTTGCTTGCGAGGAGGGGACAGCTGTACCATGAATATCACTATCCCCTGTGGCTCACAGCGGACACATAGGTTGCTTGCGAGGAGGGGACAGCTGTACCATGAATATCACTATCCCCTGTGGCTCACAGCGGACACATAGGCTGCTTGCGAGGAGGGGACAGCTGTACCATGAATATCACTATCCCCTGTGGCTCACAGCGGACACATAGGCTGCTTGCAAAGAGGGGACAGCTGTACCATGAATATCACTATCCCCTGTGGCTCACAGCGGACACATAGGCTGCTTGCCAGGAGGGGACAGCTGTAGCATGAATATCACTATCCCCTGTGGCTCACAGCGGACACATAGGCTGCTTGCAAAGAGGGGACAGCTGTACAATGAATATCACTATCCCCTGTGGCTCACAGCGGACACATAGGCTGCTTGCCAGGAGAGGACAGCTGTACCATGAATATCACTATCCCCTGTGGCTCACAGCGGACACATAGGCTGCTTGCAAAGAGGGGACAGCTGTACCATAATTATCACTATCCCCTGTGGCTCACAGCGGACACATAGGCTGCTTGCAAACAGGGGACAGCTGTACCATAATTATCACTATCCCCTGTGGCTCACAGCGGACACATAGGCTGCTTGCAAAGAGGGGACAGGTGTACCATGAATATCACTATCCCCTGTGGCTCACAGCGGACACATAGGCTGCTTGCCAGGAGGGGACAGGTGTACCATAATTATCACTATCCCCTGTGGCTCACAGCGGACACATAGGCTGCTTGCGAGGAGGGGACAGCTGTACCATGAATATCACTATCCCCTGTGGCTCACAGCGGACACATAGGCTGCTTGCCAGGAGGGGACAGCTGTACCATGAATATCACTATCCCCTGTGGCTCACAGCGGACACATAGGCTGCTTGCCAGGAGGGGACAGGTGTACCATAATTATCACTATCCCCTGTGGCTCACAGCGGACACATTTGCTGCTTGCGAGGAGGGGACAGCTGTACCATGAATATCACTATCCCCTGTGGCTCACAGCGGACACATAGGCTGCTTGCCAGGAGGGGACAGCTGTACCATGAATATCACTATCCCCTGTGGCTCACAGCGGACACATAGGCTGCTTGCAAAGAGGGGACAGCTGTACCATAATTATCACTATCCCCTGTGGCTCACAGCGGACACATAGGCTGCTTGTGAGGAGGGGACAGCTGTACCATGAATATCACTATCCCCTGTGGCTCACAGCGGACACATAGGCTGCTTGCAAAGAGGGGACAGCTGTACCATGAATATCACTATCCCCTGTGGCTCACAGCGGACACATAGGTTGCTTGCGAGGAGGGGACAGCTGTACCATGAATATCACTATCCCCTGTGGCTCACAGCGGACACATAGGTTGCTTGCGAGGAGGGGACAGCTGTACCATGAATATCACTATCCCCTGTGGCTCACAGCGGACATATAGGCTGCTTGCCAGGAGGGGACAGGTGTACCATGAATATCACTATCCCCTGTGGCTCACAGCGGACACATAGGCTGCTTGCGAGGAGGGGACAAATGTACCATGAATACCACTATCCCCTGTGGCTCACAGCGGACACATAGGTTGCTTGCGAAGAGGGGACAGCTGTACCATGAATATCACTAACCCCTGTGGCTCACAGCGGACACATAGGCTGCTTGCAAGGAGGGGACAACTGTACCATGAATATCACTATCCCCTGTGGCTCACAGCGGACACATAGGCTGCTTGCCAGGAGGGGACAGCTGTACCATGAATATCACTATCCCCTGTGGCTCACAGCGGACACATACGCTGCTTGCAAAGAGGGGGCAGCTGTACCATGAATATCACTATCCCCTGTGGCTCACAGCGGACACATAGGTTGCTTGCGAGGAGGGGACAGCTGTACCATGAATATCACTATCCCCTGTGGCTCACAGCGGACACATAGGTTGCTTGCGAGGAGGGGACAGCTGTACCATGAATATCACTATCCCCTGTGGCTCACAGCGGACACATAGGTTGCTTGCGAGGAGGGGACAGCTGTACCATGAATATCACTATCCCCTGTGGCTCACAGCGGACACATAGGCTGCTTGCGAGGAGGGGACAGCTGTACCATGAATATCACTATCCCCTGTGGCTCACAGCGGACACATAGGCTGCTTGCAAAGAGGGGACAGCTGTACCATGAATATCACTATCCCCTGTGGCTCACAGCGGACACATAGGCTGCTTGCCAGGAGGGGACAGCTGTAGCATGAATATCACTATCCCCTGTGGCTCACAGCGGACACATAGGCTGCTTGCAAAGAGGGGACAGCTGTACAATGAATATCACTATCCCCTGTGGCTCACAGCGGACACATAGGCTGCTTGCCAGGAGAGGACAGCTGTACCATGAATATCACTATCCCCTGTGGCTCACAGCGGACACATATGCTGCTTGCAAAGAGGGGACAGCTGTACCATAATTATCACTATCCCCTGTGGCTCACAGCGGACACATAGGCTGCTTGCAAACAGGGGACAGCTGTACCATAATTATCACTATCCCCTGTGGCTCACAGCGGACACATAGGCTGCTTGCAAAGAGGGGACAGGTGTACCATGAATATCACTATCCCCTGTGGCTCACAGCGGACACATAGGCTGCTTGCCAGGAGGGGACAGGTGTACCATAATTATCACTATCCCCTGTGGCTCACAGCGGACACATAGGCTGCTTGCGAGGAGGGGACAGCTGTACCATGAATATCACTATCCCCTGTGGCTCACAGCGGACACATAGGCTGCTTGCCAGGAGGGGACAGCTGTACCATGAATATCACTATCCCCTGTGGCTCACAGCGGACACATAGGCTGCTTGCCAGGAGGGGACAGCTGTACCATGAATATCACTATCCCCTGTGGCTCACAGCGGACACATAGGCTGCTTGCAAAGAGGGGACAGCTGTACCATAATTATCACTATCCCCTGTGGCTCACAGCGGACACATAGGCTGCTTGTGAGGAGGGGACAGCTGTACCATGAATATCACTATCCCCTGTGGCTCACAGCGGACACATAGGCTGCTTGCAAAGAGGGGACAGCTGTACCATGAATATCACTATCCCCTGTGGCTCACAGCGGACACATAGGCTGCTTGCAAAGAGGGGACAGCTGTACCATAATTATCACTATCCCCTGTGGCTCACAGCGGACACATAGGCTGCTTGCAAAGAGGGGACAGGTGTACCATGAATATCACTATCCCCTGTGGCTCACAGCGGACACATAGGCTGCTTGCCAGGAGGGGACAGGTGTACCATAATTATCACTATCCCCTGTGGCTCACAGCGGACACATAGGCTGCTTGCGAGGAGGGGACAGCTGTACCATGAATATCACTATCCCCTGTGGCTCACAGCGGACACATAGGCTGCTTGCCAGGAGGGGACAGCTGTACCATGAATATCACTATCCCCTGTGGCTCACAGCGGACACATAGGCTGCTTGCCAGGAGGGGACAGGTGTACCATAATTATCACTATCCCCTGTGGCTCACAGCGGACACATAGGCTGCTTGCGAGGAGGGGACAGCTGTACCATGAATATCACTATCCCCTGTGGCTCACAGCGGACACATAGGTGTGCCCCATCCAGCCTGTGTGTAAGTGATACAGCTTGTTGCTGTCCCCTCACAAGAAGCCTGTGTGTCTGCCGTGAGCCCTCGTCATGTCCCTCAGCTGCTGTCATCTAGATGGAGTTCCTGTCTGCCTCTGTGTAGTGTGTGTGAGGGGTTAATCCGAGTCAGCTGCAGACATCCTGAGCAGCTCTGCACTCGGTTTCTTTGGTCTCAAATCGGCACATGCGCAGTAGCGTCAGGGGGTAGCATCTTACACGGGGTATTGATATGCATGCTACACCGGCGGGGCGGCGGTCGGACTCGGGCTCCTCTTTACGGACAGGTGGCGGGGCCCCTGGGACTTGGCGGAATTAGAGGGCCCAGTCGCAACTACGACTGCTGCGACCTTGAAAATTCCGTCACTGCTGACTAACCAGGAATTCGTTATCACAGTTGGGTCTAGGTGGTGATTTTGGCCACAGAGGAGACCCAGAGAGCTGCAAGGTGTTTTGGAGAAGTAGGATTTCTGTTTGCACCAAGGTGGAGGACTAACGTAACTGCCCATACAGTGAAGGTTGCAGATAGCTCCCAGGTTGTGGCCCTTTGACTCACCTGAGTAGGCAGCTAGTGGGAACTAAAAGCAGGTATGCAGGAAATAGTCCTTTAAAGCACTGAGATGCTGGGATCACAAGTCAGTAGGTAACACATCTAAGCCGGTAGAAGTTCACGGAAACACACAGGGTCACTGGAAGCAGAAAACAGGCTGGAGGAGTCGGGGCCGCCGGTGCAGGGTAAATTGGAAGAGCTCGGACTCACACTGGAGATAAGTACAGGCCGGAGTACACGGGGCCACACTGAAGAGCACAGGGAACAAACAAGCTGGAGGTATGAAGAGAACATTGGGGATCAGAGGAGACACACAGGAACTGGGAACACTGGGGGATCACATTGAAAGGTACTGGGAGACACTTGAAAAGTCATTGGAAATAGAGAGGGTCTAGCTGTTGCTTTGCTTGAATGCTGAAACAACCTGCATGTTAGCCCTTGAAGACAGTGCCCCTCTGTGATTGGCTGCAGTGGAGGCAGGAGCAGGATGCGGATGGCCACACACATAGGCAAAGACTCGGTGCTGGAGTGTAAAACTGGTGAGCGTGACAAAAATATATATCTGAAGAAATGAATTCTGATTGAAACCTGTGTGAACTTCAGCTTGAGCTATTGGATTCTGTAAACATGTAGGTTTTTAGAGGTGCTAAAGAAATAAAAATGGAAACACTGAGCCTGAAACTCCTTTTGGCTCCTTTATGTAAATGGAGTCATCCATTTCCCATTGCTCCAGACAATATGTTGGCATGAAGTAGTAACAGTTGCGGAGACTCCCCAGTGTTTGTTTCCACACATGACTAATCAGTTTACATGAACTGATTTTCTGTCTGAAAAAACTTGGTTATTCCGACGAAATTCCGCTCAAGCTTGGCAAGCGTTCTTGACTTTCGTCCGTCAAGAACGCGGTGACGTACAACACTGCGACGAGCCGAGAAAATTAAGTTCAATGCTTCCGAGCATGCGTCAAATTGTTTCCGAGCATGCGTTGGAATTTTGCCCGTCGGAATTGCTACAGACAATCGGAATTTCCGATATGATTTTTCCCGTCGGAAACATAGAGAACCTGCTCTCTATCTAAGTCCGTCGGAAATTCCGACAGAAAAAGTCCAATGGGGCGTACACACAGTCGGAATATCCGACCAAAAGCTCCCATCTGACTTTTTCTGTCGGAAATTCCGACCGTGTGTACGCGGCATAACACTACAAAAAAAATCAGAAAAGTTCCGCTAGAGGCATTGAGAAACTTTGGCTTTAAACGAGAATCTTATCAAGTGATATTATGATGAATTATGAACTAATGGCTTGTTGAACATAATTTAACCCATTCATTGTCGCCATTTTCTGCAGCGTTAACAGTTTCCACCCCATCATGACATCCATTAACAACCATAGAATGGACATAAATGACAAAGCTTGGAATGGTCACTTGAAGATTAATGCCGGTTAATGCAATTTGTCTGGAGACGGGCCAGAGATCATTTCAACAAATGGCCATGAAAACAACTTCCTGATTCATCAATCAAATATACAAATGTATTTATTCTTAGAGCTTCGGGAACTTGGTATGTTCATTCAAAGATACCGGAGAGGACATATGCACTTAATGCTGCCATCCGGCTCCCTTTTAACTCTTAACCCACTTTAAGTCCGTTATAGGAGGACAACCAAAAAAGGTGGCCTCTACCCACCCCAAAACACTTCTGATACCTAACTGTAAGTCACGTTGTAGTTTGCCTTTCAGTCATACAGTATCTCACAAAAGTAAGTACACCCCCCACAATTGTGTAAATCTTTTCTTGTATCTTTTCATGTGACAACACTGAAGAGATGACACTTTGCTACAATGTAAAGTAGTGAGTGTACAGCTTGTATAACGGTGTAAATTTGCTGCCCCATCAAAATAACTCAACACACAGCCATTAATGTCTAAACCGCTGGCAACAACAGTGAGTACACCCCTGAGTAAAAATGTCCAAATTGGGCTCATTCAGCCATTTTCCCTCCCCGGTGTCATGTGACTCGTTAGTGTTACAAGATCTCAGGTGTAAATGGGGAGCAGGTGTGTTAAATTTGGTGTTATTGCTCTCACTCTCTCATACTGGTCACTGGGAGTTGAACATGGCACCTCATGGTAAAGAACTCTCTGAGGATCTGAAATAAAGACTTGTTGCTCTACATAAAGATGGCCGAGGCTATAAGAAGATTGCCAAGGCCCTGAAACTGAGCTGCAGTACGGTGGCCAAGGCCATACAGCGGTATAACAGGACAGGTTCCCCTCAGAACAGGCCTCGCCATGGTTCACCAAAGAAGTTGAGGTCACGCGCTCAGCGTCATATCCAGAGGTTGTCTTTGGGAAATAGACGTATGAGTGCTGCCAGCATTGCTGCAGAGGTTGAAGGGGTGGGGGGGTCAGCCTGTCAGTGCTCAGACCATACGCGGCACACTGCATCAAATTGGTCTGCATGGCTGTCGTCCCAGAAGGAAGCCTCTTCTAAAGATGATGCACAAGAAAGCCCACAAACAGTTTACAGAAGACAAGCAGGCTAAGGACATGGATTACTGGAACCATGTCCTGTGGTGTGATGAGACCAAGATAAATGTGTTTGGGTCAGATGGTGACAAGCGTGTGTGGCGGCAACCAGGTGAGGAGAACAAAGACAAGTGTGTCTTGTCTACAGTGAGGCATGGTGGTGGGAGTGTCATGGTCTGGGGCTGCATGAGTGCTGCCGGCACTGAGGGGCTACAGATCATTGAGGGAACCATGAATGCCAACATGTACTGTGACATACTGAAGCAGAGCATGATCCCCTCCCTTCAGAGACTGGACCGCAGGGCAGTATTCCAGCATTCTCTGTACAGTAAAAGTCATCTTGCTACACCCTACCTATGCCTAGGTAGCTACCACGCATGCGTCAAAGTTATTTTGAGCATGCGCAGGTTTCCACGGCGACAGGTAAGTGTACACACTCTCGGGCTTCTCGTCGGGAAACAGGCCGACGAGAATCCCGACGAGAAAATAGAGAGCAGGTTCTCTATTTTTCTCATCGAGATTCTGGACAGTTTTCTTGACGAGAAACCTGAAAGCCTCGTACACACGCACGGTTTACTCGGCAAGAAATCTCTGGCAGCAATTTTCTTGCTGGTTCTTGCAGAGAAAACCGGTTGTGTGTACGAGGCTTCAAGCACTCCCACTGCTGCGAAAGGGAGGTCGGCACATGGGGAGCTTATGAAACCACCTACCTGCCTTTCCATAAGAGGGGACTGATTTTAATGGTCTATCAAACCACAAAGCAGTTCACCGGTTAGTGTGGGTATTAACAAAAGTAAAAAAATGTGCACAAAAACATAATTTCAAAAATATTTTATTCTATGTAAAATGTTCTACATTCTGGCAATATCTGAAGATGTCCCACAGGATCAACCCAGCCCAGGAGACAGGAAGGAGGGGCATAGTTTCCATTTCCCAGTTCCCACTGAGCATGGTTTTATGTGTCCAGTTCCCAGTCTTGTGGGTACATTAACCAGTTGCTGCATTAAAACTGACAATGGTTGTACAAACTTCTTTGCTATGATAAGCACAACAGGACTGCATCCTTTTACCGCGCCTTTTCTACTGACTACAAGTTTTGAAATGAGGAGAGCAATGGCAGACTTCCCACGTTCTGGAATATTTTGGCAAGAATGATCCCAAATCACATATCTTTTTTTTTTTTTCAAATGACATGATGTTGCTGTTAGAAAGAAAACCTGGTCTACAACATCTGACAAAGAGCCTCAAGCAGGAAGCTGAAAATGTCGGTCTGCGCATTAGCACATGCAAAGCTTTAAAGATAAACCAACAGACAAACTTGCAACTGATGCTTGAAGACCAGATCACTAAAGAAGTTGAAGACTTGACCTGTCTGGGCAATTGATGCATGAAGCCCTGTTTCTTGAAGAAATTAAAGACTTGACCTACCTTAGCAATTGATGCTTGAAGACCAGATCATTGAAGAAGTTGAAGGCTTGACCTAATTTGTTTGTTGATGCCTGAAGACCAGATCCTTGCAGAAGCTACCTTGGCAATTGATGCTTGAAGACCAAATAATTGAAGTTAAAGACTTCACCTACCTCGGAAACTCATGCTTGAAGACTAGATCACTGAAGAAGTTGAAGACTTCACCTAATGTGGTCGTTGATGCCTGAAGACCAGATCCTTGAAGAAGTTGAAGACTTGATATACCTCGGCAATTGATGTTTGAAGACCAGATCCTTGAAGAAGTTGAAGACTTGATATACCTCGGCAATTGATGTTTGAAGACCAGATCCTTGAAGAAGTTGAAGACTTGATATACCTCGGCAATTGATGTTTGAAGACCAGATCATTGAAGAAGTTGAAGACTTGACATACCTCGGCAATTGATGTTTGAAGACCAGATCATTGAAGAAGTTGAAGATTCGACCTACCTTGGCAATTGATGCTTGAAAACCAGATCATTGAACAAGTTAAAGACTTGACCTACCTCGTAAATTGATGCTTGAAGACCAGATCATTGAAAAAGTTGGAGATTTGATCTACCTTGACAATGGATGCTGGAAGACCAGATCATTGAAGAAATTGAAGGCTTGACCTACTTTTGCAATTGATGCCTGAACCCCAGATCACTGAAGAAGTTGAAGACTTGACCTACCTTGGAAGTATTATATCTTAATGCGATGGAGGTGTGGAGAAAGATGTCCATTGCAGGATTGGCAAGGCAGCATGCATGTTCCAGCATTTCTATCAAATCTGGTCGATGCCTTCTCTCGCTACAACCGTGAAGGTGCTCCAACAGTTGTTATCCCTACTGATCTATAAGCCAACAGAACTTGGAGGATCACAAGATGCCTATGGAAAATTGTGGGCATATCACATAAAAAGACCATATCACAAACAAGAAAATCTTGAAACAGAATGGTAGGGAGAAGGTAGAAGATAATGTCACCAAGATATTGTCAGCTGCGGCTGACCAGACATATCATGCACAATGGCGTCCCTAGGGGGGACCAGAGGGTGCCCTGGCCCCCCCAACATTATGCTGTGCCCCACCATGTGCCCCCCCCCCAAAAAAAAATTTTTTTTTTTTGCATTTTTTTTTTCGCTCGGGCTGCTGCTGGGGTAACATAGTCTCTTCTGAGAGGGAGAGCATCCCCAGTCAGCTCCTGCAGGGGATTCCTCCCCCTCCCTCTGCTCGCTGACACTGCATAATGCGAGCGCTCACACAACCACAGACGCCCGATCTGCTCCTTTCCCTGCATCCTCATTGGCACGGAGAAGAGCGAGTTGCAGGAAGGACTCCACGAGCACTGTGGGAGGGGGGGAGGGGGGCCCAAGCCTTCATCTCATTCAGAACCAGCCTGTAAATTCCGAGAGTGGTGACTGCAAGCTGAGCCGAATGTCAGTCTATGACACTCTTTCACAGCCCAGCGAGTCCAGCCACCCCCCCTCACTCTCCTCACATACGAGCAGGGAGGAATACAGCTCCTCCTCCTCCTTCCAGTCCCGCCCACACTATCCCGGCATGCTGTATCTGAAGAGAGGGGATGTGTGGGCGGGAAATATGAAAATCAGCAGCATTCCTGGCTGTGTGTGAATGATGCCTGAGATTCTAGCCTGGACCCTGGGTAAGTGTGTGCACTGCAGACTGCAGTACACTGTAATCACTGAACTGCATTATCTCCATCCCTTCTCTCCCCCATCTGTCTCCCTCCCCCTCTCCTGTTCTTTCAAGACATTCACAATTTACTTTCACTTTCAGTTAGGCAGGTAATAGACAGTGCACATTTCTTTCCCATCCACAGATTGCAGGAAAAAAACTTGCATAATTCCCCCATCAACACAGACAGTGCTGACAGGGGAATATCCCTCCTGCCCAGCAATTGTATTCTCCCGACAAACAGTGATTATCACTAGTGGCTATAGCAACCACTAGTGATAATCATAAGAGAATCTGCTCATTAATGGTACAAATCTCAGCCAGTTCCTGCTGAACCAGCTGAGATTTAAACTGTCTATGGCTGGTCTTGGCTCTTAGGCAGCCCATACATTGATCACTTTTTTTCATTCAACTATTAGGTTGAATGAAAAAAAAAAGGAAATGATCCAATTCCTTCATCTACACATTATAGGTGGATGGGGGAATCCTCCCAGTGTGGACCAGAGCTGGAACAACCAGAGTTGCTGTCCTGTCCCGGCTATTCACAGCGCTGGTCTCTGTCTCCATGGTAGCGGCGGCAGCACATTGGAACCCAGTGCTGGTTACTTTATGGGGCTGATGTACAGGAGGGCCAGCACAATTTGTTGTTAGAGATGGGCTGGGCATGTTCAAAATTCCACATGCCAGAGCCTGCCTGAAAGCCCACACTGCACAGCGCTAATCACAGGCAGTGAGACATTTCCCGGTCCGTAGCTCCACAGATCAGGAAATGTCTCACTGGCTGTGATTAGTACTGTGGAGTGTCGGCTTCCTGGCGGGATCGGGCATGTGGGATTTCTCGTCCAGATGAAGCTACGCGGAATCCCCCCTTGCGAAACGCGTTGACATCACCCACCCACGTCACGTAACGCCTGCTTCTGACATCCCGGAAGTCCGCCCGTGGAGGACGCGGTGGAACGCGGAAGTACTTGATCTGTCCACAGTGGCGATCTACCGCTGTGCTGTACACTATCTCATGCGCTGGGGCTTTCCTTAGGGACATACCCTTCGTCATTCGGTGACATCCAGCTGCAATATACGGGAGTCAAGTGCTCCATACAGCTACTACAGTCGGAACTGAACACACTGTAGCATCGTTTCCATGACCAGGCCCCCCCATATCAGGGTATCGTATGCCTCACTTAGCTATTGATACATAGCCTGGCTGTGAACTATACATGCTGACTATACTGCCACGCTGCATTGCAGTGTTTATAGTCATATCAGGTGTTCTCTTCTGCTGCTGTTTGATTACCACCATTTACCACCGATTCCATCTGGTCTTTGGTCTGATATCCTGCACCAGTGTATATCACTAATTGTTATATCATCTCATTACCCGTTTTGTGCCAGTGGATACGACGATTGGATTTTATTTTTTCTGCTCCCTTTGGACTTCCATGGTATTGGGAACCTTCGCTCATCTCCTGTTCCCCTGAGGTCCCACTGACTTTCCCTTTTGCCCCTCCCCTCTCCTTCCCCTTCCCCCTTTTTCCCCCATTACACACGGGCTATAGCCTTCCTGGGATCTCTGTGGGGCTTACCTGCCTAGTCTATACACATTTGGTTTTTCATTTTTTGCAAAAATTTTCGCAGCAGGCTGCCCGCACATAGATATCAGGCATCCGGACGTTTTGTCACTGTCTCATGTTTTGTGGTCACTGTCCTGTTTTTTGTCATTTTGTTTATGGTTACACATGGATAGCAAGTTGCTTTTCCATGTTTTGTATCAGTTTTTTGCTATCCACATTCTTTCCAAGAGGATTGTTTTATGGAAGAAATTTCCAATCATTTAATAAATTATTATCTTTTGTACCTACCTCCTGATTTTGGAGTCTCTCATTTTGGTCTTTGGATCCCCCATTAATTTGGTTGGGACCCTTTCCTCCCCTTTTTTTTGTTTTCATATATGACTTTTTGACTAGTGAGACTCCACCCACATTGGGTTAACAGTTTAGGTTAGGACTTTTTCTATTGTACTAATCGTACATTATATGCCCTATGCGCCACCCCCTTTTTTTGTATACATGTGGGATTTCAAACACGCCTGAGCCCATCTCTATTGGTTGTAGACAGTTAAGCTCCCTGCAGGTTGCTTAGCAGCAGTGGCGCCTTCTCTGACATGCTGATCGGGATGCAATCCAGGTGATGCTCCTAGTCAAATCCTAGTGTTAAATATCAGTGATTTTATTGATCAAAGCCCACACTTTACAGGCATAGAGCCCACATGGCTGCTGAACATACAGTTTTTATATATATATGTGGTTGTACTCTTGATGCTAATAAATACTGTGTTTATTAGATCTGACTGGGAGCATCACTAGGATCACATCCCGATCAGAATGTCAACAGAGAAGGTTATACAGCAGTACTGCTGCTAGGTGACCAGCTGGGGGCTTGGCGCTCTATAACCAATAGTGCCAGCCTTCCCCTGCATGCACCCATAATGTCACCAGCACAAAGTCCTAATAGACTGCCGCCGGTGCCAAGGAGACAGATGCCAGACCAGTACTGTCAATAGCAGGGACAGGACAGCTGGGGAACCCCACAGTGGCAGAACACCAGGGCCCGGTGGCAAGACAACCTTTGCAACCCTGATAGTTCTCCCACTGCTTTGGACCCTTATATTTTCTTGGTGTGCTGGTGACATATATCTCTTGTTTTCTGCCACCCTGGGGGGCCCCAGTATAGTAGGAAGGGAGCTCACTGCAGAACATGTGAAAGGGCCCGTTGTGGGATCGTAGTAAAGGGCCCCAGGATATATATATATATATATATATATATATATATATATATATATATATATAATTGCATTTTATAGTTGGCCCCCCTACTTTTGTCCCTGTCCCCCCATGTGCCCCCCTAAATATGAAAGCTGGAGACGCCACTGATCATGCACCTATCTTACCACCAGATAACCAGTCACACCACCACCTAATACAAAGCAGAAACAAGGAAGACCACCAACAATCAGGCAGTCCACCTTTAAAACAGTCCTGAAAGCCATTGAGGTCCCATGGGATGGGGCTGAATCAGCTGCAACTGACGGAATTCGATGGAAAACAGCCGCTGCCCAATGTGCCAAATTGCACGTGACACCAGGTTCTCTCTGTTACGGTCAGCAAATACTGCAAAATAGCAATGCTATGTATTATGCAGCTCTGTGCGATTCTTGGCATCCAGGTCTAATACTAGGTTACTTCAGGTGAACGCTCTCATTGATGCTAAACGTATATAAAGGTGAATTCTAAAAGTAGCGTGTGCGCGATGATCTCCTCAATCGTGCTTTTGAACTTTTTTGTTCCCAGAGACGGCTCCTGGAGATCAGGTGATGAAGGTGAAATCAATGAGATTTTCTTATTTTCCTTTAACAAAACACTTTCTTGGCACGGGGATCTATGGTGCGATTTATAGGCTGGCAGGAAACACAGAAATAGACCCGATTTAAAAACATTCCTGCTCATTAATTAATCCCGGGAACGGAAACTGCAAAAATCAGATGGAACGATAATTTATGCTAATGTATCTAACTATTGTAAAGAAAAGCTTAAACCCGAACTCCAGGAAAACTGATAAATATACAAATACAATATGGATGGTATTGTATCCCTGTCCATCCAGTCCTGAGAAATACACAGCTGTCACACAGCAAAGCCCCTGACTGCTGAAATTCGAAAAAAAAAATATCCTAAAAATGTATATCGGGGTAAAAAATGGGCAATTATATAACAGGAGGGGGGAAGGAGAAAATTGCGTAAACTGATTAACCGCTTCCCGACCGCCGCACGCGATATACGTCTGCAGAATGTCACAGGCAGGAAAATGGGCGTACCCGTACATCCCGTTGAATTTTCCGCCTAGCAAACACGCGCACGCCCACCGCGCGCCTCAGGAGTGTGCCCGCGGGACCCGAAAACTCGAAGTTTGCCAGTGGCCCTCGATTGCAGGGAGGAGAGGCAGAACAGGGCATTTCCCTGTTCTGTTTAGTGACATGACAGGGAGCTACTGCTCCCTGTCATCTGGAGCAGCGATCGCTGTCATGTCAGTGGTAGCCCATCCCCCACACAGTTAGAATCACTCCCTAGGACACACTTAATCCCTTCCTCGCCCCCTAGTGGTTAACCCCTTCCCTGCCAGTGACATTTATACAGTAATCAGTGGCTATTTATAGCACTGATCACTGTATAAATGAAAATGGTCCCAAAATATTGTCAAAAGTGCCCGATGTGTCCGCCATAATGTCGCAGTCACGATAAAAATCGCAGATCGGCGCTGTAACGGCACCCCAATCTCAAGGGGTATTAACGCCGTTTACGATGTTCCCTCTCCTAGGCACACATCCACTCGCTACCGATATCCACAGCTAAACGACCCTTCCCTATAGGAGCCGACCCCCCTGGAAGAAGACGAGACGCACTCTGTCTCTTCTGTAGTAGGAATGAATTTATTATTGACAAACATTGTAACTTTATACACAATTCAGGGCACATGATTTAACATGAACAAGGGCCCAGCTCCACCCACACATCCCAAAACTCAACACCTCATCCTGACGTCTGCTAGGCTTCAAAAGATCCCAACACAATAGAATATACGATCTCCAATACACATCTTCCCACAAAGGGTTGACAGCCAGTCTGTCTGGCGACAACAGGTTCTAAGCCCTTTACATCTTAAATCCCTTTGTATTGTAAATCCCAGTCTGCCTTTACAATACACACAAGTATAGGGTTAATTACTTCTATTCACACCAGACCTTCCCAAGTCATACTGAACAATAGAATGCAAATTACCTTAATTCCTCACAGCCATGATTACACAAAGTCAGGGCTGTCGGTGATGATATTAGCATCTAAGAGTATGTGTCTAAACATCATGAAGGCGTCACTTTCCAATTAACCTGTTGAGGTCATAATCAAACAGTAGATAGTTCTTTGCAGGTATCCTGGGGAATATGGTGGATGAATATTACAGACCCAATCTAGATAAAATGTATGTACAGCATTGAATATGGCCATCATAGACCATATTGGGGTTTTCATTCACCCTGTGCCCCTAATAGAGACACAGGGTGATTGACACATAAGAGCCATTGGGGAAGCTGGCGCAAGGGTATTTCATACTTCCTAAGCGATTCTGAGTTCCCCGGGCCTTCCCGTTACAGGCGCCATTACTAGTAAAAAAAAAAAATATTAATAAAAATGCCATAAAACTATCCCCTATTTTGTAGACGCTATAACTTTTGCGCAAACCAATCAATAAATGCTTATTGCAATTTTTTTTTTACCAAAAATATGTAGAAGAATACGTATCACCCTAAACTGAGAAAGAAATTTCACATGTGTGAATTGAACACTGTTTACCGTATATCCTCGAGTATAAGCCGAGTTTTTCAGCACATTTTTTTGTGCTGAAAATGCCCCCCTCGGCTTATACTCGAGTCACCTTTTTTGCGCCTGATCTCCCGGACTTTGGGGACCCGGCACTGGCCAGCTGTAGTTTCTCTGGACCCCAAACTTGGCCGACATATAGCCCCATTCTTCCTCTACAAGTGTGAAAAGTTTGTTGTCTGGGGGACCTACGGCCGGGGAGCACCGATTTTTCAAAGCTAGGCACCCCTTCCATAGACTCCCATGTTAAACGGTAATTTCTCTGGTGAATTTGGGGACCCGGTACAGGCCGGTCGTAGGTCCCCTGGACCCAAACCTTGGCACACATGTAGCCCCATTCTTCCTCTATAAGTGTGCAAAGTTTTTTGTCTGGGGACCTACGGCCGGGGAGCACCGATTTTTCAAAGCCGGGCCCCCCTTTCCATAGACTCCCATGTTAAACGTCAGTCTAGTCATGGACACAGTGAGGCATGGGCACAGTGAGGCAGGGACACAGCGAGGCATGGGCACAGTGAGGCATGCACATGGACACAGTGAGGCAAAGTGAGGCACAGTGAGGCATGCAGATGGACACCCTAGGCTTATACTCGAGTCAATACGTTTTCCCTGTTTTTTGTGGTAAAATTAGGTGCCTCGGCTTATATTCGGGTCGGCTTATACTTAAGTATATACAGTACATTTGTGGGCGCAACTTACGTGTGCATTTTCTTTGCTGCGCAAGCACGTGGGGACGGGGGCGCTTTTCTTTTTTTTTTACATTGTCTCTTTAAAAACAAAACAAATCTGATCACTTTTATTGCTGTCACAAGGGATGTAAACATGTACTCTTTATGGAGGGATCGGGGATCTAAAAGACCCCAAATCCCTCCTTTGCACTTAAAAGTATTCAAATCGCCAAAATCTGCAATTCTGAATACTGTAATTTTTTTGAAAACCAGAAGTGACGTTGTTTCCGGGAATTTTGCATTGATGACCCGATCAAAGCTGAATCCGGCTTTGTTCGGTTATCAGCCTAGGCGGCGGACATGCTGGCCGGTGGATCAGTTCTCCCGGGGGGACGGGAGGCCCGGGAAGAGTGGCGGAAGGTGGTGGAAGGGGTGGGGGACGTCCCCTCCCGCTACTTTGGGATAACAGCCAAGCAGCTTTTAGCTAAAGAGCCAATAGGTACCGGGGTGATGCCTGCAGCTGCATATCATCCCGATATAACCCCTTCATGCCATGAATGCAAATTTGCGTACGATCGGCATGATGGGGTTAATGCAAAAATGTAATTATAATATAATAAGACCCCAAATCCCTCCTCTGCCCTTGAAAACATTCAAAACTAGACATGTGCAATTCGTTTCATTCCGAATTAGTTTTTTAACAAATTTCGACAAACTTCGACAAATTCTGAAAAATCTGAATTTTTCCGAATATTTGTAAATTTGAATATTCGAAAATTTGTAAATCTGAAAATTTGTAAGTTCGTAAATTTGTAAATTTGTATATTTGGAAATTTGGAAATCTGTAAACCCAAAAATTCAAGAATCTGAAATATTACCTAACTAATAAATTATAGGTATTGGAATTTCCTTTTAAATTTAACTGTTAGTGAACGTAACGAATATGAATTTATCCGAAGTTACGAATTACCCTAAATAACAAATGCCACATCTAAACAAATGGAACGTAATGAATTAATAATAATAATGATAATAAAAACTTTTTTTATTATTAATTTGTTCCGTTCCATTTGTTTAGATGCAGCATTCGTTAGTTCAGATAAATTCGTATTCGTTTCGTTCACTAACAGACAAATTTGAAAGGAAATTACAATACCTATAATTTAATAATTAATTAATATTAGTTAGTTAGTTATTCTTTTGAATTTTCTGATTTTCTTTCTTTGAAATGTTCGGATTTCCTTTCTTATTTTTGGATTTTCTAATTTACAAAATTACAAATTTTTGAATTTAATGAATTTACGAACTGCGATCATAATGAACGACCCTAAAAATGAAAAAAAAAAACAAAAAAAAACGATTGAAACTAAAATGAAAAAAAACTAATTTTTCGGCAGTGCACATGTCTATTCAAAACACCAAGATCGGCGTTTTTGAATGCTTTTGATTTTCAAAAAATTGCCCCATTGACATCCGGGTAAACTGGAAGAGATATCATCGCTTCCAGGTTACCATTGCCAATCCTGGCTTTGTGTGGCACTTCGACTAGCCGGTGGATGTGCCGGCTAGTAGCTTGGGTCTTCCAGTGGAACGGGAGAGGCCGAGAGAGCTGTGGAAGGCGGCATGAGGGTTCCCCCCCATTCTTTCTCACTGCTTGTATAAGCAATCCAGTGGCTTGTTAGCCCCTCTGATTGCTATTACAAGAGAGCCGACTGTTGGCTCTAAAAAACGGCACTGGGGTGATGCCTGCAACCATTTGAAGTCAAATGACGTACTGATTTGACGGAAAGTGATTAGAGAAGGTGAAGGTCTGCTTTAAGTAAAAGTAGAGCTAAATGCAAAACTTTTATTTCATTGTGGATAGAGTAAAGGAGGGTTATCACCAGTGGTGGCTGGTGCTCAATTTTCTTGGGGGGGGGGGCGGCTTTGGGGAGAGCACACACAACCCCCCCCCATCCCGTTGCGCAATCGATCGCCGCGTCGCTTGCCCGTTGCCCGCCAGCCCCACACTTACCCCATCCATGTTCTGGCCTTGGTGGCTTCCCCCCTGCGCTTCCTCCCGAGTTCCGGCGGTTGCTACTCCTCCCGGCCAATTGGTTCTTAGGACTCCTGGACAATCGGGTCTTAGGACCCGCTTCCCGATTGGCTGGGAGGGGAAGCAGGAAGACATTAGCGAATATTAATTCACTAATGTCACACAGCTGGGTGGGCTCAGGGCGCCACGAGCCCCACCCTTTTTGAAGCCAATTAGAGCCTCTGGCTCTAATCACGTGCTTAAAAAAAACGTTGAAATCCAGGCATCCGGCGCTCTGCATGTAGATTGGGGGCCGGGCGCACCGATTAGGGGGGCGGCACCCTTGCGCCCTGTGTGATTGGCCGCCACTGGTTATTACTCCTGTCTGGTGTTTCTAAAATCTGAGTCCCATTGGGGAGATTTTCCTTCACTTCCTGTCCCATAGCCACAACAGGAAGTGATAGGAAACCCCTCCAAAGTGAAGGAATCCCCAGTTGTCACCAGAACTAGTGTCCCCACTGGAAGATTTATCCTCCATTCCTGTCCTGGTGACAACCCAAAGTTTGTGATTTTCTTTCAATAAACAGGACAAGTTCTAAATTTTCTGCATTCTTTCAAAGAATTAAAAATTTAGTTTTTTGGTATGGATACACTTTACATTTTAATCTTCCTGCATGTCCCTACGAACCCTGCTGAGAATTATGCCTCCTCAGGGTGGCGCCGTGACTTGGCGGTGGAGACTTTGATCCTGACAGGTGTGTGATTTGGGAAATCATATCTGACATAACAAGCCGCCGAGCTGAGAGCAAACAAAACTCGGCATGTTACCGACAGAAAGGTAAAGTGCTTATGAAGCAAGACGGAGCGATGGCGGGACAGGCGGCTGGGAAGGGCCTGCGGTCATACCTGGGGGGGTGAAGAGTCTGAGATATGACGGGTGACGGCTGGGAGGAAATGTGTCTTGAAATCTTTTCTCAAATACAAGGAAAGGATCCAAGAACGTTACAATGTATCAAAGAAAATAATTACAGCTCTATGGCTGGGCAGAAGACACCTTGAAAGATAGACTATGGGGGTGTATATATACAGAGGGGAAAATAATGATTGTCTCCCCTGCAGATTGTGTAAGTTTGCCCACTTACATAGAAATGAAGGGTCTATAATTTTTATCATAGGTGTATTTTATAGGATAGAGACAGAATATCAACCAAAAATCCATAAAAAAAAAAAAACATGATACAAATGTTATAAATGGAGTTGCAGTTCGGTGAGTAAAATAAGTATTTGATCCCCTTAGTAGTTGGTGGAGAAACCCTTGTTGGGAAGCACAGAGGTCAGACGTTTCTTGTAGGTGGTGATCAGGTTTGCACACATCTCAGGAGGGATTTTGCTCCTCTCTTCTTTACAGATCTTCTCTAAATTCTTAGGGTTTCTTGGCTGTCGCTTGGCAACTCGAAGTTTCAGCTCCCTCCATACATTTTTTATAGGATTAAGGTCTGGAGACCAGCTGGGCCACTCCATAACCTTAATGTGTTTCTTCCTGAGCCACTCCTTTGTTGCCTTGGTGGTATGTTTTGGGTCATTGTCATGCTGGAAGACCCATCCACGACCCATCTTCAGTGTTCTGGCTGAGGGAAGAAGGTTCTCATCCAAGATTTTTCAATACACGGCCCCGTCCATTGGCCCCTCAATGCGGCAAAGTCGGCCTGGACCTTTATCAGAGAAACAGCTCCAAAGCATCATGTTTCCCCCTCCGTGTGACTGTAGGGATGGTGTTCTTGGAGTCATAGTCAGCATTTTTCTTCCCCCAAAATACAACGAGTCAAGTTAATACCAAAGAGCTGAATTTTGGTCTCATCTGACCACAGAACTTCCTCCCAATCCTCCTCCGAATCATTTAGATCAGGGGTCTCAAACTGGTGGCCCTCCAGCTGTTGCAGAACTACAATTCCCATGAGGCATTGCAAGGCTAAACAGTTACAAGCAAGACTACCATAGGCAGAGGCATGAAGGGACTTGTAGTTCCGCAACAGCTGCAGGGCCGCAGGTTTGAGACCCCTGATTTAGATGTTCATTGGAAAACATCAGACGTTCCTGTCCATGTGCCTTCCTGAGAAGGGAGACCTTGCGGGGGCTGCAGGATTTCAACCCATGGCGGTGTATTGTGTTCCCAATGGTGTGTTTGGTGACTGTGGTCCCAACTGCCTTGAGATCCTTCACAAGTAGTGATGAGCCGAACACCCCCGGGTTCGGTTCGCACCAGAACCCGCGAACGGACCGAAAGTTCGAACGAACATTAGAACCCTATTAAATACAATGGATGCGAACGTTCGAATTCTAAAGTGCTAATTATAACAACTATTATGCATGTTATTGTCCTAAAAAGGGTTTGGGAACCCGGGTTCTGCACCAGGGGACATGTATCAATGCAAAAATAAGTTTTAAAAACGGTCGTTTTCCGGGAGCAGTCATTTTAATGATGCATAAAGTGAAAAAAAAAAAGTCAAATATTCCTTTAAATATCGTACCTGGGGGGTGTCTAAAGTATGCCTGTGAAGTGCCACGTGTTTCCCGTGTTTAGAACTGTCCCTGCACAAAATGACACTTCTAAAGGAAAAAAAAGCCATTTAAAACTGCTTGCGGCTTTAATGTAATGTCTGGTCCCGGTAATATGGATGAAAATCTTTAAGAAAAATGGCATAGCTACCCCATGACCCCCCCCCCTACCCCAGCCCATTACCAGCCCCTTTGGGTCTTGTATGGATATTAAGGGGAACCCCGCACATAAAATAAAAAAGGCCCTATATACTCTGAACAGCCGTATACAGGCGGTGCATACAAGACAGGGACTGTAGGTTTGTTCTTATGTAGAATGTGTTTGTAATTTTGAACAGGTACATTGTTGAAGTGTAGCTCCAGACCAAAAATCTATTTTTAAACTTTTTGGAAAACATAGGTAAGGGTTATCACCCCTGTAACATTTGTTTTGCTGTCTGTGCCCCTGTTCAGAACATTTCACCTCACTTTCCGTCCTAATGACAACTGTTTTTGAAATGTGGTGTTTTTCTTGAAACAAGGATTGCTGATAAAGCATCAGTACAGAGGAGACACCTTTCTCCCATATTTATTCTTACAGGAGAGAATTTTCCTTCCTAGTGGTAGATTTCCTCTCACTTCCTGTTGTCTTCTTGCGTTTGCAAGTAGGAGTCGTTTGTAAGTTGGATGTTTGAAAGTAGGGACCTGCCGTATATACTCTGCAGAAATAGGCCCCTTAGTTGTAGGTGTTGGCACAACACTGTAAGCACTCACAGTTACTCTTGGTTGGTGCTGGAACGCCCTGCTGTCAACTATTATATCAGGAATTTTAATTACATATAATTGTTGAACAGTGGTAGTAAAAATTGGGCCTTTGATGGTGGTGCTGGTGCCACAACACTGTAAGCCCTGACAGTTACTCTTGGTGGGTGCAGCAATGGGCCCTGCTGTGAATTATTAGATCAAGAATTGTAATTACATGCCCCTGTTGAACAGGGGCTGAAAAATTGGGCCTTAGGCACTGGTGGCACAACACTGCAACCCTTCACAGATACTGTACTTGGAGCACAGCAATGAGCCCTGTTGCAAAGTATTGCTTCAAAAATTGTAATGACACGCCCCTGTTAAACAGGGGCTGAAAAATTGGGCCTTAGGCACTGGTGGCACAACACTGCAACTCCTCACAGATACTGTACTTGGAGCACAGCAATGAGTCCTGTTGCAAAGTATTGCTTCAAAAATTGTAATTACACGCCACTGTTAAACAGGGGCTGAAAAATTGGGCGTTAGGCACTGGTGGCGGCACCCATAAACAAAAATGATCTTCCAAGCTATCATCATCAATCGTATCATTGAGGACTCGGAGGAGGAGGATAGCCAGTCAACATAACAGCACAGGCACTCAGCATCAGCATCAGTCTTGAAGGGATGTGACATTTTAAAATCAATTAGTCTGTTATATCAGCATCAGGTGTGTGGTAGCTGGTGGTGATCCAAGACTGGTTCATCTTGATGAAAGTCAGTCGATCAACCGAGTCGGTGGACAGGCGCACCCTGTGATCCGTGACAAATCCTCCAGCAGCACTGAATGTGCGTTCCGAAAGAACGCTGGATGCAGGACAGGCCAGTAGCTCAATTGCATACTGTGCAAGCTCTGGCCAGTGATCCATCCTCAAGACCCAGTAAGCCAGAGGATTTTCGGTGGGGAAGGTGTCCAAGTCTGACCTTGCCCCTAGATATTCCTGCACCATGTTTATCAGACGCTGGCGATGGTTGCTGGAACCGATCATACTTTGGGGCTGCGGACTAAAGAATTGTCTGAACGCATCGGTCAGACGGCCACCTTCCCCACCGCTCCTTCTTTGACTGGCCGAAGCCTCAGCAACTCGTTGTCCAGGACCAGGAGTTTGCAACCTCCCAGTCTCTGGGAACGCGTTGCACAGACCTTTCTGCAAGGCCTCCCGGAGTTGTCTCATCCTCTGCTCCCTCTGCGACGGTAACATAAGGTCCGCAACCTTACCCTTGTACCGTGGATCAAGGAGAGTGGCCAGCCAGTAATGGTCCCTCTCCTTGATCCGAAGAATACGAGGATCCTTCCGCAGACTTTGCAGGATCAGGGAGGCCATGCAGCGTAGGTTTGCTGAGGCATTCGCTCCGGAGTCCTCTGGGTCACTAAGGACGACATGATCCGCAGCCACCTCCTCCCAGCCACGTACAAGTCCACTGGTTTCTTGGGACTGTAAATCATCCCTAAAAGACTGCTGCTGATGATGCTGAGTGCCAGCCTCCACCTCCATGCTGACACAATCCTCCTCCTCCTCCTCCTCCTCCTCCTCCTCTTCCTGTGCGATGGGTGGGACAGAAGGAACACTGTCTGGGTAAAGGGGGCCTTGAGAGGCAAGGAAGTCCTCCTCTTCCTGCCTCTGTTCTGCCTCAAGTGCCCTGTCCATTATTCCACGCAGCGTGTGCTCCAACAGGTGGACAAGAGGTACAGTGTCACTGATGCATGCACTGTCACTGCTCACCATCCTCGTGGCCTCCTCAAATGGTGCCAGGACAGTGCATGCATCCCTGATCATGCCCCACTGGCGTGGAGAAAAAAAACCAAGCTCCCCTGACCCTGTCCTGGTGCCGTAGTCGCACAGGTACTCATTGATGGCCCTCTGCTGCGTGTGCAGCCGCTGCAGCATGGCCAACGTTGAGTTCCACCTGGTGGGCATGTCACATATAAGGCGGTTCTTGGGCAGGTTCAACTCCTTTTGCAGCTCAGCCAGGCGAGCACTGGCATTATAAGATCTGCGGAAATGCACACAGACTTTCCTGGCCTGCCTCAGGACATCCTGTAAGCCCGGGTACCTGCCCAAGAAGCGCTGCACCACCAGGTTAAGGACGTGAGCCACACAGGGCACATGGGTCAGTTGTCCCTGTCGGAGGGCGGAGAGGAGGTTGGTGCCATTGTCGCAAACCACCATTCCTGGCTTAAGCTGGCGTGGCGTCAACCACCTCTCGGCCTGGCCCTGCAGAGCAGACAGGACCTCTGCCCCAGTGTGGCTTCTGTCCCCCAAACACACCAGCGCAAGCACGGCATGGCATCTTTTTGCCTGCGTACTTGCGTAGCCCCGTGAACGGCTACGGAGCACCGCTGGTTCATAGGACAAACCACAGGAAGAGGCCATGGAGGAAGAAGAAGAGGAGGGGGTGGAGGAGAGAGGTGTGTCACAACCAGTAGTAGCATTTTGGAGGCGTGGCGGTGGGACAACCTCCAACACTACTGCACCTTGTCCTGAATCCTTCCCAGCTGCCAAAAGAGTGACCCAATGGGCCGTGAAAGAAAGGTAACGTCCCTGTCCATGCCTGCTGGACCATGAGTCAGCGGTAATATGCACCTTACCGCTGACCGCCCTGTCCAGCGAGGCCAAGACATTGCCTTCCACATGCCGGTAGAGAGCCGGAATAGCCTTCCGTGAGAAAAAGTGGCGTTTGGGAACCTGCCACTGAGGAACCGCACATTGCACAAACTCACGGAAGGGGGCCGAGTCTACCAACTGAAAAGGCAGCAGTTGAAGCGCTAGCAATTTAGCCAAGCTAGCATTCAACCGCTGGGCATGTGGATGGCTGGGAGTGAACTTCTTTCGACGGTCCAGCAGCTGGGGCAGGGAAATTTGCCTGCTAGAATCGGACGTCGGTGTACTGCTAGCAGAGTGGGCGCAAGTACTTGGCTGTGACACACCTAATTCTACACCTTCATTCCTCTCAGTGCATGTTTCAGAGAGGACTGAAGTTATAGTGGGGTTGGAGATCCCAGCTGATGCGGTGCAAGGAGAGGTCCGCTTTGTTCTTTGGTGTGGGTCTTTGAGGTAGGCTTGCCAACGAGCTGCATGGCAGGTCAACATATGTCTGGTCAGGCATGTGGTACCCAAGCGGCTGATGTTTTGGCCACGCGATATACGCTTGAGACATATGTTGCAAACAGCAGCTGTGCGATCTGATGCACTAGCCTCAAAAAAGGCCCACACCAAAGAACTTTTTGAATGACGGGCAGAGGCAGCGCCCTGCACAGGCGGAGCTCTGCGGTGTGATTCCGTCGGTGTACTGCCCTTACGCTGGCCACCAAAGGGCATCCTGCCTCGTTGGAGATGTGCCTCCTCCTCATCCTCCTCCTCCTCCTCTCTCCTATTAGGCACCCACGTGGAGTCATTGACCTCATCATCCCCTCCCTCCTCATCACTGGAGCCAATCTGGCAGTATGCTGCAGCTGCTGGAACATGACTGCCAGATTGGTGTCCTTCTTGAGCATCCCCTCTGTCTGCTCTCACGCTACTGCCTTCCTCTAGCTGGGTTTCATCATCAGACCCTTCGAAACGCTGGGCATCCTCCTGGAGCATGTACCCAACACTGTGCTGAAACAGTTCGGGGGACTCCTCAGGAGGAGGACATGGTGGGTCTAGGGAAGGAGTGACTGATGATTTGTCTGACATTGATACCAGGGAAGACGACGCTTTGGCAGCTGCTTTTCCAGTACCCTGAGCCTGGGTGAGAGAGGATGAGGAGGAGGAGGAGGGCTTGGTCATCCACTCTACCAAGTCTTCGGCATGATGTGGCTCAACATGTCCAGCTGCCGAAAAGAAGGACAAGCGTGTCCCATGGCCATGTGCTGATGACAATGCACCGCGTCCACGACCAGCACTGTTGCCCCCAGACACAGAGCCTGCTTGCCCTCTTTTATTGCCTCCTGACTGTCTGCCTCTCCTTGTTTGCCTTCCAGACATTCTAATAGATGGCCTGCAGGGAGATGGGAAAAAAGCAATAAGGGCTACCTTCAGGTGTCCTTCTCTGTCCCTTGAAACAAGGACTTTCACAGTGAAAGAAACTGACACTGTCCCTACCTAGAGTTTTCTGTCCCTAGAATAAATGTTTTTTTTAATCACAATATAGCACAAGGACAATTAACTCACTGTCCTTACAGGTCCCTGGAAACAAGGACTTGCAGAGTGAAAGAAACTGACACTGTCCCTACCTAGAGTTTTCTGTCCCTAGAATAAATGTTTTTTTTAATCACAATATAGCACAAGGAAAATTAACTCACTGTCCTTACAGGTCCCTGGAAACAAGGACTTGCAGAGTGAAAGAAACTGACACTGTCCCTACCTAGAGTTTTCTGTCCCTAGAATAAATGTTTTTTTTAATCACAATATAGCACAAGGAAAATTAACTCACTGTCCTTACAGGTCCCTGGAAACAAGGACTTGCAGAGTGAAAGAAACTGACACTGTCCCTACCTAGAGTTTTCTGTCCCTAGAATAAATGTTTTTTTTAATCACAATATAGCACAAGGAAAATTAACTCACTGTCCTTACAGGTCCCTGGAAACAAGGACTTGCAGAGTGAAAGAAACTGACACTGTCCCTACCTAGAGTTTTCTGTCCCTAGAATAAATGTTTTTTTTAAGCACAATATAGCACAAGGACAATTAACTCACTGTCCTTACAGGTCCCTGGAAACAAGGACTTGCAGAGTGAAAGAAACTGACACTGTCCCTACCTAGAGTTTTCTGTCCCTAGAATAAATGTTTTTTTTAATCACAATATAGCACAAGGAAAATTAACTCACTGTCCTTACAGGTCCCTGGAAACAAGGACTTGCAGAGTGAAAGAAACTGACACTGTCCCTACCTAGAGTTTTCTGTCCCTAGAATAAATGTTTTTTTTAATCACAATATAGCACAAGGACAATTAACTCACTGTCCTTACAGGTCCCTGGAAACAAGGACTTGCAGAGTGAAAGAAACTGACACTGTCCCTACCTAGAGTTTTCTGTCCCTAGAATAAATGTTTTTTTTAAGCACAATATAGCACAAGGACAATTAACTCACTGTCCTTACAGGTCCCTGGAAACAAGGACTTGCAGAGTGAAAGAAACTGACACTGTCCCTACCTAGAGTTTTCTGTCCCTAGAATAAATGTTTTTTTTAATCACAATATAGCACAAGGAAAATTAACTCACTGTCCTTACAGGTCCCTGGAAACAAGGACTTGCAGAGTGAAAGAAACTGACACTGTCCCTACCTAGAGTTTTCTGTCCCTAGAATAAATGTTTTTTTTAATCACAATATAGCACAAGGACAATTAACTCACTGTCCTTACAGGTCCCTGGAAACAAGGACTTGCAGAGTGAAAGAAACTGACACTGTCCCTACCTAGAGTTTTCTGTCCCTAGAATAAATGTTTTTTTTAAGCACAATATAGCACAAGGACAATTAACTCACTGTCCTTACAGGTCCCTGGAAACAAGGACTTGCAGAGTGAAAGAAACTGACACTGTCCCTACCTAGAGTTTTCTGTCCCTAGAATAAATGTTTTTTTTAATCACAATATAGCACAAGGAAAATTAACTCACTGTCCTTACAGGTCCCTGGAAACAAGGACTTGCAGAGTGAAAGAAACTGACACTGTCCCTACCTAGAGTTTTCTGTCCCTAGAATAAATGTTTTTTTTAATCACAATATAGCACAAGGACAATTAACTCACTGTCCTTACAGGTCCCTGGAAACAAGGACTTGCAGAGTGAAAGAAACTGACACTGTCCCTACCTAGAGTTTTCTGTCCCTAGAATAAATGTTTTTTTTAAGCACAATATAGCACAAGGACAATTAACTCACTGTCCTTACAGGTCCCTGGAAACAAGGACTTGCAGAGTGAAAGAAACTGACACTGTCCCTACCTAGAGTTTTCTGTCCCTAGAATAAATGTTTTTTTTAATCACAATATAGCACAAGGAAAATTAACTCACTGTCCTTACAGGTCCCTGGAAACAAGGACTTGCAGAGTGAAAGAAACTGACACTGTCCCTACCTAGAGTTTTCTGTCCCTAGAATAAATGTTTTTTTTAATCACAATATAGCACAAGGACAATTAACTCACTGTCCTTACAGGTCCCTGGAAACAAGGACTTGCAGAGTGAAAGAAACTGACACTGTCCCTACCTAGAGTTTTCTGTCCCTAGAATAAATGTTTTTTTTAAGCACAATATAGCACAAGGACAATTAACTCACTGTCCTTACAGGTCCCTGGAAACAAGGACTTGCAGAGTGAAAGAAACTGACACTGTCCCTACCTAGAGTTTTCTGTCCCTAGAATAAATGTTTTTTTTAAGCACAATATAGCACAAGGACAATTAACTCACTGTCCTTACAGGTCCCTGGAAACAAGGACTTGCAGAGTGAAAGAAACTGACACTGTCCCTACCTAGAGTTTTCTGTCCCTAGAATAAATGTTTTTTTTAAGCACAATATAGCACAAGGACAATTAACTCACTGTCCTTACAGGTCCCTGGAAACAAGGACTTGCAGAGTGAAAGAAACTGACACTGTCCCTACCTAGAGTTTTCTGTCCCTAGAATAAATGTTTTTTTTAATCACAATATAGCACAAGGAAAATTAACTCACTGTCCTTACAGGTCCCTGGAAACAAGGACTTGCAGAGTGAAAGAAACTGACACTGTCCCTACCTAGAGTTTTCTGTCCCTAGAATAAATGTTTTTTTTAATCACAATATAGCACAAGGACAATTAACTCACTGTCCTTACAGGTCCCTGGAAACAAGGACTTGCAGAGTGAAAGAAACTGACACTGTCCCTACCTAGAGTTTTCTGTCCCTAGAATAAATGTTTTTTTTAAGCACAATATAGCACAAGGACAATTAACTCACTGTCCTTACAGGTCCCTGGAAACAAGGACTTGCAGAGTGAAAGAAACTGACACTGTCCCTACCTAGAGTTTTCTGTCCCTAGAATAATAGGATTTTTATAACAGCTTACCTGTAAAATCCTTTTCTTGGAGTACATCACGGGACACAGAGCGACATAGTCATTACTAATGGGTTATATAGTTACCGTCAGGTGCTGGCACTGGCAACTTCCAAAACCGGAAGTACCCTCCCCTATATAAGCCCCTCCCATCCGGGAGCACCTCAGTTTTGTAGCAAAGCAATAAGTGTCCCCAAAGAGGGGCGGGAGCTCTGTGTCCCGTGATGTACTCCAAGAAAAGGATTTTACAGGTAAGCTGTTATAAAAATCCTATTTTCTTTTTCGTACATCACGGGACACAGAGCGACATAGTCATTACTAATGGGATGTCCTAAAGCAATGCCAAATGAGGGGGGGGGATACACCATATATAAGCTGAGCGCTATCAGACATGAGGATCTTTTGCGGCCTGCAACACACTGCGCCCAAAGGCGACATCCTCCTGACTTCTAACGTCCACCTGGTAGAACCTAGTAAACGTGTGTACCGAAGACCATGTTGCGGCCTTACAGATTTGAGCCAGGGAGGCCTGGTGATGCACTGCCCATGAAGTTCCAACTGCTCTCGTGGAGTGCGCCCTAACTTTGAACGGAGGCGGTCTACTTCTCAAGCTATAGGCTTGTATTATGACCTGTCGAATCCACTTGGCTAAAGTAGATTTTGACGCTGCCTGACCCTTTTTGGGGCCTTCCGGCAGAATGAACAAAGTATCCGTTCTGCGAATCTGAGCAGTGGCTTTTAGATAAGCTTTAACTGCTCTTACTACATCCAAAGAATGCAATAACTTTTCCTCTACCGAAGTAGGCTTGGGGAAAAAAGAAGGAAGAACCACATCTTGGTTCAAATGAAAACTCGATACCACCTTAGGAAGAAAGGCTGGATGAGGACGTAACACTACTCTGTCCTTATGGATAACCAGATATGGCTCCTTACAGGACATAGCTGCTAATTCCGATACTCTTTTAGCCGAACAAATGGCTACTAGAAAAATCAATTTCCTGGTGAGAAGCACTAAGGAAATATGCTGTAATGGTTCAAATGGTTGTTTCTGTAGAACCGACAGAACCAAGTTTAGATCCCATGGACATATGGGAATATTAACCGGAGGACTAATACGCATCACTCCTTGTATAAAGGCTTTGACTAGTGAATGCGAAGCCAAGGGCCTTTGAAAAAATATTGACAAGGCCGAAATCTGACCTTTGATAGTACTCAAGGCAAGCTTCCTATCTACAGCCCATTGTAGGAAGTCCAGAATTCTACCTATTACGTATTTACGTGGATGCCATTTCCTGGCCTCACACCAGGCGATGTACGCCTTCCAGATTCTATAGTAGATCTGCCTGGATACCGGTTTCCTGGCATTGATCATGGTAGACACCACAGCATTAGAGAGCCCTCTCCTTTTTAGAATGTGGGCTTCAATAGCCAGGCCGTCAAACCTAGGGCTGGTAAGGAAGGGTGGTATATCGGTCCCTGCGAAAGCAGGTCCGGACGATGTGGGAGGGTCCAAGGACTCCCCACAGACATTTTTACAATCTCCGCGTACCATGCTCTTCGGGGCCACGCTGGAGCCACCAGAATCACTGGTTTCTTTTCTACCCTGATTCTGCGGAGTAATCGAGGTAACAATTGTGGCGGTGGGAATGCATATATCAGCTTGAACTGATCCCAAGGGAACACTAGGGCATCCGAGCCGCACGCTAGGGGATCCCTTGTCCAAGAGACAAACCTGTCCACTTTCGTGTTGAACCTGGATGCTAGCAGATCTACATCCGGTGTTCCCCACCGCTGACATATTGTCCGGAAAACCTCGGGATGAAGGGACCATTCCCCTGGGCATAATTGTTGGCGACTTAGAAAGTCCGCCTTCCAATTCTCCACCCCTGGAATGAATACCGCAGATATGGCTGGGACATATCTTTCTGCCCATCTCAGGATGTAATTTACTTCCCTTTGGGCTGCACGACTCCTGGTGCCCCCCTGACGATTGATATATGCCACTGCTGTGGCATTGTCTGACAGGGGACCCTTGGAGTTTGGATGTCCATGCTACTAGGGCATACCGGGCTGCTCGTATCTCTAAGAGATTGATGGGCAGGGCCTTTTCCGCATCCGACCATCTGCCCTGGAGAGACCATTGCTCCAGTACTGCTCCCCAGCCTAAAAGGCTGGCATCTGTAGTGACCACCTTCCAAGAAATCGGACTGAAGGATTTCCCTCTTTCCAGATTCCGGGGAACCAACCACCAACGGAGGCTTCTGCGAACGGAAGGGGACAAGGATATTGGTACGTCCAGAGCCTGAACTTTTTTGTTCCAGGCTGACAGTATGGCCCTTTGCAACTTCCTTGAATGGAATTGACCGTAGGGTACTGCTTCGAATGATGCCACCATTTTTCCCAGCAGCCTCATGCATAGGCGTATGGATGGCTGTCTTTTTGAACCCACTAAGTGGATCAAATCTCTCAAAGACGACCCCTTTTCTTGAGGCAAGAAAATTTTTCTCTGGTCTGAATCCAGCCTTAGCCCCAAGTATTCCAGACTTTTGACTGGTTTTAGGGCTGACTTGTCTCGGTTGATAATCCAACCGTGATATTCCAGATACTTGATTGTCTCGTGAACAACCACTTCTAGTTTTTCCACTGAGTGGTCTATCAGCAACAAGTCGTCTAGATATGCCATTATCGTTACACCTCGTGTTCTTAGATTGGCCAATAATGGGGCCAGAATTTTTGTGAACACTCTTGGTGCTGTGGCCAGACCGAAGGGTAAGGCTCTGAACTGAAAATGGCGCCCTTCTATCGCAAAGCGTAGAAATTTCTGGTGGGCTGGAAAGATGGGGATGTGTAAATACGCATCTTTGATGTCGATCGAGGCTAACCATTCCTCCCCTTGTAGGGCAGTGGCTAACGATCGGATCGACTCCATCCGGAAAGTCCTGATATGCAGGAATTTGTTTAGCCCTTTTAGATTTAATATGGGCCTCATGTCCCCGTTTGGCTTCGGAACTGTAAAGAGGTTTGAGTAAAACCCGAACCCCCATTCTTCCAGGGGGACCTCTATAATTACTGCTTGAAGCAATAATTGTTCCAGTGCCAACAGGAGGGATCCTCTCTTCTGGGGATCCCTTGGCACGTTCGACCTTATAAAGCGGGAAGGAGGGGAGTTTTTTAACTCCAATTTGTATCCCAGATTTACTGCGGAGAGCACCCATCTGTCTCGGATCGTGTCCCGCCAGGTCTCTGTGAACAACTGAAGTCTTCCCCCCACCCGATTGGGTGGGGGCAACCCTTCATGCATTTGACTTTGGGGGAGGTTTTGTACCTCTCCTGCTCCAGGGCTTCTTGTTACCCTGCAACTGTCCCTGATTTTTACCTCCGGGATTTGACCGGGGAGGCCGTCGGAACTGTTTCACAGCCGATGTCCTCGGGACTGGAGAAGCCGGCCTCTTAAAAGAGGGACCTCTAACTCTATTTTTGACCGGCAAGAGTGTACTTTTACCGCTGGAAATTCTCTGGATATACTTGTCCAGGTCTTCCCCGAATAAACGCTCCCCATGAAATGGGAAGCTGACCAGCAATTTTTTACAGGGAGCTTCAGCAGACCAGTTTTTGAGCCATAGAAGCCTGCGCATATGTACTATAGACAGCGTAAGGCGGGAGGCCTGATGGATTGAATCCTTTATAGCGTCCACCGCAAAGCATAAGGCTCTAGGTAGATCAGCTAGAGCAAGAGCCTGCTGATCTGGTACGTCCCTTAAGACCTGTTTCAACTGATCCTTCACTGCTTGGCAGACCCCTATAGCTGCCACTGCTGGTTGTGTCACCAATCCTGCTGTAGAAAAAGCAGATTTCAATAAGGACTCCAATTTTTTATCTATTGGGTCCTTGAACATTTGGACATTTTCCACCGGACATGTCAGTGATTTATTCACACAAGAGATGGCTGCGTCCACTGTAGGGACCTTCCATTTTCTGACGAACTTATCCTCCATAGGATAGACCACCGGAAATCTCTTGGGGGGAGTAAATATTTTGTCAGGATGCTCCCAATCCTGGTAAATGAGCCCCTCCAATAAAGGATGGATCGGGAAAGAACAAACAGTCTGGGGAGCTTTTAGCGACCCCAACGAGGAGACAGAAGAGGAGGATGGCTCCGCAAGTGGCATTTTAAATGCTGATCGGACCATATTAGTCAGGGACTGAACCCATAACCTCTCAGCATGTGATGCTGAGAACGGCTCCTCCACTGTTGATTCCTCTACAACCGAATCAACCTCATCCTGATCCCCCTCAGGTAGGTCGACCTCTGTATGGGACTGTTGCTCTGTTAACAGGCACTCTGAGGGAGGAGACGGAGATCGAGCGCTTTTCTCCTGTGACAGGGAAGCAGCAATTAGTGCTGACAATCTCTCTTCCAGCCCTCCCAGAGCTGAGGAAAAAACCTCCTCTGTTACATACACAGGAGCAGGTGAACTGGGGACAGCCACAGTACCAGGTACTCCTGGGGGTGCCCTACGGTCACTAACCTCTGATTCTTCAGGGGAGACTGGTGCAGCCAAAGCATGCCCAAGATCCTCAGAGCCCGATGGAGACCCCCTATTCCTCCTGGAATTTCTAGTCCCGGAGTTTTTAGACGGCATATTCCTAAGCCACAAAGCTGAGGTATTCCAGCCGAAAATACACCAGTTACTGATAATAGTCTAGCATAAATGCTGCTATAATAAACAGTTGGTGTCTACTAATGTGCCTTTCTAGGGGATGCCTGTATCAACCGCTTGCTGTATGCCTTTAAATGTTGTCAGCTCTGTCTCTGTACTTCATAGCCAGCTTACTGCAATAATGTGGCTTTTTAAAACCTGCTGGGACGCCCGCACATGCGCAGAAGCGCTGCGGCGCGCACAGAGCGTCATCCCCCAGGCCCCGCCCCTTTTTCCGGCCACCTCTATATATAGAGGCGCGTGCACGCGCACGCGCGCGGCCACGTGCGCCTCGGCGCTAATTTCAAACATGGAAACCAGGGACAGGAGCCAGGGCCCCCTTTGCCGCAGGCCGGGGGATAGACGAACACTGCAACATGGCAGAGGAAACAGTTTCCTGTAGGAGAACTCACCAGCTGCCTGGACTTTGCTCTCTGAGAAGAAACTAGTCCATATGACAAGAAAAACATTCTACAGCGGCCTCTAGTGGACAAACACAGGTACCGCAGTTTAATATACTAAACATATATAAAAAAACATTCTTTTTTTTTTTTTTTTTCTTGACCACCATTAAAAATTATTACATTTTTTTAGTAGTTACAGGCATGCACAGATATTAGCGGGAATACCGTTAGGTAACAGACAGAAAGACAAATTAGGCTTGGGGGTCCCCCAATAGAACCAAGTTCCTGGGGGCCCCCACTTACCTGTTCCCCGCCGCAGGACTTTGTTTGGTCCACAAAAGCCCAAACTTCACCTATCACGGCAGGCATTGTAATCAAACCTTCAGGGACCGGGTTCCCAAGGATTCCACTCCCCTGGACCTGTATAGCACCCTGCACAGAAAACATCTTGGTCGTGGGTATGACCAGAGCTCTGGATCCCAGGGTCCAGCTCTCCTAAGAGAAGCATTACAGGCAGAACCTTGCTCTTCTCTGCAAGGCCCGGGTACCGACCGTTTAGCTATGAAGCTTTTTTGGTCGGATCCGGAATAGCTTACTGAGGCCCAAAAGAACCTGTACGCAAGCTCAGTGAAAAACACATGTTTCTTCTTGGCCAACACCTTAGACACTGGCAAAAAACTGAGGTGCTCCCGGATGGGAGGGGCTTATATAGGGGAGGGTACTTCCGGTTTTGGAAGTTGCCAGTGCCAGCACCTGACGGTAACTATATAACCCATTAGTAATGACTATGTCGCTCTGTGTCCCGTGATGTACGAAAAAGAAAAATGTTTTTTTTAAGCACAATATAGCACAAGGACAATTAACTCACTGTCCTTACAGGTCCCTGGAAACAAGGACTTGCAGAGTGAAAGAAACTGACACTGTCCCTACCTAGAGTTTTCTGTCCCTAGAATAAATGTTTTTTTTAAGCACACTATAGCAGAAGCACAAAACACACTGACACTCTCCCTACCTATCCTTCTCTTTCCCTAAACTAAAGGAATCCAGGTTAAGCAAGAAAGAAATAACAGTCACTGTCCCTGCCTATGCTACTCTATCCCTGCTCCGGAACACACTACACTAGGCCGCCGTGCTGGCGGCCTTTTATAGTGTGGGGCGTGTACTAAACACCCTCAGCAATAATTGGCCACAGGCATCCTGCCTGTGGCCAATCATTGCTCTCCTCGCTGCCGGCGCTGTGATTGGCCAAGCATGCGGGGTCACAGTGCATGCTTGGCCAATCACAGCGCCTGGATGACACTGCGATGGCGTAGTGCATTGTGGGCCGTTCGCGTCACTCGAATTTGGCGCGAACGGCCCAAATCGTTCGATCTTCGTCGAACGATCGAACAGCCAATGTTCGAGTCGAACGTATGTTCGACTCGAACACGAAGCTCATCCCTATTCACAAGCTCCTCCCGTGTAGTTCTGGGCGGATCCCTCACTTTTCTCATGACCATCCTCACCCCATGAGGTGAAATCTTGCATGGAGCTCCAGACTGTGGACGATTGATGGTTATTTTGTGCTGGGGGGGGGGGTTCAGCAGGGGGGGGGCATGTTTGTACTGGGAGGAGGGGGAATTTATGCTCAGAGGGTAAGCATGCAGATTAGTGCTCAGTTTGGTATATTCATCCTGGGCTCTAGATGACCTTGTCCCGACACTGTATGACATTTGTCTGTGGGACTTCCAGATGAGCTGTTTTTGATGATGCGCCGTTGACCAAGTCACCTATATGTAGGTGAAAATTGAATTTCTTGCTATTAAAGTTGGTTTTATCCAAACTCTCCATAGTGTTGTGTTTCTGTTTTTGTCTTTATATGCATATTTGTTCTCTATATATACAGAGCCAGCAGTAGCTGCTTGGAACCAGTGGAGCACGATACATTTGAAAATTTTAGAGATCTATGGACAACTGGGACCCCAGAGCTAAGGCAAGATTGTAGAGGACAGTGGTCTCCTGGAGGGTCGAGTGTTCCCGCAGGGTGAGATCATGATATCTCCATGAAGAGATCTTAGACCAACTGCAAAGTGAGTTATTTTTATCTGGTCGGTGGATAAGTAGTTGGAGTCGGAGAAGCTCCAGTGTTCAGAGGCAGGCGCAGCTTGATGTTGTAAAGTATACTTGTGGGTCATTATCTACATCAGCAGGGTAAAGGGCTACAATCTGTGCATACTTCCACCTCTACCTTTATGTTGGCTGGGAGGCTCTGGAAACTCACAGGTATATTAACCACTTAAGCCCCGGACCAATACGCAGCGTATGGACCAGGCCCCTTTTTGCGATTCGGCATTTCGTCGCTTTAACTGACAATTGCGCGGTCGTGCGACGTGGCTCCCAAACAAAATTGGCGTCCTTTTTTTTCCCACAAATAGAGCTTTCTTTTGGTGGTATTTGATCACCTCTGCGGTTTTTATTTTTTGCGCTATAAACAAAAATAAAGCGACAATTTTGAAAAAAATTATATATTTTTAACTTTTTGCTATAATAAATATCTCCAAAAAATATATAAAAAAAACACGTTTTTCCCTCAGTTTAGGCCGATACGTATTCTTCTACATATTTTTGGTAAAAAAAATCACAATCGGCGTTTATTGATTGGTTTGCGCAAAAGTTATAGCGTTTACAAAATAGGGGGCAGTTTTATGGCATTTTTATAAAAAAAAATTTTTTTACTAGTAATTGCGGCGACCAGCGATTTTTATCGTGACTGCGACATTATGGCGGACACATCGGACACTTTTGACACTATTTTGGGACCATTGTCATTTTTACAGCGATCAGTGCTATAAAAATGCACTGGTTACTGTAAAAATGACACTGGCAGTGAAGGGGTTAACCAGGAGGGGGCGCTGTAGGGGTTAAGTGTGCCCTGATTTGTGTTTCTTACTGTGGGGGAGGGCGTGGCTTAGCGTGTGACGTCACTGATCGTCGTTCCCTATTACAGGGAACAGACGATCAGTGACAGGCACACTAGGAAGTATGGGGAGAGGTTTGTTTACACTTACCTCTCCCCGTTCTTCCTCTCTGTGACCTGATCGCGGGACACCAGCGGCGATCGTGTCCGCTGTTCCTGCCGGGGCGGTCATGGAGAAGAGGACCGGGGAGAGGTAAGTGTAAACAAACCTCTCCCCCGTGCTTCCTAGTGTGCCTGTCACTGATCGTCTGTTCCCTGTAATAGGGAACGACGATCAGTGACGTCACACGCTAAGCCAAGCCCCCCCACAGTAAGAAACACAAATCAGGGCACACTTAACCCCTACAGAGCTCGCGACCCACGACTGGGCTCTTAAAGGGGACGTACCTGTACGCCCATGTGCCCAGCCATGCCATTTTGCCAACGTACATCGGCGTGCGGCGGTCCTCAAGTGGTTAAAAACAAAAAAGTTATGTTGGAGATGAAGTAGAAAATATTCCCTACAATTATTTAAGTTGTAAAAAGGGCAGCCATTGTTCCCCTAATTGGGGTCTCTATAAAAGGGTATCATTGTTCATTTAAGACTAGCATCACGGTCAGGGGTCAGGCTCGGAGACCAGTAGTTACAGTATAGCAGTAGAGAGGCTCCCACTGACCAGCAGGATAAGTACACAAGCAGGTCACCCTGGTGGATGACGTGGGTGGGCTCACCTGAGGTGCGGGGTCTAAGCACAAGCCGGTATTCACCAGAGCCCCTGATGGTGGAGATGGCATTTGCTGTGTATTGGTACCAGATTGCGGTCCTTAAAGGAGAAGTCCAGCCTGAGGTTTTTTTTTAGGCTGGGCTTCTTCTAAGGGTCACAGGAGTGCAATTTGATCCGCTGTGACCCGTATTCAGCGGAGAGCTGTTTGAAGTCCGCTCTCCGCTGACGTCACTGAAATCAGTCGAGGCAGCGTGTCATCCCGACTTAGGAAGTCTGGATCCGCCAGCTGCCTTGACTGATGGCAGTCTCAGCATCTCAGCGAGCCGCTCAGACGGCCGTTCGACACCCCTCCCCAGCTTAGCGCTCCAATGAGCTTGGAGGAGCAGAGCAGGAGAGCTGCTGACTGACAGTCAGCAGCTCTCCGCTCGGGGAGGTGAGAGAACCAAGCCATCGGCGATGTTCGGTGGCTCGGTTCTTAGTGCAGAGACGCCGGGGGACAGCTGCAGCATTGGTCTGATGCTGCAACCACCTAGGTAAGTATGAAAACCCCCCCCCAAAAAAAAAGAACATACTTCTCTATTAAGATTGCCCCACCAGGAGGTGATCAAGCCAGGGTCCGGTATCAGATATAGCAGGTAGAGATCAAGCAGAAGCGTAGTCAAGGAATAAGCCAAAGGTCAGTAACAAGTGCTAGTGAAGAAGTGAAGATATGGACGACAGCAGGAGAGACAAGAATGAGATATTGGCTGGAGAGAGAGCACAATAATCTGGCAAACAGGAAGTGCAAAAACATGGCTTATATAGCAAGTTCATGGGAGGAGCAAAGATTTTAAAGTCTAGGAGAAACAAGGTTCAAGGCAGGATCATTCAAGGAATTGTCCAGGTAGCTGTGCAGCATTTCAGGTGACCTTTTAGGCATTCTATACTGTAGGCGATAATAAACACAATAACCAACACAACTGGAAAAAATATATTGGTTACATAGTTAGGTTAACTGCGGGCGAGCGGCGGCTGTAGGCAAAGAGATCTACCGGTACATCGCTGCATACTTCCAGGTTTAGGGTTACATACCTTACATACCGAGTGCAGGGTTCAAGGATGTAATATGTAAGAGTGCAGAGTTTAGGGGTGCACTGCGTACAGAGTGCAGAGTTCAGGGGTGTGCTACGTAAAGAGTGCAGAGTTCAGGGGTGTGCTATGTACAGGATGCAGGGGTTCAAGGGTGTGCTATGTACAGAGTGCAGAGCTCAGGGGTGTGCTGTGTACAGAGTTCAGAGTTCAGTTGTGCGCTATGTACAGAGTGCAGAGCTCAGGGGTGTGCTGTGTACAGAGTGCAGAGTTCAGGAGTGTGCTACAGTATGTACAGAGTTCAGGGGTGTGCTATGTACAGAGTGCAGAGTTCAGGGGTGTTTTACATACAGAGTGCAGAGTTCAGGGGTGTGCTACTTACAGAGTGCAGAGCTCAGGGGTGTGCTATGTACAGGGTGCAGAGTTCAGAGGCGTGCTATGTACAGAGTGCAGAGCACAGGGGTGCGCTGTGTACAGAGTGCAGAGTTCAGGGGTGTATTACATACAGAATTCAGAGTTCAGGGGTGTACTACGTACAGAGTGCAGAGCTCAGGGGTATGCTACATACAGAGTGCAGAGGTCAGGGGTGTGCTGTTTACAGAGTGCAGAGTTCAGGGGTGTGCTGTGTACAGAGTGCAGAGTTCAAGGGTGTGCTATGTACAGAGTGCAGAGTTCAGGGGTGTGCTACGTACAGAGTGCAGAGTTCAGGGGTGTGCTACGTACAGAATGCAGAGCTCAGGGGTGTGCTGTTTACAGAGTGCAGAGTTCAGGGGTGTGCTGTGTACAGAGTGCAGAGTTCAAGGGTGTTCTATGTACAGAGTGCAGAGTTCAGGGGTGTGCTACATACAGAGTGCAGAGTTCAGGGGTGTGCTACGTACAGAATGCAGAGTTCAGGGGTGTGCTACGTACAGAGTACTGGGTTCAGGGGTGTGATATGTAAAGAGTGCAGAGTTCAGGGGTGTGTTACATACAGAGTGAAGAGTTCAGGGGTGCGCTGTGTAGAGAGTGCAGAGTTCAAGTGTGTGCTATGTACAGAGTGCAGAGTTCAGGGGTGTGCTACAGTATGTACAGAGTTCAAGGGTGTGCTATGTACAGAGTGCAGAGTTCAGGGGCGTGCTACTTACAGAGTGCAGAGCTCAGGGTTGTGCTATGTCAGAGTGCAGAGCTCAGGGGTGTGCTGTGTACAGAGTGCAGAGTTCAGGGGTGCGCTGTGTAGAGAGTGCAGAGTTCAAGGGTGTGCTATGTACAGAGTGCAGAGTTCAGGGGTGTGCTATGTACAAAGTGCAGAGTTCCGGGGTGTGCTGCGTACAGAATGCAGAGCTCAGGGGAGCGCTGTGTAGAGAGTGCAGAGTTCAAGGGTGTGCTATGTACAGAGTGCAGAGTTCAGGGGTGCGCTGTGTAGAGAGTGCAAAGTTCAGGGCTGTGCTACGTACAGAGTGCAGAGTTCAGGGTGTATTATTATTATTATTATTATTATACAGGATTTATATAGCGCCAACAGTTTACGCAGCACTTTACAATATAAAAGGGAGGCAATACAGTTATAATACAATAAAATACAAGAGGATTAAGAGGGCCCTGCTCAGAAGAGCTTACATTCTAATAGAATTATTATATACAGAATGCAGAGTTCAGGAGTGTGCTACATAAAGAGTGCAGGGTTTAGGGGTGTGCTATGCAGCAGGGTTCTGGCTGAAAAAAAGCCAAGGGCTTGCGAGGGCCACATGAAATGGCCTTTTTTTTTCCCCCGGACTGAATCCCATTAGAGGTCGGTGGGTGTAGGCTGGTCTATAGAAATACAACTAAAAAACTGACAGGTGGACCTGATCGGACCTGTATAAACATACACTATTGAAGATGTGTCCCTGATTCGTAGACACGCCCACTTTTTATCACACCAAGTATTGATGTTGTCTAAGAGCGGACACCATCGGAAGTCAAGTCCTATCTCTGTTCCTACCTGGACGCAGGGCTGTTTGAAGGAATTTGGGGGCCCCAAGAAAAATGGACATGGAGAGCCCCCCAACACCCCCCCCCCCCCCCCCCCCCGCACTCACGCAAAGCCTACAGGAACCACAGCATAGCGATACAGTTTAAGCTCACCCACACTTTATATAAATAAAAAAGGTTTACAGTGCAAATACTGCTGTTGCATATAATCCAACATACTTAAAACACATAGACACTCACATTAACATTAAGATGCTGTTTAGGACTGTTTATGGACAGTGGGATGGACAGGGGGACCGTGGGATGGACAGGGGGACAGTGGGAAGGACAGGGGGCCGTGGGATGGACAGGGGGACCGTGGGATGGACAGGGGGACAGTGGGATGGACAGTGGGACGGACAGGGGGACCGTGGATTGGACAGGGGGACCGTGGGATGGACAGGGGGTCCGTGGGATGGACAGAGGGACAGTGGGATGGACAGGGGGACAGTGGGATGGACAGGGGAACCATGGGTTGGACAGGGGGGCCGTGGGATGGACAGGGGGACCGTGGGATGGACAGGGGGACAGTGGGATGGACAGGGGGACAGTGGGAAGGACAGGGGGACCGTGGGATGGACAGGGGGACCGTGGGATGGACAGGGGGACAGTGGGATGGACAGGGGGACCGTGGATTGGACAGGGGGACCGTGGGATGGACAGGGGGACCGTGGGATGGACAGAGGGACAGTGAGATGGACAGGGGACAGTGGGATGGACAGGGGAACCGTGGGTTGGACAGGGGGACCGTGGGATGGACAGGGGGACCGTGGGATGGATAGTGGGACAGTGGGATGGACAGGGGGACCGTGGGTTGGATAGGGGGACCGTGGGATGGACAGGGGGACGCCGCACTGTAATATCCACATCATCTCCCCCCCTGTAATGTCCACATCTCCCCCTGTAATGTCCATACCTCCCCACACCTTACCTCGGCCGCTGCCGCCGGGTGTACCAAGATGGCCGCCTAGGGTGACCATATTTCCAAACTTATATTCAGGGACACCCTCCCTTCCCAAAAATCAGCTTGTGCTGTAACGAATCACAGCACAGTGATTGGACACAAGAGGCGGGATTTATGATTTCTCCAATCACAAGCAGGGGGCGAGATTGTGCTCCTCCAGGCATTCCCGGCCAGGACAAGTACTGTCAGTGAGTAAAGTGGTGATGTGGCGGCCTTTTTTGGGGGAATCAGATTGGCCCGGGGGGTGGGTGTGTCAGTTTCATTCTGGGACACTGTATTGTCCTGGAATGAATGTGCCCGGGACAGACCTGCAAAATGCGGGACTGTCCTGGGCAATCCGGGACACGTGGTCACCCTATGGCCGCCGTCCGGGGCTATTCCGAAGCCGCGGCCTTTCCTATGGCCGCAATCCGCGGATCGGCTGAGGGCGGAAATCCAGGACAGTGACAGGCAGCAGGCAGGCACCCTAGGGCTGGGGCCCCAGGCCAGCTCGGGGCCCCAAGCAATTGCTTGTTTTGCCTGTCCTGTTCCGACGGCCCTGCCTGGACGGAGAGTCCTTCCTTGTCTCATGGTGCTAATGGCCCCGAAAACAAAGTCGGAACACATAATGGTAATTGGAATAAATAATTATCATCTGATGTGAAGGTAATAATATTGATTGGGGGGGGGGGGGATCTCGGGGCGTTAAATATTCATTAATAAACTCTAACTGGAAGCCGGCTTATGAATGTCTCCTCCAACATGCAATGCTGTTTAGGAGAATGGAAATTTTTTAATATCTGTCATTTAATAATGAACAAATTCCAATAAAATGCGGATCACACAATATTTATTCACCAATTTACTAAAGATATATTGTGCCAATTAGTTCCCCGATCTGAAGAGAATCTCATTAGCCGAGAAGCTGGCAGAGTTCTCTTGTTCCGTCCGGGAAGGAGAGCCGCTCACACCTCACGTTCTCCCCGTGTGATGTCTACAGGAAGGATTTTATAATCAGAGTTCAATGAGAACCCAACTGGAAAATGGTGTCGGGATGAAGGAGAACTCCAACTTTATCCAGCTAAAGGCTGGAGAATCTCTCTACTAAGATCACCAGTGACTGATCACTAAGGAGAGCCAACGATCTCCTAACAGATCGAAAACAAATATCTCACTACTCTGTAAACTAGGGGCCTTCAAACGTTCTAAACAAAGGGCCAGTTTACAGACTTTAGACGGGCCGGACTGTGGCCAGAGGGAGTAGAAAATGTCCTGCCGTCAGTAACAATGCCCCATCATTGGTGTCAGTGGGAGGAATAGTGCCCCATCAATGGTGTCAGTGGGAGGAATAGTGTCCCATCATTGGTGTCAGTGGGAGGAATAGTGCCTTATCATTGGTGTCAGTGGGAGGAATAGTGTCCCATCATTGGTGTCAGTGGGAGGAATAGTGCCCCATCATTGGTGTCAGTGGGAGGAATAGTGCCACATCATTGGTGTCAGTGGGAGGAATAGTGCCCCATCATTGGTATCAGTGGGAGGAATAGTGCCCCATCATTGGTGTCAGTGGGAGGAATAGTGCCCCATCATTGGTATCAGTGGGAGGAATAGTGTCCCATCATTGGTGTCAGTGGGAGGAATAGTGTCCCATCATTGGTATCAGTGGGAGGAATAGTGTCCCATCATTGGTGTCAGTGGGAGGAATAGTGCCCCGCCCATCATTGGAGCACAGGTGTGTCAGGAGGAAGGTGCCTCTGATGCTGCTCTGTGAGAGGGGAGTGGTGGTGAAATCTATCCCAGCTCCCTGGCCCCCTTTCTGGGGAGGCCATGGAGGCCAGCAGGGCGTCTCCTGCTGGAGGCTCCCAGCCATCTCCTGGGCCATCAGGTGAACTTCCTGCCTCTGCACAAGCCGATCTCTCTGCCCCTGGTGAGGATGAAGGCTCGGAGGCCATTCGGGAGCGAGTGGTGGCCGGGATTAAGGTCCTGAATAGGGAGAGAGACAAGCTGTACAAGCTGAGAGCGGAGTTGAAGCGCCTGCGAAAGCAACGTGAGGGCTTACACAGCCAGAAACGGGGATCCATGGATCCGGAAATCCAGCTGGCCAAGGTCCGTGTGGATCATCAGGAGACCATCGTGGCCATGATGGAAGGCAGAGATGGGCCCTTTAAAGAAAAATTTTGTAACGACAAAAGGTTTGGAAGGGTGACAAAGATGGAGGTGGAGGAGGAGGAGACCCCCAGTTCTGACCCCCTGCCCCCCCAGGGAGAGGTAAGCAGCCCCAGGCCTTCCCAAGATTCAGGAGGTATGCTGAGGGCCATCCAGGTAATGGAGTCTCCTATGCGGGGGGATCAGATGGTGTTTAACGAGGAAGACATTACTGATGATGTACCTGATAAAGTGAAGCCTGCTAAGTCCCATGTTGTGGATAAAACTGTTTTTGTACCATCTAGCATCATGACTGACAATGTGCCTAATGACAATCAGGCTGCTAGTCCTGTATGCAGCAATGTTGTGCCTGCTTAGGCTGCAATGCAGCAAGAGTTACATTTAAAAAATTTCATTTCTGTGGATGGACTGCAAGTGTCAGAACAGCCCATTAACCCTTCTTTGGCTGAGTCCAAAGCTGTTTGCCCCACTGCTGCTGAGGACTCTACAGTGCAGCATCAGGAGACAGCTGGTATTGCAGCAACTGTGACTATTCCTGATGGGAATTTGAATAGTTCTGTGACTGATAACAATCACCCCAGTACCAGTGTGATGAACAATCCTGCAACAGATCCTGCCATTTCAGTTCATACAGTTGATAATAATAATAATATACAGAGTGATGTGGCTTCAGTGTCAGCCCTTGGCCCTGATAAACCTACTTTTGCACAGGTGGCACACTCTGCTCCTGGTAGTCCCGCTCCCAAGCGGGGTTTTCCACTGCAAGCTGCCACCTTGAGCACCCCAAGATCTGGTCTTGGGTCTCTGGCTTCTGCTGGGGGTCCAAGACGTAATGTAGTTATCCTGAAATGGGAAGGTGGTGCCATCCCTCCAGCACGGCGTGCAGTGGTGGACTTGATATTGGAGATGGGTTTTGGTGCAAATGACCTGTATGCCTTTATACACGTAGCTGGGACAAGGGACTATACGGTTAGTTTCACCAGGCCAGAGGGTCTTGACCTGTTCTGGGAGCGATATGAGGCTCGGTGCAGGTCAAGACCTGAATGGGAAGGTCTGGTCCCAGTTGCGGTTTCTCAGAGGTCAACAGTAAAAGAAATAACCATTATCCTGACCAATGAGAGTGTTCCTGCTCGGGATCTAGAGGTCTGGTTAAGGAACTATGGGGAAGTTTTGACCAAACCTAATAAAATCCATGATGAGCGTAACATCTGGACTGGGGGATGGTCGGTAACAGTCAGGTTGGCCAGGGATGGGAATGTTGTCCGTCACTTGCCCTCCTCAGCTTTCATAGGGAGGGATAGGATGACTGTTTTCTACCCTGGTCAGCCGAAGCTGTGTCACCGCTGTGGAGAAAAGGGGCACTTGAGCTCCTCCTGTTCAGCCTTGATGTGTTCAGTGTGTCGGGGGCAGGGTCATATGGCTAAGGACTGCACTAAGATGATCAGGTGCAATCTGTGCCTGCGCCTTGGCCACCCCTACAGCAGATGTCCTGAAGCCTGGCACAATATGGAGAAGGAGGTAGTAGAGGACATGTCAAGGCTGGACAGGATGGAGGGTGAGACCCCTGGTGTACCATCCTCCTCTGCGGTGACCCCCTCCCCTGGTCCTGCTCAGGATCCCTCTCCAGTTCCTGTGGCCACCCCTCCTGTGTCTGTAAGTACTCCTTCTGTTTTTGTCTCTGTGTCCCCCCAGCCTACTGTACCCTCTCCTCTTGTGTCGGAACCTTCCAAGTCTGTGCCCCCCGAGTCTGTTACCCCCCAGGAGTCTACCCCTCCTGAGTCTGACTTAAAGGGATCACCCCCCCCCACCAGCGTGTACTAAAAAGGGCGCCCCTTCCTCTGTAAAGAAGTCTTGTGGAAAGACTTTAAAGAAAAAAATAAGAGATGAGGGCATCTCTGAGGCTGACCTGTGGTACCTGGAGGAGAGAAGGAAGGTTGGGAGGTGGAAGAGGCAGGCGGTGAGGACGGAACGGGGACGGGAAGCTCCGGTTCCTGTCTCCAGCCGTCATAGGTCCTCCAAGTGGGATATTTCTTCATCTGGAGCTTCTTCTGAAAGAAGTTCCGATTCTGAAATGGACTTTGAGGCGGCCTCTAGAAAGAGAGAGGCTTCTGGTGATGAGCAGCAGAGGGGAGGTATGGTCCATCTTACTGGTCTCTTGCGGCCGAGCCTTACGGCGGTGTGGCGGTGTTGTTTAAAACCGGCATGGTAACTGTCCGGCGGGTTATTGAGGTGGAGATTGGGAGATGTATGGTCTTAGACGTCCTTGTGGGAGGGCAGGACCTGCGCCTAATCAATGTTTATGGGCCGCACACAAAGTGGGACAGGAAATGCCTTTTTACAAGGATCAAGCCATTTCTTTTTACATCCCGGCAAGTGGTCTTTGGAGGTGACTTTAATACAATAACTAGGCCCAAGGACAGGAAGGACTTCAAGGACAGGCTGGGATATGATAGCGTTTTTTTAAATAGTATGGTTAGGGATGCTGGTCTTGTGGATGTGCACATTAAGCACCTCCCAGATGACACCGGGTTCACTTTTCATCGTGGTAATAGTCAGAGTAGGATAGATAGGTTTTTTTTGAAGGAGGCCTCTGCTTTCTCGCCCCCAGTGGTGCAGGCAGTAGAGTTCTCTGATCACTGTATGCTATCTGTGGTACTGAATGCTTCAGACGCCCCTCAGAGGGGCAAGGGCATCTGGAGATTAAATTCGACACTACTCAAGGAAGAACATGTTAGACAATCCTTTGAGGAATTCTTTCAGGCACAGGTGACCATCCTGGACTTTTGTAGCAGCAAGGCTGAGTGGTGGGAGCTGACCAAAAAGAGGATCGCTGGATTCTTCAGGGGCCTAGCCAATAGAAATCAGTTTAATAAATACATGACCTACCAACGTTTACGGAGGAAGCTGGATATTCTTGTTTCGAGAGGAGGAGATCCTGGGGCAATCTCCGAAGTGAAACTCCTTCTCAGGAAGTGTCAATATGACCGGCATGCCTCTTTGGTTCTGGAGAGGGACTATGGGAAGTACCACTCGCCTGACCCTTACCAGAACTGCAAACAAGGTGTAGCTGTTAAAACGGTCGTTGGCCTTAAGGACAGTACAGGTTCCTTGACAAAGTCCAGGTCAGGGATTCTGGAGGTCGTGAGGTCCTTTTATGCCGACCTTCTTGGGAGGAAAGAGCTTGATCGTGACAAGATGGAAAGCTTTTTGGACTCTACTCCAGGTCTAAATGGTGGAGATGTTCCATTGATGAATTTGACAGAGGAGATCACAGTCGAAGAGGTGATGAGGGCAATTGAACAGCTTGCCATCAAAAAGTCGCCTGGACCGGATGGCTTGACGGCTGAGTTTTACAAAGCCTTTAAGTCTATTCTGGCCCCGCATTTGGTAGAGGTTTTTAACAGTTGCCTTGCTGAGGGGGTGCTTTCCCCTTCCATGAGGCACTCGGCTGTGATTCTTCTTTCAAAGGGTAAAGATCCTTCGATGATTGAGAATTGGCGCCCCATCAGCCTTCTTAATGTCGATAGAAAGATACTGGCAAAGATATTTTTCTGGCGCCTATCGTCAGTGGCAGAGTCTTTGCTTTCTCGCCATCAGCACTGTTCGGTCCAGGGTAGGAGCACCTTCTCAGCGGTTTTAGCTGTCCGGGAGGCCTTGGAGCAGTGCAGGGCTGCAGGCTGGGGAAAGTATTTGCTGACATTGGATCAGGCAAAGGCTTTTGATCGTGTTAACCATGAGTACCTGTGGTTGCTCCTTAGTAAGTACGGTCTGCCGGGTGGTTTTGTCGATTGGCTGAAAGTCTTGTATAAGGGGGCAGAAAGCTTCCCTCTTGTTAATGGTTGGGTTGGACAGTCCTTTGGGGTTGGCTCCGGGGTGCGCCAGGATTGTCCCCTGAGTCCCCTGCTCTATGTGTTTGCAATCGACCCCTTCATCAGGAGGCTAGAGAGCGGCATGTTGTGTGGGGTACCAGTGGGGCTCCCGGGTGAGCCGCCATTGAGGGTTGTTGCCTATGCGGATGATGTGTCGGTGATTGTCACTGGGACGGATGAAGCGGAGGAGGTGGTCTCTCTGACATCACGGTATTCTGAAGCATCAGGCTCCAAGATCAATCAGGAAAAGACTGAAGTTTTCTGGATGGGAAAGGATGGTGAGGGTTTTGATCTCCCGGACACCTTTCCAGTGCCCCAGGAAAGAATTAAGATACTAGGCATTGAATTTGGACCCGGCGATTATGGCCTCAAAAACTGGGAAGGCAGACTGGAAATTGCCAATACTAAGGTGGTCAGCTGGAAGAGATGGAAGTTATCTATGAGGGAAAGGGTTGATCTGATTAAGACTTACCTGATTCCGATCTTCTTGTATGTCAGCTTTGTCTGCATCTTGCCAGTGTCTCTCTATGCTAGGGTCAGTAGTGTGTTCTTCCAGATGCTGTGGGGGAACAGACTGAACCCCATCAAGAGGAATGTCACCTACCTATCCAGGAGGGAGGGTGGCTTAGGTATGGTCAACCCAGTTCTTTTCTTTTCACTGCTATTTCTAAAGTTTAACATTGGTAATATGCTTGCAGTGGAACCTCCTGGATGGGTAGGCATATTTAGATCTTGGTTTAGGCCTTTTCTACGACTTTGGGAAGAAGGTGGCCAAGTGAAGAATCGCAGGGGTCATCGTGGTCAGCTACCAGCCTATGTCGCTCCGTGCCTGAAGTTACTGCGGCAGTGGCGATTGTCGGCTGATGATCTCAGATCGGTTCCAAGGAAAGTCCTTATGAGTCGAGTCTTGAGCGAAGTCTTTCATGACCCACTGGCCTTAAGGGATTGCCCGGGCCCAGTTTTGAGGGCGGGGTTAAGACTGATTAATTTGGATAGAGTACCCCCTAAATTTAGGGATCTGGCCTGGTTGTGCTTCCATGGGAAGCTCTATGTTCGGGGCAATTTGAAATTCCGCAGTGGGATGGATCGTAGCTGTCCTCGGGGGGAGTGTGCAGATGAGGAGGAGACTATGGACCATTTTCTGCTTCATTGCCCTTTTAACATAGAGGTGTACAAACAGGTGGGGCGGGCCCTCGGTGTCCCTTTCCTCTCCAGGCTGGGTTATGCTGAGTGGGTGTAAGGAGCATTCAATACCGGTGGAGTTTTTTGTTTGGATACACTTTTTTTAGTTAGCCTAGTAGTCCGTTATTTCACCTGGAATGCACGGTGTCAGGTCAGCATTCGACAAAAACTCCTTCCTGTTGAGGTGGTGGTGTGTGACATTTTGCATGAGGTGGGGAAGATTCGGGAGCTTGAGAGAGACAAGCGGGGTCAGGGGGCTTGGTTGAAGGCGTGGAGGGGTTTCAAGCCTCCCTGACTGCCAGGAGTCTCTTTCCCGGGTGTGGCTGTCTGTCTCTTATCACCCTAGATTATCAGTATTTTTGATGAATTTTTGATAAATGGCTGCGTACATAGGTGATGGGTTGTGCCTCTTAGGCCCTCTCTGCTGCTTTATGTAGATAGTTTTCTAGGGATGTTTTGGTAGTGGATTATGTATATATTGTATATATTCTGAACATGGATGTGTATTCCTTTGTTTTCTGTTGAAGTTTTGTACTATGGTTTTGTTTTTTACTTTTGTATAAAAATTGGTTGCTTGATTCTTTTCAATAAAAGATCAATAGTGTCCTATCATTGGTATCAGTGGGGGGAATAGTGTCCTATCATTGGTATCAGTGGGAGAATAGTGTCCTATCATTGGTGTCAGTGGGAGGAATAGTGTCCCACCATTGGTATCAGTGGGAGGAATAGTGTCCCATCATTGGTATCAGTGGGAGGAATAGTGTCCCATCATTGGTGTCAGTGGGAGGAATAGTGTCCCACCATTGGTATCAGTGGGAGGAATAGTGTCCCATCATTGGTGTCAGTGGGAGGAATAGTGTCCCATCATCGGTGTCAGATTTTTATGTGGGTAAAGTCTTGGAATTTTGTATTTTTTTCTTGAAACTTTCAATAGAACTTATTGGAAAAGAAAAAAGAAAACAACTGCAGCCATCACATCTAAGACTTGGTAAGCTGCAATATAATAAATGATTGTTTTTTTTGTTTTTTTTTATTATTATTGTTATTATTTTTTTTTGGGGGGGGGTTACCTCTTTAAAGGGTAAGTTCACCTTTTGTACACTTTTTTTTTCTAAATCCCAGCCCCCCTATGCACCAATATAGCATTTGTGTTTTTTTTTTTTTTTGCAAAAATATCAAAGCTTTCCATTAAATCTACAGTCACTTACTTTTTTTGTCCTAATCCATGTTTCCAGACGTTTCAATTAGTAACGTTTTACTTCCTTATAGACTGTAGGACATGACACAGGAAGGAGTTGACCAGCTGACCTCATTAGCACACACCCTGCATCATCCACCCTCCCATTCCCAGGTGCACGTTTTTTAAATGAAATACAATCAATCAGTGATCACCCTTCTCACTAAATACACAATCAGATCTCATAGTGTATGGCCATCTTTATACAAGTACACAGGAGGGAGTGGACAGGAACACTCAGCTGTCAAGCCCCGTTATCAACTCTGCATAGCGGGAACTCACACTCCCACATGCGTTTTTTTTTCTTTTTTTTAGCGAGGAGGGGGAGGGAGGTTTAGAGCATTTTCACTCCTTACACATAGGGCAGCCCATCCACCTGAATGGACCGCCCTTCACTCAGCAATCGCCCCCAATGAAGCTTCAGAACTTTTTTTTCTAAAGCCCTGTACACACAATCGGATTTCCGATGGAATAAAATCCGATGGATTTTTCCATCGGATTTCCGGTGAAGCTGTCTTCCATCAGTCTTGCCTACACACCATCACAGTCAAAAATCCGTCCGTTCCAAACGCCGTGACGTAAAACACTCACGACGAGCCGAGAAAAATGAAGTTCAATGCTTCTGAGCATGCGTCGACTTGATTCTGAGCATGCGTGGGTTATTTCTCCGATGGAGTTCCACACAGACGATCGGAATTTGCTATTGTTTTTTTTTTCCCATCGGATAAATTTAAAACATGTTCTATTTTTTAATCACCGGTGGAAAAAAGACCGATGGGGCCCACACACGATCGGTTTGTCCGATGAAAAAAGTCCATCGGACTGTTTTCATTGGTAAAACCGATCGTGTGTACAGGGCTTTAGAGTAGAGCTTGGCGCGTTTTTTTTACTGCGATTTTTGGTGCAGCGCATTTCTGAAATGCAAGGAAACGCACAGATGTGAATGGAGCCTCGTTGTTTCACTTTCACTTTCAGGCCCCATTCTTATATATAGCATAGTGGGAGCGAACGTTTTGTGTGCCTCGTTTTTCCTGTGACACGCATTGGGCAGCCCGTTGATTTCAATTGGCTGCGCTACATGTGGTTAATGGGACATTTTGGCGTTTTGTGGGTTGCGTGTTTTTTTTTTTTTTTTACTGTACGTTTTGCAGCATTTGACCCCCGTTTTTTTTTCACATGGCAAAATGTGTGTTTGCTTCTGAGTTTGGTGTGCCGTTAACAAATATTGGCATTAAAAGTAATTACACAATCAGATTGTATAGGGTATGGTCATCTTTATACACAAGATGGCCATACCTTATACAATCTAAATTGTGTATTTAGTGAGAAGGGTGATCACTGATTGATTGCATCTCATTTAAAAAAAAAAGTGCAGCTGGGAATGGGAGGGTGGATGATGCAAAGGGGTGTGCTAATGAGGTCAGCTGGTCAATTCCTTCCTGTGTCATGACCTAAAGTCTGATCAGGAAGAAGACATTACGAATGGAAACATCTGGAATCATGGATGAGGACAGTAAGGTACACGTGTCTGTAGATTTCATGGAAACTTCTGGAAACATGGATTAGGACAAGAAAAGTAAGTGACTGTAGATTTAATGGAAAGCTTTGATATTTTTGCAAAAAAAAAAGTACATGAATGCTATATTGGTGCATAGGGGAGCTGGAATTTAGGGGGGGGGGGGAAACGTACCCTTTAACCACTTCAGCCCCGGAAGAATTGGCTGCCCAATGACCGGGGCCCTTTTTGCGATTCGGCACTGCGTCGCTTTAACTGACAATTGCGCGGCCGTGCGACGTGGCTCCCAAACAAAATTGACGTCCTTTTTTCCCCACAAATAGAGCTTTCTTTTGGTGGTATTTGATCACCTCTGTGGTTTTTATTTTTTTGCGCTATAAACAAAAATAGAGCGACAATTTAAAAAAAATATATATATTTTTTACTTTTTGCTATAATAAATATCCCCCCAAAAATATATAAAAAAAAACACTTTTTTTCTCAGTTTAGGCCGTTACATTTTTTTCTACATATTTTCGTGGTTAAAAAAAAAATCGCAATCAGCGTTTATTGATTGGTTTGCGCAAAAGTTATAGCGTCTACAAAATAGGGAATAGTTTTATGGCATTTTTATTATTATAACTTTTTTTACTGGTAATGGCGGCGATACATTACGGCGGACATATCGGACACTTTTGACGATATTTTGGGACCATTGACATTTTCACAGCGATCAGTGCTATAAAAATGCACTGATCGTAAATGACACTGGCAGGGAAGGAGGTTAACACTAGGGGGCGAGGAAGGGGTTAAGTGTGTCCTAGGGAGTGATTCTAACTGTGGGGGGGCTGGGCTACGAGTGACATGACAGCGATCACTGCTCCCGATGACAGGGAGAAGACGATCACTGTCCTGTCACTAGGCAGAACCAGGGCCGCCATCAGGAAATTTGGGGCCCCTTACACAGCTTCAGTCATGGGCCCCCTGGAGCAGAGGAGAACCAGGGGGAGGGGGGTGCTGCCACCACAAATTGAGACGCGGGGGGGGGGGCTGCCGCAAATTGAGAAGCGAGGGGTGCTGCCGCCGCGAATTGTTAAGGCTTTGGGTGCTGATGAACACAAAAAACAACAACAAAAGAACAAAAAAAAAGGGGGTTGCTATCCGGGGGTCCTGGGGACCTCTGAGCCCCTTACAAAAAATAAAATAAAAAAATTATAAAAATAAAAAATAAATAATAATTTTTATTAAAGAAAAACAAAAAAAGGAGGTTGCCATCCGGGGCCCTGGGGACCTCTGGGCCCCTTACAAAAAAAATAATAATAATAAAAAAAAAAAATAATGAAAAAAAAAAAAAAATGTAATATTTTTTTTATAAAAAATAAATAAAATTATAAAAAAAATAAAGAAAAGGGGGGTTGACATTCGGGGCCCTGGGGACCTCTGGGCCTCTTACAAAATAAAAAAAAAAGAAGAAATAAAAAAACAAAAAACAAAAGGGGGGGCCATCCGGGCCCCTGGGGACCTCCGGGCCCCTTACAGGTGTACTGCCTGTACCCGCCTGATGGCGGCCCTGGGCAGAACAGGGAAATGCATTGTTTACAAAGGCATCTCCCCGTTCTGCAGCTCCGTGACACGATCACGGGACACCGGCGGGACATCGAGTCCGCGGGTCCCGCGGGCACGGTCACGGAGCTCGCGGAGGGCGCGCACGCCCCCGCTAGGCGGCAGATTTAAAGCAACATACAGGTAACGTTGCTTTGCCTGCCTGTGCCATACTGCCGATCTATATAGCCGTGAGACAGTCGGCAAGTGGTTAAGGAATATTGGATGGTGCACTCTTGGAGAATGGACTTAAATTTTAGAACTATGTTTATTTTTTTTCCAATAATTTTGACATTGATCGGAATGGAATTGATGCGGGTGACCGCGCTGCACTGATTAATCATTTCAGACTTTCAGATGATTAAAATAGAACGATCAACTCCATGAAAAATCGATGTGTATAAGGCCGGCGCTCGAGAAGCTGCGTCAACAATTCCGAATTCGCGAGTTGACTTTTGAGCCCAGAGCACATCATAAAGTAATGATAACACGAGGAGAAGACATGGAAACAATTTTACGATGAAAGAATTGTTTTACTTTAGAACTAATACTTTGATTGTTTTTGAGCGAGCTGAGATGAAACCGCAGCGGGGCGAAGCTTTTTCCCCGGTTTATGCAGCTAAAGATTTACAGTCCATTTATAAAGTGCGTCCCCTGAGTATAGGATTGCTCTTGTTAGAAGACTCCGGCTGAATAAGACAAGACAAATGACGCAAATCGAAGCATTGGAGGGTTTGTATTTCCTCTTTGGAGCACGCAACATTTTGTTTTCATCCTAAAGGGACACTAAAGGTTCTCGTTTAAAAAAAAAAAAATAACAAACATGTTATACTTACCTCCACTGTGCAGCTCGTTTAGCATAGAGTGGCCCCGGTCCTCCTCTTCTGGGGTCCCTCAGCGGCTGTCTCGGCTCCTCTCCGCAAGTAATAACCCCCTGGGGGTTAGTTCTGCGTCCTGTGATCCTGTATCACTCGGCCCCGGCGCACCGCGTCATTGGATGTGATTGACAGCAGCGCGAGCCAGTGGCTGCGCTGCTATCAATCCATCCAATCTAGGCAGGGCCGCCATCAGGAATCTTGCACAGCTTCAGGCAAGGGCCCCCTGGAGCAGAGAACCGGGGGGGGGGGGGGGGTGCTACCGCTGCAAATTGAGAAGCGGGGGGGTGCTGCCGCCACAAATTATTGAGGTCGGGGGTTGCCATCCGGGCCCTTGAAGACCTCCTGGCCTCTGGGGACCTCTGGGCCCCTTACAAAAAAAAATAAAAAAAACAAATAAAAAAAGAAGAATTTAAAAAAAAACATTTTTTTTAATGAAAAAAAGAAGAAATAAAAAAACAAAAGGGCTTCTGGGCCCCATAAAAAAAAAGATATATTTTTTTTTAAAAGGGGGGTTGCCATCTGGGCCCCTAGGGACCTCCGGGCCTCTGGGAATCTCTGGGCCCCTTACAAAAAAAGAAAAGAAAAAAGAAAAGAAAAAAAGAATAAAAAAATAAAGAAAAAAAAGGGGGGTTAAAGACCAGGCCACATTTTTGCGATTCGGCACTGCGTCGCTTTAACTGACAATTGCGCGGTCGTGCGACGTGGCTCCCAAACAAAATCGACGTCCTTTTTTTCCCACAAATAGAGCTTTCTTTTGGTGGTATTTGATCACCTCTGCGGTTTTTATTTTTTGCACTATAAACAAAAATAGAGCGACAATTTTGAAAAAAATTCAATATTTTTTACTTTTTGCTATAATAAATATCCCCAAAATATATATATATAAAAAAAAAAAAATAATGTTTTCCTCAGTTTAGTCCGATACGTATTCTTCTACATGTTTTTGGTAAAAAAAAACGCAATAAGCGTTTATTGATTGGTTTGCGCAAAAGTTATAGCGTCTACAAAATAGGGGATAGTTTTATGGCATTTTTATAAAAAAAATTTTTTTTTACTAGTAATGGCGGCGATCAGTGATTTTTTTCGTGACTGCGACATTATGGCGGACACATCGGACACTTTTGACACATTTTTGGGACCATTGTCATTTTCACAGCGATCAGTGCAATAAAAATGCACTGATTACTGTGAAAATGACACTGGCAGTGAAGGGGTTAACCAGGAGGGGGCGCTGTAGGGGTTAAATGTGCCCTGATGTGTTTTACTTACTGTAGGGGGCGTGGCTTAGCGTGTGACGTCACTGATCATCATTCCCTATTACAGGGAACAGACGATCAGTGACAGGCTCACTAGGAAGCACGGGGAGAGGTTTTGTTACACTTACCTCTCCCTGTTCTTCCTCTCTGTGACCCGATCGTGGGACACCAGCGGCGATCGGGTCCGCTGTTCCCGCAGGGACGGTCATGGAGAAGAGGACCGGGTCGCGAGTGCGCTGCCGGCGGCGTGCTCGTGACCCACGGCTGGGCTCTTAAAGGGGACGTACCTGTACGCCCTTGTGCCCAGCCGTGCCATTCTGCCGACGTACATCGGTCAAACATCGGCGGTCCTCAAGTGGTTAATGCATAGGATGCATTAAGGTGAAAAAAAAAAACAGACCTTTACAACCCCTTTACAGCGGTTCTAAAGGAAGAAGGTTAATGCATTCTCTGCATTAAGGTAAAAAAAATCTTCTGCATGCAGCTCCCCCCAGCCCCCCTTATATTTATCTGAGCCTGGTCTCGATCCAGCGATGTGCAGAAGAGCAAAGGCTTCATTGGCTCTCTTCCCATTGGCCCATAGACAGCAGTGGGGGCCATTGTCTCCTGCTGCTGTCAATCACAGCCAGTAAAGAGGTGGATCCCTGCATCAATGGACACACACAGCCCAGGCTGAGAAACTAGTACATACAAGTGTCTCCAGCTTGCTATTGGGGCACTTAACAGGGGAGGAGTCAGGAGTGCCGTGGGGGGCCTGACAAAAGGAGGATCGGGGCTGCTTTGTGCAAAACCATTACATTGCAGTTAAAGCGGTGCTCGCCCCCCCCCCACCATGGACAAATTAAAAGTCAGCAGCCACACACACACTGTACACATACTGTAGCTGCTGACTTTAATATTAGGACACTTACCTGTCCTGGAGTCCAGTGATGTCGGCACCGCAGATGGTGTTTCCATCAGCTCTCGGGTGCTGTCCTCGCCATAGCCTATAAGGGAAACCGGCAGTGAAGTCTTGCAGCTTAACAGCCATTTCCCTACTGCGCATGCGCAAAGCGCGCTACGCTTTCTGAATGGTCTGGGGGAAGGAGGAGGGGGCCGAACCTCTGATGTACCGAGGTCAGACGGAAGTGGGGATGGGTACCTGTCAAAAACAGGAGGGGGAGGAGGGAGCAGATATCTGTGTAATCCAGGTATTTGCTCCCACTTCCAGGCATAGGTCGCCACAGCGACCTATGCCACGTCTGGCGCCTCCTCTGTCCCCCCCACTGTCTTCTGGGAGACACACAGGTCCCAGAAGACAGCAGGGACCAGTGGGATCGCGCAGCGCGACTCGCCCATGCGCAGTAATGAACCAGGAAGTAAAGCTGCAAGGCTTCACTTCCTGATTCTCTTACTGAAGATGGCGGCACCTCCACCCGAGAGCCGAGGGACAAATCGGCTTCGGGTGTCGACATCGTGGGCGCCCTGGACAGGTAAGTGTCCATATATTAAAACTCAACAGCTGCTGTATTTGTAGCTGCTGACTTTTAATTTATTTTTTTCGGTGAAACTCTGCTTTAATCAGCAATTTACATTACTCAGGAAGCCCAATCCCTCTACACCAGTGGCGGCCCATCCATTAGGGGTGCCCGGGCGCCGCTACCTATATGAATAGATAGAGCTCATGCTATGAAAAAATATATCCACGGCCGCCGCGGTCACCCCCTATTCATGCGTCCGGCCCCTTTCAGGACGCCGGGCGCGTGAATTACAGCTGCGGGGGCGTTTTTTTGAGCCCACCCAGGTGTTACAACAGCAAATGAATATTCGCTATTGAAACAATGATCCTCAATCCGGCCAATCTGAAGCAGGTCTAAAACCTGTTTTCCAAATGGCTAAAAAGAGAAGAGTCCCAATTGGCCACGAGGAGGAGGGAGGAAGGAAACGAAGCCGCCGCGATGCCCGTGGAGAGCAGGGGAAGCCACCAGTGAAGCCCGGGAGAAGCACTGCCTTCCATAGATGGGGTAAGTGCTCCAGACCTCGGCTGACCGATGGGGGAGGGGGTGGTACTGTTTGCCGCCCCCCGCCCCCAAAAAAAAATTACCACCGGCCGCCACTGCTCTACGCTCTATAATCCTGCTACCACTGACCAAGATAGGCCTACACCATAGCCCATTACCCATTAATAGACTGTACAGCCAAAACATAAAGGCACCTGCCTACATGTGTAGGTGACCACACTCAGGGCTTACACTCAGGGCCGTCTTTAGTGCAGCGCAAACGGGGCACCTGCCCTGGGCCCAATCTATGTTGGGGGGCCCGCGCTAACCGCGAATTGGGGCCCCGATGGTGGCTTTGCAGAGCGATCAGAGGACACGGGAGGCTGTATTCCCAAACTAGCCAGCAGAGACGGGGCGGGGCTGGGAGCACCACTGACGCTCTGACCCGCTCCATGCAGCCTGTATGCTAGGAACAGAGCGGCTGTAGTGAGAGCAGAGAGTGGAAGCCCCGCCCACGGACCTCTAAATGTATGTTGAGAGCTCGGCTGGCCAGGTATGTCCTTACACCCATAAAATACCTGACTGGAGAAACCCTGAGCTGTGTTATTCAACTGTAATGCTATGCAATGCTGAAAGTTCTCTGACCATCTCCTGTATAATGTCTGCAGTCTCTGATAGTCTCTTGTATAATGTCTGCAGTCTCTGATAGTCTCTTGTATAATGTCTGCAGTCTCTGATAGTCTCTTGTATAATGTCTGCAGTCTCTGATTGTCTCCTGTAGCATGTCCGCAGTCTCTGACCCTCTCCTGTAGTATGTGTATTAATGTGCTGCTTTTCTTTCTCAATTATTTGGGATTGCTCCACTGCTCAGTGAGTGGTAATGATGTGCAATAACCTGTAGCAACCAATCAGTGAGTGCTTATAATGTGCAATAACCTCTAGCAACCAGCAAGTGAGCGGAAAGGATAGGCAGTAACCTCTGGCAACCAATTGCAATCATCTGCTGCAGTAAACTGATTTTGAGCACTATTCTGGCACTTCTCTCCTTCATGTAAAAATCATCATTTTTTTGCTAGAAAATTACTCAGAACCCCCAAACATTATATATGTTTTTTTAGCAGATACCCTAGGGAATAAAATGGCGGTCATTGCAACTTTTTATCTCACACGGTATTTGCGCAATAATTTTTCAAACGCCTTTTTATTTTTTTATTTTTAAACGGTTTCATGAATTAAAAAATAATAAAATAGTAAAGTTAACCCAATTTTTTTGTATAATGTGAAAGATGATGTTACGCTGAGTAAATAGATACCTAACATGTCACGCTTTAAAATTGCGCACACTCATGGAATGGCGCCAAACTTCGGTACTTAAAAATCTCGATAGGCGACGCTTTAATTTTTTTTTCAGGTTACCAGTTTAGAGTTACAGAGGAGGTCTAGCGCTAGAATTGTTGCACGCGCTCTAACGCACACGGCGATATGTGGTTTAAGTGGCGTTTACATATGTGGGCGGGACTTACGTGTGTGTTTGCCACTGAGCGTGAGCTACCGGGGACAGGGGCGTTTTAAATCTTTTTTTTTAATTATAATTTTTTTTGTTTTACTTTTTACACTTTTTTTTTTTGATCACTTTTATTCCTATTACAAGGGTTGTAAAACATCCCTTGTAATAGGAATCTATCATGACAGGTTCTCTTTATGGAGTGATGCGGGGTCAATAAGACCCCACATCTTTCCTCCAGGCTGGAAAGCATGAGATCGAGAAAAACAATTCATCGATCTCATGCCGACAGCCGCGATCGCGGCTTTGTTTATATTCGGGATCCCGGGCGTGACGTCATAACGTCGCGCCCGGGCCTCCGACGGCCATAGACATGACTGGTGACCGGAAATCTTTATCGTCGTCATCCGTCGCAGGCCGTTTCGTTCTCCGGGCCCCCGGTGGCACGAGAGAGCCCGGAGAAGCACCGGATGGCGGCGGGAGGGGGGTGTCCCCTCCCCCCGCCTATAAGAACGAGTGATGCGCCTATCACAGAGGTCCTCTTGTCCGACTTCCGTGATTGGCGGAGCACTGAACACAGTGCCTGCTGGGAAACGGAGTCGGAGAATGAGAGGACCTCAGTGATAGGCGCAACACTCAACACAGTGTTTGCTGGAAACGCCTATCACGGAAGGGACAGGGAGAAAGGAGCGAGATTTGAACAATGGATGCCGGCCGCGGAATTACAAGATTTTGAGGTACACTGACTCGGGCACAGGGAGACTGCAATGGACACAGTAAGGGGGCACAGTGAGGTGACAATGGGCACAGTGAGGTGAAAATGGGCAGTGGGGTGGCACAGTGAGATGGCAATGGGCACAGTAAGGGGGCACAGTGAGGTGACAATGGGCACAGTGAGGTGAAAATGGGCAGTGAGGTGGCACAGTGAGATGGCAATGGGCACAGTAAGGGGGCACAGTGAGGTGGCAATGGGCAGTGAGGTGGCAATGTGCACAGTGAGGTGGCAGAGTGAGATGGCAATAGGCACAGTAAGGGGGCACAGTGAGGTGACAATGGGCACAGCGAGGTGAAAATGGGCAGTGAGGTGGCACAGTGAGATGGCAATCGGCACAGTAAGGGGGCACAGTGAGGTGGCAATGGGCAGTGAGGTGGCAATGTGCACAGTGAGGTGGCAGAGTGAGATGGCAATGGGCACAGTAAGGTTGGGCAATTGGCACAGTGAGGTGGCAATGGGCACATTTCCTCCCCTCGGCTTATACTCGAGTCAATACGTTTTCCCAGTTTTTTGTGGTAAAAGTAGGTACCTCGGCTTATACTCTGGTCGGCTTATACTCGAGTATATATGGTACTTATTTTTTATACACAATTTTTTATTGTTTATCCTACCGAAGGAGGTAAATCTGATTTTCATCTTTGTACACCAATAATTTCCTTCAGGCTTATAAATAAACGAAGCCGCTGATAATTGTCCAGAGCTACCAACTTTTGATTACAACCCGTTCAGCGGTTTGATTAGAGACCTCCTTATAATTTCAGCTCGGGATACAGAATCTGCTGCAAGTAATGGGCCACCTAATGACTCCAGAGTAAACAAATTTTACCGGCGATTTGTTGACTTATGAAGTCATTGTCTCCGGGCCTTATGATCTATCGGCAGGCTTAATTAAGACCGTGGGTGCCGGTGACCTCGAAGTCGCTCTCGTTCATCTTTAGGACAATCGAGCCATAGGGGAACGCTGTGGCTTGTGGTGGTAGGCGACTGCTTTAATCAGATTTATAGTCACTGGACGCGTCGTAGCTGTCTCCTTCATAGGGGAACAGGAGGAAAAAAAATAAAAATCTAGGACGACACGAGCACTCCATATTTATGAACAGTAAATTATTCCATTGATTATTTTATTTTGACCTAGATTTACACTGACTTTTCCCTCATAAACATAAATCCCAGCGCCAGGAAGAGCAAAGTAAAGCGTTCTACAGAGAACTCTGTAACTTGCTGTACTGCCGGGCTTATTTATTGGCAATTATCCAATACAACCCCACTGATGCCTGGCAACCAATCGTACATCTCCCACCAATAAGGGCTCCTGTAGACTTGAGGTCGGGGCATTTTTTGAGCCGCCCCCCCCCCCCCATCCTTTAGCTGTGAGGACAAAGAGGACAGTGGTGTTCATATGCTTTGGTTGTGAACCTTTATTTGCAAATAATCCCCCCGCTGCATTCGTCAGACAATATCACCACTGAATGTGATCCCTTTCAAGCAAATAGGGATGTGCCACATCTGCCCTGCCTCAACTGCTGCATTTGTGGTATAGAGCCTTGAAAAAGTGGTCATGCTCCTTGAAAGTTTCCACACGTTGTGAAATGGAAGGAAAATTATAAATGATACAAATAAATATGTAAAAAGTGTGGGGGGGGGGGCATTTGTTTTCAGCCCCCTTTACTCTGATACCCCTAACTAAAATCTAGTGGAACCATTTGCCTTCAGAAGTCCCCTAATTAGTAAATAGAGTCCACCTGTGTGTCATTTAATCTCAGTATAAATGCAGCTGTTCTGTGAAGCCCTCAGAGGTTTGTTAGTGAACCTTAGTGAACAAACAGCATCATGAAGGCCAAGGAACACACCAGACAGCTCAGGGATAAAGTTGTGGAGAAGTATAAAGCAGGGTTAGGTTATAAAAAAATATCCCAAGCTTTGAACATCTCACGGAGCTCTGTTCAATCCATCATCGGAAAATGGAAAGAGTATGGCACAACTGCAAACCTACCGAGACATGGCCGTCCACCTAAACTGACCGGGCCGGGCAAGGAGAGCATTCATCAGAGAAGCAGCCAAGAGGCCCATGGTAACTCTGGAGGAGCTGCAGAGATCCACAGCTCAGGTGGGAGAATCTGTCCTCAGGACAACTATTAGTCGTGCTTCTCCACAAATCTGCCCTTTATGGAAGAGTGACAAGAAGAAAGACATTGGTGAAAGAAAGTCATAAGAAGTCCTGTTTGCAGTTTGTGAGAAGCCATGTGGGGGACACAGCAATCATGTGGGGGACACAGCAATCATGTGGGGGACACAGCAAACATGTGGAAGAAGGTGCTCTGGTCACATGAGACCAAAATTCTACTTTTTGGCCTAAAAGGAAAACGCAATGTGTGGGGAAAATTAACACTGCACATCACCCTGAACACACCATCCCCACCGTGAAACATGGTGGTGGCAGCATCATGTGGTGGGGATGCTTTTCTTCCGCAGGGACAGGGAAGCTGGTGAGAGTTGATGGGAAGATGGATGGAGCCAAATACAGGGCAATCTTCGAAGAAAACCTGTTAGAGTCTGCAAAAGACTTGAGACTGGGGGCGGAGGTTTCCCTTCCAGCAGGACAACGACCCTAAACCTACAGCCAGAGCTACAATGGAATGGTTTAGATCAAAGCATATTCATGTGTTAGAATGGCCCAGTCACAGTCCAGACCTAAATCACATTGAGAATCTGTGGCAAGACTTGAAAATTGCTGTTCACAGACGCTCTCCATCCAATCTGACAGAGCTTGAGATATTTTATAAAGAAGAATGGGCAGAAATGTCCCTCTCTAGATGTGCAAAGCTGGTAGAGACATCCCCAAAAAGACTTGTAGAGAAAGGGGGTTCTACAAAGTATTGACTCCGGGGGGCGCCATACAAATGCCCCCCCCCCCACACTTTTCACATATTTATTTGTATCATTTATAATTTTCCTCCCACTTCACAATTATGTGCCACTTTGTGTTGGTCTATCACATAAAATCCCAATAAAATACATTTACGTTTTTGGATGTAACATGACAAGATGTGGGAAGTTTGGCTGTATGGTTCACTTGCATTGACTTCTCTACATCAGCCAAAATCCAACCATTCCTCTAGTTTCCATGTAGGACTGCGACTTTCCGTCGCTGGTGGTCTCGGCAGTACCCCCCCCCCCCCCCCACCCACAGGAAGGATCTCCACCCTTTTTCTCTCTTTTTCTTTATCTGCCTTTCTCTTACTTTTCCTGCTCCATGTCTTTCTTTTTGAGGATCCACCCATCATACTGAGGGGATTGGGTATCTGTCTGTATGAACAACTTTGTCATCTTTCATTTTGATGGTTCATCCTACCCTAAAAAAACCTGAGCCATTGTTTGTTTTTTTGTGTGTGTTTAGCTGGGTATCTTGTCCCGTGGCACTCCTACAGCACTTTTCTTTTCCATGTCTTTGTAAATGTTTTTTTGTAGTTTTTGCTTTAAAACTTAATAAAACCTAAAAGCAGGTTAAAACGGCCAGTTAGGTGCTGTCCTAGCCGGGAGGGTAAGAGTTAATGGCTTTTCTGGTTCTTTGGTCTTTTGGCAGGTTCCTCTCTGGATCCAGCCCATTATTTCTGTGATTTATATATATATATGGGACGATGGTCCGGTGTCTTGTCGAGATAGTTCCCCTATCGGATAGGGTCCGGTCTCGACTGCACAGGCGCAGACGAAGCCCACGGAAATCTCCGAACCTCGGCTCGGGGCGGCATCCAGGCTCATTCCTTACCATCCCCGTGGACTTGGAGCATGTTAAAAAAAGAGCCAGGAGGCAGAGCGAGCGAAGCGAGCCGTCCGACTGGCCACTTACAGCGAGGTCCACGTCGCCCTGGACCTGTTGCAATAACAACTGAGGGGCGGGTACACCTGAAAACAGCTGATCAGGTTCGGTGATTTCCGTCGGCTCGGGGGAACCATATCGATAGGAGGAACCATATCAGCAGAACACCGGGATGACGAGGCCCCTAAAAGAGTTCCAGTGAGGTCCAGGTAAAATGCTGTAAGAAAATGAGACAGAGAATGGCACCCGCAAGGAGCATAAGAATTTCGTTCATCATTACTAGGATGTAAAGTCATCAGAACCTGGGGTACGCCCCAAAGACATAAGCTCTGGAAGAATGCCTCTGGTGGACTCTGTATTACATGGAAACTACCTTTGCAGGTATGCCAGGGCAGCACAGGCCTGTAGCTAGAGTTAGTGAATTAGGGAAGAATTATGCCTTCATATGTTGGACTCTGTATTTGCCATTTGAACTTTTCTACGTAAAGTGTTTGAAATGTTGTCCCTACTGGTCTGAAGTTAATGAAATGGGTGTAACCCACACAAATAGTTCACCGAGTGGGTCTTAAATACATTGGGGTATGAAGACATTGATGTGGAGGGGAGAAGTGTGAAGGCACAGGTGGTTGCCTAGGGTACCAGAAGGTCTACAACAACATGTCAATACTGTGTACCTGTTATAGTTGGAACGGCCTCTAGCAGTGAGGGAGATGTTGGTACTTCAGCCTTGTCCCAGGGCACTGATAAAAACAGCACAAAGTAAAGGTACCCCATGTGTGATAAAGTGACCCTGTATAAGGTGCCTAGTGTAGCCCAGAAGGACCCACCCTAGAGTAAGCCTCTCATATGACCCTTGCATGGCACCCAACGAGGAGGCAAACACCACCCCAACCTTCCTACAAGCCTATTTTATTTTTTTGAAAGGTGTTCCAAACCGTTTGTTAAAGGTGTGGCAATTTAGTCACACGTCTAAATCTAGCCTGAGACCACAGTAAGCTGAAATTTGATTGGATGGGTTACTATACTTTGCATATGACCCTAAAATGGCATCTCTAGCTTTTTGGACAGACTAGAAGAGGGTTAGACACTCTGTCCAGGTTCCATTGCTTTCTCAGTCCCATTAGGGCGAAGTAACCCTCATTTCCTGACTCCAACTACAACAGGGAGTGTTAGTCTCGCCAATGTGAAGGGCAATCTTATGCCCCATACACACGATCGTTTTTCATGCCGTTAAAAATGCCATTAAAAAAAATGGCCATTAAAAATGATCGTGTGTAGGCTCCAGAGCATTTTTAACGACGTGAAAAACGGCCATTAAAAATTTCGAACATGCTCTCTTTTTTCACGTCGTTTTTCATGTCGTTTTTTTTAACGACGTGAAAAACGATAGTGTGTATGCTTTAACAACGTGAAAAAAAACGCGCATGCTCAGAATCAAGTATGAGACGGGAGCGCTCGTTCTGGTAAAACTAGCGTTCGTAATGGAGATAGCACATTCGTCATGCAGTCACGGACTGAAAAGCACGAGACTGAAAAGAGTGAATCGTCGCTCAACAAACTTTACTAACATGAAGGGTGGCGCCATTTGTAACGGAACTTCCCCTTTATAGTGCCGTCGTACGTGTTGTACGTCACTGCGCTTTGCTTGATCGTTTTTTTAAATGATCGTGTGTACGCAAGACAGGGTTGAGAGGAAACATGAAAAAAAACGACGTGAAAAACGGCAAGAAAAAAAAATGGCAAGAAAAACGATCGTGTGTATGGGGCATTAGACTGTTGTCACCTGGTGTCCCCATCTTAGTGTTCTTCCTCATCTCGTGTTCTGGTGACAACAGTAAACATTTGAATTTCACACCATTTTTCTCTAATAGTAAACAATAGACATGTGCACACTGAAATATTTCGTTTTGGAATTTCGTTTTCGTCCGAAAAATAAATTTATATAGTTACTCCCGAAATCCGTTTTTATTTATTTCGTTTTTCGTTAGAAATTGCATTCGTCCGAAAATCTGAATTAATTAAGGTCGAATCTGTCATTGAAGGCTTATGGTGTCTGTCGAATGTTCAAAGAAGATTCGACGGAGCAGTGAAACTGTACGACGCTGCAATCATACATTTCCGGTCGAATGTTCCGCCCACAAGCTATAGTAGAATTCTAATGTTGTATGACTAGTAATAATAATTATATTTATTCATTACTATTACTAGTCAACCAACATTAGAATTCTTCTATAGCCTATGGGCGGATGCATTTGACCGGAAATGTACGATTGCAGCGTCGTACAGTTTTGCTGCACCGTCAAATTTTCTAACTTTCGATGCTTTGTCGAATCTTCGTCATTCTAGCTATTTTACTGCTCCTCCTCTTTGGTTACAATCAGCCAATAACATTCATCATCAACTTTATTTTTATTTTACTTCCCCCACCCAATTCCAGCAGTGATCTTTTCTCTCTATGTCGAATCTTTTCTCTCTATAATAACAAATCTTTGTTATTGTCAGCGTCACGTCGAATCTCCTATCTATATCGAACTGTTGTAGTAACGAAAACGAAAATAAAGCATTTGTTTATGTCGGATCTTTCGGTTTTCGGATTCTGTGCTTTCGTTTTCGTTTGTTAAAACGATAACGAAAATAGCTGAAATTCGGACGAAAATGCATTCGGACGAAAACGAATGCACATGTCTAGTAAACAATGGTTGCCAAGCCAAACAGAGAGGGAAAAATCTTCCCAGCAGGGAAGCAGAAAACTAAACAAAACAAAAAAACACCAAAAAAATACCACCTTCTTCTTCTCCCTTCTTCTTTAGTCCTTCCTTATTGATCCTTCTTTCTTTTTCTTTCCTGGTCCTTCTTTCTTTTTCTTTCGTCACCTTCTTTCTTTTTCTTTTCTGGTCTTTCTTTCTTTTTCTTTCATCCTTCTTTCTTGGTCCTTCTTTCTTGGTCCTTCTTTCTCTTTCTTTCTTGGTCCTTCTTTCTTTTCATTTCTTGGTCCTTCTTTCTTTTTCTTTCCTGGTCCTTCTTTCTTCCTTCTTTCTCTTTCTTTCTTGGTCCTTCTTTTTTTTCTTGCCTGGTCCTCCTTTCTTTTTCTTTCATCCTTCTTTCTTGGTCCTTCTTTCTTGGTCCGTCTTTCTCTTTCTTTCTTGGTCCGTCTTTCTCTTTCTTTCTTGGTCCTTCTCTCTTTTTATTTCTTGGTTCTTCTTTCTTTTTCTATCCTGGTTTCTTTCTTGGTCCTTCTTTCTTTTTCTTTCCTGGTCCCTCTTTCTTTTTCTTTCGTCCTTCTTTCTCTTTCTTTCTTGGTCCTTCTTTCTTTTTCTTTCCTGGTCCTTCTTTCTTTTTCTTTCGTCCTTCTTTCTCTTTCTTTCTTGGTCCTTCTTTCTTTTTCTTTCGTCCTTCTTTCTCTTTCTTTCTTGGTCCTTCTTTCTTTTTCTTTCCTGGTCCTTCTTTCTTTTTCTTTCGTCCTTCTTTCTCTTTCTTTCTTGGTCCTTCTTTCTTTTTCTTTCCTGGTCCTTCTTTCTTTTTCTTTCGTCCTTCTTTCTCTTTCTTTCTTGGTCTTTCTTTCTTTTTCATTTGTCCTTCTTTCTCTTTCTTTCTTGGTCCTTCTTTCTTTTTCTTTCTTGGTCCTTCTTTCTCTTTCTTTCTTGGCCCTTCTTTCTTTTTCTTTCCTGGTCCTTCTTTCTTTTTCTTTCGTCCTTCTTTCTCTTTCTTTCTTGGCCCTTCTTTCTCTTTCTTTCTTTCTTGGCCCTTCTTTCTTTTTTCATTTGTCCTTCTTCTTTCTCTTTCTTTCTTTCTTGTTCCTTCTTTCTTTTTCTTTCTTGGTCCTTCTTTCTCTTTCTTTCTTGGTCCTTCTTTCTTTTTCTTTATTGGTCCTTCTTTCTTTTTCTTTCCTGGTCCTTCTTTCTCTTTCTTTCTTGGTCCTTCTTTCTTAGTCCTTCTTTCTTTTTCTTTCTTGGTCCTTCTTTCTTTTTGTTTTGTCTTTCTTTCTCTTTCTTTCTTGGTCCTTCTTTCTTAGTCCTTCTTTCTTTGTCCTTCCTTTTTTTTCTTTCTTGGTCCTTCTTTCTTTTTCTTTCGTCCTTCTTTCTCTTTCTTTCTTTCTTGGTCCTTCTTTCTTTTTCTTTCGTCCTTCTTTCTTTTTCTTTCTTGGTCCTTCCTTTTTTTTCTTTCTTGGTTCTTCTTCTTTTTTTTTCTTTCCTGGTTTCTTTCTTGGTCCTTCTTCCTTTTTCTTTTGTCCTTCTTTCTCTTTCTTTATTGGTCCTTCTTCTTTTTTTTTTCTTGGTCCTTCTTTATTTTTCTTTTGTCCTTCTTTCTCTTTCTTTCTTGTTGCTTCTTTCTTTTTCTTTCTCGGTCCTTCTTTCTTTTTAATTTCTTGGTCCCTCTTTCTTTTTCTTTCTTGGTTCTTCTTTCTTTTTCTTTCTTGGTCCTTCTTCCTTTTTCTTTCTTGGTCCTTCATTTTTCTTCCTTCTTCTTTTCCTTCTCCTTTTAATAATGTTATTATTATTACTGTTACTAATATTGATATTATATATACATTTATCATTACATATTTCTTATCATTACAATTATTATGGAGATGCAGTACCAGGTTTCAATCACAGTGGCGCTGTAAGTACAAGCTGAGATGGTTCATCCTGGTCCCAAGAAAAAGCAAATAAGGGGCTCTATTTTTCCCATATGAAGAATGTTCTCTTCTGGGTTGAGAGATCCTCTTTCGAAAATCTCTCTCTCCAGTCTTCTATATTCAGTGAAGGATTACACCGTGCCGTGGGAGGAATCATTCATCATAGTACATAGGTCTTACCTCTATCACCAGGAATCACCGGCATAAAATAAACCCCCAGATTTATTGCTGTCTTATTTGCAGTTTCAGAATTCCGGGTTGAACAAGGCCAAGCGGTGGTGTTTAGTGAATTCATACATACGAGACCTGTGTTACCTTCCCTGTATAAATATGTTTTATCTCCCAGATTTACTGATTGTTAAGCGGAGAGGGACAGAAAATATTCAACGAGCTGCATGGATACCAAGCAATATATTCTATTATTCTTCTCTGACCTTGACATTCCTATCTCTGTTACCTAACTGAATTATCTTGTAATACATTTATATCAAGATTTATCTACCCATCTGTCTATCTATCTATTACAGACTTTAAGGGGGACCTCGCACCCACAAAATAAATCTGTGGGACCCCCCTATTAATCCATACTAGACCCATAATCAGAAGATGCAGCCTGGCTGGCCAGGATGGGGGGGAGGGGCATGTGCACACCCCCCCCCCCAGCCATACCAGGCCTTGTGCCCTAAAGATGTGGTGGGGAGCGTCCCTGGGGTAGTGATATCATTCCCCGTATATGTCCATGTGTCCGTTTATGGTCAATGATGTCACTGGGACATTCGGCTTTGAGAAGAGGAGATTAGGGGGGATATGATCACCATGTACAAATATATAAGGGGTCCATATAGTGAACTTGGTGTTGAGTTATTCACTTTATGGTCATCACAAAGGACAAGGGGGCACTCTTTACGTCTAGAGGAAAAGAGATTTCACCTCTAAATACGGAAAGGGTTCTCCCCAGTAAGAGCTGTGAAAATGTGGAATAGACTCCCTGCAGAGGTGGATCTGGCCAGCTCACTAGATTGCTTTAAGAAAAGTCTGAATACTTTCCTAAATGTACAGAATATAACTGGGTACTTTATAGGTAAAGTTGATCCAGGAAAAATCCGATTGCCTCTCGGGGGATCAGGAAGGAATTTTTTCCCCTGCTGTAGCAAATTGGATCATTCTCTGCTGGGGTTTTTCGCCTTCCTCTGGATCAATTGTGGGTGAAGGTTTGTGTATATGGGATCGTATGAAATTATTTTTTATTCATTTATTTCTTTTTTGTGGTTGAACTGGATGGACTTGTGTCTTTTATCAACCTGACTATGTAACTATGTAACTATGATACTTGGCTTCTGTGACATACCTGGTTGAGGCCAAGCTGACGAGAGGGCTGCAGTACATATCTTGTCCTGTTTCCCTTGTGGGTGATGACAGGGTATGACAGGGCACAGAAGGGCACAAGTGGCTGTAGGAGATCAGGTTCTGAATATCCTGGAAGCAGATGCAGAGCAGGAACACATCAACTAGTAGTAGAGACATACTGGATCTCAGATGTGAAGTCAGACAGGCAGAGGTCAGCAACAACCAGGCAGCAGGAGTACAAAGTCAGGAGCCAGGAGCAGAGTCAGAGCCATGCCACGGTCAGCATCAAGCAAGTAGAAGATCTCAGATGTGAAGTCAGACAGGCAGAGGTCAGCAACAACCAGGCAGCAGGAGTACAAAGTCAGGAGTCAGGAGCCAGGAGCAGAGTCAGAGCCAGGCCACGGTCAGCATCAAGCAAGTAGAAGATCTCAGATGTGAAGTCAGACAGGCAGAGGTCAGCAACAACCAGGCAGCAGAAGTACATAGTCAGGAGCCAGGAGCAGAGTCAGCGCCAGGCCACAGTCAGCATCAAGCAAGTAGAAGATCTCAGATGTGAGGTCAGCGACAACCAGGCAGCAGGAGTACAAAGTCAGGAGTCAGGAGCCAGGAGCAGAGTCAGAGCCAGGCCACGGTCAGCATCAAGCAAGTAGAAGATCTCAGATGTGAAGTCAGACAGGCAGAGGTCAGCAACAACCAGGCAGCAGGAGTACAAAGTCAGGAGCCAGGAGCAGAGTCAGAGCCAGCCCAGGGTCAGGCTAACAACCACTCAGCATTTGAGCACTTGCACAATGCTAATGCTCATGTGCACGTGCACATGTATGCACACGTGCCCTTATAGATGAAACTTAAACAGAAACTATTTATGGCCTTACATATATGGGTGCAACAAACAGAAATAAAATTAATACTATTTCACCTACCAAAAGGAATAGAATTTCTGTCCATTCATTCCTGAGGTTTAAACAGCTCTGCCAGATAGTATAGCAAACTGGAGACTTGACTTTTCACCTACCACATTTACATAATACAACTAGAAATACATCTTTATTCTACTGCATTTAAATAACACAACCCTGCCCCCCATCTATAATTTGACAGTGAAGGAGAGATAGCAGACTGATGAGCTCATCTCTCTATTTAATCTGCTCTCTCCTCCTATCAGTATGCTCCTTATATAGCACATGAGCACTTCAGCAGAACTGATTGGCTCTCTCAGTCTGAGCTCTGCTCCACAGGGGATTGCAGGATGCTGATACTAAATTAAAAAATTTGGACCACTACCTTTGCTGTTTTAAAAAAATAAAAATAAATTACTATATGTGTTTTTAATGAGCTCTGCGTGAATCTGTGTTTTTTCTGCCTGGAGTTCAGCTATTCAGTATACAGACAGATTAGTGTTTTACGTAATGCAACATTTTGTTCTGAAATATAATCCTTGCATTATTAGGATTTACAGAGTACAAATCTCTGACATTCTTCTAGTCCAAATAAATTGAATATATTTTATTTTAGAGGAATATTTATAACAACAAACCCCAAATTGGAGATAAAGATGAACAAAAACACAAAACCTCAAACAAGATAAATTTACCAAAAACGAATTTTATTTAATTATATTGAAACTTAGTATCAAACGATTCAATATAATTAAAGTATATCTTACCCTAAAAAAAAATCTTCCATGTGTGTGTTCACATCTGTGTATTTTATAAATCCGAGTCTCTATCATGTTCATGTACTTCCTCCATCTGAAGTTTCTGGTTGATCCTGCCAGTCACCTTTCTTCCTTGGTCTATACTGACCACACGAAGTACAGAAGCTGATCTGTGTTAGCTGTGGTCAGTTTTGATCCTTTGGCTGGTCATTCAGAGGTACAGGACACTGTGCAGACACACAGCATTCCTGGATTGGGTGGTTTGTTCAGCCACCACACCCTCCTCCCAATCACAGCCTGCCTCTGGCACACACCCCCACCCAATCACAGCCTGCCTCGAGAACACATTCCCTTCCAATCACAGCCTGTCTCTGGAACACATTCCCTTCCAATCACAGCCTGTCTCTTGAACACACCCCCTCCCAATCACAGCCCCCCTCTGGCACACACACCCTCCTAATCACAGCCTGCCTGTGGCATCCCCTCCCAATCACAGCCTGCCTCTTGAACACACCCCCTCCCAATAATAGCCTGCCTCTTGAACACACCCCCTCCCAATCACAGCCTGCCTCTTGAACACACCCCCTCCCAATAATAGCCTGTCTCTTGAACACACCCCCTCCCAATCACAGCCCCCCTCTGGCACACACCCCCTCCTAATCACAGCCTGCCTGTGGCACCCCCTCCGAATCATAGCCTGCCTCTTGAACACACCCCCTCCCAATCATAGCCTGCCTCTTGAACACACCCCCTCCCAATCATAGCCTGCCTCTTGAACACACCCCCTCCCAATCATAGCCTGCCTCTTGATCACACCCCCTCCCAATCATAGCCTGCCTCTTGAACACACCCCCTCCCAATCACAGCCTGCCTCTTGAACACCCCCCAATCATAGCCGGCCTCTTGAACACACCCCCTCCCAATCACAGCCTGCCTCTTGAACACACCCCCTCCCAATCACAGCCTGCCTCTTGAACACACCCCCTCCCAATCACAGCCTGCCTCGAGAACACATTCCCTTCCAATCACAGCCTGTCTCTGGAACACAAATTCCCTTCCAAATCACAGCCTATCTCTTGAACACACCCCCTCCCAATCACAGCCCCCCTCTGGCACACACACCCTCCTAATCACAGCCTGCCTGTGGCACCCCCTCCCAATCACAGCCTGCCTCTTGAACACACCCCCTCCCAATAATAGCCTGCCTCTTAAACAAACCCCCTCCAAATAATAGCCTGTCCCTTGAACACACCCCCTCCCAATCACAGCCCCCCTCTGGCACACTCCCCCTCCTAATCACAGCCTGCCTGTGGCACTCCATCCCAATCATAGCCTGCCTCTTGAACACACCCTCTCCCAATCATAGCCTGCCTCTTGAACACACCCCCTCCCAATCAAAGCCTGCCTTGTGAACACATTCCCTCCCAATCACAACCTGTCTCTTGAACATGCCCCTTTCCAATCACAGCCCCCCTGTGGCACACACCGCCTCCTAAACATAGCTTGCTTCTTGAACACACCCCTTCCAATCACAGCCTGCCTCTTGAACACATCCCCTCCCAATCAAAGCCTGCCTCTGATACACACCCCACCCCCCTCCGAATCACAGCCTGCCTCTTGAACACCCCCCCTAATCACAGCCTGCCTCTGGAACACGCCCCCTGCTTAAGCACAGCGTGCCTCTAGCCTTAGGCTGAACAGACTATGAAATGTGTGTCTGCACAGTGTCCTGTAATTCCTGCCACTACTATCAGGAAAAGGAGATGCATGGTCACATGTCAGAACTTGTTAACCTTGTAAAAAAAGGTAAGAAAGATCATTTCTGAATCTTAGCAAAAGCAGTTCTGGTACTGTCAGAAAAATCAAGTTCATGTGCGTGCAAAATGGTCCACAGAATTTTGCACAGAATTAGGACTGATTAAGCACAAGGTGTATGTGTGAAACGCGTCTACATGACTGGTCGCGGGTGTCCCTGGAGTCATGTGACAGTGATTTAATAAAGGCAATTGGAACCTCTGGATGTGTGGCCTCTTCTTTTTATTTCCAAGATTTAGGACTGTGCATAAATCTACACATGCTCGTGTATATGAACAGTAGGGATCTCATGAGCATGCGCCTTTAAATGGACTTTGGCACGCAGTGGCCTATTTAAGGTATTGCAGGACTCAGGATCATTGGTGAGTGGTTGTTGGCTCCTTCTGCCTGTGACCTGATCCCGTGCTCATGTCCCTATCCTGACCCGTCTTGTCGACTCTGCTTGTTCCTGAACCCCTGTTGCTGACCCTGGCTTGTGACCTGACCTTGCTTCCTGCTCCGGTACCTGCTCTACCTACCCAATACCGGCCTATAGCTCTGGCCCCAACTCTGCTCATGGTTCCTTCTTCTGTACCTCTGCTGTCTGGTTGTTGCCGACTTCTGTCCACCTGACCACACAATCTGAGATCCTCCATCTACAAGCTGCCACCTTGCCTGTTGTACTGTCTTCAGCTCCGCATCTGCTACAAGATCTGCCAACCCGTATCTCCTACAGACACCTGTGCCACTCTGTGCCCTGGAATACCCGGTCATCAACTCCAGCGGAAACAGGACAAGAGGTGTAAGGGAAGCTGTCTTTTCAATTTGGCCTCGACCAGGTGATAGGTGCCAGCCGAGGTATAACTGTATTAGAGAGTGTCTATAACATTGGATGTTTGCAACTACTTAAACCACATTCCTGCCCATGATATATAGCTGATATATGGCTACAGCGTGGGTCTCTAGTTCTGGAAGGATGTTCCTGGACATCCCCCAATGTGCCCGTCCCGTATTGTCCCTGGGGCACGCATCGGGTGTGCTCTGTGACCACTATGTGCCTTTGACACAGATCAGGGTAAAGGGCCAATCACAGCAGCCGGTTATTGGCTCTCCTTTCCCCACACAGAGACAGCATGTTAGGAAAGAAGAGCCGAGCTGTGAGGGGCACAGTAAGTACATACATATCAGTGACTCCTCATCAGTGCCCATCAGTGCAGCCTCATCAGTGCAGCCTTGTCAGTGACACCTCATCAGTGCCCATCAGTGCAACCTCATCAGTGCAGCTTTGTCAGTGACACCTCATCAGTGACCATCAGTGTCACCTTATCAGTGCTCATTAGTGCAGCCTCATCAGTGCCGTCAGTGCATCCTTGTCAGTGACTCCTCATGAGTGCCTATCAGTGTCACCTTATCAGTGCCCATCAGTGCGGCCTCATCAGTGCCCATCAGTGCAGCCTATCAGTGACACCTCATCAGTTCCCATCAATGCAGCCTATCAGTGACACCTCATCAGTGCCCATCAGTGCAGCCTATCAGTGACACCTCATCAGTGCCCATCAATGCAGCCTATCAGTGACACCTCATCAGTACCCATCAGTGCAGCCTATCAGTGACACCTCATCAGTGCCCATCAGTAGTACGATTTTCCGAAAATTCGTACATTGGGAAGCATCCGAAATACGAATTGCTATGCTTCCGAATTGTATACGAAATACGAAATTTAGTTGACGAATTTCGCATCCAAATTCCGTTACAACGGAAACGTGACTGGTGTTTTGTTGACCAATCAGATGTTTTCTTCTGCTGCTGAGTGAGGGTTGGGAAAATGACCTTTTTTAATATGGGAGTGGGAGAGACGGCTCAGACTGGTACTGGTAGTCGATGGGAGATTCAGAAACTGACAAAATAAGAATGTTCATTAATATTGTTTTATTATTTTCATAATAATTATGATTATGCGTTATGATGAAGTTAAAAACCCAGGAAGTCAGCACAGCACAGGGATGGTGGGAGCCCCTCATAATGAGCACAGCACAGGGATGGTGGGAGCCCCTCATAATGAGCACAGCACAGGGATGGTGTGAGCCCCTCATAATGAGCACAACACGGGGATGGTGGGAGCCCCTCATAATGAGGACGGCACAGGGATGGTGGGAGCCCCTCATAATGAGCACAGCACAGGGATGGTGGGAGCCCCTCATAATGAGCACAGCACAGGGATGGTGGGAGCCCCTCATAATGAGCACAGCACAGGGATGGTGGGAGCCCCTCATAATGAGCACAGCACAGGGATGGTGGGAGCCCCTCATAATGAGCACAACACGGGGATGGTGGGAGCCCCTCATAATGAGCACAGCACAGGGATGGTGGGAGCCCCTCATAATGAGCACAGCACAGGGATGGTGGGAGCCCCTCATAATGAGCACAGCAGGGGTACAGCCCCAGGAGGAAGTCAGAACAGCACAGGGATGGTGGGAGCCCCTCATAATGAGCACAACAGGGGTACAGCCCCAGGAGGAAGTCAGCACAGCACAGGGATGGTGGGAGCCCCTAATAATGAGCACAGCACAGGGATGGTGGGAGCCCCTCATAATAAGCACAACACAGGGATGGTGGGAGCCCCTTATAATGAGCACAGCACAGGGATAGTGGGAGCCCCTCATAATGAGCACAGCACAGGGATGGTGGGAGCCCCTCATAATGAGCACAACACAGGGATGGTGGGAGCCCCTCATAATGAGCACAGCACAGGGATGGGGGGAGCCCCTCATAATGAGCACAGCACAGGGATGGTGGGAGCCCCTCATAATGAGCACAGCACAGGGATGGTGGGAGCCCCTCATAATGAGCACAGCACAGGGATGGTGGGAGCCCCTAATAATGAGCACAGCACAGGGATGGTGGGAGCCCCTAATAATGAGCACAGCACAGGGATGGTGGGAGCCCCTCATAATGAGCACAGCACAGGGATGGTGCTAATATGAAACGGAATGAAACAAAACGAATTTATTGACTGCGCACATGTCTACCCATCAGTGACTCCTCATCAGTGTCCATCAGTGCAGCCTTGTCAGTGACACCTCATCAGTGCCCATCAATGACTCCTCCTCAGTGCCCATCTGTCCAGCCTCATCAGTACCCATCAGTGCAGCATTGTCAGTGACTCCTCATCAGTGCCCGTCAGTGTCACCTTATCAGTGCCCATCAGTGCAGCCTCATTAGTGCCCATCAGTGCAGCCATGTCAGTGACATCTCATCAGTGCCCATCAGTGACTCCTTATCAGTGGCCATCTGTGTAGCCTTGTCAGTGACTCCTCCTCAGTGCCCATCAGTCCAGCCTCATCAGTACCCATCAGTGCAGCATTGTCAGTGACTCCTCATCAGTACACATGACATCAGTGACTCCTTATCAGTGGCCATTAATGCAGCCTTGTCAGTGACTCCTCAGCAGTGCCCATTAGTGTCACCTTATCAGTGCCCATCAATGCAGCCTTGTCAGTGACTCCTCCTCAGTGCCCATCAGTCCAGCCTCATCAGTACCCATCAGTGTAGCATTGTCAGTGACTCCTCAGCAGTGCCTATCAGTGTCACCTTATCAGTGCCCATCAGTGCAACCTCATCAGTGCCCATCAGTGCAGCCTTGTCAGTGAATCCTCATCAGTGCCCATTAGTGCAGCCTCATCAGTGCCCATCAGTGCAGCCTTGTCAGTGAATCCTCATCAGTGCCCATTAGTGCAGCCTCATCAGTGCCCATCAGTGCAGCCTTGTCAGTGACTCCTCATTAGCGCCCATAAGTGTTACCTTATCAGTGCCCATTAGTGCATCTTTATCAGTGCCCATAAGCGCATATCAATCAAGAAGAATATATTTTTTCTTCAAAATGTTTTGGTTTATTTAGCAAAAAAAAAACCCAGTGGTGGTTATATATCACCACAAGAAAGTTCTATCTGTCTCAAAAAATGATAAAAACATAATTTGTGTACAGCGTTCCATGACTGAGTAAATGTCATTCAAAATGTGACAACGCTAAAAGCTGATAATTGGCCTGGGCAGGAAGGGGGGAAAGTGTCCGGTATTGAAGGGGTTAAATAAAATCAGACAGTTTTTGTAAATATGTTTTTTTGTTTTTGCTCATCCCTATCTTCAGTTTGGAGTTTGTTTGTTATAAATGGATTATTAGGAGTTGTTGGTTGAGCAGACACGATATCCTGTATGGATTTAACCCATTATAACTATAAAGGATGCCGTGGCCCGTCCTAAAAGAACTTCCGTTGTATATTTTATTTTAGTCTCTTTGGTAATAACAGTGTGATGGATATTCTATCCAATTTCCCACACTATCCAACATTTTATTTTTAAGAAATTAAATAAAATTTTTATTAAATGTAATTAAATTGTATGTTTTAAATTAACTGCATTTGGGCTTTAACCACTTCAGCCCCAGAAGATTTTACCCCCCTTCCTGACCAGAGCACCTTTTCCAATTTCAGCACTGCGTCGCTTTAACTGACAATTGCGTGGTCGTACGGCCCTGCACCCAAACAAAATTTGCGTCCTTTTTTTCCCACAATAAGAGCTTTCTTTTGGTGGTATTTGATCAACTTTGCAGTTTTTATTTTTTGCGCTATAAACAAAAAAAAGCGACAATTTTTAAAAAAAAAAAAAAAATTTTTTACTTTTTGCTATAATAAATATCCCCAATTTTTTATTTTTGAAAACAAATTTTTTCCTCAATTTAGGCCAATACGTATTCTTCTACATATTTTTGGTAAAAAAAAAATCGCAATAAGTGTATATTGATTGGTTTGCACAAAAGTTATAGCGTCTACAAACTATGGGAAAGACTTATGGCATTTTTATTATAAAAAAAAAAATTACTGCGATTTTTAACGACATTGCGATGGACAGATCGGACACTTTTGACACATTTTTGGGACCACTGACATCTATACAGCGATCAGTGCTATAAAAATGCACTGATTACTGTGTAAATGTCACTGCCAGGGAAGGGGTTAACGCTAGGGGGCGATCAAGGGGTTAAATGTGTGTTCCCCTCAGCGTGTTCTAACTGTATGGGGATAGGACTTACTAGGTGAGGAGACATATCGTTGTTCCTACTTAGTAGGAACAAACGATATGTCTCCTCTGCCCTGACAGAACAGGGAGTTAAATGTGTGTTCCCTCACTGTGTTCTAACTGTATGGGGATAGGATTTACTAGGTGAGGAGACATATCGTTGTTCCTACTTAGTAGGAACAAACGATATGTCTATATGTCGCCTCTGCCCTGACAGAACAGGGAGTTAAATGTGTGTTCCCTCACTGTGTTCTAACTGTATGGGGATAGGACTTACTAGGTGAGGAGACATATCGTTGTTCCTACTTAGTAGGAAAAAACGATATGTCTCCTCTGCCCTGACAGAACCGGGATTTGTGTGTTAGCGCGCATCGGGTCCCCCAAATGCCCTCTGGCGGTCACTAAAGGGAAGGACGTACCCATATGGGATTTCGCGCAGGAGAGCCAATCTGCTGCAGTTTATCTGCGTGAGTCGATCGGGAACCGGTCAATATAACAACTAACAATCAAGCCTCGTACACACGGCCGGTTTTCTCGGCAAGAAAACTGCTGGGAGAGCTTTTTGCAGAGAAAACCGGTCGTGTGTGTGGTTTCTCGTCGGGAAAACTGCCGGGAATCTCAAGGAGAAAAATAGAGAACCTGCTCTCTATTTTCTCGTCGGGATTCTCGTTGAGAAAACGGTGCGTCTGTATGCTTACCTGTCTCCAGGGAAACCCGCACATGCTCGAAAAGACTTTGACGCATGCGCGGTAGCATACAAGGGTAAGGTAGGGTGAAGCAAGATGGCGGCGATGGCATGGAATGTGAGGAGCGCATGCTCGTCGTAGTCGATGATGTCACGTGTTCTTGCCATTCAAAAGAACAGCGGTTCTTTTGAATGTGCCGTGTGTACACAGGGCTTGGCAAGACAAGCTTGCCAGGAATCCCGTCGAAAAAAACAAAGTTTTTTTTTGGGGTGGGATTCTCGCCCGTGTGTACGAGGCTTTACATGCTAAAAATGTCCCCCTGATTGGTTGTTCCGGACGCCCAGTTCTCATACAACGTTCTCTTGCAGTGTGCCGTCTTCCAATATTGTATAAATTAGTCCCTTATGCCGCGTACACACGACCGTTTTTCTCGACGTGAAAAACTGCATTTTTTCCTTTCGACGAGAAAAACGATCGTCTGTGGGCTTTAGGTCGTTTTTCTCGACGAGAAAAACGGCATTAAAAACGACGAGAAAAATTAGAACATGCTCTAATTTTTCTCGCCGTTTTGCACGTCGTCGTTTTTTCTCGTCATGAAAAATGGTCGTGTGTAGGCGGCATCACATTCGCCTTTTTCTTAGCGCTCGTTGCCTCCTAACCTTGTACTGTCAAATGACTCCTCTCCCGGCGTCTCTGAGTTTTCGGTGCGTTTTGTCACGCTACTTGTTAAATATGTTAAATAATGCAACGCATTAACCTTCCCTGAAATCCACCCAGGAGCTAATCCTCAAATTGTGTGCGGAATTTATTTACACCGCATCTATTATAGTAAACATTACACCGAGCTCGGGAAATCGGCAACATTCGTATCAAATGACTCCACTGGCTTCTCGTTAAAGGAGAAGGATTGTATGCTTTGGATTCTAAATAGTGATTCCAGATTTCCTAACATCGGAAAAATGCGAAATCTGGTGCAGCTTTGCGTAGAAACCAATCAGCATCCAGGTTTTATTGTCAAAGCTTAACCACTTCCCGTCGGCAGGGCGTACATGGACATCCTCCAGTTTCAAGCCTCGTACACACGACCGGTTTTCTCGGCAAGAAAACTGCTGGGAGAGCTTTTTGCAGAGAAAACCGTTCGTGTGTATGGGTTCTCGTCAGGAAAACTGCCGGGAATCTCAACGAGAAAAATAGAAAACCTGCTCTCTATTTTTCTCGTCGGGATACTCGGCAGAGTGTTTCCTGCCGAGAAACCCGGTCGTCTGTATGCTTACCTGTCCAGGGAAATCCGCGCATGCTCGATGAGACTTCGACGCATACAAGGGTAGTGTAGGGTGTAGCAAGATGGCGGCGACGGCATCGAATGTGACGAGCGCCGGCTTGTCGTAGTCGATGACGTCACCGCGTTCTTGCCATTCAAAAGAACGGCGGTTCTTTTGAATGGTGCGTGTGTACACAGGGCTTTTTTTTTCGACGGAATTCCCGCCCGTGTGTACGAGGTTTCAGTGGTTATAGCGGGTTGGTGGGTGCACCTACAGGCATCATCCCAGTATCGATCTTTTCAGACAGCGATTCTATACAAGGCAGAAGTGATCTGTGTGGCTAATTAGCCACTCGATCACTTCTGAAGGTGGTGGAAGGGGGTCTCTTTGCGGTGCCCGGGAGCGATGTAGTCGTCGGCGATTGAACCACATGTGAGGTATTGTTGCGAACGTAGAGCAAGAGCAATAATTCTAGCACTAGACCTCCTGTGATACTCTAAACTGGTGACCTGTGAAGGCGTTTAAATCGGCGCCCATGGAGCATTTTAAGCACCGTAGTTTGCCACCATTCCACGGGAAGACGCATTTTTTAAGCGTGACATGTTAGGTAACGATTTACTCGGTGTAACATCATCTTTCACATTATAAAAAAAAATTGGGCTAACTTTACTGTTTATTTTTATTTTTTAATTCATGAAGTGTTTTTTTCTCCAAAACATTGTGTTTGAAAAAACGCTGTGCAAATACAGGAGGTGGAGACAAGACCAGTCATCCTGCACAAGGAGAGAAAGAAGAGCTATGGGAGGGACCCAGCAGGCTCCACCCACTACACTAGGGGACAGACCAGTCACCCTGCACAAAGAGAGAGAGAGAGAGAGAGAGAGAGCAGAGCTGTGGGAGGGGCCCAGCAGGCTCCACCCACTAAAGAAAACTACAGGAGGGGGCAGAGACAAGACCAGTCACCCTACACAAGGAGAGAGAGCAGAGATGTGGGAGGGGCCCATAAGGCTCCACCCACTAAATAAAACTGCGGGCAGAGACAAGACCAGTCCCCCTACACAAGGAGAGAGAACAGAGGTGTGGGAGGGGCTCAGCAGGCTCCACCCACTAAAGAAAACTGCAGGAGAGGGCGTAGACATGACCAGTCTCCCTACACAAGGAGAGAGAGCAGAGGTGTGGGAGGGGCCCAGCAGGCTCCACCCATTACAGGAGGGGACAGAGACAAGGCCAGTCCCCCTTCACAAAGAGAGAGAGAGAGAGCAGAGGTGTGGGAGGGTCCCAGCAGGCTCCACCCACTACAGGAGGGGACAGAGACAAGGCCAGTCCCCCTTCACAAAGAGAGAGAGAGAGCAGAGCTGTGGGAGGGGCCCAGCAGGCTCCACCCACTACAGTAGGGGACAGAGACAAGACCAGTCCCCCTACACAAGGAGAGAGAGCAGAGATGTGGGAGGGGCCTAGCAGGCTCCACCCACTAAATAAAACTACAGATGAGGCAGAGACAAGACCAGTCCCCCTACACAAGGAGAGAGAGCAGAGATGTTGGAGGGGCCCAGCAGGCTCCACCCACTAAAGAAAACTGCGGGCAGAGACAAAACCAGTCCCCCTACACAAGGAGAGAGAGAGCAGAGGTGTGGGAGGGTCCCAGCAGGCTCCACCCACTACAGGAGGGGACAGAGACAAGGCCAGTCCCCCTTCACAAAGAGAGAGAGAGCAGAGCTGTGGGAGGGGCCCAGCAGGCTCCACCCACTACAGTAGGGGACAGAGACAAGACCAGTCCCCCTACACAAGGAGAGAGAGCAGAGATGTGGGAGGGGCCCAGCAGGCTCCACCCACTAAAGAAAACTGCAGGAGAGGGCGGAGACCAGACCAGTCCCCCTACACAAGGAGAGAGAGCAGAGATGTTGGAGGGGCCCAGCAGGCTCCACCCACTAAAGGAAACTGTGGGCAGAGACAAGACCAGTCCCCCTACACAAGGAGAGAGAGTAGAGATGTGGGAGGGGCCCAGCAGACTCCCCCCACTAAAGCAAACTGCAGGAGAGGGCGGAGACAAGGCCAGCCCCTCTACACAAGGAGAGAGATCAGCAGTGATCGGTCTTTATTACAGGAAGTCTCACACTGGATCACTGCACAGATCTGGAGGAAATACACAAAGATCTCCGAGATTCCAGAAGAAGACACGGGATGAACGGATTTAGAAAATATATATTTTTTTCTGAGATCTGGGTTACGGTTTGCTGCTCTCGCTACTAAAGCCTCCCACACTTCCCACTCAGCATTGCTATTTACACTGTGTTTTTAGCTGTAGCCCCTGGGGGGGGGGGGGGTCATCTGGTGATGACAGAAGATGAGAGGTCACATGACCCATTATATCCCTTTCTTCTTATGTCCCCCTCTATCTTCTGCTGTAAATTAGCAGTTCACAGGAGAGCCAGGCTCGGGTGTCACTGATTGCTCTGTGGACGGAGTCCATTAGGTTGGTAGTTGTAGGTGAGTGCTGCTGTAATTTGAAGCTAATCCCGCTCATATCTCTCTCAGTACACATGTAGCCGGGGAAATGTTCCCAATCTTTAGAGGGATTACAGCTGTCAGGAGGTTCTCAGCCGCTCTCACACAAAATCTCTATTACCAAAGAAAACATCAAACTATTTGATTTTCTTCTGAATTCGGCAACTGCACTCCGAAATAATAGAGCCTTCCTACTGCTAAGAAAATAGCAGCGCATTTCCAGAATACATATGAGGCAGAGAGAGGAGAACGCGGCAAACCGAGAGCAACCGCTGTATGCAATGTGCCGGACTCCATACCGACCAATCACAGCTCAGCTTTTCTTCAAATTAGATTTAACTCTCACTTCTTTAACCCCTTCAGTACCGGGAACTTTCCCCCCTTCCTGCCCCCGCCCCCAATACTGGCCATTTCACCTCCTTCCTGACCCTCCCCATCCCCCAATACCGGGAACTTTCCCCCCTTCCTGCCCCTCCCCCAATACTACCCATTTCACCCCCTTCCTGCCCCTCCCCATCCCCCAATACAGGGCACTTTCCCTCCCCTTCCTGCCCCCCTCCCCCAATACTGGCCATTTCACCCCCTTCCTGCCCGTCCCCATCCCCCAATACTGGGCACTTTCCCCCGTTCCTGCCCCCTCCCCCAATACTGCCAATTTCACCTCCTTCCTGCCACCCTCCCCCTATACTGGCCATTTCACCCCCCTTCCTGACCCTCCCCATCCCCCAATACTGGTCACTTTCCCCCCTTCCTGCCCCTCCCCCAATACTACCCATTTCACCCCCTTCCTGCCCCTCCCCATCCCCCAATACCGGGCACTTTCCCTCCCCTTCCTGCCCCCCTCCCCCAATACTGGCCCTTTCACCCCCTTCCTGCCCCTCCCCATCCCCCAATACTGGGCACTTTCCCCCGTTCCTGCCCCCCTCCCCCAATACTGCCAATTTCACCCCCTTCCTGCCCCTCCCCATCCCCCAAGACCGGGCACTTTCCCCCTTCCTGCCACCCTCCCCTATACTGGCCATTTCACCCCTTCCTGCCCCTCCCCATCCCCCAATACTGGTCACTTTCCCCCCTTCCTGCCCCTCCCTTAATACTACCCATTTCACCCCTTCCTGCCCCTCCCCATCCCCCAATACCGGGCACTTTCCCTCCCCTTCCTGCCCCCCTCCCCCAATACTGGCCCTTTTACCCCCTTCCTGCCCCTCCCCATCCCCCAAGACCGGGCACTTTCCCCCAGTCCTGCCCAGGCCAATTTTCAGCTTTCAGCGCTCTCACACTTTGAATGACAATTGCGCAGTCATGCCACACTATACCCAAACTAGATTTGTATCACTTTTCCACACAAATAGAGCTTTCCTTTGGTGGTACTTACTCACCACTGGGGTTTTTTCATGCGGACCCAAACAGACTCTTCATTCACCTCTATAGAGCGGCAGAGGGGGTTCTGTCTGATCAGGACTGGAGGGCCCATAGAGTAGAGAGTGGGCTGTGTCAATATCTGCACTGCATATGCAGAGTGGACACGGACCTGTCATCCGCCCGCTACACTCATTGTGGTCCGCGACTGCTTACAAAGTCACTAAAGTGGCCCTCGCTCTTCAAAAGGTTGGGCAACCCTGCTGTGGTGTGTGGTGCTGAATGATCGCCCCCAGACAGTTGGCTATTGTGTGGTGCTGAATGGACAGCTCACAGACAGTTGGCTATTATGTGGTGCTGAATGGACAGCTCACAGACAGTTGGATATTGTGTGGTGCTGAATGGACAGCTCCCAGACAGTTGGATATTTTGTGGTGCTGAATGGACAGCTCCCATACAGTTGGATATTGTGTGGTGCTGAATGGACGCCCCCAGACAGTTGGCTATTGTGTGGTTCTGAATGGACAGCTCCCGGACAGTTGGCTATTGTGTGGTGCTGAATGGACACCCCCAGACAGTTGGCTATTGTGTGGTGCTGAATGGACAGCTCCCAGACAGTTGGATATTTTGTGGTGCTGAATGGACAGCTCACAGACAGTTGGATATTTTGTGGTGCTGAATGGACAGCTCACAGACAGTTGGATATTTTGTGGTGCTGAATGGACAGCTCAGAGACAGTTGGATATTTTGTGGTGCTGAATGGACAGCTCACAGACAGTTGGATATTTTGTGGTGCTGAATGAACAGCTCACAGACAGTTGGATATTTTGTGGTGCTGAATGGACAGCTCCCAGACAGTTGGATATTGTGCATTACTGTAGTGTGTGGGGCTGAATGGACAGCTCCCAGACAGTTGGATATTGTGTGGTGCTGAATGGACAGCTCCCAGACAGTTGGCTATTGTGTGGTGCTGAATGGACAGCTCCCAGACAGTTGGATATTGTGTGGTGCTGAATGGACAGCTCCCAGACAGTTGGCTATTGTGTGGTGCTGAATGGACAGCTCCCAGACAGTTGGATACTGTGCATTTCTGTAGTGCAGGGGTGTCAAACTTAATTTCATCTCAGCCTGTATCAGCATTGTGATTTGCCCTCAAAGGGCCAGTTGTATCTGTAAGACTAGATGCCCAGAGCACCCCACCTGCCCCACCATCAGCGGTCAAGAGTCCTCCACCCTCCCTTACAATACAGTACACCCCCTTACCTTGTGCTGCTGCTGGGAAAAAGCTGGGGACGTTGCCGGGCAGAAAGTACAGGGTCTGGGGGAGGACCAGAGGAGGGCTGGTCCTCCTGAAAGACAGGAGAGATGTGAGGGCCACATGAAATGGCCTGGAGGGCCTTGTGTTTGACACATGTGCTGTAGTGTGTGGTGCTGAATGGTCAGCTCCCAAACAGTTGGGTATTGTGCATTACTGATGTTCTCAGCTGCAAAGGTTAAACTACTTCAATACCGGCACTTTCACCCCCTTCCTGTCCAATTTTCAGTTTTCAGCGCTGAGCCTGTCACACTCCAAATGACAATTGCAAGGTCATGCAATGAAGTACCCAAACAAAATTTGTATTTTTTTTTTTTTTTTAGACTGATAGCGATTTCTTTTGGTGGAATTTAATCACCACTGGGGGGTTTATTTTTTGCTAAACAAATAAAAAAAGACCAAACAATTTGACAAATAAATGTTTTTCTTAATTTCTGTTATAAAATGTAAATAAGTATTTTTTTCTCCTTCACTGATGTGCGCTGATGAGGCTGCACTGGTGGGCACTGATAGGCGGCACTGATAGGCATCAATGATGGGCAACCTTTATGGGCACTGATAGGCAGCACAGATGGGCAGCCTTTATGGGCACTGATAGGCAGCAATGATGGGCACTGATAGGCAGCAATGTTGGGCACTGATAGGCAGCAATGATGGGCACTGATAGGCAGCACTAATGGGCAACCTTTATGGGCACTGATAGGGGGCAATGATGGGCACTGATAGGCAGCACTGTTGGGCAGCCTTTATGGGCACTGATAGGCGGCAATGATGGGCAGCCTTTATTGGTACTGATAGGCGGCACTGATGAGGATGTACTGACAGGCTTTACTGATGGGCACTGATGGGCATCACTGGTGGGCATCGCTTATGGGGCTACATTGATAATCATTGCACTGATTATCAGTGCAGCTCCCCCCTGTCAGGAAAGCCACTTATAGGCTCTCCTCTACGCATGCGCTGTCAGTTTGAATAGAGGAATGCAGATAACCTGATTAGACACAGCTGATCACATGACAAACAGCCTACATCATAGGCTCTTTACCGTGATCAGAGATGCGGTGTGTCCGAGCGACACACTGCACCACTGATCGCCACGGCATGTTCTGAAGGACATCATATGACGTCCAGTCAAACAATGAAACCCCCGCCTGGCCATCATTTTTCTATAGGCCAGGGCAGGATATGGCTAAGGTGAAGCTGTGACCAGGCCATACATAGACATTCCAATAATTACAGATTTTTCGTAAGTAGCATTAAATCCTGTGAATTATTTTTTAGTTCTGTGTCCCCATTGGAGAGATTTCCTACCACTTCCTGTCCTGACAGATGAGCGAGGGGAGATAGATGGGCTTTCTGGAACCTGTCTGATGTAGATAGATTTAATGAAGATATTTGTCAGCACAGCAGGGATCTTCAAGTTGAGTCCAAACAGTTTTTTATTGGAGCATAATCACATCTCAAAGAAGAGTTTAACATTTTTGGGGTCACACAGGACCCCTTTGTCAGGCATGTGATGACTTGCCTTAATCACATGCCTGACAAAGGGGTCCTGTGTGACTCTGAAATGTTGCGCTCTCGCTTGTGATGTGACTATTCTTCAATTAACCACTTCCCACCCGGCCTATAGCAAAATGACGGCCGGGAATTGGTCAGTTATCCTGACTGGGCATCATATGACATCCAGCAGGATAAGCCGCGATCGCGCGCCCTAAGGGGCACGCAGCGCGGCGATCAGTGGTGCAGTGTGTCAGTCTGACACACCGATACACAATCTCAGTAAAGAGCCTCCGACGGAGGCTCTTTACCACATGATCAGCCGTGTCCAATCACAGCTGATCCCGATGTAAACAGGAATAGCAGTTTATTGGCTTTTCTTCACTCGCGTCTGACAGACAGGAGTAGAGGAGAGCCGATCTGTGGCTCTTCTGACAGGGGGGGTCTGTGCTGATTGTTTATCAGTGCAGCCCCCTGAGGATGCCCGTCCAGGACCACCAGGGATGCCACCAGGACCACCAGGGATTGCCATAAAGGACGCCCACCAGGTATGCCACCCTAGACCACCAGGGATAAAGCAATCAGTGCCCAGGCAGCTGCCAATCAGTGCCAATTAACAATGCCTGCCAGTGCCATCAGTGATGCCTATCAGTGCCCAGCAGTGCCGCCTACCAGTGCCACCTATAAGTACCCATTAGTGCAGCCTTTCAGTGCCCGCCAGTGCCACCTATGAGTGCCCATCAGTGCTGCCTATCAATGCCCATAAGTGCCACCCATCTGTGCCCATCAGTGCTGCCTATCAGTGCCCATCGTCAGTGCCCATCAGTGCCACCTGATCAGTGCTGCCTTTTCAGTGCCCGTCAGTGAAGGAGAAAACATACTTTTTTCCAAACTTTTATAACAGAAACAAAGAAAAACGTTGTTTTTCCAAATTTTCGGTCTTTTTTTATTTGTTTATCAAAAAAAAAAAAAAAAACAGAGGTGATCAAATACCACCAAAAGAAATCTCTATTTGTGGGAACAAAATGATGAAGATTCTGTTTGGGTACAGCGTTGTATGACCGCGGAATTGTCATTTAAAAAGTGACAGCGCTGAAAGCTGAAAATTGGCCTCGGCAGGAAGGAGGGTACCGTATATACTCAAGTATAAGCCGAGTTTTTCAGCACATTTTTTTGTGCTGAAAATGCCCCCCTCGGCTTATAATCGAGTCACCTTTTTACGCCTGATCTCCCGGACTCTTCCTCTACAAGTGTGCAAAGTTTCTTGTCCGGGGGACCTACAGCCGGGGAGCACCGATTTTTCAAAGCCGGGCACCCCTTCCATAGACTCCCATGTTAAATGGTAATTTCTCTGGTGATTTTGGGGACCCGGTACCGGCCGGCCGTAGGTCCCCTGGACCCGAAACTTGGCACACATGTAGCCCCATTTCTCCTCTATAAGTTTAAAAAGTTTTTCGTCTGGGGGACCTACGGCTGGGGAGCACCGATTTTTCAAACCCAGGCACCCCTTCCATAGACTCCCATGGTAAACGTCAGTCTAGTCATGGACACAGTAAGGCATGGGCACAGTGAGGCATGGGCACAGTGAGGCATGGGCACAGTGAGGCATGGGCACAGTGAGGAAAAGTGAGGCACACCTTAGGCTTATACTCAAGTCAATACGTTTTCCCATTTTTTGTAGTAAAATTAGGTGCCTCGGCTTATATTCGGGTCAGCTTATACTCGAGTATATACGGTAAGTGTCTGGTATTGAAGTGGTTAAAAAAAGAAGTAAAATGTTTGGACTCAACTTGAAGATCGGTGCTGTCCTGGCAAATATCTTCATTGTGGGCTTTCATGATCCAGTCTCCAGCTGGTGGTTGCTTCATCATTCAGAACCCTAGAGCCTTCTCCGGGAACGTGTGCGATGGGAATATAGATTATTATTTGATGTACGGTAGATAGACATCTGCTTTTACAGTGTAGCTAAATGTATAGAACAGAATGGAGGTCTCCCTTTAGACATCAATTTCTTCATTTTTTTAAAACAACTTTAATACCGCGGCCAGGAATCCGGAGTCACCGCCGGAGAGCGCGGTCACGCTTCATGCTACTCTGGACTTATTTAATTACTTTCAGTAAAGTGAATTTAAAGCAGAGTCAATTACGGGACGGTGGTATGTATTATCACCATCTCACGTCACTGATTAAAACTGGGTGCTATTACCGCTGATTGATTAAAGGAGGAGATTAAAGCCAATCAGATGTTTTTCAACTCCCGGATGAACAATATACTGGAGCTGAAGATCTGCCCTGATAGCTAAACTCCTGGCAAATAAACATTAAAAAGTAACAATAAAACATTTATATTCTGTATGTATATATTAAATAAAGTCCAGGGTTACATCATTTTATTTTATTTTATTTTATTGTAGTCAAAGTTTAAACAAATAGGCCTCATGTGCTCGGGAGTGTGAAAATATGCGGCATTTTTTTCCTGCAGAACTTGGCAGAAAAAAAATGCCTCTAATGTTGCGTTTTCATGTGCGTTTGTAAGCCTAGGTATGCACGTTTATACACGTACTGTGTTTAGATGCGTATGGGCATAAACTCATTCTACTGGATAGAATATTAATTTATTCTAGCCACTAGAATACATTTTACGTGCATATGTCCACCCATAGGTGCATTAATGTGCATTTTGAGGCGTTTTGCATGTACGAGCATACAGAGGGTGTAGAAAAGAATCCCCCCCCCCTTTAAAAACACACTTTGCAGCCTGAAATGAAGACAGACACAGTTTTTGTTTTATCCAGCTGTATTTACTCTGTGCAACTTATAACATCCAAGTGAAAGATATAACACCAACATGTCAGAAAAAAAAATACAAAAAATTAAAAAACAGGATCACTGAGTTGGAAAAAAGATAAGTCTGGGCTCTGACTAGGCCATGCAAGGACATTCACCGACTTCTCATCCATCCACTGTGTGTTTATTGTTGGACATTCCCCGCCTTTTCCTCCATCCACTGTGTGTTTATTGGTGGACATTCCCCGCCTTTTTCTCCAACCACTGTGTGCTCATTGGTGGACATTCCCCGCCTTCCCCAACCACTGTGTGCTCATTGGTGGACATTCCCCGCCTTCTCCTCCAACCACTGTGTGCTCATTTGTGGACATTCCCCACCTTCTCCTCCAATCACTGTGTGCTCATTGGTGGACATTCCCAACCTTCTCCTTCAACAACTGTGTGCTCATTGGTGGACATTCACCGACTTCTCCCCCAACCACTGTGTGTTTATTGGTGGACAATCCCCGCCTTTTCCTCCAACCACTGTGTGCTAATTGGTGGATATTCCGCGCCTTCTCCCCCAACCACTGTGTGCTCATTGGTGGACATTCCCTGCCTTCTCCTCCAACCACTGTGTGCTCATTGGTGGACATTCCCTGCCTTCTCCTCCAACCACTGTGTGCTTATTGGTGGACATTCACCGACTTCTCCCCCAACCACTGTGTGTTTATTGGTGGACATTCCCCGTCTTTTCCTCCAACAACTGTGTGCTCATTGGTGGACATTCACCGACTTCTCCCCCAACCACTGTGTGTTTATTGGTGGACAATCCCCGCCTTTTCCTCCAACCACTGTGTGCTAATTGGTGGATATTCCGCGCCTTCTCCCCCAACCACTGTGTGCTCATTGGTGGACATTCCCTGCCTTCTCCTCCAACCACTGTGTGCTCATTGGTGGACATTCCCTGCCTTCTCCTCCAACCACTGTGTGCTTATTGGTGGACATTCACCGACTTCTCCCCCAACCACTGTGTGTTTATTGGTGGACATTCCCCGTCTTTTCCTCCAACCACTGTGTGCTCATTGGTGGATATTCCGCGCCTTCTCCCCCAACCACTGTGTGCTCATTAGTGGACATTCCCCGCCTTCTTCTCCAACCACTGTGTGCTCATTGGTGGACATTCCCCGCCTTCTCCTCCAACCACTGTGTGCTCATTGATAGACATTCCCTGTCTTCTCCTCCAACCACTGTGTGCTCATTGGTGGACATTCCCCCGCCTTCTCCTCCAACCACTGTGTACTCATTGGTGGACATTCCCCGCCTTCTCCTCCAACCACTGTGTGCTCATTGGTGGACATTCCCCGTCTTCTCCTCCAACCACTTTGTGCTCATTGGTGGACATTCCCTGCCTTCTCCTTCAACCACTGTGTGCTCATTGGTGGACATTCCCTGCCTTCTCTTTCAACCGCTGTGTGCTCATTGGTGGACATTCCCCGCCTTTTCCTCCAACCACTTTGTGCTCATTGGTGGACATTCCCCGCCTTCTCCTTCAACCACTGTGTGCTCATTGATGGACTTTCCCCACCTTCTCCTCCAACCACTGTGTGCTCATTGATGGACTTTCCCCGCCTTCTCCTCCAACCACTGTGCGCTCATTGGTGGACATTCCCCGCCTTCTCCTCCAACCACTGTGTGCTCATTTGTGGACATTCCCCGCCTTCTCCTCCAATCACTGTGTGCTCATTGGTGGACATTCCCCGCCTTCTCCTCCAACCACTTTGTGCTCATTGGTGGACATTCCCCGCCTTCTCCTTCAACCACTGTGTGCTCATTGATGGACTTTCCCCGCCTTCTCCTCCAACCACTGTGTGCTCATTGATGGACTTTCCCCGCCTTCTCCTCCAACCACTGTGCGCTCATTGGTGGACATTCCCCGCCTTCTCCTCCAACCACTGTGTGCTCATTTGTGGACATTCCCCGCCTTCTCCTCCAATCACTGTGTGCTCATTGGTGGACATTCCCAACCTTCTCCTTCAACAACTGTGTGCTCATTGGTGGACATTCACCGACTTCTCCCCCAACCACTGTGTGTTTATTGGTGGACAATCCCCGCCTTTTCCTCCAACAACTGTGTGCTAATTGGTGGATATTCCGCGCCTTCTCCCCCAACCACTGTGTGCTCATTGGTGGACATTCCCTGCCTTCTCCTCCAACCACTGTGTGCTCATTGGTGGACATTCCCTGCCTTCTCCTCCAACCACTGTGTGCTTATTGGTGGACATTCACCGACTTCTCCCCCAACCACTGTGTGTTTATTGGTGGACATTCCCCGCCTTTTCCTCCAACCACTGTGTGCTCATTGGTGGATATTCCGCGCCTTCTCCCCCAACCACTGTGTGCTCATTAGTGGACATTCCCCGCCTACTTCTCCAACCACTGTGTGCTCATTGGTGGACATTCCCCGCCTTCTCCTCCAACCACTGTGTGCTCATTGATAGGCATTCCCTGTCTTCTCCTCCAACCACTGTGTGCTCATTGGTGGACATTCCCCCGCCTTCTCCTCCAACCACTGTGTACTCATTGGTGGACATTCCCCGCCTTCTCCTCCAACCACTGTGTGCTCATTGGTGGACATTCCCCGTCTTCTCCTCCAACCACTTTGTGCTCATTGGTGGACATTCCCCGCCTTCTCCTTCAACCACTGTGTGCTCATTGGTGGACATTCCCTGCCTTCTCTTTCAACCGCTGTGTGCTCATTGGTGGACATTCCCCGCCTTTTCCTCCAACCACTGTGTGCTCATTGGTGGACATTCCCCGCCTTCTCCTCCAACCACTTTGTGCTCATTGGAGGACATTCCCCGCCTTCTCCATCAACCACTGTGTGCTCATTGGTGGACATTCCCTGCCTTCTCCTCCAACCACTTTGTGCTCATTGGTGGACATTCCCCGCCTTCTCCTCCAACCACTTTGTGCTCATTGGTGGACATTCCCCGCCTTCTCCTTCAACCACTGTGTGCTCATTGATGGACTTTCCCCGCCTTCTCCTCCAACCACTGTGCGCTCATTGGTGGACATTCCCCGCCTTCTCCTCCAACCACTGTGTGCTCATTGGTGGACATTCCCCGCCTTCTCCTCCAACCACTGTGTGCTTATTGGTAGACATTCCCCGCATTCTCCTCTAACCACTGTGTGCTCATTGATGGACTTTCCCCGCCTTCTCCTCCAACCACTGTGTGCTCATTGGTGGACATTCCCCGCCTTCTCCTCCAACCACTGTGTGCTCATTGGTGGACATTCCCCACCTTCTCCTCCAACCACTGTGTGCTCATTGGTAGACATTCCCCGCCTTCTCCTCCAACCACTGTGTGCTCATTGATGGACTTTCCCCGCCTTCTCCTCCAACCACTGTGTGCTCATTGGTGGACATTCCCTGCCTTCTCCTCCAACCACTGTGTGCTCATTGGTGGACATTCCCTGCCTTCTCCTCCAACCACTGTGTGCTCATTGGTGGACATTCCCTGCCTTCTCCTCCAACCACTGTGTGCTCATTGGTGGACATTCCCTGCCTTCTCCTCCAACCACTGTGTGCTCATTGGTGGACATTCCCTGCCTTCTCCTCCAACCACTGTGTGCTCATTGGTGGACATTCCCTGCCTTCTCCTCCAACCACTGTGTGCTCATTGGTGGACATTCCCCGCCTTCTCCTCCAACCACTGTGTGCTCATTGGTGAACATTCCCTGCCTTCTCCAACCACTGTGTGCTCATTGGTGGACATTCCCCGCCTTCTCCTCCAATCATTATGTGCTCATTGTTGCTGTGTGCTTTGGGTCATTGTCATGTTGGAAGGTATATCTTCTTCCCACTGAAAACTGGTGGTGGGATCTGGGGGCCCCCTTGTTAAAGGAAGCTTCCAGATTCTAATAAGCCCCCCCCCTCTGCCCCACAGACCCCCACAACCATTGGTCAGGGTTGTGGGGAAAAAGCCCTTATCCCTATCAACATGGGCACAAGGTACTTTGAGCAGGGCAGGGGCCGAGCCCGCTCCTTAACAACCATGACAGTTACTGGTCATTAAGGCCGGTGGCTGCCGCCTGCTCCTTAACAACCAGCTAATTACAGTCTGTGATACTGCCGGTGGTAAATTACTGCAGGCTTTCACTACTAAAATACTGCATGGCTTCATATAATAACTCATGCAGTATTTTAGCAACTTTTTTTTGTGAATGCCAAAAAGCTTTTTGAAAAATGCTGTGCGGTATCTTACCACATATGGTAAGATACCACTTTGTGAATGGAGCCCAATGTTTCCGATAATGTTCCTGTCTGATGAAGAGTTGATGTGAGGCTGAAACTGTGGCTCCTTAAAGTACAACTAAAGACAACACTTTCTTTTTTAGTTTTGGATACAGTGGAGAGGGATTAGAATCCTTGCCTTTCCCCAACTCGCTCATCCATGTCTTTATGGACCTTGCTTTATGCACTGGTCCAAATCATTTGGTGGAGGGGGATTATGGTGTGGGGTTGTTTTTCAGGGGTTGGGTTTGGCCCCTAAGTTCCAGTGAAGGGAACTCAGTGAAAGCGTCAATTTCATGCTCACAACTTTGTGGGAGGAGTTTGGGGACGGCCCCTTCCTGTTCCAACATGACTGCGCACCAGTGCACAAATCAAGGTCCATAAAGACATGGATGAGCGAGTTTGGGGTGGAGGAACTTGACCTGCACAGAGTCCTGACCTCAATCCGATAGAACACCTTTAGGATGAATTAGAGTGGAGACAGGCCTTCTCGTCCAACATCAGTGCCTGACCTCACAAATGGAAGAATGGTCAAACATTCCCATAGACACACTCCTAAACCTTGTGGACAGCATTCTCAGAAGAGTTGAAGCTGGTATAGCTGCAAAGGGTGGGCTAACTTAATATTGAACCCTATGGACTAAGACTGTTCATCTCAAGACTAAGTTCATGTGCGTTTAAGTTCAGGTGTCTCAATACTTTTGGTAATATAGTTTGTGTGTATATATATACTGTGAGGGGGTTAGCTCGGCAGCGGGTGTGTGTGACCCCCGGGATGGGCTCCCCACACAAAAACAGGCCCAGCAAACGGAGGTTGTGGTTTTCAAAATCAAAAAGGTGCGGTTTATTTTCTATTTACAGTGACAAAACACAGCAAAGCAAAAGAAACATAAATAAAATAAATCCTGGTCAACTTGACCTCTGACTAAACATACAGGTTTCCTAACTAACAACTGGGATCAGCCTAGTGCTGTCCTAGTCCCTAAGTCCCTGGTTTTAAATGTCCAAGCAAATAGCCACACAGGCTTTGTCTCACCGCACAGGGGTTCACTCTCCCTAGACAGTCCACACAGGTCTGGTTCCAGGCATGAGCAAACACCTAATGAATCTGGGAGTTCTTATAGAGGCCTAAATGAGCTGACAAGCTTCAGCTGGTCTCATCAACTCCCTGTCTGCACGACGCCCCACACTCTCCCTAGAGGTATGAGTCATCCATGAGCCCACTAGCCTCAGCTGGGCTTATACAACTCTCCACCTAGTTGTATAAGTCGGCGTAAAGCCTGAATCTGGGCGAAATATATCTACCCCCCTGGATGCAACCAGGTGACCCCACCTTCCTGCTGTCACATACCCCCCCCTCTTGTTTTAACCTCGGGGTTGGAACACCAGCAATCAGGCATTCATGTACTCGAGACAAAGCATCCACATTCCCCATTTGAACGCCAGGGCGATGCTTTACTGTGAAGTTGAATTCCTGGAGGGCCAGGAACCACCTATTCACTCTTCTATTTGTTTCCTTGTTTTGAGCCATCCACTTTAACGGAGCGTGATCCGTAACCATGTCAAAGTGCCTACCTAGCAGGTAGTACCGAAGGGAATCTAGAGCCCACTTCACCGCTAAACACTCCTTTTCAACGGTGGCGTAATTTACCTCATGGGACTTCAACTTCCTGCTGAGGTAAATGACTGGGTGCTCTTCCCCGTTCCAGACCTGGGACAATACTGCTCCTAACCCCACATCTGACGCATCACTTTGTACGACAAAGTCTTTAGAGAAGTCGGGTGAGTACAACACTGGCTGGCTACATAAGGCTTGTTTCAAGAATTGGAATGCTGCCTCAGCCTCGGGGGTCCATTTAATCATGACCGACCCTTTCCCCTTCGTCAGGTTGGTTAGGGGCACAGCCTTAGAAGCAAAGTGGGGAATGAATCGCCGATAATACCCAGCGATTCCCAGAAAGGCTCGTACCTGCTTCTTGCTGTTGGGACGTGGCCAACTCTGGATGGCCTCGACTTTGTTGAGTTGGGGTTTTATTACTCCCCTCCCAATGGTGTTCCCAAGATATTTGGCCTCCTCCTGCCCAATGGTACACTTCTTGGGGTTAGCCGTAAACCCCGCTTCCCGAACAGAGTCCAGGACTGCTTGCACTTTTGGCAGATGTGAGGCCCAATCTGTGCTATGGACAATTACGTCATCCAGGTAAGCCGCAGCATACTTCCGATGGGGCCTCAGCATCTGGTCCATTTTCCGCTGGAATGTGGCCGGCGCATTCTGTAACCCGAACGGCATTCTTTTATATTGGAACGCCCCGTCTGGGGTTACAAATGCGGTTTTCTCTTTGGCCGACTTGGCCAGGGGGATTTGCCAATACCCTTTTGTGAGGTCAAGAGTTGTCATGTATCGGGCTGTTCCCAGCCGGTCGATCAACTCATCTATACGTGGCATGGGGTAGGTGTCAAACTTTGTAACCTTGTTCAACTGACGAAAATCGTTACAAAATCGCCAGCTCCCATCCGGTTTAGGCACCAACACAATGGGACTAGACCAATCACTTTGGGACTCCTCTATCACCCCTAAGTTCAGCATTTTCTGTACTTCCTCCCATATTGCCTCCCGTCGGGCCTCTGGGATCCGATAGGGTTTTAACTTCACCCTTTCACCGGGCGGGGTAATGATGTCATGCTCTACCCCAGATGTTTGTCCCGGCAGCTCAGAGAATACCTCCTTGTTGCGAAGCACAAACTCCTTAACCTCCTGTTGTTGGGGTTGTGACAAGGTGGCTGCTATTCCAACCTCAGGAATCACGCAACCAGTTTGAGCTGGTGACCAAGTGTCTGCGACTAGGGACTCTCTATCCCTCCAGGCTTTCAACAGATTAACGTGATAGATCTGTTCGGGCTTTCGCCTTCCTGGTTGTCTGACCTTGTAATTCACTTCGCTCACTTTTTCCATTATCTCATAGGGGCCTTGCCATTTGGCAAGGAATTTACTTTCAACCGTAGGGACAAGTACCAGTATCCTATCCCCCGGGGAAAAGGTACGGGTCTTGGCTCCACGGTTGTACACTCTCTGCTGTGCTAACTGCGCTTGGGCCAAATGTTCCTTCACGATGGGCATTACCTGTGCAATTCGGTCTTGCATCAGGGCGACATGCTCAATCACACTCCTGTGGGGAGAACTCTCACTTTCCCAAGTTTCCTTGGCAATATCCAACAGCCCTCTTGGGTGTCTCCCATACAGTAACTCAAAGGGGGAGAATCCCGTAGAGGATTGGGGCACCTCCCTAATAGCAAACATCAGATAAGGAAGTAGACAGTCCCAATCCTTTCCATCTCTATCCACCACTTTCTTCAACATTTGTTTTAGGGTTTTGTTGAATCTTTCAACCAGCCCATCGGTTTGGGGGTGATACACAGATGTACGTAATTGCGTCACTTTGAACAATTTACACAGCTCCTTCATAACCCGGGACATAAAGGGTGTACCTTGGTCCGTAAGCAGTTCTTTACAAATACCCACCCGGCTAAACACAAGAGATAGCTCTTTGGCTATGGTTTTGGCCGAGGTATTTCGGAGAGGGATCGCTTCTGGATAACGGGTGGCATAGTCCATTATAACTAATATGTACTGGTGCCCCCTAGCGGACTTGATTATAGGCCCTACCAAATCCATGGCGATTCTCTCAAACGGGACCTCAATGATGGGTAGAGGGACCAGCGGGCTACGGAAATGTGGCATCGGGGCCGACCTCTGACACACAGGGCAGGAGGAACAATAATTTTCTATGTCCTTCATCACCCCCGGCCAATAGAATCTCTGTAATACCCTCTCTCGGGTTTTCTCTGTCCCCAGATGACCTCCAAGAATGTGCCCATGGGCCAACTCCAACACCAACTTCCTGTAAGGTTTGGGCACCACAAGCTGCTCAACGGTTTCTTCTGCCCTTTTTGCCACCCGATACAGTAGGTCCTTCTCTACGCTGAAGTATGGGTAAGTGCAGGTATTGTCTGGGTTCACTAACTCGCCATCTATTTTCACTACGTTTTCCCATGCCTTTATTAGGGCGGGGTCTTTCAACTGTTCTGTGGCAAAGTTTTCCCTGTGAACCTCAAGATCAGAAAACTCCACAGACGGTAGGTTTTCGTCTGAGGAGGTGGGCTCCTCTCCAGTTTCTTGAGTCTCCCCTGCCAATACTGATAAGGGAAATTCCGGAGAGTCCTCACCACTCTCAGGGGAGTTCTGGCTATCACATTCCTGGTACATAGGGGCACCAGTGGGGGGCTCAGGATCATCCCACAGTTCCCAGAACTTCGGAAAATCCCTTCCCACAATGGCGTCATGCGGTAACTGAGATACTAAGCCCACTGGATGAGAGAGGGTACCTTTGGGGGTCTCGAAACACACTGTAGTCACTGGATACTCTCGGGTGTCCCCATGCACACAAATAACAGCTACCTTGCTATTCCCAAAGACCTCTGTTTTAACTAACTCAGCCTTTATCAGGGTCACAAGGCTACCTGAATCCAGCAATACCACAACATTTCTACCATTAACACACATTTTGCATAAATGTTTCTCAGTTCCTCGAATGGCAGTGCATGCGACTGTCGCACACAGCGACTGACGTCTGCCCGTCAGAAAGTCACACTGCATGGGTTCCTCCACAACCGGGCAATTGGCTGCAATATGTCCCGCTTGCCGGCAGCGGTAGCAAACAATCCTTCTTGCCGCCTCTTGAGCCGCTGATTTCCCAGGCTGTTCTCGCCAAACTTGGGGTAGAGCTCCCACCCTCTCACTCTCTCCACCCTCACCCCTTGGAATCCTCTTATCCGCCCCTGGGGATGGTCTGGTCTTAGGGTGGAAAGTCCGAGTGTCTCTGGAAGAGGCCGTCAGGTTCTCTGTAGCCAAGTATTTCTCCACACGATCCACAAGACCATCGGCCGTCTCTGGGTCTCCATGGCTTACCCACTTTTGGATGGCAGTAGGAAGAGCTCTCAAAAACCGATCCATTACAACACGTTCCACAATCTTTGGTGCGGACAAAGTCTCTGGCTGTAGCCACTTTCTGCTCAGGTGAATGAGATCATACATTTGAGACCTGGGGGGTTTTCCAAGCTGGAAAGTCCAGTTATGCACACGCTGAGCCCGGACAGCCTGGGTGACACCCAGCCTTGCCAAAATTTCAGCTTTTAGCATCACATAGTCTTTTGCTTGGTTAGGCTCTAGGTCATAGTAAGCTTTCTGCGATTCACCAGTTAACAGAGGAGCCACCAGTCCAGCCCACTGCTCCTCAGGCCACTTTTCTCTTTCAGCGGTCCTTTCAAATGTGGTCAAAAATACCTCTGGATCATCCTCTCCAGTCATTTTTGTCAATAAACGACTCACCCCAAAGGACGCGGTATTAGTGGGACGGCTTTCCTCACTGGTCTGCGGACGTTGCTGCATTACTGCTTCCATTTGTTGTAGTCTCTGCTCTTGCTTCTGTAACAGGTCTATGAAGCGGGCCTCAGATTGCTGCTGGGCTTGTTGCTGAGCTTCCAGACTCTGTTGATGAGCTTGCTGCTGGGCTGCAAGGCTCTGTTGATGAGCTTGCTGCTGGGCTGCAAGGCTCCTTTGCAAACCTGCATTTGTCTGCTGTTGATTGGCATTTGCTAGAGCCAGCTGTTTCAGTATCTCCTCCATGCTGGCTTAAAAAAAACTGCCACTGGTTCTCCACCAACTGTGAGGGGGTTAGCTCGGCAGCGGGTGTGTGTGACCCCCGGGATGGGCTCCCCACACAAAAACAGGCCCAGCAAACGGAGGTTGTGGTTTTCAAAATCAAAAAGGTGCGGTTTATTTTCTATTTACAGTGAAAAAACACAGCAAAGCAAAAGAAACATAAATAAAATAAATCCTGGTCAACTTGACTTCTGACTAAACATACAGGTTTCCTAACTAACAACTGGGATCAGCCTAGTGCTGTCCTAGTCCCTAAGTCCCTGGTTTTAAATGTCCAAGCAAATAGCCACACAGGCTTTGTCTCACCGCACAGGGGTTCACTCTCCCTAGACAGTCCACACAGGTCTGGTTCCAGGCATGAGCAAACACCTAATGAATCTGGGAGTTCTTATAGAGGCCTAAATGAGCTGACAAGCTTCAGCTGGTCTCATCAACTCCCTGTCTGCACGACGCCCCACACTCTCCCTAGAGGTATGAGTCATCCATGAGCCCACTAGCCTCAGCTGGGCTTATACAACTCTCCACCTAGTTGTATAAGTCGGCGTAAAGCCTGAATCTGGGCGAAATATATCTACCCCCCTGGATGCAACCAGGTGACCCCACCTTCCTGCTGTCACAATATATATATATATATATATATATATATATATATATATATATATATATATACAGTAAAACCTTGGATTGCGAGCATGATTCGTTCCAGAAACATGCTTGTAATCCAAAGCACTTGTATATCAAAGCAAATTTTCCCAGAAGAAATAATGGAAACTCAAATGATTCGTTCCACAACCATTTATTTATAGGTCCTTCAGTTTATAGTCCATATAAAAAGATTATAGCAATGTGATTGGTTGTGTGACCATAAAATGTCCATCCACAAATGGAAGCCTCCACAAGGGGGTTAGAAGCAAAATACAGTGGGAGCTCCAGAGTATAAAAGAGAAGAGAGGCGCCTCTAATGCCCTGTGCACACGATGGAAAAAGTCAGACGGAATTTTTTCATCGGATATTCCGACCGTGTGTGTGTGCCCCATCGGACTTTTTCCATCGGAATTTAGAAAGAGAACATGTTTTTTTTTTATATCGTAAAATCCGTTAGTCTGTAGGGAACTCCGACGGAGAAAAAAACCACGCATGCTCAGAATCAAGTCGACGCATGCTCGGAAGCATAGAACTTCCTTTTTTTTCGGCTCGTCGTAGTGTTGTACGTCACCGCGGTCTTGACGGTCAGAATTTGGTTTGACAGTTTGTAAGCAAGACAGCTTGAATGGAAAATCCAATCGTGTGTACAAGGCATAAAGCCTCGTACACACGGTCGGACTTTTGCCCAATAAACTTCGTTTTAAGCAAGTTGGACCAACAATCCGACCCGTGTGTACGCTCCATCCGACAAACTTTTTTCGTTTGGTTTTGGACAAAAGTTGGGTCTGCAAACGGACAAACTTTTGCCCAACAAAAGTCCGATGGAGCAAAGTCCGACCGTGTGTACAGGAAACCATCGGACTTTAGTCCGATGGACAAAACAACTAATGTTAAAATCAACCAACAATAGCAGAAGTTGACCAAAGGGTGGCAGTAAAGAGCAGAAAAGAGCAGAAAAAACACGTGATGTTGTAAGAAGTTTTAAGAAAGTTTGCAGAAAAGTCCTGTGGTGTGTATGCTATGGGTGTTCCCAACCAACTCCGTTCGGACAAAAAACCACGGAAAAGTCAGATGGAAGTCCGACCGTGTGTACAGGGCTTAAGTGTAGCAATATTTTGGTAAATGTTGTACCTTCATTGCTACACTTAGAGGCGCCTCTCTTCTCATTTATACTCAGTTGTGACATGACGCTACTTGTATATCAAGACATCGCTTGTATATCCAGTCAAAATTATTAAAATTTTTTGCTTGTCTTGCAAAACACTCTCAAACCAAGTAAAGCCCTGTACACACGGGCGAGAATCCCGGTGAAAAAAAACGTTGGTTTTCTTGACGGAATTCCCGGCAATCTTTTCTTGCCAAGCCCTGTGTACACACGGCACATTCAAAAGAACCGCCATTCTTTTGAATGGCAAGAATGCGGTGACGTCATCGGCATGAAGAGCATGCGCTCGTCACATTCTATGCCATCGCCGCCATCTTGCTTCACCCTACACTACCCTTGTAAGCTACCGCGCATGCGTCGAAGTCTCATCGAGCATGCGCGGGTTTACCTGGGGACAGGTAAGCATGTAGCCTCGTACACACACGCACGGTTTTCTCGTCGGGAAACAGGCCAACGAGAATCCCGACGAGAAAATAGAGAGCAGGTTCTCTATTTTTCTCGTTGAGATTCCCGGCAGTTTTCCCGACGAGAAACCACACACACGACTGGTTTTCTCAGCAAAAAGCTCTCCCAGCAGTTTTCTTGCCGAGAAAACCGGCCGTGTGTACGAGGCTTTACTCTCAAACAAAGATTTTACTGTGTGTATATATATATATTTTTTTATACAGCCAGGCCCAGGACCCCAGATATGTATGCTACAGTTGACCACTTCACCCTGGTCTAGAACCCACCTGTTATTGGACAGTAAAGGAGCAGCAGCATACTGATTAGGTTACCCCCATGCCCCCCCCACTATACATGATACTGGTACACTGAGAGCAAAGATCAAAACAACAAAGTCCTGTTTGGTTTGGAGTGCCGCTTCTCCCTCTTCTAGTCTGAGTGCTGCTGTGCAGGGAATTGTCAGAGACCATGATCATTTCAGCTTTAGATATACAGTATATACTAGCTGAGGGGGCAGATAAAGGTTTTGTATTTGCTTTTATTAAATGATAAAGCATACTGACAAAGTAGTCACATCCTGACCTCACAACACTGTGACCTTAAATTTACCAAAATTGTTTCCATCCAGTAAATGGCTGTGTAGGCGCGTGTACTGCACCAGACACATCAGCTGGCGCTGGATTTGGCAGCGGAGGCTGAAGTTCAATGTTCTGGAAATCACTACGGAATATGTCGGCACCACATACATGAGTCACATGAAGATTGGGAATCAGGACGGTGGAAACATCGATGTAAACATGGCGCACGTCCTAGGCGGATCTGGAGGCAACCATATGCATGAAATGGCAATTGTCTGATGTGATTACGTTTTATTTCAAATTTATGAAGGTTGGGGACTCCATGGGCACGGAGGACAGCCATGCGTAGAAAGATGCTGGAAAAGATGTGACAATGTTACAATCAGAGGCTGAGATTAGAGATCGGGAATATGAGGGGAAATCTCTGGGCTAAATGCTACATATTCTCCCTTTATAAATGTATTTGTAATATGTTCAGTTGTGGGCCCTTCATATACTATCGCCCTTCCCGTCCCCTGTCCAGCCACACTCCCTTCTCAAATGCAGGTCCCCTGCTCTCTCTTCTCAAATGCAGGTCCCCTGCTCTCCCTTCTCAAATTCAGGTCCCCTGCTCTCCATTTTAAAATTCAGGTCCCCTGCTCTCCCTTCTCAAATGCAGGTCCCCTGCTCTCCCTTCTCAAATTCAGGTCCCCTGCTCTCCCTTCTCAAATATAGGTCCCCTGCTCTCCCTTCTCAAATATAGGTCCCCTGCTCTCCCTTCTCAAATTCAGGTCCCCTGCTCTCCCTTCTCAAATATAGGTCCCCTGTTCTCACTTCTCAAATGCAGGTCCCCTGCTCTCCCTTCTCAAATATAGGTCCCCTGCTCTCCCTTCTCAAATATAGGTCCCCTGCTCTCCCTTCTCAAATTCAGGTCCCCTGCTCTCCCTTCTCAAATATAGGTCCCCTGCTCTCTGTCAGGTCACCTGTGGCCAGGTGACAGATGCACACCGTAGGGGGACAGGAGTGCACCGCAAGGTAGTGAACCCTATGGCTGACTGCTGCGGATAGGAAACTGGGTGGTTGTGGAAAGCGGGACCAGAGGAGCACAACCGGGATCCTATGAGAAGCTAGAGCCAAGATTCCCCAGGGCGCGGAGTCTAAGACCCAGCAGGTCTTCTCCAGAGCCTCTAGTGGTGAGGATGTTATGCTGCAGGCTGGGTCCAGGTCGCGGCCCCTAGAGTTTCCTAGCTCACGCCCCGTAGGATAAGCGGACAAGAGGGGAAGCAGCAGCACGAGATATAAGAGTAACGAATAACAAGCTGAAAGTCAAGGGCCACAAGCAGACAAGGATAACGAAAGACAAGCCGAAGGTCAAGGGTCACGAGCAGACAGGGATAGTCAGGGACAAGCCAATAACATAACAGAGAGACAGACGTAGCACACGGCAGGCAGGAACCCAAACACACAATGCCTAACAAACACGTTGATCAGCAAAGCAGGCTTGCAGTGCACAGGTTAATATAGTGTTCTGTGATAGGGCCTGGGGTGGAGTCAGGCTGGGAGGAGATTATAAAGGAAGCCAGGTGAAAGGGTTCTGGCCTCTAAGATGAACACATGGGAAGGAAGGTAAGCTGACAGACAAACACTACTGCATATCCATGACACTCTCACTTCTCAAATGCAGGTCCCCTGCTCTCCCTTCTCAAATGCAGGTCCCCTGCTCTCCCTTCTCAAATGCAGGTCCCCTGCTCTCCCTTCTCAAATGCAGGTCCCCTGCCCACCCGAACTGCTTTCTAAAATGTTAATCCCCTGCCCACCCACGCCCCCTTCTGAAATGAGGTTCCCTGACCAACTACACTCCTTTTAGAAATGAGGTCCCCTGCCCACCTCCCCTGCCCACTAACCTTCCCTTTCTCAAATGTATTCCCCTACCCTCTCCTTCTATAAATGCAGGTCCCCTTCCTTTCCACACTTCCCTTTGAAATGCAGGTCCCTTTCCGGGTCCCACCCAGACTCCCTTCTGAAATGAAGGTTCCCTGGCCACCTGCACTCCTTTCTGAAATGATAGTGTCCTGCCCACCCATGCCCCCTTCATAAATGTGGATACACTGCCCAGCTGCATTCCTTACCCTCCAATTCTCCTTTTTTTTTTAAAGCAGGTCCTCTTCTCTTCTTCTGTCCCTTCTGAAATGCAGGTTCTCTCTCTAGTCCCCACTCATGCTTGCTTTGGACATTTAGGTTCCCTCTCCACCTGCACTACTTTCTGAGATGTTAGTCCCCCTACCTACCCATCCCCTCCTCTAAAAATAAGGTCCCCTGACCAACTACACTCCCTTCAGAAAATGGAAAAAGAGTAGAAACTGTGCTAAATATATTAGTAGAAAAGAGACACCGAGTGTACTCACTGGTGACTCAATGGGAGCTGCGATTAAGATGTAGACCACCATACATAATAGCAAAATAAGAAAAAAGAAAAAATCGCGCTAACCCATGGCATAAGCTCCGTGAGGAGTTTATGAAAATAAGTTCAAATTTGTAATTAATTGTAAAAACAACTATAAAATTAAATTTAAAAATAAATTAAAACACACATCAAACAATAAAGAACTAATGAGTGAAACAAATAAAAAAATATAAAAAGTGTACTATGATGTAACTTAAACTGTAAAGTCCATAAAGTAGATTCCTTAAATAAAGTCCGTTATAAAACACCGGTGCTCCGTGTAGAAAATCATATGAAGTGAATGATTGCATCCAAATTTGTGACCTTCCACCACCGAACAACAGAAGTTTCTCCTTACCAGCTACAATTGACCCCCCGTGACAGAGGATCAATGAATGCAGAGATTAAGCAGTTCCTCCCACAGGTCAGCACAGCAATTGGGACTCCTAAATCACCAATCCCCAACGATCATCAGTGGGCGCAGGCAGTATGTAAAAGATAGACACACTCCACATAGCGCATTACCGTTTAAAAGGTTTATTCTTTAAAATAAAAGTTGCACTTACATTAATGCAGTTTAAAAATTGCCCATTCAGTCTGGTGTGCCGGCCGCTGCACATTCATCAGACACCCGTCCCGTCCTTCTCGGAAGCGTTTGAGGTGACGTCAGTGCGTCGCTCCGCCCTACGTCCGTTTCACAAAAATTTGCTTCTTCAGAAATGCAGGTTCCCTGCCCACCGCCTCTCACTTCTGCACAGGGCCGAGAGAAGGGGTGGGCAGGAGGGGCGGCATCCCTGGGCACTGTGGTATCATGCGAAGTGGGGGGCAACACGAGGAGATTGGGAGGAGGGAATTTGTGTTGGGAGGGGGAATTTTGAGAGTGGCAGGGAGTAAGAATTGTTCTAGATGGGGAAATCCGGGGTGTATGCTAGAAGTGGTGATTTGGGGGGGGGATTAGTGTTGGGAGGGGGAAGAGGATTTGTGTTAGGAGGGGGAATTTTGAGGGTGGCAGGGAGTAATAATTGTTCTAGGAGGGGAAATCCGGGGTGTATGCTAGATGTGATTTGGGGGGGGGGATTTAGTGTTGGGGGAGGAGGGGGAAGAGGATTTGTGTTAGGAGGGGGGATTTTGAGGGTGACAGGGAGTAAGAATTGTTCTAGGAGGGGAAATCCAGGGTGTATGCTAGAAGTGGTGATTTGGGGGGGGGGATTAGTGTTGGGAGGGGGAGGGGGAAGAGGATTTGTGTTAGGAGGGGGGATTTTGGAGGTTTGTGCTAGAAGTGGTGATATGGTAGAGGGGTAAGGGCATTTGTGCTAGGAGGGGGAATGTTTTTTGGGCTAGTAGGGATGATTGGGGGTATTTGTGCTAGAAGGGGAAATTTGAGGGGGAAGATTTGTACTAGGTGGGGGGATTGGGGGAAGAATTTGTGCTGGGAGCGTGGTTTGGAGTGGGGGGAGAGAATTTGTGCTAAGAGGGGAAATATGAAGGGTAAAGGATTTGTGCTAGGAGGCAGCGCTGGGACAAGGGGTGGGCAAGAGGGGAGGCTGCCCTGAGCGCAATGGTTTATTGCAGGGATGTGGGGGTCCTGATCCTAACATTAGAGGGAAGGGGAGGTGCAGTTTAGCATCTTTGCCCTGGGCGCCAGATGGCCTTGTCCCGGCACTGCTTCTGCAATGTATTCCCCTACCTTATCATTCTGCTTTTCCAAAATGCGGGTTCCCTGTCCTTCTGCACTCACATATCAAATGCTGGTTCCCTCCCTAGTCTCCACCTATGCTTCCTTCTGAAGTGTAGGTTCCCTGCCCACCTGCACTGCTTTCTGAAACATTAGTCCTACAGTAACCCATGCCCCCTTTTGAAATAAGGTCCCCTGCTTAGCCACACTCCCTTCAAAAATGCGGGTCCCCTGCTCTACCTTCTGAAGTTAAGGTTCCCTGCCTACCTGCACTATTTTCTGAAATGTTAGTCCCCTGCCTACTGGTGTTCCCTTCTGAGATGTATTCCACTACCATACCACTCTCCTTTTCTGAAATGCAGGTCCCCTGCACTTTTGCACTCCCCTATGAAATGCAGGTTCCCTGCCCACCTGCACTACTTTCTGAAATGTTAGCCCCCTGCCTCCCTATGCCCTCTTCTAAAAATAAGGTCCCCTGACCAACTACACTCCCTTCAAAAATGCAGGTCCCATGCCCACCGACATTCACTTCTGCAATGTATTCACCTACCCTCCTCTACCCCTTTTCTAAAATGCAGTCCCCTGAACTTTTGCACTCACCTATCAAATGCAGGTCCCCTCCCATGCTTTCCTCTAAAAAAAATCCGTTATGAGTATATTATTATATTATATGTGTTGAAAGTAGAAAAAATGGACCAGTGTAAGGATTTGAGTGACTTTGACAAGGACTAAGGACCCTAGATGGCTGTATCTGAGCAATTTCAAAACTGCAGCTCTTGAGGGATGTTCCTGTTCCTGCAGTGGTCAGGATTGGCCAAAAGTTGTCCAAGAAAGGAGAACTGGCCAACCAGTAACAGGGTCATGGGTCATTGATGGAGGTGGGGAGAGAAGGCTCATGGATGGAGGTGGGGAGGGAAGGCTCATTGATGGAGGTGGGGGAGGGAAGGCTCATTGATGGAGGTGGGGGAGGGAAGGCTCATTGATAGAGGTGGGGAGGGAAGGCTCATTGATGGAGGTGTGGGAGGGAAGGCTCATTGATGGAGGTGGGGGAGGGAAGGCTCATTGATGGAGGTGGGGGAGAGAAGGCTCATTGATGGAGGAGGGGAGGGAAGGCTTATTGATGGAGGTGAGGGGGGAAGGCTCATTGATGGAGGTGAGGGGGGAAGGCTCATTGATGGAGGTGGGGGAGGCTCATTGATGAAGGGGGAGGCTCATTGTTGGAAGGGAGGTATCATTGATGGAGGTGAGGAGGGAAGGCTCATTGATAGAGGTGAGGGGGGAAGGCTCATTGATGGAGGTGGGGAGAGAAGGCTCATTGATGGAGGTGGGGAGGGAAGTCTCATTGATGGAGGTGGGGAGGGAAGGCTCAATGATGGAGGTGGGAAAGGAAGGCTCATTGATGGAGGTGAGGGGGGAAGGCTCATTGATGGAGGTGGGGAGGGAAGGCTCAGGCTCATTGATGGAGGTGGGGGAGGCTCATTGATGAAGGGGGGGCTCATTGGTGGAGGGGAGGTATCATTGATGAAGGTGGGGAGGGAAGGTTTATTGATAGAGGTGGGGAGTGTTGTGGAAATTTTTATAAATGTATGTTGTCAGATGTCCCCCAGTGTCGGTTTTGCTGTAATGTGCTCATGTGAGCGTATTCGCACATACAGACGTTGGTGGAAGAAAATCTTCCTGTGGACACAGCGATGTTTGCTCTTTTAGGGATGTTTGTTTTATGCCTCACCAAGAGCCTGGACACTGCTTGGCGACTGCATTAAATAACTCAGAGCGGACAGATCTGCGTACATGGGAACTATAGCATAACTATACGAAAATTATGGCCCATTGAGCCATAGTTTTTATATGGTTTGCGTCATTGGAAGCAGTTCACGTCACTGCTAGTCTATTTGAATTTATACATGTCTGTGATTGGTTCTTTTGAAAGAATACAAATGTCTGACTGGCTGTCTGTGAAGACACCACCTTCTTTTGTTGTATTCATGTATTGTATTGTATTGTATTGTATTAGCTGTATTTAACTCATCCTGTTAGAGGGATATCCTTATATGGTCATTTGCTGTGTGGAGATCACATCTTGTGACCTCACTTCCCATGGAGGAGGCGATTGGCTGCTGGTGACATCACTTCCTGTTTGTGAAAGCTTTTGTGATAATAAAAGCCCAAGCTGGGTAGGCTGGAGCAGAGATGCTGAGGAGCTGAGAAACTAGCAGTCTGGTGATGTCTGGTTATTTGGATGAATGGGGAATCGAATGATTGGTAAGATGCATTATATTATTAAGACGAAATGTGTTATTATTAGCGACACGAGATCTGGCTGTGTGCTCTGCGTACAGCCTGATTTCGCTAACAGGAGGAAGGCTCATTGATGAAAGTGGGGAGAGTAGGCTCATTGATGGAGGTGGGGAGAGAAGGCTTATTGATGGAGGTGAGGGGGGAAGGCTCATTGATGGAGGTGGGGAGGGAGGGCTCATTGATGGAGGTGATGGGGGAAGGCTCATTGATGGAGGTGGGAAGGGAAGACTCATTGATTGAGGTAGGGAGGGAAGGCTCATTGATGGAGGTGGGGAGGGAAGGCTCATTGATGGAGGTGGGGAGGGAAGGCTCATTGGTGGAGGTGAGGGGGGAAGGCTCATTGATGGAGGTGGGGGGAGGCTCATTGATGAAGGGGGAGGCTCATTGGTGGAGGAGAGGTATCATTGATGGAGGTGGGGAGGGAAGGCTCATTGATGGAGGTGGGGAGGGAAGTCTCATGGATGGAGGTGGGGAGGGAAGGCTCATTGATGGAGGTGGGGAGGGAAGGCTCATTGATGGAGGTGAGGGGGGAAGGCTCATTGATGGAGGTGGGGAGGGAAGGTTTATTGATGGAGGTGGGGAGAGAAGGCTCATTGATGGAGGTGAGGGAAGAAGGCTAATTGATGGAGGTGGGGAGGGAAGGCTCATTGATGAAGGTGGGGAGGGATGGCTCATTGATGGAGGTGGGGAGGGAAGGCTCATTGGTGGAGGTGAGGGGGGAAGGCTCATTGATGAAGGGGGAGGCTCATTGGTGGAGGGGAGGTATCATTGATGGAGGTGGGGAGGGAAGGCTCATTGATGGAGGTGGGGAGGGAAGTCTTATGGATGGAGGTGGGGAGGGAAGGCTCATTGATGGAGGTGGGGAGGGAAGGCTCATTGATGGAGGTGAGGGGGGAAGGCTCATTGATGGAGGTGGGGAGGGAAGACTCATTGATGGAGGTGGGGATGGAAGGCTCATTGATGGAGGTAGGGAAGCAAGGCTCATTGATGGAGGTGAGGGGGGAAGGCTCATTGATGTAGGAGGGGAGGGAAGGCTCATTGATGGAGGTGAAGGGGGAAGGCTCATTGATGGAGGTGGGGGAGGCTCATTGATGAAGGAGGAGGCTCATTGGTGGAGGGGAGGTATCATTGATGGAGGTGGGGAGGGTTGGCTCATTGATGGAGGTGGGGAGGGAAGTCTCATGGATGGAGGTGAGGGGGGAAGGCTCATTGATGGAGGTGGGGAGGGAGGGCTCATTGATGGAGGTGATGGGGGAAGGCTCATTGATGGAGGTGGGAAGGGAAGACTCATTGATTGAGGTAGGGAGGGAAGGCTCATTGATGGAGGTGGGGAGGGAAGGCTCATTGATGGAGGTGGGGAGGGAAGGCTCATTGGTGGAGGTGAGGGGGGAAGGCTCATTGATGGAGGTGGGGGGAGGCTCATTGATGAAGGGGGAGGCTCATTGGTGGAGGAGAGGTATCATTGATGGAGGTGGGGAGGGAAGGCTCATTGATGGAGGTGGGGAGGGAAGTCTCATGGATGGAGGTGGGGAGGGAAGGCTCATTGATGGAGGTGGGGAGGGAAGGCTCATTGATGGAGGTGAGGGGGGAAGGCTCATTGATGGAGGTGGGGAGGGAAGGTTTATTGATGGAGGTGGGGAGAGAAGGCTCATTGATGGAGGTGAGGGAAGAAGGCTAATTGATGGAGGTGGGGAGGGAAGGCTCATTGATGAAGGTGGGGAGGGATGGCTCATTGATGGAGGTGGGGAGGGAAGGCTCATTGGTGGAGGTGAGGGGGGAAGGCTCATTGATGAAGGGGGAGGCTCATTGGTGGAGGGGAGGTATCATTGATGGAGGTGGGGAGGGAAGGCTCATTGATGGAGGTGGGGAGGGAAGTCTTATGGATGGAGGTGGGGAGGGAAGGCTCATTGATGGAGGTGGGGAGGGAAGGCTCATTGATGGAGGTGAGGGGGGAAGGCTCATTGATGGAGGTGGGGATGGAAGGCTCATTGATGGAGGTAGGGAAGCAAGGCTCATTGATGGAGGTGAGGGGGGAAGGCTCATTGATGGAGGAGGGGAGGGAAGGCTCATTGATGGAGGTGAAGGGGGAAGGCTCATTGATGGAGGTGGGGGAGGCTCATTGATGAAGGAGGAGGCTCATTGGTGGAGGGGAGGTATCATTGATGGAGGTGGGGAGGGTTGGCTCATTGATGGAGGTGGGGAGGGAAGTCTCATGGATGGAAAAGGGGGGAGGGAAGTCTGGTACGTGTAGTCAGATACAATAAAAGTGCTACTGGAGCTCAAATTGCTGGAAACGTGAATGCTGGTTCTGATAGAAAGGTGTCAGAACACACAGAGTACCACAGTTTGTTTTATATGGGGGCCGTGTAACTGCAGACCGGTCAGGGTGTCCATGCTGACCTGTGCCCACAGCCAAAAGTGTCTACAATCTGCACGTGAGCATCAGAACTGGAGCATGGAGCAATGGAAGAAACTAGCCTGGGCTAATAAATTCAAGAACGGTTGGAGGAACACAACAATGACTTGAAGGTGTTGACCTAGCCTCTGAATTCACCAGATCTTAATCCAATTGAGCATCTATGGAATGATGAAAACAAATCTGATTCATGGAGGCCCCACCTCCTAACTGACAGGACTTAAAGGATCTGCTACTGACGGCTTGGTGCCAGATACCCCAGGGAACCTTCAGAGGTCTAGTGGGGTCCATGCATCGATGGGTCAGAGCTGTTTGGGCACCAAAAGAAGGACCTACTCAATATTAGGTGAGTGTTTGTAATGTTATAGTGAGGGGTTATACAGTAGCTGATTGGTGTATAGAGTTATCTTTCTCTCTGTTTTATACTGATATCCAGACAAAGCGATTATTCTCTGTTAGGTACATCTTAGCTCTGAGTTCGCTGGAATGAAAGAGGCAGAAATGTACGCATGCATGAAATGGTTATCATATGAATTACTTTATTTTCCAACTACAGCAGAACTTCTAATAATAATAGCAATTATAAGCACTTAGGTTCAATGGCAGCACATCTGTGACTAAATGAAATACATAAAGCACGCGGCCCCGCTCTTACCCAGCACTGCAGCGGTTAAAGATTTTTTACCAGAAAATAATACCTTTTATTTGATGAGATATCGGCAGATTAATTGCAGCTCAGAAGCTGTTGATAATACCAGACAAGTGTCGTGAAAATATTACAACTCTGATGCAGATACATAATAAGGCGGGCGGCTCAGGACACAGCCGCTACAAAAGTTTCTTCTGCAATTACAGCGTGTTGATGAGCTATTGGGAATTAGTATACTTTATAGGATTCCATAATGCAAAATGTTTAACCACTTGCCGACCGCAATGCGTATAGATACGTTGTGGTTTGCAAGTGGTTAACCGGGGTTATGGCTAAAGATATCATCTATAACCCCGGTAATTTTTTTTTCAGCCAGTAAATGACTTTTTCATGAAAGTAATCTGAGTGGCTTATTAGCAGCTGGATCGCTTTCGCCTCCTGGTGTTTCTCGGGTATACAGTTTTCACGGGCTCCCGACGGTGCAGCCGGCTGGTCACAAAGGCAATAAGGGACTAGATTGTCTCTAGATGGCATGATCCCCTCCCTTCAGAGACTGGGCCACAGGGCAGTATTCCAACATACCGACCCCAACACACCTCCAAGACCACCACTGCCTTGCTAAAGAAGTGGAGGGTAAAGGTGATGGACTGGCCAAGCATGTCTCCAGACCTAAACCCTATTAAGCATCTCTGGGGCATCCTCAAATGGATGGTGGAGGAGCACAAGGTCTCCAATATCCACCAGCTCTGTGATGTCATCATGGAGGAGGGGAAGAGGACTCCAGTGACAACCTGTGAAGCTCTGGGGACCTCCATGCCCACGAGAGTTAAGGCAGTGCTGGAAAATAATGGTGGTCACACAAAATATTGACACTTTGGGCCCAATTTGGACATTTTCACTTAGGGGTGTACTGACTTTTGTTGCCAGCGGTTTAGACATTAATGGCTGTGTGTTGAGTTATTTTGAGGGGACAGCAAATTTACATCGTTATACAAGCTGTACACTCACTACTTTATATTGTAGCAAAGTGTCATTTCTTCAGTGTTGTCACATGAAAAGATAGAAGAAAAGATTTACACAAATGTGAGGGGTCTGCTATATATACTGGCATTTTTTTTTAATACTAGTAATGGTGGTGATCAGCGACTAATAATGGGACTGCGATAGTGCGGCGGGATGAGAAACAGAGTGATTGTTCTCTCTATACAGAGCCCTGTGTTGATTGTCACAGAGGTCTCTGTGATTGGACACACCTGATCAGCAGGTCCTAGCCGTGAATCATTGGCCGGGACTTGTTGGCAGGCACCCACTGTGTACAATCCATGCGCGCACCCTTAACCCAGAAGTAGGCAGCAATGCAGTGATGAGGATGTTCACCTGCCGAGCGCACAGTCAATATGTTGTTAAGGAGCGTGGCCGGGAAGCCGACCGCCGAGTCCTTAACAACGAATGAGTCATCAGCTGAAAGAAAGAAAAAAAAATGATTGCCGGTAATACAGACGAAAAAAAACATTGCTGCCCCCCCCCATTCCACATTAGGCCCTTTGGGTCTGGCATGGTGTGACGAACCCTCTGTCCTCAAACAGATCTACTGTAGGTCCACCGTCAATGCTTCCTCTGTTCAGATCCAGCACCTTCCAAGCTTCTTTAGCCCCCCAGTCAACAGACAACACCTCAGTGTAGGGTGGCAAACAACAAACTGACTTTATTATCACACATGGACACAAAGATATCTCCCTTCAAAACACTTCCCTCCCACCCCTGGGAAACAGGGCGGGTTAAACTGTCCAATGACAATGGACACACAGGTCAGGTGTGTTTAACTTCTCATCAGTAAACAGTCTTAGCAGGGGGCTGCTGGAGGAATTCCCCCCCCCTTTCCTCACAGCAAGGCACTTACACATCCCATAATAGTTGAAGCAGCCAGCCACAATAGACAATAGAATACAGTCACACCCCAAACCATCACATCAAATAGTCCAACAGCATGACACAGCACACATTATATATACAAATATACAGCACTGAATCTGACTAGCACAGATCATAGTGGGGGTTCTCATTCACCCTGTGCCCCTATTAGAGACACAGGGTGATTTACACATAAGAGGCGTCGGGGAAGCTGGACAAGGAGCCTCCAGAACTCTCCAGGGCAAGCTGAGCCGCACAAACCCCTGACCCAAAGTCACTCCTGTCACACATGGATTTTAAGGGGAACCCCATGGCAAAAAAAGTGGGGTCCCCCCAAAATTCATACTAGACCCTTATCCGAGCATACAGTCTAGCAGGTCAGGAAAGGGGGGGGGTGAGTGCCCCCTCTCCTGGACCATACCAGGCCTCATGCCCTCAACATGGGGGAGTGGGCACCCCAAAGCACCATGCCCCCATGTTGAGGGGGACAAGGGCCTCTTCCCCACAACCCTGGCCGGTGGTTGTAGGGGTCTGCGGACAGGGGGCTTTTTGAAAAATCTGGAAGCCCCCTTTATCAGGGAGGCCACCAGACTCGCCCCCCCCCCAATTGAATGAGTATGGGGTACATTGGACCCCTACTCATTTAACCCCAAAAACTGTCAAAAATAAATAAAAATACTACAAGGGTTTTTGATGACGCCCGCCACACCACCGGACCCAAAAAAATAAAAGACAAAGTGCTGTGGTCAGATGAGACCAAAATGGAGCTCTTTGGCTTCAACTCCACTCGCTGTGTTTGGAGGAGGAGGAGGAATGTTGCCTACGACCCCAAGAACACCATCCCCCACCGTCATACATAGAGAACACGACCCCCCACCGTCATACATGGAGGGGGAAACATTATGCTTTGGGGGTGTTTTTCTGCTAAGGGGACAGGACAACTTCACCGTATCAAAGGGCCAATGGACGGGGCCATGTACCATCAAATCTTGAGTGAGAACCTCCTTCCCTCAGCCAGATCATTGAAAATGGGTCGTGATGTGTATTCCAGCATGACAATGACCCAAAACACACGGCCAAGGCAACAAGGGAGTGGCTCAAGAAGAAGCACATTAAGGTCCGTGAGTGGCCTAGCCAGTCTCCAGATCTTAATCCTATAGAAAATATGTGGAGGGAGCTGAAGGTTCAAGTTACCAAACGTCAGCCTGGAAACCTTAATGACTTGGAGAGGATCTGCAAAGAGGACAAAATCCCTCCTGAGATGTGTGCGAACCTGGAGGCCAACTCCAAGAAACGTCTGACCTCTGTGATCGCCAACAAGGGTTTCTCCACCAACTACTAAGTCATGTTTTGTGAAGGGTTCAAATACTTATTTCACTCATTAAAATGCAAATCAATTTTTACCTTTTTTGAAATGTGTTTTTCTGGATATTTTTGTTGTTATTCTGTCTCTCGCTGTTATAATAAACCGACCAATAAAATTATAGACGATCGTTTCCTTGTCAGTGGCGGCAAACGTACAAAATCAGCAGCCGATCAAATACTTTTTCCCCCCTCACTGTATCGTATGCAGATTGATTGTGCGTCTTCTCAGCTGTGGGAATTTCTATGTATGATCCGGATGACTGCCGACCCACAGAAGATCACACCACCCATTCTACGGCTTGCTATCTCCTGCTCTCCGGCTGCTGCAGACCGGCGGTGTCATAAGATTTACATCCAACATCACTTCACCAAAAAAAAAAAAGCGTTTCTCCCCCTTTTTATGTTGTATGATCACATTTCCAGTTCTCTTCAACTTGTCACGCTCTCTTCTTCTCCTCCAGTCTGCGCCGCGCTCATTTGCACCTTAATAAAGGCGGCAGAAAGTCTTCCCGGCTCGCATTAAGCCGGATATTTATGATTTTTCTCGCCGACCGGTACTGCGGCTCGTTTTCCCTTTAGCACGGGCCCCCCCCCCCTGGCTGAAGGCAGCTTTAGAGACGGACATTTCATCTTATGAATGTTTCCATTGAAGTCGCTTCAGTGGCTCCAGAAAAAAAAAAAAAAGAGTTATTTCATCTCGGAGAGTTTGGCTGCGGCGGCCGCGTACCTGTGCGCTGCAAATCAACTCCGGCGGCTCTTTACGCTAAATTTGTGCTGAAACTTCACACGTGCCATCCATTCATCACTGGGCTCGTGTACCGCGGTACGCCCGGCAGGAGATCGCTATGTGAAATGTAATGTATGGACCGAACCAACGCTACGCGTCTTAACCCCTTCATGGCCACAATCAGGGCAAACCTGAATCCCCAAAACCAATTATTGCAGCTTTGTCATGTGATAGTAAATCTGTACCAATCATCAACTACATGGTGTATCCGAGGGGATTGTACCGCGCTGATTCCAGGACAGGTGGGGCTTTCATTTGGTGGTAAATGGTAGTGGAAGCCTCCTGATTGTATGGTCCTATATGGAAACTAGAGGAATGGTTGGATTTTGGCTGATGTAGAGAAGTCAATGCAAGTGAACCATACAGCCAAATTTCCCACATTTTGTCATGTTACAACCAAAAACATAAATGTATTTTATTGGGATTTTATGTGATAGACCAACACAAAGTGGCTCATAATTGTGAAGTGGAAGGAAAATGATACAAATAAATATGTGAAAAGTGTGTGGGGGGGGGGGGCATTTGTATGGCGCCCCCCGGAGTCAATACTTTGTAGAACCCCCTTTCTCTGCAATTACAGCTGCAAGTCTTTTTGGGGGTGTCTCTACCAGCTTTGCACATCTAGAGAGGAACATTTCTGCCCATTCTTCTTTGTAAAATATCTCAAGCTCTGTCAGATTGGATGGAGAGCGTCTGTGATCAGCAATTTTCAAGTCTTGCCACAGATTCTCAATGTGATTTAGGTCTGGACTGGGACTGGGCCATTCTAACACATGACTATGCTTTGAGCTAAACCATTCCATTGTAGCTCTGGCTGTATGTTTCGGGTCGTTGTCCTGCTGGAAGGTAAACCTCCGCTCCGGTCTCAAGTCTTTTGCAGACTCTAACAGGTTTTCTTCTAAGATTGTCCTGTATTTGTCTCCATCCATCTTCCCATCAACTCTGACCAGCTTCCCTGTCCCTGCTGAAGAAAAGCATCCCCACCACATGATGCTGCCACCACCATGTTTCACGGTGGGGATGGTGTGTTCAGGGTGATGTGCAGTGTTAGTTTCCCCCCCACACATAGCGTTTTGCTGTTAGGCCAAAAAGTTAAATTTTGGTCTCATCTGACCAGAGCACCTTCTTCCACATGTTTGCTGTGTCCCCCACATGATTGCTGTGTCCCCCACATGATTGCTGCGTCCCCCACATGTTTGCTGCGTCCCCCACATGTTTGCTGTGTCCCCCACATGTTTGCTGTGTCCTCCACATGTTTGCTGTGTCCCCCACATGGCTTCTCACAAACTGCAAACAGGACTTCTTATGACTTTCTTTCACCAATGTCTTTCTTCTTGTCACTCTTCCATAAAGGGCAGATTTGTGGAGAAGCACGACTAATAGTTGTCCTGTGGACAGATTCTCCCCCCTGAGCTGTGGATCTCTGCAGCTCCTCCAGAGTTACCATGGACCACTTGGCTGCTTCTCTGATGAATGCTCTCCTTGCCCGGCCCGGTCAGTTTAGGTGGACAGCCATGTTTTGGTAGGTTTGCAGTTGTGCCATACTCTCTCCATTTTCCGATGATGGAATGAACAGAGCTCCGTGAGATGTTCAAAGCTTGGGAGAATTTTTTTATAACCTAACCCTGCTTTATACTTCTCTACAACTTTATCCCTGACCTGTCTGGTGTGTTCCTTGGCCTTCATGATGCTGTTTGTTCACTAAGGTTCTCTAACAAACCTCTGAGGGCTTCACAGAACAGCTGTATTTATACTGAGATTAAATGACACACAGGTGGACTCTATTTAGTAATTAGGTGACTTCTGAAGGCAAATGGTTCCTCTAGATTTTAGTTAGTGGTATCAGAGTAAAGGGGGCTGAATACAAATGCCCCCCCCACACTTTTCACAGATTTATTTGTATCATTTATCATTTCCCTTCCACTTCACAAATATGTGCCACTTTGTGTTGGTCTATCACATAAAATCCCAATAAAATATATTTACGTTTTTTGTTGTAACATGACAAAATGTGGAAAATTTCAAAGGGTGTGAATACTTTTTCCAGGCACTGCATATAGCGGTATGAGTAATAAATGTATGTCTTAGCATTCTTTTTCTTTTTAAAAAAACATACTTTGCTTTTCCCATGCGAGTCCGCTCCCATCTTGAGCCATCTTAAGCCAACTCGTTTGCCTTTTATGAATACTTTTTCAAGTCACTGTACAATGTATCCTTTTCCTCTTCACAGAGGAGAAACAACACAGGGGCATGGGCATCCGCTCCATAGGGCAAGGGGGGTCAATTGCCCCCCCCTGGAATCGGAAGTCAGAGTGAAGACACTTGCCCCCTGTGTTGCAATGGCCGCCTCCGCGGCAGCTGTGGACTTTTTTTTCTAAGTCTGCTGCTGGCCTGGGGGCTGGGGCTGCTCTGTCTTTTCTGACTACACATCAATCCCTCCCTCCTCACCCCCGGCCCGAGCATTGGATTGGCTCTGCCCCGGCCGTCCGTGACCCAGCTGTTCTGTGATTGGCTGCTGCCTCAGCCTGCCTCTGCCTGTGTAAATGTATGCGCCGGCTCCTCCCACAGGTGTGTGGCGTGAAGTGGCCGACGAGAGAATACGCTGCAAGTGCCTGCCCTGGGCCTATCGCTGAAGAACTACAGGTAACAGCAGTGCCTGTGCCATGCCACGACACTACTGTGTACATTTTTTGTATTTACCGTTATCGGTAATGCGCCGATAGTTTTAGTGGCGCTTTACCATTGTTTTAGTGGCGTTATTCGGCCGCTAGTGGGGTGCTTTTAACCCCAGCTATCGGTCGAAGACAGGGTTAAATGCAGGGAAGGACTGGTAGCCTTAGGCCTGGGGGGGCAAGTCCAGTCAAGTGGCCCACTGAACCGCCGAATCAGCTCACCATCCATGGCCCACCTGGTTTTTCAATGCAGCCTCACCAGTGCCCATCAGTTAAGCCAACTCAAGTGCCCATCAATGCAGCCTGATCACTGGGGCAGGTTACATAGGGTGTATGGGGGGGAGAGATGGGGGGTCAGCTAGGCGTGTCAGGGTCCCTCACCTGAGCGATCTCAGCTCAGCAGGTCCTTGCACGCCACGGTCTCCTGGGGGGGGGTAACGCTCCTGATCCTGGGGTCAAGTTGCAGCCAGCGCCCAGCCCTGCGTCCCGACTCCCTGGCACGCCCTGCCTCTGCCTGCTTCCATGAATCCGGTCCCAGGGAGTTGTAGTTTCCTCTGCGCTGCTGTGTTTTCCACCCACCAGAAGCTTGAGCATGGACTACAACTCCCGGAATGCAACAGCTAGTGGTCGGCCACCATGGCCGTGCCCCCGGCCCTACTTCCTAGACCAGAATAAAAAAGAAAATGGTAGCGGGCAGCGGCTGCCGGCCATTTTGAACATAACTTAGGGCGGCCTGGAAGGCAATTGCCACCCTGCCCCCTGGCCCAGCCCTCCCCTGGTTAAATGCAACTGTGTATCGCCGCTGCCAAAGCGCTTTGCAGGCGCTTCGGCAGCGGTGCCCATTTACTGGTATATCAATGGGCAGGGGCGGTGGAGGAGTGGTGTATACAGCGCTGTTCCACTGCCCCAAAGATGCATGGATGACCTTAAAATGATGCCCCCCCCCCCCATGAAAAAAGTTCAGCGGAAGCCCATGCACAGGGGTGGGCTGTAGAGTAAAGGATCACTGTGACAGCCAATCACAGGCTATTACAGTGATCACATGATTGAGAGTCAGTTCTCTTGGTTTCCGATTCCCATCTAAAAATGTTATTTCTAGTCCGCGGACATTGTTTCTCTATGTAAATAATAAAAAAAAAACATTCTTATTGGTGGTGTGGACTTTGGAGGGATTTCCGCTCATTTCCTGCCTAGACAATGGGGCAGGAAGTGAAGGGAAATCTATCCATTGGGGCACAGATAGCAAATAAATTTGATAAAATAATAAAAAAAAAAAAAAAAAAAAAGTTTTACTTGAACAAAGGTTTACTAGAAGAGCCAAGAGCAAAAAAAAAATCACTCCGGTAGCAATTCATCCGCCAAGCTCTCTAAAAAGAGAATTTTAATGACTTGAGAACTTTCCGCTGTAAATTTTATTCCAACGAAGTTGACATCAGAATGTGGAAGGACACGCTCTATAAAGCTCGCTCGCTCTTATGTCTTCTTTTATGCTCTCTACAAGTGCGCTTTTATTTTTTCCCCTTAAGAAACCACCGTATGTTTTATTGTGTACATTTAATTGTTCCGAAGGCAAAGAATAACAGGAAAGAAATCTTCGGGATCTGAGGGGAAAAAACCTCCAGAACATCGATGGAGGTCACAGAGAAGGCGGAGAACGTCGAGGAGATACGAAATGGAGACAATTCCAGAAAATGGTCAACAAATAATTAAATATAAATAAATGGTAACACCTTCCCTTGCCCAGCCCCCGCGTCCCTTAACCAATTTAGCCCCGGACCATTTGTCAGCCTAAGGACCAGAGCTTTTTTTACAATTTCGCACTGCGCAGATTTAACTGGTAATTGCGCGGTCATGCAATGTTGTACCCAAACAAAATGTATGTCCTTTTTTTCCCACAAATAGAGCTTTCTTTTGGTGGTATTTGATCACCTCTGCGGTTTTTATTTTTTGCGCTATAAACAAAAATAGAGCTACAATTTAAAAAAAAAACATTTTTTTTTACTTTTTGCTATAATAAATATCCCCAAAAAATATTTAAAAAAAAAACATTTTTTTTCCTCAGTTTAGGCCGATACGTATTCTTCTACATATTTTTGGTTAAAAATATCGCAATAAGCGTTTATTGATTGGTTTGCGCAAAAGTTATAGCGTCTACAAAATAGGGGACTGTTTTATGGCATTATTATTAATATTTTTTTTTTACTAGTAATGGCGGCGATCAGCGATTTTTATCATGACTGCGACATTATGGCGGACACATCAGACACTTTTGACACATTTTTGGGACCATTGTCATTTTTACAGCGATCAGTGCTATAAAAATGCACTGATTACTGTGAAAATTACACTGGCAGTGAAGGGGTTAACCAGTAGGTGGCGCTGTAGGGGTTAAGTGTTTCCTAGGGAGTGCTTCTTACGGTGGGGGGGGTGGGCTGTGTGTGACATGACACTGATCTCCGCTCCGACTACACAGAGCGGAGATCAGTGTCATTGTCACTAGGCAGAGCAGGGAGATGCTTGTTTACATCAGCATCTCCCCGCTCTATCTCTCCGTAAGACGATCGGGCTCACGGAGAAAGCGCGCGTGCGTGACCACACGGCGGCATCTTAAAGGGGACATACAGGTACGTCGTTATGCCTGTCAGGAGCTGTCCTGGGCACTGTGGTATTATGTGAGGTGGGGGGGGGTTGCCATAAGGAGATTGGGGGGGAAGGGATTTATGTTGGAAGGAGGAATTTGGGGGGGCGGCAAGGGATAAGTATTGTTCTCGCACAGCAAAATTGTGGGGGGGGTGCTAAGGCTGGTTATTTAGGGGGATTTGTGTTGGAAGGAGGAATTTGGGGGGCAGCAGGGGATACGTATTGCTCTAGAAATGGGAAATTGGGGGTTCTTAGAGTGGTTATTTAGGGGGATTTGTTGGGAGGGAGGAAGATTTGTGCTAGGAGTGGTGTTTTGGGGGGGGACTTTGTGTTGGGGGGGGACATCTGAAGTGTGGGGGGGGGGGGTGATGTGTACTAGAAGGGGAAATTTTAAGGGTAGAAGATTTGGAGGGGATAAATGATCTTGAGCTGGGGGGATTTGGAGGATTGGGGGGGCAAAGATTTGTGCTAAAAGGGGGGATTTCAGCAGGGGGGCAGTACTTGGAGTAGTGGGATTTTATGCTTAGGGGGTAAGCATGCAGATTAGTGCTTAGTGTTTTTGTGGGGGGGGGGGGTTTGCTGAGATATAATGCCCATACATCTTGGGGGGGGGGCAGTTTGGCATGTTAGTCCTAAGCTCTAAATCAGCAGTCTCCAAACTGTGGCCCGGGGGCCGGATGTGGCCCTTTGCTTGCCTTTATCAGGCCCTTGGGACACTATTCCACACACTGATAACACTATTCCTTCTACTCCAACAATGGGGCATAATTCCTGTCACGGATAACAAAAATAGGGCACTAATACAACCACTGACCCTAACAATGGGGCACTGTTCTTCCCACTGGCACCAATGATTTAATACTATTCCTCCCACTGACACTAACTGCAGGACCCTGTTTTTCCCACTGATACCAATGATGGGGCACTAATCCTTGCCCTTAAACCAACAATGCGGCACTAAATCCTCCCATTGGCACCAATGATGGGGCACTATTCCTTCCCCTGATACCAACACTGGTGCACTATTCCTCCGAATGACCCCAATAATGGGGCACCATTTCTTCCCCTAATAACAACGGGGCAATATTCCTCACACTAATGGCAGTGATGGGGTATTCTTTACTCCTGTTGGTGCCAGGGCATTTTCTACTCACACTGGCCACAGTTTGCCCCCCCCCCCCCCAAAGTCTGAAGGACAGTAAACTGGTGCTTTGTTCAGAAAGTTTGGAGACCCCCTGCTCTAGATGACCTTGTCCCGGCACTGCCTGGGCTTATCTCTATTATTTATATGTGACAACTTTATTGCACTCCCGGAATTCCAAGAGCCCAACGCTGATGCTTCAGGTCTAAGCATCTTTAACATTAGAGTTGGTGCAGCTGCTTTGCCCTCCTTCTGCCCAATCACAGAAGCCTTTGTATTTTGTGAACGCATAGCTGTTCTGTGTGCCTCTCTCTCCTCTCCTACAGCCCCGAATGTCAGTGTATGCTCCGGCAGAGCCATATACCTGTCAGATATAAGGGGTGCAGGGGCGCCGCCCCCCCAATCCATGAACCTGGCCCCTAATCTACGTGCAGAGCACCGGACGCATGAATTCCAATGAATTCCAAATTATTTTTATTTTTTTTTAAGCACATGATTAAACCCTGAGGCTCTAAATGGCTTCAAAAAAGGGTGGGCTCTGGGCACAGAGCACTGCGCCCGGAGCCCACCCAATTGTGTGACAATAGCAAATTAATACTCGCTATTGTCTGCCTGACTCTCCTCCCGGCCAATCAGAAAGCGAGTCCTGAGACCTGTCCATCTCTCCCCATGGGAGGGGGGGGGGAGGTGACGTTAGTTTGCCGCCACCCCCCCCTGAAATATTTAGCACCAGTCACCACTACCTGCTATATCTGCTACTGAACCCCGGCTTGCTCACCTCCTGGTGGGGGGATCCTGAGGACCGTGACCTGGTACTAACAAGCAGCGAAAACCATTCCCACCATCAGGAGCTCTGGTGAACACTGGTTAGTGCTTAGACCCCGCTCCTCGGGTGCGCCATCCTCATGCGCCAGGGTGACCTGCTTGTGTACTTATGCAGCTGGTGGGTGGGAGCCTCTCCCCTTACTGTGACACCTATGAAATGCATTGGATATGTTTTTTTTTTTTTTTCTCATTCAAAGTTTTTATTAAGAGAAAGAATAAAAACAATACAGAAGCGCACTTATCAAAGGACGCAGATGCAACTGCAAACATTGCGATCGAAACAGTACATTGTGGCAAAAAATCAGTGTCAATGTTTAGCTGAAGACTGCTGTCAGGCGATAGTCACGGGCGTGAGTCATGACTGACAAAGAGAAAGGTGAATGAATAGTGAAGAAAAAAGCTATTACACGTTATTACTACCAGTCTTCTGAGCAAACTTCATAGAAAGTAATGTTAATCTGTACATAGTCGAAAAGTGGGAACGCAAGTGTCTTCTAGTTAGAAGGGATAAAAGAGCAATATCGGCCTGTACTTTCTGAGCAAACATTATTGCAACATCCGCTATCTCAATTGAAGCAGTGTTTAGATTTAAGAAAAGGAAAAGAGAAAGTAGGGGGTAAGCAAATCAAAGTGGGGGGGGGGGGAAGAAGAGAGAAGGGGAGAGAGAGGGAAAAAAAAGGGGGGGTATTACGTTTATTACGAAGAGTAGACGGATTGGTCTCAAAAGGCGGTCAGCTTCTAAGGGCCAGCCGCAGGTGAGGTTATTGTAACGAACAGTCTTAGGAGGGTGTGTTCTTACCCTCATGTGAATATTCCCGAGAATATTTAAAATCAAACCACGGTAGCCAGATGTCGTGGAACTTCTTCGCATTACCACCATCCTGGGCCAGGGTGTCTTCCATGGTGGCTATTTCCCCTACTTTATTTAGCCATTCAGAAATGGATGGGACTCGAGACGAGTTCCAATACAAGGGAATTAGGGACTTGGCCGCATTCAAAAGGTGTTTTGTCAGGGAATGTTTGTATCTCTTAAGTGAAAAACTGGATATATGAAGCAGGCAACATGCCGCATCTAGGTTTAGCTTAGTTTCAGTGATCTGTTTAATCAGTGTCCGCACTTCTAACCAGTAGCTGGTGATCAGTGCACAATGCCATCAAATGTGAGCCAACGTACCCCTTTCCTTTTGACATCTCCAACATATCTCAGGTTTTTGGCTATCCCATCTGTGCAGTCTTATGGGCGTGTGATACCACCGTGTCAGTAACTTATAGCTGGTTTCCTGTAATTTAGTACTTATGGAGCATTTGTGTGCCAAGATGCTTGCATATTTCCATTGTTTATCTGATATCTCCGTGTTTAGGTCTCGGGACCACTCTCTCCTATGTACACTCTCCCCCACATCTCCCGGGTTTTGCAACCAGGAATATGCTAGAGAGGTGGCCTTAAATACTGGGGTTTTGTTATGACAGGCCTCTTCCATCTCGGTCAGAGGTCTGTAAAGATCTTGAGAGTTTCTAAACTTACCTAGGTAACTCCGGATCTGAAAATAAGTCCACTGTTTTAGGTGGGGTAAGTCGCAATCAGTCTTAAGGGATGTCCAGTTTCTAACCTTAGTACCTAGAAAGCAATCACCCATTCGTAAGGAGATACCAGTCGTTGCTGAATGGAGCGTGGAGTTATGAATACCCGGGGAGAAGTCAGGGTTGTCTTTCAGCGGGGTCAGAGGGCTGGGGATCGTGGTGATATTTGTCCTATTCTTTTTAACTAGTGTTCTCAGAATGTCTAATGTATTATGTGTGATCGGGCAGCTTTTTAGACTGGAGAAAAGGCCCGACCCTGGGATCCATGGTGAGTGCATGAGCGGGAACGCGCTTAAGGTCGCTTCCAACTTAACCCAATCTTTTGTGTCGTCGTGGCAGTGCCAATCGATGACCCTGGCTATATGTGCTGCGTAATAATAGTTTTTAAAATTTGGTAGATTAATCCCACCTGCTTCTTTAGGCATCATCAGAGTAGTTAATTTCACCCTTGGTTTCTTGTGGTGCCATAAAAATTTCAGAATGATGGAGTTTAGTGCTTTAAAGAATTTCGGAGGGATCTTTGTCGGTATGGTGCGCATCAGGTACAGAAATTTAGGCAGGACCACCATCTTGATGATGGCCGCGCGACCAAACCATGAAAAGGTGCCTAGATGCCAGTTATTGAGATCTGTTTCGCAGGTTTTGAGCATGGGGGGATAATTCACCTCGTAAATAGACTGTAGTTGTGGGGTCAGCCATGTTCCTAAGTACCGGAGGGCGATGGGATCCCACCGAAATGTGGAGTTGGCCTTAGTCAGGGAAAGTACAGCTTCTGGGAGTGAAATATTGAGTGCTTCAGATTTTGAATAATTTATCTTTAAGTTTGCTAAATAGCCAAATTGGGCGAATTCTTTTAAGAGACTGGGGACGGTCAATGTTGGGTCGGTCAGGAAGAATAAAAGATCATCAGCATATGCTGCCGTTTTAAACTCCCTATCCTGAATCTGGAAACCGTGAACCGTCGGGTTATTCTGGATCGTCCTTATGAAAGGTTCCAATGAAAGAATAAACAACAGGGGTGACAATGGGCATCCCTGTCTGGTGCCATTAGAGATGGATACTTTTTTAGATAGAGTACCATTTATTTTTAGGTATGCAGAGGGGTTCCTATATAATGCTGAAATCCACGACAGCATGTGCGGACCCAGGCCTACTCGGGCACACACTGCCAACATGAAGTCCCATGCCACCCGATCGAAGGCCTTCTCCGCATCAGTGGAGAGGAGAAAGCCTTCGATCCTTCGCACCTTCGTTGCATGAATCAGAAGCAACGCTTTGGTAACGTTATCCTTTGCTTCCCTGCCAGGTATGAAGCCCACCTGCTCCAAACCAACTAGCTTTGGCAGAAGTGGGCCCAACCTCAAGGCCAGGACCTTTGCGAACAACTTCACGTCCAAATTCAACAGGGAAATGGGCCTATAGTTAGCACATTCACCGGGGTCTTTTCCTGGTTTCGGAATCACTGTTATGTGTGCGGTCAGGAAGTCGGGAGTGATCTCCTTGGACCCAGACAGGGAGTTCAGAGCCTCTTTCAGCGGTTCCGTTAGGGTGTCTATAAAGGTCTTATAGTAGATTGCCGAGTACCCATCCGGTCCAGGGCTTTTGCCAGTTTTGAGCTGTTTGATAGCCTGTCTGAGCTCCAAGGAGGAAATTGGGGATTCCAGTGAAATAGAGTCAAGCTCTGATATAGCTGGAAGACCACTTTTAGCTAAATAGTCTTGGATAATCTGTGTCCTGTCTCCTTCCATATGTGGCTGTTTATGTTGGGGGGGTAAGTTGTAGAGTTTAGAATAGAAACTATGAAAATGTCCCGCAATCGCCTCTGATGCAACATCTAGTTTCCCCGCTGAGTTTCTAATACCGGCAATATTGTTGAAGGAAGCATGATCCTTCAAGGCTCTGGCCAGCACTCTGCCCGTCTTATTCCCAGATTCGTAGTAAAGTTTTTTTTTGAAAAATAGCATGCGCTTCGCTCTAGAATCAAGTAACAACTGTAATTCCCGCCTAGTCTCTAACAGCCGAGTAGCAGAGTCTATCGACAAAGATTGCTTGTGTTGGGTCTCTAAGGAATTGATCGTCGTAATCAGAGTCTGAATGGTGGCCTCCCTGTCTTTCTTGCGTTTAGAACCCATCGCAATCAACATCCCTCTAATAGTGCATTTGTGGGCCTCCCATACGATCAAAGGGTCCATCCCTGGGGTGATATTAGTTTTAAAAAAGTTTGTCAGTTCGGCGGAGATTTTCGGTAGTAGATCGGGGTCAGTTAATAGCAAGGCGTTCAGGCGCCAAGAGGGTTGTTGTGTGGTCAGACGTGACATGTCTAGCGAAAGGGATACGGGGGAATGATTAGAGATCGTCTGAAGACCTATATGTGCCCCCGAAACCCTGGGAAGATCCCTCTGTGTTATGAACAGATAGTCCAATCTGGCATATCTTGAATGGGGAACAGAAAAGTGGGTGTAATCGCGGCCGTCCGGGTCAAGGAAGCGCCAAGTGTCTATCAATTGCAAGGATTGCAATAGCGATTTAAACTTCTTGAGGATCTTATAAGAGATACATGTCTTGCCATTGGACGTATCCAAGAGGGGATTCAGAGGCACATTAAAATCCCCCCCAAGAATCGTGCAACCAGCTGCAAACCCCTTGAGTTCCCTGACTATTTTCTGACAGAATTTAACATGTTCTTTATTTGGAAAGTACACGTTTGCAAGTGTTACAGGTGTGCCTGCATATGTCCCCTTCAGGAATATAAATCTACCTTGCGTATCACAGAGTTGTTCAGACAACTCAAAAGAGGCGTCTCTACTAATCAGTATGGATACCCCTTTGGACTTAGATTCATCATTCGTGGCGTGGATTGCTCTAGTAAAATATGAATCTGTGAGTCTCGGTATCTGGCGTGTTTTGAAATGGGTCTCCTGAAGAAATACAAAATGGGGCCTACCTTTCTTTAGTTCCTTCATAAGAGTGGAGCGGCGTTCTGGGATGTTTAGGCCCCTGATGTTATGCGATATCACCGTGGGGCGTCGCCCCAGGGAAGAGTACGCCATGAGGGGGGTCAAAAGGAGGTGTCCCTAGGAGCACTCTGCAATAAATCAAAATGAAGACTATACCGTGGGAATTAGTATCTGTGTTTGAAAACTAAGACAACAATCCAACAGCACTTCTAGAAAAGACTTTTTTGTTAAAAAAAAAAAAAGGGGGGGAGGGGGGGAGGGGGGGAAAGAGAGAAGGGAGAAATAAAGATTTATGAAGAAACAGAAGGTCAAAGAGAAAGACACAATAAGAAGATGGCGTAGAAATCGTCCCACTTCCTGAGCGGTCAAAAAAACCCCCCAGGAAGGGATAGTTGCCAGTTTATAGTAGAGATCCCTGCTTCCCAAAAGGGGGAGCAAGGAGCTCTCTGTGGGGTCGTTGGGAGACACACGACCCGACGACAGCCCACCCAGAAGAGCGATGTCAAGGGAGACCCGATAAAATGAAAGGATCCTCCCAGTCACCACCCACACAACCAAGTTACAGAAAACATATTAAACATTTCAATGTATTGTACACCCGACCATGGTGTAACTAAATTTTCTTAGGCAAGAAATGAACAAAAAACAATAAACAATAAACAACCGTTCACAGAAAAGGGAGCATCCGGGATAAGTGTAGTTATAAACCCCTTCTGGCCCGCTGAGCAAAGACTTATAGGCATATATATTATCTATGTACATGCGGATCCCCATTAGCGGAAAATGGAGGACCAGGTGCACCCAGAATCTTCCACAATAAGTCTGTAAGAGAGTTGAAGCAACCAATAGAGGCCGGAAGATCCGGGCGCCGCAGACACAAACCCCCTAGGGAGCAAGGCCACATCTCCCGGGATGAGAAGGCAGACCCCGCGGCTGACAAAACACACATCAAAAAAAAAAAAGAAGAGGGGTCAAAGGTCAAACTCCAACACCCATCCCAATGAGGCCGACCATGGAGGCCGACCAGGCACAATGGCTGCACAAAAACGCAAACAATCCTCAGCACTCCAGCTCGATTCGTGCGCCAGGAAAGGATTCCAGCCTGGATTCAAGTTAGGGAGGCGGTGAATAGTTACCCCGGAGGGCCCAATTCAGACATTAATTACCAACATGGCAACAGGGGTGAGGTGAGTAATGGTAGCTGATCAGAGCGTGAACAGAGGTCTCACCACAGGTGGAAAGGTAAGGCAGTTAGCAGGAACATGGAGTAGGGGAGTACCAGCAATGCTGCGGAGTGTCACTCTGCGTTTCGGTCCCTGGAAGGCCCCGCATGTCTGCCCGGTGTGTCGGGCCTGCTGTTCCCACCTCGCCCCTTCTTAGCTTTCTTAGAGAGTCTGGTGTCAGGTGACATGAAGGGAGAGGCGGGAGGGCTCCTCTCCAGAGGAGTGTGTAAAAATTCTGCGTACCATTCAGGGAGGGCTACATGTTCCATATCTAGCGATTCACAAAACTCAGGAAGGTCTGCTGGAGAACGTAATATATGCAAGTGACCATTGTAAGATACAGTCAAAGCGAACGGAAAGCGCCACGAGTATTTCAGGTCCCTTTCTCTCAAACGATCCAACAAGGGACGTAGGGCCCGTCTGTTTCTCAGAGTTATCTGGGACAGGTCCTGAAACAACATTATTGTCGCACCATTAAAAATGATCCTGTCATTTCTCCGCGCTTTGCGCATAATATCCTCTTTAAGGCCAAAGCTCTGCAGGCAACATATGATGTCTCTTGGGGGTGCTGAATCAGAGCTTCTGGGTCTAAGAGCCCTATGTGCCCGTACAAAGTCTATCTCCACATCTTCTTGGCGTTCTAATAGACTATTGAACACTCTCCTGAGGGCCGGGACAATCTGTTCATGCTCGACAGATTCGGGGATCCCCCGCACCCTAATGTTGCACCTCCTGCCCCTATTGTCCAAATCCTCTATATGCCGATTCATGTCAATGAAATGCTGCGTTTGGGCCTGAGTGGTAAGCTCTAACCTGTATATGGCCTTGTCCCTGCATTGACCTGCGTGCTCCACCGCCGCCATTTTTTCATTAATGACTATCATGCTCGTTTTCAAATCCGTGATAGCCGCTGAGAAAGTTGCTTTGATGTCCGCGGCTATCACAGACATATCTGCTAACGTTAAGGGGTGGTCTGGTGCAGGCTTACCCCTGTTAGAGTCTACAGGCGCTGGTCGGGAGTCCTCACTGTCGTCTTCCTCGTGTTGCGGCGGCGCCATCTTGGATCTCGGAGATCCGTTGCGGCCTGACTGTTGAGTTTTAAACATGTCCGCTATGTTTTTCGCTGCGGATGATCCGGTGTTGCGGCGCAGGTGGGAGCGGGGAGTTGAATACAGCCTTCTGCCCGGCATCTGAGAGCCTGTGGTCGGGTGTAGGGCTTCTAATGGTCGTGTGCAGGGATGAGCCGAACACCCCCCTGTTCGGTTCGCACCAGAACCTGCGAACAGACAAAATGTTCGTGTAAACTTTAGAACCCTATTAAATACAATGGACTCGAACGTTCGAAATCTAAAGTGTTAATTATAAAGGCTAATATGCAAGTTATTGTCCTAAAAAGTGTTTGGGGACCCGGGTCCTGCCCCAGGGGACATGTATCAATGCAAAAAGAAGTTTTAAAAACGTCCGTTTTTTCGGGAGCAGTGATTTTAATAATGCTTAAAATGAAAAAATAAAAGTGAAATATTCCTTTAAATTTCGTACCTGGGGGGTGTGTATGATATGCATGTAAAGTGGCGCATGTTTCCCGTGCTTAGAACTGTCCCTGCAAAAAATGTCATTTTTGAAAGAAAAAAATGCATTTAAAACTGACTCGCGTCTATTAATGAATTGTCGGCTCCCGGCAATACATACAAAAGTCATTGATAAAAAAAAAAAAAAAAGCGTGGGGGTTCCCCAGAATTCAATTACCAGGCCCTTCAGGTCTGGAATGGATATTAAGGGGAACCCCGCCGCAAATTTTAAAAAAAATTGACGTGGGGTTCCCCCAAATATCCATTCCAGGCCCTTCAGATCTGGCATGGATTTTAAGGGGAACTCCACCCCAAATTTAAAAAAAAAATGGCGTGGAGTCCCCCTAAAAATCCATACCAGACCCCTTATCCGAGCACGCAACCTGGCCGGCCGCAGGGGAAAAGGGGGGGACGAGAGAGCGGCCCCCCCTCCCTCCTGAACCGTACCAAGCCACATGCCCTCAACATGGGGAGGATGTCCCCATGTTGATGGGGACAAGGGCCTCATCCCCACAACCCTTGCCCGGTGGTTGTGGGGGTCTGCGGGCGGGGGGCTTATCGGAATCTCGAAGACCCCTTTAACAAAGGGGACCCCCAGATCCCGGCCCCCCTCCTATGTGAATTGGTAAGGGGTACATTGTACCCCTACCATTTCACAAAGAAAGCGTAAAAAAATGTTTAAAAAAACACACAAACACCTTGAAAAAGTCCTTTATTTAAAAAAATAAATAAATAAACATTCCAGCGGTGAAATCCAGTGTCCCGCGGCGATCCCGATGTCCAGCGCTGTCCTTCATTGGTTGTGCCTGAGCGGACCTGATGGGGAACTCCCTCTCAGTATTTTAAATGTATAGACCCGCCCCTTCTAAAGTTCCCCATCAGGTCCGCTCAGCGGACGAGATGCAGAACATGAGAAGGGGCGGGTCTATACATGTATTACCAAAGTGAGAGCAGTTCCCCATCAGGTCCGCCCCCTCGGTATGTCGGACCCGCCTACGTCATTGGCTTGAGCGGGGAACTTCCTTCACTATGTAAATTTAAATTACACAGTGAAGGAAGTTCCCCGCTCAAGCCAATGACGTAGGCGGGTCCGACATACCGAGGGGGCGGACCTGATGGGGAACTGCTCTCACTTTGGTAATACATGTATAGACCCGCCCCTTCTCATGTTCCACATCTCGTCCGCTGAGCGGACCTGATGGGGAACTTTAGAAGGGGCGGGTCTATACATTTAAAATACTGAGAGGGAGTTCCCCATCAGGTCCGCTCAGGCACAACCAATGAAGGACAGCGCTGGACATCGGGATCGCCGCGGGACACTGGATTTCACCGCTGGAATGTTTTTTTTTTTTTTTTAAATAAAGGACTTTTTCAAGGTGTTTGTGTGTTTTTTTAAACATTTTTTTACGCTTTCTTCGTGAAATGGTAGGGGTACAATGTACCCCTTACCAATTCACATAGGAGGGGGGCCGGGATCTGGGGGTCCCCTTTGTTAAAGGGGTCTTCCAGATTCCGATAAGCCCCCCGCCCGCAGACCCCCACAACCACCGGGCAAGGGTTGTGGGGATGAGGCCCTTGTCCCCATCAACATGGGGACATCCTCCCCATGTTGAGGGCATGTGGCCTGGTACGGTTCAGGAGGGAGGGGGGGCCGCTCTCTCGTCCCCCCCTTTTCCCCTGCGGCCGGCCAGGTTGCGTGCTCGGATAAGGGGTCTGGTATGGATTTTTAGGGGGACTCCACGCCATTTTTTTTAAAATTTGGGGTGGAGTTCCCCTTAAAATCCATGCCAGATCTGAAGGGCCTGGAATGGATATTTGGGGGAACCCCACGTCAATTTTTTTTAAAATTTGCGGCGGGGTTCCCCTTAATATCCATTCCAGACCTGAAGGGCCTGGTAATTGAATTCTGGGGAACCCCCACGCTTTTTTTTTTCAATGACTTTTGTATGTATTGCCGGGAGCCGACAATTCATTAATAGCCGCGAGTCAGTTTTAAATGCATTTTTTTCTTTCAAAAATGACATTTTTTGCAGGGACAGTTCTAAGCACGGGAAACATGCGCCACTTCACATGCATATCATACACACCCCCCAGGTACGAAATTTAAAGGAATATTTCACTTTTATTTTTTCATTTTAAGCATTATTAAAATCACTGCTCCCGAAAAAACGGCCGTTTTTAAAACTTCTTTTTGCATTGATACATGTCCCCTGGGGCAGGACCCGGGTCCCCAAACACTTTTTAGGACAATAACTTGCATATAAGCCTTTATAATTAACACTTTAGATTTCTCCCATAGATTTTTCGAATTTGCCACGAACACCCCAATTTGTTCGCTGTTCGGCGAACGGGCGAACAGGCAATGTTCGAGTCGAACATGAGTTCGACTCGAACTCGAAGCTCATCCCTAGTCGTGTGGGCTGAGGAGCTCCTCTAGTGTGCTGCCATCCTCGCCGCGCGCCAGGCCACGCCCCCGCATTGGATATGTTTTATGTCATACACTAATAAAGTTATCCTTGTTTGTCAACCAGCTGTAGTTTCCAAGACTTTCTTTGCACACACTACATTCCTCATCCACCCTTAAAGTGATATAAAAGTGTTGTTTTTTTTACATTAAAATAATAAACATGTTATACTTACCTACTCTGTGTAATGGTTTTGCACAGAGCAGCCCCGATCCTCCTCTTCTGGTGTTTCCCACCGGTGCTCCTGGCCCCTCCCTCCCACCAGAGAAAGCAGCTTGCTATGGCGGCACCCAGGCAGGCTCGCACCCGAGCTGCTGCTCTGCGTGTCCATTCACACACAGATATGGTTCCTGCTGCTGTCCCAGCCAATGAGAAGGGATAGTCCCCAGAGAGCCAAGGCTCCCATGCACAACGCTGGAGGAAGATTGGGCTCAGGTAAGTATTAATGGGGGGGGGGGGGGTGGGCTGCCGTATAGAATGTATGAAGGTAAAAATCCCTGAGCCTTTAGAACCACTTTAACATTATCCTATGTGAAAATATATCCAACGCATTCTGGGGAATTATAGCCCCCCTTCTTCAGGACTTGTTATGGTTAGATCCCAGCAGACACTCCAGTAAGGATGCAGTGTCCATGACCAACAGGCCCAACACTCCCAGTCCTGAACAGGAGGAGCCACAATCACCTGAAATGCACTTGGTATATGTTATGTCTTTAGCCAAATACAGTGATCTTTTTTTTCCAATCAGTTAGTTGCCAAGACTTTTATTTTGGCTTATTTTGGCTCAGTGTCAAGTCTGAGCTGTGAATCTGGGTCAGGGTTCAGTGAGTTAGGCTGGATGACTCATCCTGACAGCTCATCTGGTGCCTCCCCCTGTTTTCTGAGACGTTGGAGAATGTTCTAGACATAGTGGGTGGAGGCTAGGAGGGGCTGTTTGCAAAATTTATAAGGTCCTTAGCCAATCCCCAGTAAAGGGCTGGCAGGGGGCAGGCCGCCTCATAAATAGTCATGAGCCATGCCGGCAGGGGTTGTAGGGTGGAAGATGGAGATTGACTGCTGAGGAGACTGTTGGGGGCCTTTGCGGGTACCACCTAGTCTGGAGGTGAGGGGGGCCTCAGGCTGATGCTCGGTGCTGGAAGGAGGCCGCCCTTCCTGGAGGCACGGGAGCAGAGTGAGGACAGCGGGAGCAGGTCAGCCCTATTGGGGACTTACAAGGGGGGAGGGTGCCACATGTAACCAGATCTCCCTGAAGACTATGTAGTGTCAAGTCTTCATTCCCTTCCCTTCCCTTCCTGAGAGTCAGTCGGGTGGGCTGGTGAGTGTAAGTCTGAAACATCGGTCACTCACACAGACAGCTGCAGCTGCCTCATCTGTGTCCACCAGTGCCACCTGCCAGTGCCAGCTATCAGCACCCACCAGTGCCACCTATCAATGCCCACCAGTGCTGCCAATCAATGCCTATCAGTGCCTCATCATCAGTGCCACCGATCAGTGCTGCCTATCAGTGTCACCTACCAGTGCCCATCAGTGTCACCTACCAGTGCCCATCAGTGCCACCCATCAGTGATCATCAGTGCCCATCAGTGCCACCTATCAGTGCCCTTCAGTGCCAACCATCAGTACCACACAAAAGTGCCACCTCTCAGTGCCCATTAGTGCCATCTTATCAGTGCCCATTAGTGCTGCCTCATCAGTGCCAATCAGTGCAGCCTATCAGTGGCCATCAATGAAGGAGAAAAATTACCTGGTTTCAAAATTGTATAACAAACTATGAAACTGTTTTTTTGTTTGTTTTTTTGGTCTTTTTTAATTTTTTTAGAAAAAAATAAAATACCCAGCAGTGATTAAATACCACCAAAACAAAGCTTTATTTGCAATCTGCAGTGATCCTTCTGTCAAAATGATAAAAATATAATAATAATGTACAGTGTTGCATGATTGCGCAATTGTCATTCAAAGTGTGACAGCTCTGAAAGCTGAAAATTGCTCTGGGCAGGAAGGGGGGAAGGTGCCCGGTAAGCAAGGGGTTAATATCATAGAAATGTCTCCAATTAGAGGCCCCCCAGGCCCTGGAAATGCCGTGTACCGGCAATCTATGTTCAGACATAATGGGCCCGTGCCGTCATTTTCCAGACAAAGAAGTTTTGCTGCGCAGCAACTTATGAATTACGTCTGCAGTGGAAGAACATTAAAGGTAATTTACTAAGTACATTGCAATTGCCAACTCAGCAACTAAATGCCTTCATGCTGTCAATTTGCACATGAGAGGCAATAATGGCGAGGAAATCGGTTTTATTGTGCCACTTGGACTTTTAACAAAACAACCTTCAGAATGTGGGATTACTTTACGTAGAAGGTGTGGGTTTTTTTTTTTTTTTTTAACAAGAACGGCCTGTGGCACTTTTACACACAATTTCGATTTTGAAAGGGTTAATTCTTCCTTCTGTTTACAAGAAACATGACTGACAGTTTTTAAATCTTACCCCCTCATGACTATAATACCCTTTTTTTTTTAAATGCCCCTTTCCTCAAGAACTCAGCACAGGGATGGTGGGAAACTGCCATTCTGCTCCTTGACAGTAAGGTGTGAGGTTGCTGGTTCCTTAGCTCCTGTGCTTCCGGAGACCAGGGGCTAGAGTTGCTTCTCTGCCCCAGGAGGGATGCTGGATCCTGGGGAGGACCCTGGCGGGGGCTCCCTGGATAGGTCTCAGCCTGTGGAAGACACTGGGCCTGGCCCAAGGAGAGATGAGTCCATGTCTGCCTTTAGACAGAGGATTGTTGAAACGCTGAAGCGGATTGAGAAAGAAGAAGAAAAATTGTTAGCTTTGAAAGCTGAATTTAAAAAGAAAAAGCTGGTTTGTGCCAAAGTGTTCAGCGAGAAGAGACCGAGTTGAAAGACTTAGAACAAGCTCTGCAGAAACAGAAAGAACTGGTGAGTTCTCTAAGGGAGAGTAGTGGAGCATTAAGGCCCCTTTCACACTGGGGCGGTTGGCAGGTGCTATTTTGCTAAAAATAGTGCTTGCAAACCGAGCCTAAACAGCGGCTGCTGTTTCTCCAATGTGAAAGCCCCGAGGGCTTTCACACTGGAGCGGTGCGCTAGCAGGACGTGAAAAAAAGTCCTGCTAGCGGCATCTTTGGAGCGGTGAGAGGCGCTCCTTCCCATTGAAATGCATGGGACACCGCGGTAATACCACCCGCAAACCGCGGCTGTAGCCACGGTTTGCAGGTGGTATTAACCCTTTTCCGGCCGCTAGCGGGGGTTAAAACCGCACCGCTAGCGGCCGAATACCTCAGCGATCCCGACGGTATAGCGCCGCTAAAAATAGCGGAGCTATACCGCCACCGCACACACCGCTCCAGTGTGAAACCGGCCTTAGAGAAAAATATAGGAATGAGGATCGGTTTAGCCAAATGAGAAGAGGAGCCGATTCCTGCATGGAAAGTGACCCAATCAGTGAGGAGATGCAGGTACCGACAGAGTCAGCAGAGAGTTTAGAAAGAGTTAGAGAGTTTAGAAAGTGATGATGAGAAGATGGACACCGTTCCTCGCCCTGTGAAAGAGAGGCCTGTGGAGAGAGCAAGATCCACCATTAAGTCTGCAACAACTGGGAGGATATCTGACCCCACCATCAGCCATGACATCGCAGAAGTAACAGCACAGCAAGCAGGTGCAGGTACAGTGTGTGTGCAAGATGGTGTGAACTTTAATAACAATGGGCTTGCTGAGGGTTGTAGTGCTACAGGCAGTCAGCCCAGACCCATAGACAATGTCCAACACAAAATAACATCTGATAATAACTGTCAGTTTCAGTCTGCAGTGAGGAGTGCCATAGACAATACAAAGACTTTGTCTAGACCAGACACAGCGGCTGTTCCTGAGAATGGTGGAGGAGATGCTGGGTGCAGTAGTGCTACAACTCTCCAGGAGTCTGCAGTAGATAAGACTGGGATTGATCCCAGGAGAGAAGCTGAGTGTTCAGAGCAGGGGGAGAGGGCGGGTCCTGCCTCTGCTAATCCAAAGACTGTTATCCCAGCTGATTCAGACTCTCTGCCAGCAGGTTTGAATGTGTCTAAGGACAAGACTGCAATTACTGGTGGTGTAAGAATAACTTATGCTGGTGTTGCTGCTACAGGATCTGGGAAGGGGGAGCAAGCAGGGAAGGAATATGGAAATGTTTTATCTTCCTCAATGTTCAAAAGGAGAAATGTTGTTCAGCTCAAATGGGAGGGCTGGGGAATTCCTCCACATAGGAGGGCAGTGGTGGATAAAATTCTGCAGATGGGGTTTAGGCCCACAGATATCTTCGCCCTGAACAGTCCGGCAGGTTCATATGAATACAATTTGTCCTTTATCTGTCCGGAGTCTTTGGACATATTTTGGGAGAAATATGAACATGTGTGTAGGGGACTGCCGGACTGGAAAGGGCTCATCCCCAAGCTTGTATCACGACAGCCACTCATTAAAATGGTGACAATTCTTGTCTGCAATGAGTCCATACCGCAAGGGGATTTATCTGTATGGCTGAGGAGATATGGAGATGTCCTGAGCCCCCTAAAAAAGATTTTGGATGATCGGGGAATATGGACTGGGGGGTGGTCTGTGCAGTTAAAATTAAAAGTCATTGAAAATGTCGTCCAGCATCTGCCATCCTCTGCTTTCCTGGGGAGGGACAGGCTGACCATCTTCTACCCGGGGCCAGCCAAAGCTCTGCAACAAGTGTGGTGATGATAAAGGGCATCTTGCATCCTACTGTCCAGTGATGAAATGCTCTCTGTGTCAGGGTGTAGGACATTTGGCAAAGGACTGTAATATTATAAGGTGCAACCTGTGCAATGCAGTGGGACATCCTTACAGTCAGTGTCCTGAGACAATGCACAACAAGCCTGAGCTCATGAGAGAGTTCTTCCACCTGGACATGGAGGATGCTCAGAGCTCAGCAGCTGGAGTGCCTGTGAGTCCATCTGAGTCTGTGCCAATACCCAATATGTCTGTGTCTTCCCAGTCTGTGGTGCCCCAGTCTGTGCCAATATCCAGTATGTCTGTGTCTCTCCAGTCTGTGTCTTCCCAGTCTGTGCGTTAACCTAGTGTGTCAGTGTCTTCCCAGTCTGTATGTAAGGTATCAGTTGCTGAGAATGTGTCCAATCCTTCTGTGTCTTCTAAAATTTCAGAGGCAGCAAGAGGTGCTGGGGCAGGTGCGTCAGGTGCGGTGCCAGTCCCCCCCCCCCCCGGCGCTGCAGGGTTTCTATTGAGGATCGTGGGGTGCACAGGAGTAGGGAAAATGGTGAAGAGGCTGGCCTGGTGGTAGATATGGGAAGGGAGAGTGGGGAGGAGGGTAGGAGTGGGGAAGCTGTTGATTCTGGTTTGTCCAAGGATGATATGGAGTGGTTGGAGGATAGAAGGAGGAAGGGCAAAAGAAGGAAAAAATGGGCTCAGTTACCTTAAATCCTAAGGTTTTGCCTTTGGCAAAAAAGTTTGGGGTCCTGTCAGATGATGATGATGAGTGGGACTCATTGAGTTCAGCATCCTCTATGGATGATGAGTGCCAGGGTTCAACGAAGCACGCTTGTTCTCCAGGGTGACGGAATAGTCAGGCTAAGAAACGGCTGCCTCAACTACCCTAATGGCAATTCCCACTGCGTAAGGGGCAACCATTAATGTTGCCAGCTTAAGATCAGTAAGTGCTCATTATATGGCCTTATTTTTGCTCAGCGAGTTTGATGCTGACATTTTGTTTTTGCAAAAGACCCATCTGATTATTCTGGTTGATATACATCTGGCAAAGAAGGAGTGGAGACGTGGTCCCTAATTTTGGTCGCTTGCGGCCGAGCCTTACAGCGGAGTTGCAGTCCATTTTTCTGGTATGGTAACGTGCTGGCGGGTAATTGAGGTAGAGATTGGGAGATGCATGGTCTTGGACGTCTCTGTGAAGGGGCAGGACCTGCGTATGATTAACAACATCTACTGTATGGTCCCTAGACGAAGTGGGACAGGAAATGCCTCTTTACAAAGATTAGATCTTTTCTTTTTACGGCCCAGCAGGTTATCTTTGGAGGTGATTTCAACACCATTACTAGGTCTAAAGACAGGAGAGGTTTCAGAGATAAGCTGGGCTATGACACCCTTTTTCTCAATGCGATAGTTAGAGAAGCAGGTCTGGTAGATGCGCACATTAAGCGCTTCCCAGACAGCACGGGGTTCACTTTTCAGCGAGGTAGTAGTCAGAGTAGGATAGATCGTTTTTTTTTAAAGGGAGACTCTTCTTTTTCGGCACCTGTGTATCGGGCAGTGAAGTTTTCTGATCACTGTATCCTATCAATGACTCTGAATACCACCTAGGGGGAGGGGTATCTGGAGATTGAATTTGGCCCTCCTGGAAGAAGAGAGAGTAAGACAATCCTTTGAGGATTTTTTTCAAGCACAAGTAACGATCCTAGACTTTTGGAACAGCAAGTCAGAATGGTGGGAGCTTGTAAAACAGCGGACTGTTGGGCTTTTCAAGGCTATAGGAAGAAAGAAGCAGCAAGATAAGTATATCACCTACCAGCGTTTGTGGAGGAAACTTGACCGCCTTGTTTCGAATGGAGGAGATTCTGGGGCGATCTTTGAGGTGAAGCTCCTCCTTAGGAGACATCAATATGACCGACACACCTCTTTGGTTCAGGAGAGGGATTACGGGAAATACCATTCGCCTGACCCTTACCAGAACTGTAAACAGAGCGTAGCAGTTAAGACGGTCAATGGCCTGAAGGACAGTACGGGCTCTCTGATGAAGTCTAGGTCAGGGATCCTGGAGGTTATCGGGTCACACTATGCCAATCTCCTGGGAGGAAGGAACCTTGATCGTACAAGGATGTTGGGTTTTTTGGACTCTACACCAGGTCTGGAAAGTAAAGTATCTTTGATGAATTTGACAGATGAAATCACTGCAGATGAGGTAATCCAGGCTATTGATAAACTGGCCATCAAGAAAACGCCGGGGCCAGATGGTTTGACAGACAAATTTTATAAATGTTTTAAGACGATCCTGGCTCCCTACCTTGCAGAGGTTTTTAATGGCTGTTTGCAAGAGGGTTCTCTCCCTCCTTCCATGAGGCAATCTGCAGTGATCCTTCTGTCAAAGGGTAAAGATACTTCGATGATTGAGAATTGGTGCCCCATTAGCCTTCTTAATGTCGATAGAAAGATACTTGCAAAGATTTTTTTCTGGTGATTATCACCAGTTACAGGCAGTTTGTTATCCCACCACCAGCACTGCTCGGTCCAAGGTAGAAGCACTTTCTTGGAGTGTTGTAGGGCTGCTGGTTGGGGTATATTATTGCTTTATAAATAAAATCTATCCTAACGATAATACACTAGGCTGGTGCGCCCTTGTTCTTTTTCTTTTTGTTTGTCACCAAGATACCCCTATCCATGAAGGGCAGAAAAGCCAGTGCCATCGTTACAAAATATTGATTGCTTGACAATCAACTCGTGCGCAGGAGTGTTTGTTTTTCTGTCATCAAAAGTACTGTGTCCATTGAGTCCTCTGCTATATATGTTTGCAATCGACCCCTCCATTAGAAGGCTAGAGAGTGGACCATTGTGTGGGGTACCTTTGGGCATCGCTGGTGAGCCTTCTTTGAAGGTTGTGGCCTATGCTGATGATGTTTCTGTTTTTGTCTGTGGGACTGGGGAGGTGCAGGAGGTGGTCTCAGTGATAAGGCAGTATACAGAGGCATCAGGTTCAAAGGTCAACCAAGACAAGTGTGAAGCTTTCTGGATGGGCGTGGAAGGTGAGAGCTTTGATCTCCCGGATGAATTCCCGGAGCCCCAACAAAAAAATTATGTTCTAGCCATTGAATTTGGCCCAGGTGACTATGGTCATGCAAATTGGGTGAACAGGCTGGAGAATGCCGATGCCAAGGTGGCAAGCTGGAAAGGTTGGCGGCTTTCCTTGAGGTAAAAGGTTGATCTGATCAAGACTTACCTGATTCTGATTTTTCTGTATGTCAGTTTTGTTTATGTTTTGCCAGTTTCTCTCTATACCAGGGTCTATAGTTGTTTCTTCCAGCTGTTATGGGGGAAAAAATAAACCTTGTCAAAAGGAATGTGACTTACCTTCCTAGGTGGGAGAGTGGTCTAGGGATGATCAACCCTGTAGTCTTTTTCTCTCTGATGTTTGTGAAGTAAAATCTTGGTAACATGTTGGCAGAGAGACCGCCTGGGTGGGTTGGTATTTTCCAGTCCTGGTTTAGGTCTTTTCTCCAAGACTGGGAAAATGGTGGGCCAGTGAAAAGCCTGAGGATCAAGCATGATAAGCTCCCGACTTATGTTGCCCCATGTTTGAAAATGCTTCGGTAGTGGCAAGTAACAGCAGGTGAAGTCAGATCTCTTCCAAGGAAACTTCTTGAGAATCGGATCATGAGCTTTGCTTTTTGCGAGCCACTGGCCTTAAGAGATTGCCCAAACCTGGTTTTGGATGCGGGTTTGCGATTGATTAATTTGGAGAGAATCCCAATGAAGTTTAGGGATCAGGCTTGGCTTGCCTTTCATGGAAAACTATATGTGAAGGGCAACTTGAAGTTTCTTTCTATGAGTGATCGGGGCTGCCCGAGATTGGAGGAGTGGTGCAGTCCATGGATCACTTTTTACTTCAGTGCCCTTTTAATATAGAGGTGTACAAGAGGGTGGGGAGGGCTCTGAGTATACCCTTCCTCCCCCATATGAGTTATGCAGAGTGGGTGTATGGGGCATTCCAGACTCGTCGGGATTATGATTTAGAAACACTTTTTTTAGTTAGTCTAGTAGCCCGTTATTTCATTTCATTCTGGGTGAGGTTGGGAAGATTCAGGGTCTTGAGAAAGATAGGTGGCAGCAAAAGGCCTGGATAAGGGCGTGGAGGAATATCAGGACTCTCTAGCTGCTGCCTGTTGATCTCAGGGTATGCAGCTTTTCTTTCTGTCATTGCTTCACTCCCCTAGATTTTCAGATCAAATATATTTTTGATCAAAGGCTACATGCATGGTGACGGTGATGTTCTTTAGTCTGGCTCTCTCGTAGGGATTATGTTGTGTGCAATTTGGTTTGCACCATTTAATATGTTCTTGTTTTTTATAGTCATATTCAATTATTTTGTAAATAAGTTTTATTTATTTATTATGGTTTTATTGTATATAAGTTGTTGTTTGTAAGATTTTCAATAAACATTATTAACCCCTCATAATGGGCACAGTGGGTGTACAGATCTCAGCACAGGGATGGTGGGAACCCCTCACAATGGGCACAGCAAACACAAAGACCATAAATTTGTTTTTGCTTGACTGGCTCGCTAATAAAGCCGACATTTTCCTTTAAATTACTTTGTTTTCTTAATAAAGTCAAGGAAAGTCTGGAAAGATCTTTGTCGCGGTGTACAGACATATTAGGTGATATTATGATCTAATATTTCATCTGCTCTCTTTGGTTCTCTCAATCAATATAGGCCTCTCCTCTGAGTTTTCCAGGCGGGGGAGGGGGAAGGACGTGCTGTAATAACCATTGGGAAGTTATCTCTCCTTTGGGGTGGATAAAATTTCATACTAAATTAAATATTCTCTCCATTTCTTCCCGCACTCAGCTCCGGGGCTCTCAGGCAGCGGAATTAGCTTCCTCTACAAGTTTTATAAAGGTGGCTAAATGAGTGACTTTCAGTAATTGCAAAGAGGGAAAAAGTTTCCAAAAACATTCCAGTTCATTTATAGACGCCCCTCCGGTGACTTCCGATCTTCCAACGACTGTTTTTAGAGTAAAGAATGCCAATAGTGGCCCCCTCCCCCTTACTGAAAATTTTCAGGTCCAGCAGATTCACAGGTCAGCGTTTATCCCAAGTGTAGCGCTCACCTCTAAAGCCCCGTACACACGATCGTATAACCTATGGATTTTCATCCGATGGATTTGACCATCGGAAATCCGATGAAACTGTTTTTCATCAGTCTTGGCCACACACCATTAGTCAAAAAACCGACCGTTCCAAACGCGGTGACGTAAAACACTCAGATGATCCGAGAAAAATGAAGTTCAATGCTTCTGAGCATGCGTCAACTTGATTCTGAGCATGCGTGGGTTTTTGATCCGATGGGCTTGCCCATAGACGATCGGAAATTACCATCGGTTTTTGATCCATCGGAAAATTTTAAAACAAGTTCTATTTTTTAAAACCGATGAAAAAAAGACCGATGGGTACCATACACGATCGGTTGGTCTGATGAAAACCATCCATCGGACGGTTTTCATCGGTCAAACCGATCGTGTGTACGGGGCTTAAGGCTATAAGATCACACTGTTGTGGGTGGATGGCGGAATCACAGCTTTTCCAGCTCCCACAGCCAGGGCCGTCTTAATAGCATTGTGGTCCCCTGGACAAAGTCATTTAATAGGGCCCCCCATCCCAGCCGGCCGTTATCTCCTCTTCATCCTATGTGATCAGACTTTGAGGGATCATTTACACTTACTTCGACTTTAACAGACGTTAACACGTCTACCGGTTCAACATGCTTTTTTGATGGGTTTTTGGTGCTTCTGTGATGCTTTTTTGAAGCTTGGCTAATGCCCTGTGTGTGTTGATCTTCTATTTGTTTTAAAGGGGCCCAGTAATTGCTCAGTGGTACCCCCACTCTGCAGATCCCCAGCACACTAGCACCCCTGTTCACCAAGACCCAAGCTTATTAGTACTCTTCTTCAGCAGATCCTCTGCATAGAAGTACCCCCAGCTCTGCTGATCCCCCACTCAGTAGTAATCCCATCTCTGCTGATCCCCCACTCAGTAGTAACGCGAAGCTCTGCTGATCCCCCACTCAGTAGTAACACCCAGCCCTGCTGATCCCCCACTCAGTAGTAACACCCAGCCCTGCTGATCCCCCACTCAGTAGTAACACCCAGCCCTGCTGATCCCTTGCTCAGTAGTAACCCCGAGCTCTGCTGATCCCCCACTTAGTTGTAACCCCCAGCTTTGCTGATCCCCAGCTCACTAGTACCCCTGTTTAGCAATTCCCAAGCTTATTAGTACTCTTGTTCAGCAGATCCTCTGCTTAGAAGTACCCCCAGCTCTGCTGATCCCTCACTCAGTAGTAACTCCAAGCTCTGCTGATCCCCCACTCAGTAGTAACCCCCAGCTCTGCTGATCCCCCACTCAGTAGTAACCCCCACCTCTGCTGATGCTCTGGTTTGCTGATCCTCCTCTCTCACGGTCCCCGCACACTTCCCGCTATATTGGTCCCACATTGCACACCACCATGGGGTTGATGTACTAAAACTGGAGAGTACAACATCTAGTGCATTTCTGGATACAAACCAATCAGCTTCCAGGTTGTTGTTTTTTGTCAAAACCTAATTGAACAAGCTGAAGTTAAAAGCTGATTGGCTACCATGCACTGCTGCACCCAATTCTGCTCCTTTCAGGTTTAGTAAATCAACCCCACGTGTGACGTTGCTAGTTTCTCCTGCTCCGGTCTTCCAGCTCTGCTGATCCTCTGCCTCACAGTCCTCTCTCTCCAGTCCCCGCTCACCTTCCACTAGAGCGTTCCCATGCTGCACGCCAGATGTGTTGTCTACACCAGACACTCCCAGAATATGTACACATGAACCAGAGGTGACTGCTGATGACGTACTGTATTTCTGGTTTGCTTGTTGGTTTCCCAGTGCATCCTTGGATATCTCATAACTGCAACACCTCCAAAACAAAGGGAAGCTAAAGCTGAATAAAAGACTCTCAAAAGCTGCAGGTGCTGTTAGCGAGCGTTGTCATAGACTTCTATGGAGGCTTTGGAGACGCTTTGAAGCACCAAGAAAGTGATATGAGGGATCATTTTGGAATTTTGGAAGACCAGGACTGTAACCGTTTTATTTAGTGACAGGAGCTTTGATTGGCACTCAGAGTGCTTTATAAAAGCGTGTCCAATGCCATATTTTGAAGCAAAGTGTAAACCAGCCCTTGAGGTGTTTTTGCTACAACTTCAGGAATAAGCTTAACCACTTCAGCCCCGGACCATTTTGGCTGGTTAAGGACCGGGCCACTTTTTGCGATTCGGCACTGCGTCGCTTTAACTGACAATTGCGCGGTCGTGCGACGTCTTTTTTTTCCCACAAATAGAGCTTTCTTTTTGGTGATATTTGATCACCTCTGCGGTTTTTAGTTTTTGCGCTATAAACAAAACCAGAGCGACAATTTAAAAAAAAAAAATGCTATATTTTTTACTTTTTGCTATAATAAATATTCCCCAAAAACATATAAAAAAACGTTTTTTTCCTCAGTTTAGGCTGATACGTATTCTTCTACATATTTTTGGTAAAAAAAAAAATCGCAATCGCCGTTTATTGATTGGTTTGCACAAAAGTTATAGCGTCTACAAAATAGGGGATAGATTTATGACATTTTTATTAATAATTAGTTTTTTTACTAGTTATGGTGGCGATCAGCGATTTTTATCGTGACTGCAACATTATGGCGGACACATAAGACACTTTTGACACATTTTTGGGACCATTGTCATTTTTACAGCGAAAAGTGCTATAAAAATGCACTGATTACTGTGAAAATGACACTGCTGGCAGTGAAGGGGTTAACCTGTAGGGGGCGCTGAAGGGGTTAAGTGTTTTCTAGGGAGTGATTACTACTATTAGGGGGCGTGGCTTGCCATGTGACATCACTGATCGTTGTTCCCAATGACAGGGAACAGACGATCAGTGGCAGTCACACTAGGAAGAACGGGGAAAGGTTTGTTAACACTTACCTCTCCCCATTCTTCAGCTCTGTGACCCGATCGCGGGACACCAGCGGCGATCGGGACCACGGGTCCCGCGAGCGCGGTCACGGAGCACAGGACCAGGTCGCGAGCGCGCTGCCGGCGGCGCGCTCGCGACCCACGGATAGGGTGACCAGATGTCCCGGATTGCCCGGGACAGTCCCGCATTTTGCAGGTCTGTCCCGGGCACCTTCATTCCAGGACAATACAGTGTCCCGGAATGAAACTGACACAGCCACCCCCTGGGCCAATCTGATGCCCCCAAAAAAGGGCGCCACATCACCGCTTTACTCACTGACAGTACTTGTCCTGGCCGGGAATGCCTGGAGGAGCACAATCCCCGCCCCCTGCTTGTGATTGGAGAAATCAAAAATCCCGCCTCTTGTGTCCAATCACTGTGCTGTGATTCGTTACAGCACAAGCTGATTTTTGGGAAGGGAGGGTGTCCCTGAATGGTAGTTTGGAAATGTGGTCACCTTACCCACGGCTGGGCTCTTAAAGGCGACGTATAGGTACGTGCTTGTGCCCAGCCGCGCCATTCTGCCGACGTATATCGGCGTGCCGTGAAGGGGTCCTTAAGCGGTTAAACATCCTTCATTAAGAAAAAAAAAGATAACTGGTGTCATGCAGCTGTCACTTTCAAGTTGTATTGTCCCCAGAAATATGCAGGAATATCTAATAGGAGGGCAATCAGCTACAGCTCAAGGATGCCCTAGGGTTCCATAGAGAATGGCTGCCGTAGAGAAAATGAGTATTTACCCCATGCAGTGCGAGTGATAAGTGGGGGCACTACATGGTTACATTTTACAGCAGCCTGGAGTTCAGCTTTAAATTCCAAATCCATCCAAAATTGTGTGTCTAAATGATCTATCTTTCATTCTACTTACAGATATTTAGCTCCATCAGAACATCATTGGACTTTGTTCTACAAATTACAATTGTACAATAACTCTCGGAGTTGAGTCTCGGGATTTGCGCTCTGTTGACAGAAGTCCTTAGCGGTGTGACGTTCCGCGGCTCCGCTATTTATCTAATTAAAAAGATGGGCAAACATTCTGTTGATCTTCCTATTTAGTAGACCCAGATCCAATTTTTTTTTTTTCTGTCCTAAATTCCCAGGTAAGTTTGTCTTTTTCAAGGACTTTCCTTGGATGCCAAGAGTTGGCAATCAAATATTTAAATTGTCGGTAAAGAAACCTTCAGCCATCTCATCATTTTAATTAAATGTATATCTGTCCTTCATCTTGTCCAAATATGTAACTGGCACAGTCAATACTCGGCTCAATCATACGTTACATCAAACTTACTAATCAGTTTTCCCCTTTCATGAAGAAGAACGTCCTGGTGTTGTTATAGAGAGGGACTCTGCAGGGATGAGCAGGACTCTGCTGGGACAAGCAGGACTCTGCAGGGATGAGCAGGACACTGCAGGGATGAGCAGGACACTGCAGGGATGAGCGGGACACTGCCGGGATGAGCGGGACACTGCCGGGATGAGCGGGACACTGCAGGGATGAGCAGGACACTGCTGGGATGAGCGGGACACTGCAGGGCAGGGCCATCTTTTCCATTGGGCACGCTGGGCAGTTGCCCGGGGGCCACACTTGCCTGGGGGGCCCCGCCGGCTGCCCAGCGACCCCAGTAAAAAATGGTGGAGAGCGGCGAGTCAGAACTACTCATGCGCAGTTTGCAGAAATCGCAGAGAAGATCCGATCCTCCACGTGTGCTGCCTCTGTCTGTTCGCCGATGATGACGTCAGCCACATTGCGCCCACAGCCCGCCAGACTTAAAAAAAAAAGCAGGAGGAGCTGAGGGTGGATGGACGGAGCAGAGTGGTGACTCGTGGAGAGGACAGAGCAGACAGCACAGCAGGCTTGAAGCAGAGTGTGGTGGAGTCGGACCTGTCAGCAGTGCAGGTTTTCGTGAGCCTGTAACCTGCCCAGCCACCAGCCAGTACAGACACGGAGTGCCCTGGTCGGTGTCGTACGGTGAGTGGCTGTCTGGCTGACTGTGCAGCTTGCACAAAGAGATCGGGGGTGGTCTGTTGCTCTGATGTAAGTGGGAACTCTGATGTAAAGAGAAAGCAGTGGACTCTGATATAAGGTGGTCTCTGGTCACCAGAGCCCCCCTTACATCAGCGTTTCCCCTTACATCATGATCTGCAGTGTTCCCCTTTACATAAGAGTTCCCTTTCACTGTAAGGGGGAATCCTGCAGATTCTGATGTAAGAGGAAACTCTGTGCTGGCTGCTGGGTTATAGTAACCTAACCTTCATGTCAATGAAGAAATGTTTTTTTTTTTTACTTTTGTTTAACTTAAACACATTTCTAGCACGATCTATATGCTTATAGTTTAAATACTGACATTTGCACTGTTTGGCACTGAAAACTGTAATTTTAGGTACCTTTTTGCAGTGTCAGTAAAAAATGTGGTTCTGCCAGTAAATGTCATGATTTTTGTCAGTAAAAAATTCTCGTGCGTGATTGTGTAGACAGGGCCCCAGTGCACCGTATTGCCCGGGGGCCTATAATGCTCTTAAGATGACACTGCTGCAGGGATGAGCAGGACTCTGCGGGGACAAGCAGGACTCTGCAGGGATGAGCAGGACACTGCAGGGATGAGCATGACTCTGCAGGGATAAACGGGACACTACAGGGATGAGCAGGACTCTACGGGGACAAGCAGGACTCTGCAGGGATAAGCAGGACTCTGCAGGGATAAACGGGATACTACAGTAGGGTGACCAGACATCCCCGGTTTCAGGGGACAGTCCCCAGATTGAGGACACTGTCCCCGGACCAAGTCTGTCCCCGGTTTTGTCCCCGGATTGGATCTGAACAGGGGCTGGGGCAATTTCAAAGACAGTCAGTGCAGAATAAAAAAAAAAAAATCGGAAATACACACCCCGCTCCGCCACTCCTACTAGCTCGGGGGGGGGGGGGTGTATTTTTTCCCTTATCTGAGCCCCTTTCTGATGATCATGTGCTGGTCGGAGCGGAGGGAATATTTTTTCAGTTTCGGGTGCCCATCCAGCTCGGCTCGCATGTTCTTCTGCCTTGGCTCAAGTCCCGGCCAGCCGCCTGCCTGCTTATCTCCTTGCCTTCCCTGGCAGAGTGATCTTCCTCCGCTCCCCACCCAGTAGTAGCCGGGGACTGGAGAGTAAGACTTGACAGGCTGTGAGGTGGGCGCCACGGAGACGGGCAGAGAGTCGCTGATTGCCGCCATTACTAGTAAAAAAAAAAATATGTCCCCGGATTTCATTTTAAAAATCTGGTCACCTTATACTACAGGGATGAGCAGGACTCTGCGGGGACAAGCAGGACTCTGCAGGGATGAGCAGGACTCTGCAGGGATGAGCAGGACTTTGCCGGGATGAGCGGGACACTACAGGGATGAGCAGGACTCTGCCGGGATGAGCAGGACACTGCAGGGATGAGCGGGGCTATGCAGGGATGAGCGGGACTCTGCAGGGATGAGCGGGACACCGCAGGGATGAGCAGGACTCTTCCGGGATGAGCAGGACACTGCAGGGATGAGCAGGACTTTGCAGGGATGAGCAGGACTTTGCCGGGATGAGCGGGACACTGCAGGAATGAGCAGGACTCTGCGGGGACAAGCAGGACTCTGCAGGGATGAGCAGGACTCTGCAGGGATGAGCAGGACACTGAAGGGATGAGCAGGACTCTTCCAGGATGAGCAGGACACTGCAGGGATGAGCAGGACACTGCAAGGATGAGCAGGACTCTGCCGAGATGAGCAGGACACTGCAGGGATGAGCAGGACTCTGCAGGGATGAGCAGGACACTGCAGGGATGAGCAGGACACTGCAGGGATGAGCAGGACTCTGCCGAGATGAGCAGGACACTGCAGGGATGAGCAGGACTCTGCGGGGACAAGCAGGACTCTGCAGGGATGAGCAGGACTCTGCAGGGATGAGCAGGACTTTGCAGGGATGAGCAGGACACTGCAGGGATGAGCAGGACTCTGCCGAGATGAGCAGGACACTGTAGGGATTAGCAGGACTCTGTGGGGACAAGCAGGACTCTGCAGGGATTTGCAGAACTTTGCCGGGATGAGCGGGACACTACAGGGATGAGCGGGACACTACAGGGATGAGCAGGACTCTGTCGGGACAAGCAGGACTCTGCCGGGATGAGCGGGACACTGCAGGGATGAGCAGGACTCTGTCGGGACAAGCAGGACTCTGCCGGGATGAGCGGGACACTGCAGGGATGAGCAGGACTCTGTCGGGACAAGCAGGACTCTGCCGGGATGAGCGGGACACTACAGGGATGAGCAGGACTCTGTCGGGACAAGCAGGACTCTGCCGGGATGAGCGGGACACTGCAGGGATGAGCAGGACTCTGCCTGGTTGAGCAGGACTCTACCAAGATTAGAAGGAATGAGCAGGACTCTGCCGGGCAGGAATCCTTGTTGCTTGAGGTCATTGTAGCCGTATTAGTGCACATACGACAGAGACAATTAGGTACTGTCCGTGATACTTTTTTTATTTGCACTAACATACAATTTTTTAGGACAAACTTTCGGGGTATATTCCCTTCTTTAAGGTCCCAGCAGCTGGGACCCAAAACACACGGCCAAGGCAACAGAGGAGTGGCTCAAGAAGAAGCACATTAAGCTCCTGGAGTGGCCTAGCCAGTGTCCAGACCTAATCCCATAGAATATATGTGGAGGGAGCTGAATGTTCGAGTTACCAAACGTCAGCCTGGAAACCTTAATGACTTGGAGAGGATCTGTAAAGAGGAGTGGGACAAAATCCCTCCTGAGATGTGTGTACTCCTCCTGGGGTGGAGGAACTTGACTGGCCTGCACAGAGTCCTAACCTCAACCCGATAGAACACCTTTGGGATGAACTAGAGCGGAGACTGTGAGCCAGGCCTTCTCCCCCAACATCAGTGCCTGACCTCACAAATGCTCTTCTGGAAGAATGGTCAAACATTCCCATAGACACACTATTGAACCCTACGGACTAAGACTGGGATGCCTTTAAAGTTCATGTGTGTGTAAGGGCAGGCATCCCAATACTTTTGGTAATATAGTGTATATTTATGTAGCGCACCCCAATGGGAGCCATTTGTTTGATGGGCCCTCTGAAGCTAGTTTCCTTCTCAGATTAGTTGGGTCACTGCCCTTACCACTCTGACACATCCCACTCAATAGAATGAACAACACCAGATTAGATGGATTTTTTGAATTTCCGATTTTTTTCGAATTTACAAATTGCGATCATAACGAATGACCCGAAAAACAAACAAAAAAACAAATTAAACGAAAACTAAACAAACAAAACTACTCTGTACTGCTGGATATACCGAAGAAGACAGATGAACCCACTCTGTACTGCTGGGGATACTAAAGAAGACCGGTGAACCCGCTCTGTACTGCTGGGGATACTGAAGAAGACCGGTGAACCCGCTCTGTACTGCTCGGAATACTGAAAAAGACTGGTGAACCCGCTCTGTACTGCTGGAGATGCTGAGGAAAACCAGAGAACCTACTCTGTACCACTGGGGATACTGAAAAGACCGCTGAACCCGCTCTGTACTGCTGAAAATACTGAAAAAGCCTGGTTGACCCGCTCTGTACAACTGGGGATACTGAGGAAAACCGGTGAACCCACTCTGTACCACTGGGGATACTGGAGAAGACCGCTAAACCCGCTCTGTACTGCTGGAAATACTGAAAAAGACTGGTGAACCCGCTTTGTACCACTGGGGATACTGGAGAAGGCAGAGGAACCTGCTCTGTACTGCTGGAGATGCAGAAAAAGACAGATGAGCCTGCTCTGTACTGCTGGAGATGCAGAAAAAGGCTGGTGAACCCGCTCTATACTGCTGGAGATGCAGAAGAAGGCTGGTGAACCCGCTCTATACTGCTGGAGATGCAGAAGAAGGCTGGTGAACCCGCTCTGTACTGCTGGAGATGCAGAAAAAGGCTGGTGAACCCGCTCTATACTGCTGGAGATGCAGAAGAAGGCTGGTGAACCCGCTCTGTACTGCTGGAGATGCAGAAAAAGGCTGGTGAACCCGCTCTATACTGCTGGAGATGCAGAAGAAGGCTGGTGAACCCGCTCTATACTGCTGGAGATGCAGAAGAAGGCTGGTGAACCCGCTCTATACTGCTGGAGATTAGGGATGAGCTTCGTGTTCGAGTCGAACATACATTCGACTCGAACATCGGCTGTTCGATCGTTCGACGAAGATCGAACGATTTGGGCCGTTCGCGCCAAATTCGAGTGACGCGAACGGCCCACAATGCACTACGCCATCGCAGTGTCATCCAGGCGCTGTGATTGGCCAAGCATGCACTGTGACCCCGCATGCTTGGCCAATCACAGCGCTGGCAGCGAGGAGAGCAATGATTGGCCACAGGCAGGATGCCTGTGGCCAATTATTGCTGAGGGTGTTTAGTACACGCCCCACACTATAAAAGGCCGCCAGCACGGCAGCCTAGTGTAGTGTGTTCCGGAGCAGGGAAAGAGAAGCATAGGCAGGGACAGTGACATTTTTTTTTTCTTGCTTAACCTGGATTCCTTTAGTTTAGGGAAAGAGAAGGATAGGTAGGGAGAGTGTCAGTCTGTTTTACTGTGCTAAACCTTGTTTGTAGGGACAGGGAAGGACAGTGAGGGAAATTCTCATTGTGCTATACTGTGCTAAAGCATTCCTCATCAACCATCTTTAAAAAAAAAAAAATATAGGGACAGAAAACTATAGGTAGGGAGAGTGTCAGTGTGTTTTACTGTGCTAAACCTTGTTTGTAGGGACAGGGAAGGACAGTGAGGGAAATTCTCATTGTGCTATACTGTGCTAAAGCATTCCTCATCAACCATCTTTAAAAAAACATTTTTTATAGGGACAGAAAACTATAGGTAGGGAGAGTGTCAGTGTGTTTTACTGTGCTAAACCTTGTTTGTAGGGACAGGGAAGGACAGTGGGGGAAATTTTCATTGTGCTATACTGTGCTAAAGCATTCCTCATCAACGATCTTAAAAAAAAAAAAAAATAGGGACAGAAAACGATAGGTAGGGAGAGTGTCAGTGTGTTTTACTGTGCTAAACCTTGTTTGTAGGGACAGGTAAGGACAGTGAGGGAAATTCTCATTGTGCTTTACTGTGCTAAAGCATTCCTCACCAACCATCTTTAAAAAAACATTTTTTATAGGGACAGAAAACTATAGGTAGGGAGAGTGTCAGTGTGTTTTACTGTGCTAAACCTTGTTTGTAGGGACAGGGAAGGACAGTGAGGGAAATTCTCATTGTGCTATACTGTGCTAAAGCATTCCTCATCAACCATCTTTAAAAAAACATTTTTTATAGGGACAGAAAACTATAGGTAGGGAGAGTGTCAGTGTGTTTTACTGTGCTAAACCTTGTTTGTAGGGACAGGGAAGGACAGTGAGGGAAATTCTCATTGTGCTATACTGTGCTAAAGCATTCCTCATCAACCATCTTTAAAAAAACATTTTTTATAGGGACAGAAAACTATAGGTAGGGAGAGTGTCAGTGTGTTTTACTGTGCTAAACCTTGTTTGTAGGGACAGGGAAGGACAGTGAGGGAAATTCTCATTGTGCTATACTGTGCTAAAGCATTCCTCATCAACCATCTTTAAAAAAAAAAAAAATATAGGGACAGAAAACTATAGGTAGGGAGAGTGTCAGTGTGTTTTACTGTGCTAAACCTTGTTTGTAGGGACAGGGAAGGACAGTGAGGGAAATTCTCATTGTGCTATACTGTGCTAAAGCATTCCTCATCAACCATCTTTAAAAAAACATTTTTTTATAGGGACAGAAAACTATAGGTAGGGAGAGTGTCAGTGTGTTTTACTGTGCTAAACCTTGTTTGTAGGGACAGGGAAGGACAGTGAGGGAAATTCTCATTGTGCTATACTGTGCTAAAGCATTCCTCATCAACCATCTTTAAAAAAACATTTTTTATAGGGACAGAAAACTATAGGTAGGGAGAGTGTCAGTGTGTTTTACTGTGCTAAACCTTGTTTGTAGGGACAGGGAAGGACAGTGAGGGAAATTCTCATTGTGCTATACTGTGCTAAAGCATTCCTCATCAACCATCTTTAAAAAAACATTTTTTATAGGGACAGAAAACTATAGGTAGGGAGAGTGTCAGTGTGTTTTACTGTGCTAAACCTTGTTTGTAGGGACAGGGAAGGACAGTGAGGGAAATTCTCATTGTGCTATACTGTGCTAAAGCATTCCTCATCAACCATCTTTAAAAAAAAAAAAATTATAGGGACAGAAAACTATAGGTAGGGAGAGTGTCAGTGTGTTTTACTGTGCTAAACCTTGTTTGTAGGGACAGGGAAGGACAGTGAGGGAAATTCTCATTGTGCTATACTGTGCTAAAGCATTCCTCATCAACCATCTTTAAAAAAAAATAATTATAGGGACAGAAAACTATAGGTAGGGAGAGTGTCAGTGTGTTTTACTGTGCTAAACCTTGTTTGTAGGGACAGGGAAGGACAGTGAGGGAAATTCTCATTGTGCTATACTGTGCTAAAGCATTCCTCATCAACCATCTTTAAAAAAACATTTTTTATAGGGACAGAAAACTATAGGTAGGGAGAGTGTCAGTGTGTTTTACTGTGCTAAACCTTGTTTGTAGGGACAGGAAAGGACAGTGAGGGAAATTCTCATTGTGCTATACTGTGCTAAAGCATTCCTCATCAACCATCTTTAAAAAAAAAATTTTTTATAGGGACAGAAAACTATAGGTAGGGAGAGTGTCAGTGTGTTTTACTGTGCTAAACCTTGTTTGTAGGGACAGGGAAGGACAGTGAGGGAAATTCTCATTGTGCTATACTGTGCTAAAGCATTCCTCATCAACCATCTTTGAAATCCTTGTTTTTTGGACAGTCAGGGAAATTGTCATTGTGCTATTCTGTGCGAAAGCAATCATCCTCAACCAGATTTAGAAATCCTTAAGTAAAGGGACAGAGAAGGACACCTGAAGGTAGCCCTTATTGCTTTTTTCCCATCTCCCTGCAGGCCATCTATTAGAATGTCTGGAAGGCAAACAAGGAGAGGCAGACAGTCAGGAGGCAATAAAAGAGGGCAAGCATTCTCTGTGTCTGGGGGCAACAGTGCTGGTCGTGGACGCGGTGCATTGTCATCAGCACATGGCCATGGGACACGCTTGTCCTTCTTTTCGGCAGCTGGACATGTTGAGCCACATCATGCCGAAGACTTGGTAGAGTGGATGACCAAGCCCTCCTCCTCCTCCTCATCCTCTCTCACCCAGGCTCAGGGTACTGGCAAAGCAGCTGCCAAAGCGTCCTCTTCCCTGGTATCAATGTCAGACTCATCATCAGTCACTCCTTCCCTAGACCCACCATGTCCTCCTCCTGAGGAGTCCCCCGAACTGTTTGAGCACAGTGTTGGGTACATGCTCCAGGAGGATGCCCAGCGTTTCGAAGGGTCTGATGATGAAACCCAGCTAGAGGAAGGCAGTAGCGTGAGAGCAGACAGAGGGGATGCTCAAGAAGGACACCAATCTGGCAGTCATGTTCCAGCAGCTGCAGCATACTGCCAGATTGGCTCCAGTGATGAGGAGGGAGGGGATGATGAGGTCACTGACTCCACGTGGGTGCCTAATAGGAGAGAGGAGGAGGAGGAGGATGAGGAGGAGGCACATCTCCAACGAGGCAGGATGCCCTTTGGTGGCCAGCGTAAGGGCAGTACACCGACGGAATCACACCGCAGAGCTCCGCCTGTGCCTGCCTCTGCCCGTCATTCAAAAAGTTCTTTGGTGTGGGCCTTTTTTGAGGCTAGTGCATCAGATCGCACAGCTGCTGTTTGCAACATATGTCTCAAGCGTATATCGCGTGGCCAAAACATCAGCCGCTTGGGTACCACATGCCTGACCAGACATATGTTGACCTGCCATGCAGCTCGTTGGCAAGCCTACCTCAAAGACCCACACCAAAGAACAAAGCGGACCTCTCCTTGCACCGCATCAGCTGGGATCTCCAACCCCACTATAACTTCAGTCCTCTCTGAAACATGCACTGAGAGGAATGAAGGTGTAGAATTAGGTGTGTCACAGTCAAGTACTTGCGGGCACTCTGCTAGCAGTACACCAACGTCCGATTCTAGCAGGCAAATTTCCCTGCCCCAGCTGCTGGACCGTCGAAAGAAGTTCACTCCCAGCCATCCACATGGCCAGCGGTTGAATGCTAGCTTGGCTAAATTGCTAGCGCTTCAACTGCTGCCTTTTCAGTTGGTAGACTCGGCCCCCTTCTGTGAGTTTGTGCAATGTTCGGTTCCTCAGTGGCAGGTTCCCAAACGCCACTTTTTCTCACGGAAGGCTATTCCGGCTCTCTACCGACATGTGGAAGGCAATGTCTTGGCCTCGCTGGACAGGGCGGTCAGCGGTAAGGTGCATATTACCGCTGACTCATGGTCCAGCAGGCATGGACAGGGACGTTACCTTTCTTTCACGGCCCATTGGGTCACTCTTTTGGCAGCTGGGAAGGATGCAGGACAAGGTGCAGTAGTGTTGGAGGTTGTTCCACCGCCACGCCTCCAAAATGCTACTACTGGTTGTGACACACCTCTCTCCTCCACCCCCTCCTCTTCTTCTTCCTCCATGGCCTCTTCCTGTGCTTTGTCCTCTGAACCAGCGGTGCTCCGTAGGCGTTCAAGGGGCTACGCAAGTACGCAGGCAAAAAGATGCCATGCCGTGCTTGCGCTGGTGTGTTTGGGGGACAGAAGCCACACTGGGGCAGAGGTCCTGTCTGCTCTGCAGGGCCAGGCCGAGAGGTGGTTGACGCCACGCCAGCTTAAGCCAGGAATGGTGGTTTGCGACAATGGCACCAACCTCCTCTCCGCCCTCCGACAGGGACAACTGACCCATGTGCCCTGTGTGGCTCACGTCCTTAACCTGGTGGTGCAGCGGTTCTTGGGCAGGTACCCGGGCTTACAGGATGTCCTGAGGCAGGCCAGGAAAGTCTGTGTGCATTTCCGCAGATCTTATAATGCCAGTGCTCGCCTGGCTGAGCTGCAAAAGGAGTTGAACCTGCCCAAGAACCGCCTTATATGTGACATGCCCACCAGGTGGAACTCAACGTTGGCCATGCTGCAGCGGCTGCACACGCAGCAGAGGGCCATCAATGAGTACCTGTGCGACTACGGCACCAGGACAGGGTCAGGGGAGCTTGTTTTTTTTTCTCCACGCCAGTGGGGCATGATCAGGGATGCATGCACTGTCCTGGCACCATTTGAGGAGGCCACGAGGATGGTGAGCAGTGACAGTGCATGCATCAGTGACACTGTACCTCTTGTCCACCTGTTGGAGCACACGCTGCGTGGAATAATGGACAGGGCACTTGAGGCAGAACAGAGGCAGGAAGAGGAGGACTTCCTTGCCTCTCAAGGCCCCTTTTACCCAGACAGTGTTCCTTCTGTCCCACCCATCGCACAGGAAGAGGACGAGGAGGAGGAGGAGGATTGTGTCAGCATGGAGGTGGAGCCTGGCACTCAGCAGCATCAACAGCAGCAGTCTTTTAGGGATGATTTACAGTCCCAAGAAACCCGTGGACTTGTACGTGGCTGGGAGGAGGTGGCTGCGGATCATGTCGTCCTTAGTGACCCAGAGGACTCCGGACCGAATGCCTCAGCTAACCTACGCTGCATGGCCTCCCTGATCCTGCAAAGTCTGCGGAAGGATCCTCGTATTCTTCGGATCAAGGAGAGGGACCATTACTGGCTGGCCACTCTCCTTGATCCACGGTACAAGGGTAAGGTTGCGGAACTTATGTTACCGTCGCAGAGGGAGCAGAGGATGAGACAACTCCGGGAGGCCTTGCAGAAAGGTCTGTGCAACGCGTTCCCAGAGACTGGGAGGTTACAAACTCCTGGTCCTAGACAACGAGTTGCTGAGGCTTCGGCAAGTCAAAGAAGGAGCGGTGGGGAAGGTGGCCGTCTGACCGATGCGTTCAGACAATTCTTTAGTCCGCAGCCCCAAAGTATGATCGGTTCCAGCAACCATCGCCAGCGTCTGATAAACATGGTGCAGGAATATCTAGGGGCAAGGTCAGACTTGGACACCTTCCCCACCGAAAATCCTCTGGCTTACTGGGTCTTGAGGATGGATCACTGGCCAGAGCTTGCACAGTATGCAATTGAGCTACTGGCCTGTCCTGCATCCAGCGTTCTTTCGGAACGCACATTCAGTGCTGCTGGAGGATTTGTCACGGATCACAGGGTGCGCCTGTCCACCGACTCGGTTGATCGACTGACTTTCATCAAGATGAACCAGTCTTGGATCACCACCAGCTACCACACACCTGATGCTGATATAACAGACTAATTGATTTTAACATGTCACATCCCTTCAAGACTGATGCTGATGCTGAGTGCCTGTGCTGTTATGTTGACTGGCTATCCTCCTCCTCCGAGTCCTCAATGATACGATTGATGATGATAGCTTGGAAGATCATTTTTGTTTATGGGTGCCGCCACCAGTGCCTAACGCCCAATTTTTCAGCCCCTGTTTAACAGGGGCGTGTAATTACAATTTTTGAAGCAATACTTTGCAACAGGGCTCATTGCTGTGCTCCAAGTACAGTATCTGTGAGGGGTTGCAGTGTTGTGCCACCCGTGCCTAAGGCCCAATTTTTCAGCCCCTGTTTAACAGGGGCGTGTAATTACAATTTTTGAAGCAATACTTTGCAACAGGGCTCATTGCTGTGCTCCAAGTACAGTATCTGTGAGGGGTTGCAGTGTTGTGCCACCAGTGCCTAAGGCCCAATTTTTCAGCCCCTGTTCAACAGGGGCATGTAATTACAATTCTTGATCTAATAATTCACAGCAGGGCCCATTGCTGCACCCACCAAGAGTAACTCTGAGGGCTTACAGTGTTGTGGCAACGCCACCACCACCACCACCACGAAAGGCCCAATTTTTCAGCCCCTGTTCAAAAGGGGCATGTAATTACAATTCTTGATCTAATAATTCACAGCAGGGTCCATTCCTGCACCCACCAAGAGTAACTCTGAGGGCTTACAGTGTTGTGGCAACACCACCACCACCACCACCACCACGAAAGGCCCAATTTTTCAGCCCCTGTTCAACAGGGGCATGCAATTACAATTCTTGATCTAATAATTCACAGCAGGGCCCATTGCTGCACCCACCAAGAGTAACTGTCAGGGCTTACAGTGTTGTGGCACCAGCACCACCATCAAAGGCCCAATTTTTACTACCACTGTTCAACAATTATATGTAATTACAATTCCTGATATAATAGTTGACAGCAGGGCGTTTCAGCACCAACCAAGAGTAACTGTGAGTGCTTACAGTGTTGTGCCAACACCAACAACTAAGGGGCCTATTTCTGCAGAGTATATACGGCAGGTCCCTACTTTCAAACATCCAACTTACAAACGACTCCTACTTGCAAACGCAAGAAGACAACAGGAAGTGAGAGGAAATCTACCCCTAGGAAGGAAAATTCTCTCGTGTAAGAATTAATATGGGAGAAAGGTGTCTCCTCTGTACTGATGCTTTATCACCAATCCTTGTTTCAATAAAAACACCACATTTCAAAAACAGTTGTCATTGGGACGGAAAGTGAGGTGAAATGTTCTGAACAGGGGCACAGACAGCAAAACAAATGTTACAGGGGTGATAACCCTTACCTATGTTTTCCAAAAAGTTTAAAAATAGATTTTTGGGCTGGAGCTACACTTAAACAATGTACCTGTTCAAAATTACAAACAGATTCTACATAAGAACAAACCTACAGTCCCTGTCTTGTATGCACCGCCTGTATACGGCTGTTCAGAGTATATAGGGCCTTTTTTATTTTATGTGCGGGGTTCCCCTTAATATCCATACAAGACCCAAAGGGGCTGGTAATGGGCTGGGGTAGGGGGGGGGTCATGGGGTAGCTATGCCATTTTTCTTAAAGATTTTCATCCATATTACCGGGACCAGACATTACATTAAAGCCGCAAGCAGTTTTAAATGGCTTTTTTTTCCTTTAGAAGTGTCATTTTGTGCAGGGACAGTTCTAAACACGGGAAACACGTGGCACTTCACAGGCATACTTTAGACACCCCCCAGGTACGATATTTAAAGGAATATTTGACTTTTTTTTTTCACTTTATGCATCATTAAAATGACTGCTCCCGAAAAACGACCGTTTTTAAAACTTCTTTTTGCATTGATACATGTCCCCTGGTGCAGAACCCGGGTTCCCAAACCCTTTTTAGGACAATAACATGCATAATAGTCGTTATAATTAGCACTTTAGAATTCGAACGTTCGCATCCATTGTATTTAATAGGGTTCTAATGTTCGTACGAACTTTCGGTCCGTTCGCGGGTTCTGGTGCGAACCGAACCCGGGGGTGTTCGGCTCATCACTACTGGAGATGCATAAGAAGGCTGGTGAACCCTCTCTATACTGCTGGAGATGCAGAAGAAGGCTGGTGAACCCGCTCTCTACTGCTGGAGATGCAGAAGAAGGCTGGTGAACCCGCTCTATACTGCTGGAGATGCATAAGAAGGCTGGTGAACCCGCTCTATACTGCTGGAGATGCATAAGAAGGCTGGTGAACCCGCTCTATACTGCTGGAGATGCAGAAGAAGGCTGGTGATCCCGCTCTATACTGCTGGAGATGCAGAAGAAGGCTGGTGAACCCTCTCTATACTGCTGGAGATGCAGAAGAAGGCTGGTGAACCCGCTCTATACTGCTGGAGATTAGGGATGAGCTCCGTGTTCGAGTCGAACATACGTTCGACTCGAACATCGGCTGTTCGATCGTTCGACGAAGATCGAACGATTTGGGCCGTTCGCGCCAAATTCGAGTGACGCGAACGGCCCACAATGCACTACGCCATCGCAGTGTCATCCAGGCGCTGTGATTGGCCAAGCATGCACTGTGACCCCGCATGCTTGGCCAATCACAGCGCCGGCAGCGAGGAGAGCAATGATTGGCCACAGGCAGGATGCCTGTGGCCAATTATTGCTGAGGGGGTTTAGTACAAGCCCCACACTATAAAAGGCCGCCAGCGCGGCGGCCTTGTGTAGTGTGTTCCGGAGCAGGGAAAGAGAAGCATAGACAGGGACAGTGTCATTATTTTTCCTTTACTAATCCTGGATTCCTTGTGTTTAGGGACAAATAAGGATAGGTAGGGAGAGTGTCAGTGACAGTGTGCTATTCTGTGCTAATCCTTGTTTGTAGGGACCGAGAGGTACAGTGAGGGAAAGTGTCAGTGTGCTATTCTGTGCTAATCCTTGTTTGTAGGGACAGAGAGGGACAGTGAGGGAAAGTGTCAGTGTGTTCCATCTCTTTGCTAATCCTTGTTTGTAGGGACAGAGAGGTACAGTGAGGGAAAGTGTCAGTGTGCTATTCTGTGCTAATCCTTTTTTGTAGGGACAGAGAGGGACAGAGAGGGACAGTGAGGGAAAGTGTCAGTGTGTTCCATCTCTGTGCTAATCCTTGTTTGTAGGGACAGAGAGGTACAGTGAGGGAAAGTGTCAGTGTGCTATTCTGTTCTAAACCAATCTTGCTGAACCATATTTTCAATCCTTGAGTTTAGGGACAGAGAGGTACAGTGAGGGAAAGTGTCAGTGTGCTATTCTGTTCTAAAACTTTTTTGCTGAACCATATTTTCAATCCTTGAGTTGAGGGACAGAGAGGTACAGTGAGTGAAACTGACAGTGTGCTATTCTGTTCTAAACCAATTTTGCTGTTCCATATTTTCAATCCTTGAGTTTAGGGACAGAGAAGGACACTCGTAGAAATTATCAGTGTGCTATTCTGTGCTAAATCTTGTTTGTAGGGAGGGACAGAGTAGGACAGTGAGAGAAAGTGTCAGTGTGCTATTCTGTTCTAAAACTATTTTGCTGAACCATATTTTCAATCCTTGAGTTGAGGGACAGAGAGGTACAGTGAGTGAAACTGACAGTGTGCTATTCTGTTCTAAACCAATTTTGCTGTTCCATATTTTCAATCCTTGAGTTTAGGGACAGAGAAGGACACTCGTAGAAATTATCAGTGTGCTATTCTGTGCTAAATCTTGTTTGTAGGGAGGGACAGAGTAGGACAGTGAGGGAAAGTGTCAGTGTGCTATTCTGTTCTAAAACTATTTTGCTGAACCATATTTTCAATCCTTGTGTTTAGGGACAGAGAAGGATAGGCAGGGGACAGTGTCAGTGTCATTGTTGCTAAGCCTCCTGCACAGTATACACCTGAAGGTAGCCCTTATTGCTCTTTTTCCCATCTCCCTGCAGGCCATCCATTAAAATGTCTGTAAGGCAACCAAGGAGAGGCAGACAGTCAGGAGGCAAAAAAAGAGGGCAAGCAGGCTCTGTGTCTGGGGGCAACAGTGCTGGTCATGTACGCGGTGCATTGTCATCAGCACATGGCCATGGGACACGCTTGTCCTTGTTTTCGGCAGCTGGACATGTTGAGCCACATCATGCCGAAGACTTGGTAGAGTGGATGACCAAGCCCACCTCATCCTCCTCATCCTCTCTCACCCAGGCTCAGGGTACTGGCAAAGCAGCTGCCAAAGCGTCCTCTTCTCTGGTATCATTATCTTCATTAGTCAATCCTTCCCTAGACCCACCATGTCCTCCTCCTGAGGAGTCCCCCAAACTGTTTGAGCACAGTGTTAGGTACATGCTCCAGGAGGATGCCCAGCGTTTGGAAGGATCTGATGATGATACCCAGCTAGAGGAAGGCAGCAGCATGAGAGCAGAGAGAGGGGATGCTCAAGAAGGACACCAATCTGGCAGTCATGCTCCAGCAGCTGCAGCATACTGCCAGATTGGCTCCAGTGATGAGGAGGGAGGGGATGATGAGGTCACTGACTCCATGTGGGTGCCTAATAGGAGAGAGGAGGAGGAGGAGGATGAGGAGGAGGCACATCTCCAACGAGGCAGGATGCCCTTGAGTGGCCAGCGTATGGGCAGCACACCGACGGAATCACACCGCAGAGCTCCGCCTGTGCAGGGCGCTGCCTCTGCCCGTCATTCAAAAAGTTCTTTGGTGTGGGCCTTTTTTGAGGCGAGTGCATCAGATCGCACAGCTGCTGTTTGCAACATATGTCTCAAGCGTATATCGCGTGGCCAAAACATCAGCCGCTTGGGCACCACATGCTTGATCAGACATATGTTGACCTGCCATGCAGCTCGTTGGCAAGCCTATCTTAAAGACCCACACCAAAGAACAAAGCTGACCTCTTCTTGCACCGCATCAGCTGGGATCTCCAACCCCACTATACCTTCACTCCTCTCTGAAACCTGCTCTGAGAGGAATGAAGGTGTAGAATTAGGTGTGTCACAGGCAAGTACTTGCGGGCACTCTGCTAGCAGTACACCAACGTCTGATTCTAGCAGGCAAATTTCCCTGCCCCAGCTACTGGACCGTCGAAAGAAGTTCACTCCCAGCCATCCACATGCCCAGCGGTTGAATGCTAGCTTGGCTAAATTGCTAGCGCTTCAACTGCTGCCTTTTCAGTTGGTAGACTCGGCCCCCTTCCGTGAGTTTGTGCAATGTGCGGTTCCTCAGTGGCAGGTTCCCAAACACCACTTTTTCTCACGGAAGGCGATTCCGGCTCTCTACAGGCATGTGGAAGGCAATGTCTTGGCCTCGCTGGACGGGGCGGTCAGCGGTAAGGTGCATATTACCGCTGACTCATGGTCCAGCAGGCATGGACAGGGACGTTACCTTTCTTTCACGGCCCATTGGGTCACTCTTTTGGCAGCTGGGAAGGATGCAGGACAAGGTGCAGTAGTGTTGGAGGTTGTTCCACCGCCACGCCTCCAAAATGCTACTACTGGTTGTGACACACCTCTCTCCTCCATCCCCTCCTCTTCTTCTTCCTCCATGGCCTCTTCCTGTGGTTTGTCCTCGGAACCAGCGGTGCTCCGTAGGCGTTCAAGGGGCTACGCAAGTACGCAGGCAAAAAGATGCCATGCCGTGCTTGCGCTGGTGTGTTTGGGGGACAGGAGCCACACTGGGGCAGAGGTCCTGTCTGCTCTGCAGGGGCAGGCCGAGAGGTGGTTGACGCCACGCCAGCTTAAGCCAGGAATGGTGGTTTGCGACAATGGCACCAACCTCCTCTCCGCCCTCCGACAGGGACAACTGACCCATGTGCCCTGTATGGCTCACGTCCTTAACCTGGTGGTGCAGCGGTTCTTGGGCAGGTACCCGGGCTTACAGGATGTCTTGAGGCAGGCCAGGAAAGTCTGTGTGCATTTCCGCAGATCTTATAATGCCAGTGCTCGCCTGGCTGAGCTTCAAAAGGAGTTGAACCTGCCCAAAAACCGCCTTATATGTGACATGCCCACCAGGTGGAACTCAACGTTGGCCATGCTGCAGCGGCTGCACACGCAGCAGAGGGCCATCAATGAGTACCTGTGCGACTACGGCACCAGGACAGGGTCAGGGGAGCTCGGGTTTTTTTCACCACGCCAGTGGGGCATGATCAGGGATGCATGCACTGTCCTGGCACCATTTGAGGAGGCCACGAGGATGGTGAGCAGTGACAGTGCATGCATCAGTGACACTGTACCTCTTGTCCACCTGTTGGAGCACACGCTGCGTGAAATAATGGACAGGGCACTTGAGGCAGAACAGAGGCAGGAAGAGGAGGACTTCCTTGCCTCTCAAGGCCCCCTTTACCCAGACAGTGTTCCTTCTGTCCCACCCATCGCACAGGAAGAGGAGGAGGAGGATTGTGTCAGCATGGAGGTGGAGGCTGGCACTCAGCATCATCAGCAGCAGTCTTTTAGGGATGATTTACAGTCCCAAGAAACCAGTGGACTTGTACGTGGCTGGGAGGAGGTGGCTGCGGATCATGTCGTCCTTAGTGACCCAGAGGACTCCGGACTGAATGCCTCAGCTAACCTACGCTGCATGGCCTCCCTGATCCTGCAAAGTCTGCGGAAGGATCCTCGTATTCTTCGGATCAAGGAGAGGGACCATTACTGGCTGGCCACTCTCCTTGATCCACGGTACAAGTGTAAGGTTGCGGACTTTATCGTACCGTCGCAGAGGGAGCAGAGGATGAGACAACTCCGGGAGGCCTTGCAGAAAGGTCTGTGCAACGCGTTTTCAGAGACTGGGAGGTTACAAACTCCTGGTCCTGGACAACGAGTTGCTGAGGCTTCGGGTAGTCAAAGAAGGAGCGGTGGGGAAGGTGGCCGTCTGACCGATGCGTTCAGACAATTCTTTAGTCCGCAGCCCCAAAGTATGATCGGTTCCAGCAACCATCGCCAGCGTCTGATATACATGGTCCAGGAATACCTAGGGGCAAGGTCAGACTTGGACACCTTCCCCACCGAAAATCCTCTGGCTTACTGGGTCTTGAGGATGGATCACTGGCCAGAGCTTGCACAGTATGCAATTGAGCTACTGGCCTGTCCTGCATCCAGCGTTCTTTCAGAACACACATTCAGTGCTGCTGGAGGATTTGTCACGGATCACAGGGTGCGCCTGTCCACCGACTCGGTTGATCGACTGACTTTCATCAAGATGAACCAGTCTTGGATCACCACCAGCTACCACACACCAGATGCTGATATAACAGACTAATTGATTTTAAAATGTCACATCCCTTCAAGACTGATGCTGATGCTGAGTGCCTGTGCTGTTATGTTGACTGGCTATCCTCCTCCTCCTCCTCAATGATACGATTAACGATGATAGCTTGGAAGATCATTTTGGTTTATGGGTGACGCCACCAGTGGCTAAGGCCCAATTTTTCAGCCCCTGTTTAACAGGGGCGTGTAATTAAAATTTTTGATGCAATACTTTGCAACAGGCCTCATTGCTGTGCTCCAAGTACAGTATCTGTGAGGGGTTGCAGTGTTGTGCCACCAGTGCCTAAGGCCCAATTTTTCAGCCCCTGTTCAACAGGGGCATGCAATTATAATTATTGATCTAATAATTCACAGCAGGGCCCATTGCTGTGCCCACCAAGAGTAACTGTCAGGCCTTACAGTGTTGTGGCACCAGCACCACCATCACCACCACCACCACCACCAAAGGCCCAATTTTTAAGCCCCTGTTCAACAGGGGCATGCAATTATAATTATTGATCTAATAATTCACAGCAGGGCCCATTGCTGCGCCCACCAAGAGTAACTGTCAGGCCTTACAGTGTTGTGGCACCAGCACCACCATCACCACCACCACCACCACCAAAGGCCCAATTTTTCAGCCCCTGTTCAACAGGGGCATGCAATCATAATTATTGATCGAATAATTCACAGCAGGGAGCATTGCTGCGCCCACCAAGAGTAACTGTCAGGCCTTACAGTGTTGTGGCACCAGCACCACCACCACCACCAAAGGCCCAATTTTTAAGCCCCTGTTCAACAGGGGCATGCAATTATAATTATTGATCTAATAATTCACAGCAGGGCCCATTGCTGCGCCCACCAAGAGTAACTGTCAGGCCTTACAGTGTTGTGGCACCAGCACCACCATCACCACCACCACCACCACCAAAGGCCCAATTTTTAAGCCCCTGTTCAACAGGGGCATGCAATTATAATTATTGATCTAATAATTCACAGCAGGGCCCATTGCTGCGCCCACCAAGAGTAACTGTCAGGCCTTACAGTGTTGTGGCACCAGTACCACCATCACCACCACCACCACCACCAAAGGACCAATTTTTCAGCCCCTGTTCAACAGGGGCATGCAATTATAATTATTGATCGAATAATTCACAGCAGGGAGCATTGCTGCGCCCACCAAGAGTAACTGTCAGGCCTTACAGTGTTGTGGTACCAGCACCACCATCACCACCACCACCACCACCAAAGGCCCAATTTTTAAGCCCCTGTTCAACAGGGGCATGCAATTATAATTATTGATCTAATAATTCACAGCACGGCCCATTGCTGCGCCCACCAAGAGTAACTGTCAGGCCTTACAGTGTTGTGGCACCAGCACCACCATCACCACCACCACCACCACCAAAGGCCCAATTTTTCAGCCCCTGTTCAACAGGGGCATGCAATTATAATTATTGATCTAATAATTCACAGCAGGGACCATTGCTGCGCCCACCAAGAGTAACTGTCAGGCCTTACAGTGTTGTGGCACCAGCACCACCATCAAAGGCCCAATTTTTACTACCACTGATCAACAATTATATGTTATTACAATTCCTGATATTATAGTTGACAGCAGGGCGTTCCAGCACCCACCAAGAATAACTGTGAGTGCTTTCAGTGTTGTGCCAACACCAACACCTAAGGGGCCAATTTCTGCAGAGTATATACGGAAGGTCCCTACTTTCAAACATCCAACTTACAAACTACTACTACTTGCAAACGGAAGAAGACAACAGGAAGTGAGAGGAAATCTACCCCTTGGAAGGAAAATTCTCTCCTGTAAGAATTAATATGGGAGAAAGGTGTCTCCTCTCTACTGATGCTTTATCACCAATCCTTGTTTCAATAAAAACACCACATTTCAAAAACAGTTGTCATTGGGACGCAAAGTGAGGTGAAATGTTCTGAACAGGGGCACAGACAGCAAAAAAAATGTGACAGGGGTGATAACCGTTCCCTATGTTTTACAAAAAGCTAAAAAAAAGAAATTTGGCATGGAGCTACACTTAAACAATGCAGCTGTTCAAAATTACAAACAGATTCTACATAAGAACAAACCTACAGTCCCTGTCTTGTATGCACCGCCTGTATACGGCTGTTCAGAGTATATAGGTCCTTTTTTATTTTGTGTGCGGGGTTCCCCTTAATATCCATACAAGACCCAAAGGGGCTGGTAATGGGCTGGGGTAGGGGGGGGGGTGATGGGGTAGCTATGCCATTTTTCCTAAAGATTTTCATCCATATTACCGGGACCAGACATTGCATTAAAGCCGCAAGCAGTTTTAAATGACTTTTTTTCCTTTAGAAATGTTATTTTGTGCAGGGACAGTTCTAAACACGGGAAACACGTGGCACTTCACAGGCATACTTTAGACACCCCCCAGGTACAATATTTAAAGGAATATTTGACTTTTTTTTTTTCACTTTATGCATCATTAAAATGACTGCTCCCGGAAAACGTCCGTTTTTAAAACTTCTTTTTGCATTGATACATGTCCCCTGGTGCAGAACCCGGGTTCCCAAACTCTGTTTAGGACAATAACATGGATAATAGTCGTTATAATTAGCACTTTAGAATCCGAACGTTCGCATCCATTGTATTTAATAGGGTTCTAATGTTCGTACGAACTTTCGGTCCGTTCGCGGGTTCTGGTGCGAACCGAACCCGGGGGTGTTCGGCTCATCACTACTGGAGATGCAGAAGAAGGCTGGTGAACCCGCTCTATACTGCTGGAGATGCAGAAGAAGGCTGGTGAACCCGCTCTATACTGCTGGAGATGCAGAAGAAGGCTGGTGAACCCGCTCTATACTGCTGGAGATGCAGAAGAAGGCTGGTGAACCCGCTCTGTACTGCTGGAGATGCAGAAGAAGGCTGGTGAACCCGCTCTATACTGCTGGAGATGCAGAAGAAGGCTGGTGAACCCACTCTGTACTGCTGGAGATGCAGAAAAAGGCTGGTGAACCCGCTCTATACTGCTGGAGATGCAGAAGAAGGCTGGTGAACCCGCTCTATACTGCCGGAGATGCAGAAGAAGGCTGGTGAACCCGCTCTATACTGCTGGAGATGCAGAAAAAGTCTGGTGAACCCGCTCTATACTGCTGGAGATGCAGAAAAAGGCTGGTGAACACTCTCTATACTGCTGGAGATGCAGAAGAAGGCTGGTGAACCCGCTCTATACTGCTGGAGATGCAGAAGAAGGCTGGTGAACCCGCTCTGTACTGCTGGAGATGCAGAAGAAGGCTGGTGAACCCGCTCTATACTGCTGGAGATGCAGAAAAAGACAGATGAGCCCGCTCTATACTGCTGGATAGTGATGAGCCGAACACCCCCGGGTTCGGTTCGCACCAGAACCCGCGAACGGACCGAAAGTTCGTACGAACATTAGAACCCTATTAAATACAATGGATGCGAACGTTCGAATTCTAAAGTGCTAATTATAACAACTATTATGCATGTTATTGTCCTAAAAAGGGTTTGGGAACCCGGGTTCTGCACCAGGGGACATGTATCAATGCAAAAAGAAGTTTTAAAAACGGTCGTTTTTCGGGAGCAGTCATTTTAATGATGCATAAAGTGAAAAAAAAAAGTCAAATATTCCTTTAAATATCGTACCTGGGGGGTGTCTGAAGTATGCCTGTGAAGTGCCACGTGTTTCCCGTGTTTAGAACTGTCCCTGCACAAAATGACACTTCTAAAGGAAAAAAAAGCCATTTAAAACTTCTTGCGGCTTTAATGTAATGTCTGGTCCCGGTAATATGGATGAAAATCTTTAAGAAAAATGGCATAGCTACCCCATGACCCCCCCCCCCACCCCAGCCCATTACCAGCCCCTTTGGGTCTTGTATGGATATTAAGGGGAACCCCGCACATAAAATAAAAAAGGCCCTATATACTCTGAACAGTCGTATACAGGCGGTGCATACAAGACAGGGACTGTAGGTTTGTTCTTATGTAGAATGTGTTTGTAATTTTGAACAGGTACATTGTTGAAGTGTAGCTCCAGCCCAAAAATCTATTTTTAAACTTTTTGGGAAACATAGGTAAGGGTTATCACCCCTGTAACATTTGTTTTGCTGTCTGTGCCCCTGTTCAGAACATTTCACCTCACTTTCCGTCCCAATGACAACTGTTTTTGAAATGTGGTGTTTTTCTTGAAACAAGGATTGCTGATAAAGCATCAGTACAGAGGAGACACCTTTCTCCCATATTTATTCTTACAGGAGAGAATTTTCCTTCCTAGGGGTAGATTTCCTCTCACTTCCTGTTGTCTTCTTTCGTTTGCAAGTAGGAGTCGTTTGTAAGTTGGATGTTTGAAAGTAGGGACCTGCCGTATATACTCTGCAGAAATAGGCCCCTTAGTTGTTGGTGTTGGCACAACACTGTAAGCACTCACAGTTACTCTTGGTTGGTGCTGGAACGCCCTGCTGTCAACTATTATATCAGGAATTTTAATTACATATAATTGTTGAACAGTGGTAGTAAAAATTGGGGCTTTGATGGTGGTGCTGGTGCCACAACACTGTAAGCCCTGACAGTTACTCTTGGTGGGTGCAGCAATGGGCCCTGCTGTGAATTATTAGATCAAGAATTGTAATTGCATGCCCCTGTTGAACAGGGGCTGAAAAATTGGGCTTTTCGTGGTGGTGGTGGTGGTGTTGCCACAACACTGTAAGCCCTCAGAGTTACTCTTGGTGGGTGCAGGAATGGGCCCTGCTGTGAATTATTAGATCAAGAATTGTAATTACATGCCCCTTTTGAACAGGGGCTGAAAAATTGGGCCTTTCGTGGTGGTGGTGGTGGTGGCGTTGCCACAACACTGTAAGCCCTCAGACTTACTCTTGGTGGGTGCAGGAATGGGCCCTGCTGTGAATTATTACATCAAGAATTGTAATTGCATGCCCCTGTTGAACAGGGGCTGAAAAATTGGGCCTTAGGCACTGGTGGCACAACACTACAACCCCTCACAGATACTGTACTTGGAGCACAGCAATGAGCCCTATGGCAAATTATTGCTAAAAAATTGTAAGTACACGCCCCTGTAAAACAGGGGCTGAAAAATTGGGCCTTAGCCACTGGTGGCGGCACCCATAAACAAAAATGATCTTCCAAGCTATCATCATCAATCGTATCATTGAGGACTCGGAGGAGGAGGATAGCCAGTCAACATAACAGCACAGGCACTCAGCATCAGCATCAGTCTTGAAGGGACGTGACATGTTAAAATCAATTAGTCTGTTATATCAGCATCAGGTGTGTGGTAGCTGGTGGTGATCCAAGACTGGTTCATCTTGATGAAAGTCAGTCGATCAACCGAGTCGGTGGACAGGCGCACCCTGTGATCCGTGACAAATCCTCCAGCAGCACTGAATGTGCGTTCCGAAAGAACGCTGGATGCAGGACAGGCCAGTAGCTCAATTGCATACTGTGCAAGCTCTGGCCAGTGATCCATCCTCAAGACACAGTAAGCCAGAGGATTTTCGGTGGGGAAGGTGTCCAAGTCTGACCTTGCCCCTAGATATTCCTGCACCATGTTTATCAGACGCTGGCGATGGTTGCTGGAACCAATCATACTTTGGGGCTGCGGACTAAAGAATTGTCTGAACGCATCGGTCAGACGGCCACCTTCCCCACCGCTCCTTCTTTGACTGGCCGAAGCCTCAGCAACTCGTTGTCCTGGACCAGGAGTTTGTAACCTCCCAGTCTCTGGGAACGCGTTGCACAGACCTTTCTGCAAGGCCTCCCGGAGTTGTCTCATCCTCTGCTCCCTCTGCGACGGTAACATAAGGTCCGCAACCTTACCCTTGTACCGTGGATCAAGGAGAGTGGCCAGCCAGTAATGGTCCCTCTCCTTGATCCGAAGAATACGAGGATCCTTCCGCAGACTTTGCAGGATCAGGGAGGCCATGCAGCGTAGGTTTGCTGAGGCATTCGCTCCGGAGTCCTCTGGGTCACTAAGGACGACATGATCCGCAGTCACCTCCTCCCAGCCACGTACAAGTCCACTGGTTTCTTGGGACTGTAAATCATTCCTAAAAGACTGCTGCTGATGATGCTGAGTGCCAGCCTCCACCTCCATGCTGACACAATCCTCCTCCTCCTCCTCCTCCTCTTCCTCTTCCTGTGCGATGGGTGGGACAGAAGGAACACTATCTGGGTAAAGGGGGCCTTGAGAGGCAAGGAAGTCCTCCTCTTCCTGCCTCTGTTCTGCCTCAAGTGCCCTGTCCATTATTCCACGCAGCGTGTGCTCCAACAGGTGGACAAGAGGTACAGTGTCACTGATGCATGCACTGTCACTGCTCACCATCCTCGTGGCCTCCTCAAATGGTGCCAGGACAGTGCATGCATCCCTGATCATGCCCCACTGGCGTGGAGAAAAAAAACCAAGCTCCCCTGACCCTGTCCTGGTGCCGTAGTCGCACAGGTACTCATTGATGGCCCTCTGCTGCGTGTGCAGCCGCTGCAGCATGGCCAACGTTGAGTTCCACCTGGTGGGCATGTCACATATAAGGCGGTTCTTGGGCAGGTTCAACTCCTTTTGCAGCTCAGCCAGGCGAGCACTGGCATTATAAGATCTGCGGAAATGCACACAGACTTTCCTGGCCTGCCTCAGGACATCCTGTAAGCCCGGGTACCTGCCCAAGAACCGCTGCACCACCAGGTTAAGGACGTGAGCCACACAGGGCACATGGGTCAGTTGTCCCTGTCGGAGGGCGGAGAGGAGGTTGGTGCCATTGTCGCAAACCACCATTCCTGGCTTAAGCTGGTGTGGCGTCAACCACCTCTCGGCCTGGCCCTGCAGAGCAGACAGGACCTCTGCCCCAGTGTGGCTTCTGTCCCCCAAACACACCAGCGCAAGCACGGCATGGCATCTTTTTGCCTGCGTACTTGCGTAGCCCCGTGAATGGCTACGGAGCACCGCTGGTTCATAGGACAAACCACAGGAAGAGGCCATGGAGGAAGAAGAAGAGGAGGGGGTGGAGGAGAGAGGTGTGTCACAACCAGTAGTAGCATTTTGGAGGCGTGGCGGTGGGACAACCTCCAACACTACTGCACCTTGTCCTGCATCCTTCCCAGCTGCCAAAAGAGTGACCCAATGGGCCGTGAAAGAAAGGTAACGTCCCTGTCCATGCCTGCTGGACCATGAGTCAGCGGTAATATGCACCTTACCGCTGACCGCCCTGTCCAGCGAGGCCAAGACATTGCCTTCCACATGCCGGTAGAGAGCCGGAATAGCCTTCCGTGAGAAAAAGTGGCGTTTGGGAACCTGCCACTGAGGAACCGCACATTGCACAAACTCACGGAAGGGGGCCGAGTCTACCAACTGAAAAGGCAGCAGTTGAAGCGCTAGCAATTTAGCCAAGCTAGCATTCAACCGCTGGGCATGTGGATGGCTGGGAGTGAACTTCTTTCGACGGTCCAGCAGCTGGGGCAGGGAAATTTGCCTGCTAGAATCGGACGTCGGTGTACTGCTAGCAGAGTGGCCGCAAGTACTTGGCTGTGACACACCTAATTCTACACCTTCATTCCTCTCAGTGCATGTTTCTGAGAGGACTGAAGTTATAGTGGGGTTGGAGATCCCAGCTGATGCGGTGCAAGGAGAGGTCCGCTTTGTTCTTTGGTGTGGGTCTTTGAGGTAGGCTTGCCAACGAGCTGCATGGCAGGTCAACATATGTCTGGTCAGGCATGTGGTACCCAAGCGGCTGATGTTTTGGCCACGCGATATACGCTTGAGACATATGTTGCAAACAGCAGCTGTGCGATCTGATGCACTAGCCTCAAAAAAGGCCCACACCAAGGAACTTTTTGAATGACGGGCAGAGGCAGCGCCCTGCACAGGCGGAGCTCTGCGGTGTGATTCCGTCGGTGTACTGCCCTTACGCTGGCCACCAAAGGGCATCCTGTCTCGTTGGAGATGTGCCTCCTCCTCATCCTCCTCCTCCTCTCTCCTATTAGGCACCCACGTGGAGTCAGTGACCTCATCATCCCCTCCCTCCTCATCACTGGAGCCAATCTGGCAGTATGCTGCAGCTGCTGGAACATGACTGCCAGATTGGTGTCCTTCTTGAGCATCCCCTCTGTCTGCTCTCACCCTACTGCCTTCCTGTAGCTGGGTTTCATCATCAGACCCTTCGAAACGCTGGGCATCCTCCTGGAGCATGTACCCAACACTGTGCTCAAACAGTTCGGGGGACTCCTCAGGAGGAGGACATGGTGGGTCTAGGGAAGGAGTGACTGATGATGAGTCTGACATTGATACCAGGGAAGAGGACGCTTTGGCAGCTGCTTTGCCAGTACCCTGAGCCTGGGTGAGAGAGGATGAGGAGGAGGAGGAGGGCTTGGTCATCCACTCTACCAAGTCTTCGGCATGATGTGGCTCAACATGTCCAGCTGCCGAAAAGAAGGACAAGCGTGTCCCATGGCCATGTGCTGATGACAATGCACTGCGTCCACGACCAGCACTGTTGCCCCCAGACACAGAGCCTGCTTGCCCTCTTTTATTGCCTCCTGACTGTCTGCCTCTCCTTGTTTGCCTTCCAGACATTCTAATAGATGGCCTGCAGGGAGATGGGAAAAAAGCAATAAGGGCTACCTTCAGGTGTCCTTCTCTGTCCCTTGAAACAAGGACTTGCACAGTGAAAGAAACTGACACTCTCCCTACCTACAGTTTTCTGTCCCTAGAAAAAATGTTTTTTTTAAGCACAATATAGCACAAGGAGAATTCACTCACTGTCCTTCCAGGTCCCTAGAAACAAGGACTTGCACAGTGAAAGAAACTGACACTCTCCCTACCTACAGTTTTCTGTCCCTAGAAAAAATGTTTTTTTTAAGCACAATATAGCACAAGGAGAATTCACTCACTGTCCTTCCAGGTCCCTGGAAACAAGGACTTGCACAGTGAAAGAAACTGACACTCTCCCTACCTACAGTTTTCTGTCCCTAGAAAAAATGTTTTTTTTAAGCACAATATAGCACAAGGAGAATTCACTCACTGTCCTTCCAGGTCCCTAGAAACAAGGACTTGCACAGTGAAAGAAACTGACACTCTCCCTACCTACAGTTTTCTGTCCCTAGAAAAAATGTTTTTTTTAAGCACACTATAGCACAAGGAGAATTCACTCACTGTCCTTCCAGGTCCCTGGAAACAAGGACTTGCACAGTGAAAGAAACTGACACTCTCCCTACCTACAGTTTTCTGTCCCTAGAAAAAAATGTTTTTTTAAGCACAATATAGCACAAGGAGAATTCACTCACTGTCCTTCCAGGTCCCTAGAAACAAGGACTTGCACAGTGAAAGAAACTGACACTCTCCCTACCTACAGTTTTCTGTCCCTAGAAAAAATGTTTTTTTAAGCACACTATAGCACAAGGAGAATTCACTCACTGTCCTTCCAGGTCCCTGGAAACAAGGACTTGCACAGTGAAAGAAACTGACACTCTCCCTACCTACAGTTTTCTGTCCCTAGAAAAAATGTTTTTTTTAAGCACAATATAGCACAAGGAGAATTCACTCACTGTCCTTCCAGGTCCCTAGAAACAAGGACTTGCACAGTGAAAGAAACTGACACTCTCCCTACCTACAGTTTTCTGTCCCTAGAAAAAATGTTTTTTTTAAGCACACTATAGCACAAGGAGAATTCACTCACTGTCCTTCCAGGTCCCTGGAAACAAGGACTTGCACAGTGAAAGAAACTGACACTCTCCCTACCTACAGTTTTCTGTCCCTAGAAAAAATGTTTTTTTTTAAGCACAATATAGCACAAGGAGAATTCACTCACTGTCCTTCCAGGTCCCTGGAAACAAGGACTTACTTGCACAGTGAAAGAAACTGACACTCTCCCTACCTACAGTTTTCTGTCCCTAGAAAAAATGTTTTTTTTAAGCACAATATAGCACAAGGAGAATTCACTCACTGTCCTTCCAGGTCCCTAGAAACAAGGACTTGCACAGTGAAAGAAACTGACACTCTCCCTACCTACAGTTTTCTGTCCCTAGAAAAAATGTTTTTTTTAAGCACAATATAGCACAAGGAGAATTCACTCACTGTCCTTCCAGGTCCCTGGAAACAAGGACTTGCACAGTGAAAGAAACTGACACTCTGCCTACCTACAGTTTTCTGTCCCTAGAAAAAATGTTTTTTTTTAAGCACAATATAGCACAAGGAGAATTCACTCACTGTCCTTCCAGGTCCCTGGAAACAAGGACTTGCACAGTGAAAGAAACTGACACTCTCCCTACCTACAGTTTTCTGTCCCTAGAAAAAATGTTTTTTTTAAGCACAATATAGCACAAGGAGAATTCACTCACTGTCCTTCCAGGTCCCTAGAAACAAGGACTTGCACAGTGAAAGAAACTGACACTCTCCCTACCTACAGTTTTCTGTCCCTAGAAAAAATGTTTTTTTTAAGCACAATATAGCACAAGGAGAATTCACTCACTGTCCTTCCAGGTCCCTGGAAACAAGGACTTGCACAGTGAAAGAAACTGACACTCTCCCTACCTACAGTTTTCTGTCCCTAGAAAAAATGTTTTTTTTAAGCACAATATAGCACAAGGAGAATTCACTCACTGTCCTTCCAGGTCCCTAGAAACAAGGACTTGCACAGTGAAAGAAACTGACACTCTCCCTACCTACAGTTTTCTGTCCCTAGAAAAAATGTTTTTTTTAAGCACAATATAGCACAAGGAGAATTCACTCACTGTCCTTCCAGGTCCCTAGAAACAAGGACTTGCACAGTGAAAGAAACTGACACTCTCCCTACCTACAGTTTTCTGTCCCTAGAAAAAATGTTTTTTTTAAGCACAATATAGCACAAGGAGAATTCACTCACTGTCCTTCCAGGTCCCTGGAAACAAGGACTTGCACAGTGAAAAAAACTGACACTCTCCCTACCTACAGTTTTCTGTCCCTAGAAAAAATGTTTTTTTTAAGCACAATATAGCACAAGGAGAATTCACTCACTGTCCTTCCAGGTCCCTGGAAACAAGGACTTGCACAGTGAAAGAAACTGACACTCTCCCTACCTACAGTTTTCTGTCCCTAGAAAAAATGTTTTTTTTAAGCACACTATAGCACAAGCACAAAACACACTGACACTCTCCCTACCTATCCTTCTCTTTCCCTAAACTAAAGGAATCCAGGTTAAGCAAGAAAGAAATAAAAGTCACTGTCCCTGCCTATGCTGCTCTATCCCTGCTCCGGAACACACTACACTAGGCCGCCGTGCTGGCGGCCTTTTATAGTGTGGGGCGTGTACTAAACACCCTCAGCAATAATTGGCCACAGGCATCCTGCCTGTGGCCAATCATTGCTCTCCTCGCTGCCGGCGCTGTGATTGGCCAAGCATGCGGGGTCACAGTGCATGCTTGGCCAATCACAGCGCCTGGATGACACTGCGATGGCGTAGTGCATTGTGGGCCGTTCGCGTCACTCGAATTTGGCGCGAACGGCCCAAATCGTTCGATCTTCGTCGAACGATCGAACAGCCGATGTTCGAGTCGAACGTATGTTCGACTCGAACACGAAGCTCATCCCTACTGCTGGAGATGCAGAAGAAGGCTGGTGAACACTCTCTATACTGCTGGAGATGCAGAAGAAGGCTGGTGAACCCGCTCTATACTGCCGGAGATGCAGAAGAAGGCTGGTGAACCCGCTCTATACTGCTGGAGATGCAGAAAAAGGCTGGTGAACCCGCTCTATACTGCTGGAGATGCAGAAGAAGGCTGGTGAACCCGCTCTATACTGCCGGAGATGCAGAAGAAGGCTGGTGAACCCGCTCTATACTGCTGGAGATGCAGAAAAAGGCTGGTGAACCCGCTCTATACTGCTGGAGATGCAGAAAAAGGCTGGTGAACACTCTCTATACTGCTGGAGATGCAGAAGAAGGCTGGTGAACCCGCTCTATACTGCTGGAGATGCAGAAGAAGGCTGGTGAACCCGCTCTGTACTGCTGGAGATGCAGAAGAAGGCTGGTGAACCCGCTCTATACTGCTGGAGATGCAGAAAAAGACAGATGAGCCCGCTCTATACTGCTGGAGATGCAGAAGAAGGCTGGTGAACCCGCTCTATACTGCTGGAGATTGCGAGGGAGACCAGTGAACGCGCTCTGTGAATGAATGAGTAACTTGTATAGCGCTACAAACGCGAACTAAATCTCCTCAAGGCGCTTTTTCAGCCAGTGTCCGCCTGTGTCTTCAGAAGAGGTGGGTCTTAAGCTTCTTCCTGAAGGCCAGATGGTTTTCTTCCGAGCGGATGTCCACGGGGTCCTTGGAGTGCGAACCTTCGTTCGCCTTTTGTAGCGAGTCTTGGGGATGTGGAGGAGGTTCTGGTTAGTTGACCGAAGGGGGCGACCTGAGGTGTAGTGCTTTATTTTCTCGCATAGGTATTGCCTTGTGTACATTTGCGAGTGAGGCAGAGGGTCTTAATTGTAACCCGATCCTTCATGGCTAGCCAATGGAGGGTCCTCAGGGATGATAGATTCCCAGGGTTTTTTTCCAGTTACCAGTCTGGCTGCTGTGTTCTGGACAACTTGCAGACGTGAAATGTGGTATTTGGGAAGTCCTAGGTAGAGGGAGTTTGCTTAGTAGAGTCGGGAATTGATGATTGTTCCAACTACTACTGCTGTGTCTCCTTCCAGGATGAAGGGGATGAGTCTACGCAACAGGCGAAGAATTACTGCTGGAGATGCAGAAGAAGGCTGGGGATACTGAGGAAGACCAGTGAACCTGCTCTGTACCACTGGGGATACTGAAGAAGACCAGTGAACCCGCTCTGTACTGCTGAAGATGCCGAAAAAGACAGATGAGCCTGCTTTGTACTGCTGGAGATGCAGAAGAAGGCTGGTGAACCCTCTCTATACTGCTGGAGATGCTGAGGAAGACCAGTGAACCCGCTCTATACTGCCGGAAATGCTGAGGAAGACCAGTGAACCCGCTCTGTACCACTGGGGATACTGAAGAAGACCGGTGAACCTGCTCTGTACTGCTGGAGATGCTGAGGAAGACCGGTGAACCCACTCTGTACTGCCGGAAATGCTGAGGAAGACCAGTGAACCCGCTCTGTACCACTGGGGATACTGAAGAAGACCGGTGAACCCGCTCTGTACTGCTGGAGATGCTGAGGAAGACCAGTTAACCCGCTCTGTACTGCCGGAAATGCTGAGGAAGACCAGTGAACCCGCTCTGTACCACTGGGGTTACTGAAGAAGACCGATGAATCCGCTCTGTACTGCTGGAGATGCCAAAAAAGACAGATGCTTTGTACTGCTGGAGAGGCAGAAGAAGGCTGGTGAATCCTCTCTATACTGCTGGAGATGCTGAGGAAGAGCAGTGAACCCGCTCTGTACTGCTGGAGATGCTGAGGAAGGCCAGTGAACCCGCTCTGTACTGCTGGAGATGCTGAGGAAGACCAGTGAACCCGCTCTATACTGCTGGAGATGCTGAGGAAGACCAGTGAACCCGCTCTGTACTGCTGGAGATGCTGAGGAAGACCAGTGAACCCGCTCTATACTGCTGGAGATGCTGAGGAAGACCAGTGAACCCGCTCTATACTGCTGGAGATGCTGAGGAAGACCAGTGAACCCGCTCTGTACTGCTGGAGATGCTGAGGAAGACCAGTGAACCCGCTCTATACTGCTGGAGATGCTGAGGAAGACCAGTGAACCCGCTCTGTACTGCTGGAGATGCTGAGGAAGGCCAGTGAACCCGCTCTGTACTGCTGGAGATGCTGAGGAAGACCAGTGAACCCGCTCTGTACTGCTGGAGATGCTGAGGAAGACCAGTGAACCCGCTCTGTACTGCTGGAGATGCTGAGGAAGACCAGTGAACCCGCTCTGTACTGCTGGAGATGCAGGAGGAAGACCAGTGAACCCGCTCTGTACTGCTGGAGATGCTGAGGAAGACCAGTAAACCCGCTCTGTACTGCTGGAGATGCTGAGGAAGGCCAGTGAACCCGCTCTGTACTGCTGGAGATGCTGAGGAAGACCAGTGAACCCGCTCTGTACTGCTGGAGATGCTGAGGAAGACCAGTGAACCTGCTCTGTACTGCTGGAGATGCTGAGGAAGACCAGTGAACCCGCTCTGTACTGCTGGAGATGCTGAGGAAGACCAGTGAACCCGCTCTGTACTGCTGGAGATGATGAGGAAGGCCAGTGAACCCGCTCTGTACTGCTGGAGATGCTGAGGAAGGCCAGTGAACCCGCTCTGTACTGCTGGAGATGCTGAGGAAGGCCAGTGAACCCGCTCTGTACTGCTGGAGATGCTGAGGAAGACCAGTGAACCCGCTCTGTACTTATGGAGATGCTGAGGAAGACCAGTGAACCCGCTCTGTACTGCTGGAGATGCTGAGGAAGGCCAGTGAACCCGCTCTGTACTGCTGGAGATGCTGAGGAAGGCCAGTGAACCCGCTCTGTACTGCTGGAGATGCTGAGGAAGACCAGTGAACCCGCTCTGTACTGCTGGAGATGCTGAGGAAGACCAGTGAACCCGCTCTGTACTGCTGGAGATGCTGAGGAAGACCAGTGAACCCGCTCTGTACTGCTGGAGATGCTGAGGAAGACCAGTGAACCCGCTCTGTACTGCTGGAGATGCTGAGGAAGACCAGTGAACCCGCTCTGTACTGCTGGAGATGCTGAGGAAGACCAGTGAACCCGCTCTGTACTGCTGGAGATGCTAAGGAAGACCAGTGAACCCGCTCTGTAGTGCTGGAGATGCTGAGGAAGACCAGTGAACCCGCTCTGTACTGCTGGAGATGCTGAGGAAGACCAGTGAACCCGCTCTGTACTGTTGAAGATGCTGAGGAAGACCAGTGAACCCGCTCTGTACTTATGGAGATGCTGAGGAAGACCAGTGAACCCGCTCTGTACTGCTGGAGATGCTGAGGAAGACCAGTGAACCCGCTCTATACTGTTGAAGATGCTGAAGAAGACCAGTGAACCCGCTCTGTACTGCTGGAGATGCTGAGGAAGACCAGTGAACCTGCTCTGTACTGCTGGAGATGCTGAGGAAGACCAGTGAACCCGCTCTGTACTGCTGGAGATGCTGAGGAAGACCAGTGAACCTGCTCTGTACTGCTGGAGATGCTGAGGAAGACCAGTGAACCCGATCTGTACTGCTGGAGATGCTGAGGAAGACCAGTGAACCCGCTCTGTACTGCTGGAGATGCTGAGGAAGACCAGTGAACCCGCTCTGTACTGCTGGAGATGCTGAGGAAGGCCAGTGAACCCTCTCTGTACTGCTGGAGATGCTGAGGAAGACCAGTGAACCCACTCTGTACTGCTGGAGATGCTGAGGAAGACCAGTGAACCCGCTCTGTACTGCTGGAGATGCTGAGGAAGACCAGTGAACCCGCTCTGTACTGCTGGAGATGCTGAGGAAGACCAGTGAACCCGCTCTATACTGTTGAAGATGCTGAGGAAGACCAGTGAACCCGCTCTGTACTTATGGAGATGCTGAGGAAGACCAGTGAACCCGCTCTGTACTGCTGGAGATGCTGAGGAAGACCAGTGAACCTGCTCTGTACTGCTGGAGATGCTGAGGAAGACCAGTGAACCCGCTCTGTACTGCTGGAGATGCTGAGGAAGACCAGTGAACCCGCTCTGTACTGCTGGAGATGCTGAGGAAGACCAGTGAACCCGCTCTGTACTGCTGGAGATGCTGAGGAAGGCCAGTGAAACCGCTCTGTACTGCTGGAGATGCTGAGGAAGACCAGTGAACCCGCTCTGTACTGCTGGAGATGCAGGAGGAAGACCAGTGAACCCGCTCTGTACTGCTGGAGATGCTGAGGAAGACCAGTGAACCCGATCTGTACTGCTGGAGATGCTGAGAAGACCAGTGAACCCGATCTGTACTGCTGGAGATGCAGAAGGCTGGTGAACCCGCTCTGTACTGCTGGAGATGCAGGAGGAAGACCAGTGAACCCGCTCTGTACTGCTGGAGATGCAGGAGGAAGACCAGTGAACCCGCTCTGTACTGCTGGAGATGCAGGAGGAAGACCAGTGAACCCGCTCTGTACTGCTGGAGATGCTGAGGAAGACCAGTGAACCCGCTCTGTACTGCTGGAGATGCTGAGGAAGACCAGTGAACCCGCTCTGTACTGCTGGAGATGCTGAGGAAGACCAGTGAACCCGCTCTGTACTGCTGGAGATGCTGAGGAAGACCAGTGAACCCGCTCTGTACTGCTGGAGATGCTGAGGAAGACCAGTGAACCCACTCTATACTGCTGGAGATGCTGAGGAAGACCAGTGAACCCGCTCTGTACTGCTGGAGATGCTGAGGAAGACCAGTGAACCTGCTCTGTACTGCTGGAGATGCTGAGGAAGACCAGTGAACCCGCTCTGTACTGCTGGAGATGCTGAGGAAGACCAGTGAACCCGCTCTGTACTGCTGGAGATGCTGAGGAAGACCAGTGAAACCGCTCTGTACTGCTGGAGATGCTGAGGAAGGCCAGTGAACCCGCTCTGTACTGCTGGAGATGCTGAGGAAGACCAGTGAACCCGCTCTGTACTGCTGGAGATGCTGAGGAAGGCCAGTGAACCCGCTCTGTACTGCTGGAGATGCTGAGGAAGACCAGTGAACCCGCTCTGTACTGCTGGAGATGCTGAGGAAGACCGGTGAACCCGCTCTGTACTGCTGGAGATGCTGAGGAAGACCGGTCAACCCGCTCTGTACTGCTGGAGATGCTGAGGAAGACCAGTGAACCCTCTCTATACTGTTGAAGATGCTGAGGAAGACCAGTGAACCCGCTCTGTACTTCTGGAGATGCTGAGGAAGACCAGTGAACCCGCTCTGTACTGCTGGAGATGCTGAGGAAGACCAGTGAACCCGCTCTGTACTGCTGGAGATGCTGAGGAAGACCAGTGAACCCGCTCTGTACTGCTGGAGATGCTGAGGAAGACCAGTGAACCCGCTCTGTACCACTGGGGATACTGAAGAAGACCGGTGAACCCGCTCTGTACTGCTGGAGATGCTGAGGAAGACCAGTGAACCCGCTCTATACTGCTGGAGATGCTGAGGAAGACCAGTGAACCCACTCTATACTGTTGAAGATGCTGAGGAAGACCAGTGAACCCGCTCTGTACTTATGGAGATGCTGAGGAAGACCAGTGAACCCGCTCTGTACTGCTGGAGATGCTGAGGAAGACCAGTGAACCCGCTCTGTACTGCTGGAGATGCTGAGGAAGACCAGTGAACCCGCTCTGTACTGCTGGAGATGCAGGAGGAAGACCAGTGAACCCGCTCTGTACTGCTGGAGATGCAGGAGGAAGACCAGTGAACCCGCTCTGTACTGCTGGAGATGCTGAGGAAGACCAGTGAACCCGCTCTGTACTGCTGGAGATGCTGAGGAAGACCAGTGAACCCGCTCTGTACTGCTGGAGATGCTGAGGAAGGCCAGTGAACCCGCTCTGTACTGCTGGAGATGCTGAGGAAGACCAGTGAACCCGCTCTGTACTGCTGGAGATGCTGAGGAAGACCAGTGAACCCGCTCTGTACTGCTGGAGATGCTGAGGAAGACCAGTGAACCCGCTCTGTACTGCTGGAGATGCTGAGGAAGACCAGTGAACCCGCTCTGTACTGCTGGAGATGCTGAGGAAGACCAGTGAACCCGCTCTGTACTGCTGGAGATGCTGAGGAAGACCAGTGAACCCGCTCTGTACTGCTGGAGATGCTGAGGAAGACCAGTGAACCTGCTCTGTACTGCTGGAGATGCTGAGGAAGACCAGTGAACCCGCTCTGTACTGCTGGAGATGCTGAGGAAGGCCAGTGAACCCGCTCTGTACTGCTGGAGATGCTGAGGAAGACCAGTGAACCCGCTCTGTACTGCTGGAGATGCTGAGGAAGACCAGTGAACCCTCTCTATACTGTTGAAGATGCTGAGGAAGACCAGTGAACCCGCTCTGTACTGCTGGAGATGCTGAGGAAGACCAGTGAACCCGCTCTGTACTGCTGGAGATGCTGAGGAAGACCGGTGAACCTGCTCTGTACTGCTGGAGATGCTGAGGAAGACCGGTGAACCCGCTCTGTACTGCTGGAGATGCTGAGGAAGACCAGTGAACCCGCTCTGTACTGCTGGAGATGCTGAGGAAGACCAGTGAACCCTCTCTATACTGTTGAAGATGCTGAGGAAGACCAGTGAACCCGCTCTGTACTTCTGGAGATGCTGAGGAAGACCAGTGAACCCGCTCTGTACTGCTGGAGATGCTGAGGAAGACCAGTGAACCCGCTCTGTACTGCTGGAGATGCTGAGGAAGACCAGTGAACCCGCTCTGTACTGCTGGAGATGCTGAGGAAGACCAGTGAACCCGCTCTGTACCACTGGGGATACTGAAGAAGACCGGTGAACCCGCTCTGTACTGCTGGAGATGCTGAGGAAGACCAGTGAACCCGCTCTGTACTGCTGGAGATGCTGAGGAAGACCAGTGAACCCGCTCTATACTGTTGAAGATGCTGAGGAAGACCAGTGAACCCGCTCTGTACTTATGGAGATGCTGAGGAAGACCAGTGAACCCGCTCTGTACTGCTGGAGATGCTGAGGAAGACCAGTGAACCTGCTCTGTACTGCTGGAGATGCTGAGGAAGGCCAGTGAACCCGCTCTGTACTGCTGGAGATGCTGAGGAAGACCAGTGAACCCGCTCTGTACTGCTGGAGATGCTGAGGAAGACCAGTGAACCCGATCTGTACTGCTGGAGATGCTGAGGAAGACCAGTGAACCCGATCTGTACTGCTGGAGATGCTGAGGAAGACCAGTGAACCCGCTCTGTACTGCTGGAGATGCTGAGGAAGACCAGTGAACCCGCTCTGTACTGCTGGAGATGCTGAGGAAGACCAGTGAACCCGCTCTGTACCACTGGGGATACTGAAGAAGACCGGTGAACCCGCTCTGTACTGCTGGAGATGCTGAGGAAGACCAGTGAACCCGCTCTGTACTGCTGGAGATGCTGAGGAAGACCAGTGAACCCACTCTATACTGTTGAAGATGCTGAGGAAGACCAGTGAACCCGCTCTGTACTTATGGAGATGCTGAGGAAGACCAGTGAACCCGCTCTGTACTGCTGGAGATGCTGAGGAAGACCAGTGAACCAGCTCTGTACTGCTGGAGATGCTGAGGAAGACCAGTGAACCCGCTCTGTACTGCTGGAGATGCTGAGGAAGACCAGTGAACCCGCTCTGTACTGCTGGAGATGCTGAGGAAGACCAGTGAACCCGCTCTGTACTGCTGGAGATGCTGAGGAAGACCAGTGAACCCGCTCTGTACTGCTGGAGATGCTGAGGAAGACCAGTGAACCCGCTCTGTACTGCTGGAGATGCTGAGGAAGACCGGTGAACCTGCTCTGTACTGCTGGAGATGCTGAGGAAGACCGGTGAACCCGCTCTGTACTGCTGGAGATGCTGAGGAAGACCAGTGAACCCGCTCTGTACTGCTGGAGATGCTGAGGAAGACCAGTGAACCCGCTCTGTACTTCTGGAGATGCTGAGGAAGACCAGTGAACCCGCTCTGTACTGCTGGAGATGCTGAGGAAGACCAGTGAACCCGCTCTGTACTGCTGGAGATGCTGAGGAAGGCCAGTGAACCCGCTCTGTACTGCTGGAGATGCTGAGGAAGACCAGTGAACCCGCTCTGTACTGCTGGAGATGCTGAGGAAGACCGGTGAACCTGCTCTGTACTGCTGGAGATGCTGAGGAAGACCGGTGAACCCGCTCTGTACTGCTGGAGATGCTGAGGAAGACCAGTGAACCCGCTCTGTACTGCTGGAGATGCTGAGGAAGACCAGTGAACCCGCTCTGTACTTCTGGAGATGCTGAGGAAGACCAGTGAACCCGCTCTGTACTGCTGGAGATGCTGAGGAAGACCAGTGAACCCGCTCTGTACTGCTGGAGATGCTGAGGAAGACCAGTGAACCCGCTCTGTACTGCTGGAGATGCTGAGGAAGACCAGTGAACCCGCTCTGTACCACTGGGGATACTGAAGAAGACCGGTGAACCCGCTCTGTACTGCTGGAGATGCTGAGGAAGACCAGTGAACCCGCTCTGTACTGCTGGAGATGCTGAGGAAGACCAGTGAACCCGCTCTGTACTGCTGGAGATGCTGAGGAAGACCAGTGAACCCGCTCTGTACTGCTGGAGATGCTGAGGAAGACCAGTGAACCCGCTCTGTACTGCTGGAGATGCTGAGGAAGACCAGTGAACCCGCTCTGTACTGCTGGAGATGCTGAGGAAGACCAGTGAACCCGCTCTGTACTGCTGGAGATGCTGAGGAAGACCAGTGAACCCGCTCTGTACTGCTGGAGATGCTGAGGAAGACCGGTGAACCTGCTCTGTACTGCTGGAGATGCTGAGGAAGACCGGTGAACCCGCTCTGTACTGCTGGAGATGCTGAGGAAGACCAGTGAACCCGCTCTGTACTGCTGGAGATGCTGAGGAAGACCAGTGAACCCTCTCTATACTGTTGAAGATGCTGAGGAAGACCAGTGAACCCGCTCTGTACTTCTGGAGATGCTGAGGAAGACCAGTGAACCCGCTCTGTACTGCTGGAGATGCTGAGGAAGACCAGTGAACCCGCTCTGTACTGCTGGAGATGCTGAGGAAGACCAGTGAACCCGCTCTGTACTGCTGGAGATGCTGAGGAAGACCAGTGAACCCGCTCTGTACCACTGGGGATACTGAAGAAGACCGGTGAACCCGCTCTGTACTGCTGGAGATGCTGAGGAAGACCAGTGAACCCGCTCTGTACTGCTGGAGATGCTGAGGAAGACCAGTGAACCCACTCTATACTGTTGAAGATGCTGAGGAAGACCAGTGAACCCGCTCTGTACTTATGGAGATGCTGAGGAAGACCAGTGAACCCGCTCTGTACTGCTGGAGATGCTGAGGAAGACCAGTGAACCTGCTCTGTACTGCTGGAGATGCTGAGGAAGGCCAGTGAACCCGCTCTGTACTGCTGGAGATGCTGAGGAAGACCAGTGAACCCGCTCTGTACTGCTGGAGATGCTGAGGAAGACCAGTGAACCCGATCTGTACTGCTGGAGATGCTGAGGAAGACCAGTGAACCCGATCTGTACTGCTGGAGATGCTGAGGAAGACCAGTGAACCCGATCTGTACTGCTGGAGATGCTGAGGAAGACCAGTGAACCCGCTCTGTACTGCTGGAGATGCTGAGGAAGACCAGTGAACCCGATCTGTACTGCTGGAGATGCTGAGGAAGACCAGTGAACCCGATCTGTACTGCTGGAGATGTTGAGGAAGACCAGTGAACCCGCTCTGTACCACTGGGGATACTGAAGAAGACCGGTGAACCCGCTCTGTACTGCTGGAGATGCTGAGGAAGACCAGTGAACCCACTCTATACTGTTGAAGATGCTGAGGAAGACCAGTGAACCCGCTCTGTACTTATGGAGATGCTGAGGAAGACCAGTGAACCAGCTCTGTACTGCTGGAGATGCTGAGGAAGACCAGTGAACCCACTCTATACTGTTGAAGATGCTGAGGAAGACCAGTGAACCCGCTCTGTACTTATGGAGATGCTGAGGAAGACCAGTGAACCAGCTCTGTACTGCTGGAGATGCTGAGGAAGACCAGTGAACCCGCTCTGTACTGCTGGAGATGCTGAGGAAGACCAGTGAACCCGCTCTGTACTGCTGGAGATGCTGAGGAAGACCAGTGAACCCGCTCTGTACTGCTGGAGATTCTGAGGAAGACCAGTGAACCCGCTCTGTACTGCTGGAGATGCTGAGGAAGACCAGTGAACCCGCTCTGTACTGCTGGAGATGCTGAGGAAGACCAGTGAACCCGCTCTGTACTGCTGGAGATGCTGAGGAAGACCAGTGAACCCGCTCTGTACTGCTGGAGATGCTGAGGAAGACCAGTGAACCCGCTCTGTACTGCTGGAGATGCTGAGGAAGACCAGTGAACCCGCTCTGTACTGCTGGAGATGCTGAGGAAGACCAGTGAACCCGCTCTGTACTGCTGGAGATGCTGAGGAAGGCCAGTGAACCCGCTCTGTACTGCTGGAGATGCTGAGGAAGACCAGTGAACCCGCTCTGTACTGCTGGAGATGCTGAGGAAGACCAGTGAACCCGCTCTGTACCACTGGGGATACTGAAGAAGACCGGTGAACCCGCTCTGTACTGCTGGAGATGCTGAGGAAGACCAGTGAACCCGCTCTGTACTGCTGGAGATGCTGAGGAAGACCAGTGAACCCGCTCTATACTGTTGAAGATGCTGAGGAAGACCAGTGAACCCGCTCTGTACTTATGGAGATGCTGAGGAAGACCAGTGAACCCGCTCTGTACTGCTGGAGATGCTGAGGAAGACCAGTGAACCTGCTCTGTACTGCTGGAGATGCTGAGGAAGGCCAGTGAACCCGCTCTGTACTGCTGGAGATGCTGAGGAAGACCAGTGAACCCGCTCTGTACTGCTGGAGATGCTGAGGAAGACCAGTGAACCCGATCTGTACTGCTGGAGATGCTGAGGAAGACCAGTGAACCCGATCTGTACTGCTGGAGATGCTGAGGAAGACCAGTGAACCCGCTCTGTACTGCTGGAGATGCTGAGGAAGACCAGTGAACCCGCTCTGTACTGCTGGAGATGCTGAGGAAGACCAGTGAACCCGCTCTGTACCACTGGGGATACTGAAGAAGACCGGTGAACCCGCTCTGTACTGCTGGAGATGCTGAGGAAGACCAGTGAACCCGCTCTGTACTGCTGGAGATGCTGAGGAAGACCAGTGAACCCACTCTATACTGTTGAAGATGCTGAGGAAGACCAGTGAACCCGCTCTGTACTTATGGAGATGCTGAGGAAGACCAGTGAACCCGCTCTGTACTGCTGGAGATGCTGAGGAAGACCAGTGAACCAGCTCTGTACTGCTGGAGATGCTGAGGAAGACCAGTGAACCCGCTCTGTACTGCTGGAGATGCTGAGGAAGACCAGTGAACCCGCTCTGTACTGCTGGAGATGCTGAGGAAGACCAGTGAACCCGCTCTGTACTGCTGGAGATGCTGAGGAAGACCAGTGAACCCGCTCTGTACTGCTGGAGATGCTGAGGAAGACCAGTGAACCCGCTCTGTACTGCTGGAGATGCTGAGGAAGACCAGTGAACCCGCTCTGTACTGCTGGAGATGCTGAGGAAGACCAGTGAACCCGCTCTGTACTGCTGGAGATGCTGAGGAAGACCGGTGAACCTGCTCTGTACTGCTGGAGATGCTGAGGAAGACCGGTGAACCCGCTCTGTACTGCTGGAGATGCTGAGGAAGACCGGTGAACCCGCTCTGTACTGCTGGAGATGCTGAGGAAGACCAGTGAACCCTCTCTATACTGTTGAAGATGCTGAGGAAGACCAGTGAACCCGCTCTGTACTTCTGGAGATGCTGAGGAAGACCAGTGAACCCGCTCTGTACTGCTGGAGATGCTGAGGAAGACCAGTGAACCCGCTCTGTACTGCTGGAGATGCTGAGGAAGACCAGTGAACCCGCTCTGTACTGCTGGAGATGCTGAGGAAGACCAGTGAACCCGCTCTGTACCACTGGGGATACTGAAGAAGACCGGTGAACCCGCTCTGTACTGCTGGAGATGCTGAGGAAGACCAGTGAACCCGCTCTGTACTGCTGGAGATGCTGAGGAAGACCAGTGAACCCACTCTGTACTGCTGGAGATGCTGAGGAAGACCAGTGAACCCGCTCTGTACTGCTGGAGATGCTGAGGAAGACCAGTGAACCCGCTCTGTACTGCTGGAGATGCTGAGGAAGACCAGTGAACCCGCTCTGTACTGCTGGAGATGCTGAGGAAGACCAGTGAACCCGCTCTGTACTGCTGGAGATGCTGAGGAAGACCAGTGAACCCGCTCTGTACTACTGGAGATGCTGAGGAAGACCGGTGAACCTGCTCTGTACTGCTGGAGATGCTGAGGAAGACCGGTGAACCCGCTCTGTACTGCTGGAGATGCTGAGGAAGACCAGTGAACCCGCTCTGTACTGCTGGAGATGCTGAGGAAGACCAGTGAACCCTCTCTATACTGTTGAAGATGCTGAGGAAGACCAGTGAACCCGCTCTGTACTTCTGGAGATGCTGAGGAAGACCAGTGAACCCGCTCTGTACTGCTGGAGATGCTGAGGAAGACCAGTGAACCCGCTCTGTACTGCTGGAGATGCTGAGGAAGACCAGTGAACCCGCTCTGTACTGCTGGAGATGCTGAGGAAGACCAGTGAACCCGCTCTGTACCACTGGGGATACTGAAGAAGACCGGTGAACCCGCTCTGTACTGCTGGAGATGCTGAGGAAGACCAGTGAACCCGCTCTGTACTGCTGGAGATGCTGAGGAAGACCAGTGAACCCACTCTATACTGTTGAAGATGCTGAGGAAGACCAGTGAACCCGCTCTGTACTTATGGAGATGCAGGAGGAAGACCAGTGAACCCGCTCTGTACTGCTGGAGATGCTGAGGAAGACCAGTGAACCTGCTCTGTACTGCTGGAGATGCTGAGGAAGGCCAGTGAACCCGCTCTGTACTGCTGGAGATGCTGAGGAAGACCAGTGAACCCGCTCTGTACTGCTGGAGATGCTGAGGAAGACCAGTGAACCCGATCTGTACTGCTGGAGATGCTGAGGAAGACCAGTGAACCCGATCTGTACTGCTGGAGATGCTGAGGAAGACCAGTGAACCCGATCTGTACTGCTGGAGATGCTGAGGAAGACCAGTGAACCCGCTCTGTACTGCTGGAGATGCTGAGGAAGACCAGTGAACCCGATCTGTACTGCTGGAGATGCTGAGGAAGACCAGTGAACCCGATCTGTACTGCTGGAGATGCTGAGGAAGACCAGTGAACCCGCTCTGTACCACTGGGGATACTGAAGAAGACCGGTGAACCCGCTCTGTACTGCTGGAGATGCTGAGGAAGACCAGTGAACCCGCTCTGTACTGCTGGAGATGCTGAGGAAGACCAGTGAACCCACTCTATACTGTTGAAGATGCTGAGGAAGACCAGTGAACCCGCTCTGTACTTATGGAGATGCTGAGGAAGACCAGTGAACCAGCTCTGTACTGCTGGAGATGCTGAGGAAGACCAGTGAACCCGCTCTGTACTGCTGGAGATGCTGAGGAAGACCAGTGAACCCGCTCTGTACTGCTGGAGATGCTGAGGAAGACCAGTGAACCCGCTCTGTACTGCTGGAGATGCTGAGGAAGACCAGTGAACCCGCTCTGTACTGCTGGAGATGCTGAGGAAGACCAGTGAACCCGCTCTGTACTGCTGGAGATGCTGAGGAAGACCAGTGAACCCGCTCTGTACTGCTGGAGATGCTGAGGAAGACCAGTGAACCCGCTCTGTACTGCTGGAGATGCTGAGGAAGACCAGTGAACCCGCTCTGTACTGCTGGAGATGCTGAGGAAGACCAGTGAACCCGCTCTGTACTGCTGGAGATGCTGAGGAAGACCAGTGAACCCGCTCTGTACTGCTGGAGATGCTGAGGAAGGCCAGTGAACCCGATCTGTACTGCTGGAGATGCTGAGGAAGACCAGTGAACCCGCTCTGTACTGCTGGAGATGCTGAGGAAGACCAGTGAACCCGCTCTGTACTGCTGGAGATGCTGAGGAAGACCAGTGAACCCGCTCTGTACTGCTGGAGATGCTGAGGAAGACCAGTGAACCCGCTCTGTACTGCTGGAGATGCTGAGGAAGACCAGTGAACCCGCTCTGTACTGCTGGAGATGCTGAGGAAGACCAGTGAACCCGCTCTGTACTGCTGGAGATGCTGAGGAAGACCAGTGAACCCGCTCTGTACTGCTGGAGATGCTGAGGAAGACCAGTGAACCCGCTCTGTACTGCTGGAGATGCTGAGGAAGACCAGTGAACCCGCTCTGTACTGCTGGAGATGCTGAGGAAGACCAGTGAACCCGCTCTGTACTGCTGGAGATGCTGAGGAAGACCAGTGAACCCGCTCTGTACTGCTGGAGATGCTGAGGAAGACCAGTGAACCCGCTCTGTACTGCTGGAGATGCTGAGGAAGACCAGTGAACCCGCTCTGTACTGCTGGAGATGCTGAGGAAGGCCAGTGAACCCGATCTGTACTGCTGGAGATGCTGAGGAAGACCAGTGAACCCGTCTGTACTGCTGGAGATGCTGAGGAAGACCAGTGAACCCGCTCTGTACTGCTGGAGATGCTGAGGAAGACCAGTGAACCCGCTCTGTACTGCTGGAGATGCTGAGGAAGACCAGTGAACCCGCTCTGTACTGCTGGAGATGCTGAGGAAGACCAGTGAACCCGCTCTGTACTGCTGGAGATGCTGAGGAAGACCAGTGAACCCGCTCTGTACTGCTGGAGATGCTGAGGAAGACCAGTAAACCCGCTCTGTACTGCTGGAGATGCAGGAGGAAGACCAGTGAACCCGCTCTGTACTGCTGGAGATGCTGAGGAAGACCAGTGAACCCGCTCTGTACTGCTGGAGATGCTGAGGAAGACCAGTGAACCCGCTCTGTACTGCTGGAGATGCTGAGGAAGACCAGTGAACCCGCTCTGTACTGCTGGAGATGCTGAGGAAGACCAGTGAACCCGCTCTGTACTGCTGGAGATGCTGAGGAAGACCAGTGAACCCGCTCTGTACTGCTGGAGATGCTGAGGAAGACCAGTGAACCCGCTCTGTACTGCTGGAGATGCTGAGGAAGACCAGTGAACCCGCTCTGTACTGCTGGAGATGCTGAGGAAGACCAGTGAACCCGCTCTGTACTGCTGGAGATGCTGAGGAAGACCAGTGAACCCGCTCTGTACTGCTGGAGATGCTGAGGAAGACCAGTGAACCCGATCTGTACTGCTGGAGATGCAGAAGGCTGGTGAACCCGCTCTGTACTGCTGGAGATGCTGAGAAGACCAGTGAACCCGATCTGTACTGCTGGAGATGCAGAAGGCTGGTGAACCCGCTCTGTTCCTGTCTACTGCCGTTGCTGTGTAAAATGGTGCTTTGCGAACAGAAATACAATGCAACCACATTTATTCTTTTTGTTCATTATTTTTTCATTGTTATATTGTGTTTCTTGTGTTGCATTAAAAAAATATACAAAATATAGAAGAATTGGGTTTTATGTCTAATTACCATTGCGATGCTTTGTATCAATATAGTATTTAAATATTCAAAGCAAACTCCCTTATCCATCCATGTCTCCTTGCTTTATTTTGGTCGAGAAAATCACCCCTCTATCATTTCTAGATGTGGCCATCTTGAGTAAGGGTATATGAGTCATGTAGCAGTTACTTCCTGGAATCAATCTGCCCTTAGCTCAGGCATGCAGACAGAGGGGTGTGCTTAGCTGAGGGAGCTCCCTCCTCCTCTCCTCCCATGAAGACTCCTGGGATGTATGACCTCATTGTGGCTTAGGCCAGAAACCAGGAAGCAACTAAACAAAAGTAAAAAAAAAAAGTGTATAACAAGTAAATATAATCTACTTTCCTATTTACTAATGCTAGCAGGCTAAAGAGTAAAACTAGTTGATGTTGAGAGTTTAGTTCTGCTTTAAAGCAACCTTATTAAAAATATAAATATTGTGGAATAAAAATATATATATATATAAATAAAAAAATAAAATTAAATAAAATAAAATACATTTTAACCCTATTTACCCCCTTATTAACTATACTAAGCCAGAATTAACCCTTTCCCTTTAGTAATATATATATATATATATATATATATATATATATATATATATGTATATATATATATATTTATAATTTTTTTTTTTTATTCTTTTTTTATTATTATTCTTTTTTTTTTTTTCATTGCTTTTTTGTTGCATTAAAAAAAATGCAAAAAAAAAGGCTTAATTTCATGTGTAAATCACGTTGCAATACTTTAAAATAGTATTTCTGTGTCATTATAAATTAATTATAAAAGATGCTTTTTATCTATGGATAGTCGATTTATTTAGAAACTAACCTTGGACAAAATAGAAAAACATTTTTTTTTTTTTTTTTTTAGTTATGCAAAAATGTATTTATCGATAGATTGCATAGGAAAATAAGATCATTTTGTAAAAAACAAATATAACTCAGAGAAAGTCTTGTTCGTTCTGAATAAAATGATCTATGTATTCATTTGTAGTGACAGAGTTATTGCCGAGTTAATCCGTATTCATGTAAATGATATACAGTCGCGGGAACAAAAGTAATTATGATATAGAAAAACATCATGAAATATTTAAAAAAAAAATAGTAAATAGTAGGATTTTAGGTCTGTTTTCCTTCATTTCTGTCAAAACAGAACTGATGCATTTTTGTTCCTCCAAAAAGCAAATCGAAAAGGAGAAAATTGTTGACTCATTTTCTTCTGCCATTGAGTTATTTTCCTCCAGTCTACCCATAAAATAAATCCTTTGATCATGATTATTGGGCCCTCCGGCAAGGCCACACTCCATTTTTGTGGAGAGATTTGTATTGATCTTTTCTTTTCCTTTTCTCCTTTGTTTTGCCTTCTTTCAGTGGCAATCTAAATCTCAGCTGAAGGTCTTATAGTCATAAATAAAGTGTTTATACCAAATGGCCTAAAACAGATTTACAATATAGTATTAAGAGTGGCTTGATCCCAAAATAAAGTTTAGCCGAGACCTAAATGCACTGTCACTGACCGCTCCGCGTGACGGCGCATATCATTACACAGCTGGGTGTAACCGTTTTTGAATCAGCTGGAGAGGCGTTAATTATTATCGGCCAGCAATTTAAAGTAAACCCGCACACTAAAGTTTTTACAAAATCTCAACATACAGTAAAATCACTTTGAAACAAACCCTCATTCACCTCTGTAGCTATAAGCATAGTGGAAAATAGGGGTGAGCTAAGTGTTTGGCCCCGAACACCAAACCTTTAGGGCAGAGCAGGGCCGCCATCAGGAATTTTGGGGCCCCTTACACAGCTTCAGGCATGGGCCCCCTGGAGCAGAGTATAACAGTGCTGCCACTGTAAATTGAGGAGCGGGGGGGCTGCTGCGAATTAAGAAGTGGGGGGGTGCCACGTATTGAGAAGCGGGGGGTGCTGTCGCCGCAAATTGTTGAGGTCGGGGGCTTTGGGTGCTGACGAAAAAAAAAAAAAAAAAAAAAGAACACAAAAAAAAGGAGGGACCTGGGCCTCTGGGGACCTCTGGGCCCCTTACAAAAAAAAAATTCTAAAAAAAATAATTATAATTTTACAAAAAAAAAAAAGGGGGGGGGTTTACATTCGGGGCCCTGGGGACCTCTGGACCCCTTACAAAAAAACAAAAAACAAAAAACAAAATTATTGAAAAAAAAAAGGGGGTTGCCATCCGGGCCCCTGGGGACCTCCGGGCCCCTTACAGGTGTACTGCCTGTACCCCCCTGATGGCGGCCCTGGGCAGGGGTGTCAAACTCAATTTCATCGTGGGCCGCATCAGCATTATGATTGCCCTCAAAAGGGCCGGTTGTATCTGTAAGATTGGATGTCCAGCTCATCCCCTCCCCTTACATTAGATGTTAAGAGCCACCCCACCATCAGAAGTTGAGTCCCCCACTCTCCCTTACATCACAGTGCACCCCCCTTTCTTTAAGCTGCTGCTGGGAAGAAGCTGGATGCATTGCTTAAAAGCAGAAAGTAAGGGTCTTGAGGAGGACCAGAGGAGGGCGAGGGCCACATGAAATAGCCTGGAGGGCCGGATTCGGCCCGTGGGCCTTGTGTTTGACACCTATGCTTTAGGGCATTTGGCATGGAGGAACATGACAGCTTCCGGCTAAGTGTCAATGGTTGCTGAGGAAATAGCAGCCGCTGCATCCTTACCAACCACTGATGTCACCCGGCCCATTCACTTACATGGTGGGGAATGGAGCCTTACATTGTCGTCTAAGTATGGCCATGGCAATATTTCTCCAATGATGTCACTACTAGCCACACCCTTTCCATTATATAGCCAATGACCACCAGGGAAGTTGTCATTTGGCTAGTGTCACCATCAAGGATCAGTCAGGCCACCATTTTTTTTTTTGTCTGCAGTAGTTATCAAAATTGACAATGGATTTACAGTGAGGGACATTTTGGGGTGCTTTATTTCTTTAATAAAGGTCTAAAGTTTGTGTATCTTTATTTCTTGGTGGCTTTTTTTTATTTTTATGAATGAGTAGGGGGGTTGGTATCTTGGGATCTTTTTATTATTAAAGGGGGATTTCAGATTCTGATAAGCCCCCTGCCTGCAGGCCCCCACAACCAGGGCTGGTGCTACCACTAGGCAAACTAGGCAGCCGCCTAGGGCGCCCTGCTGCCTAGGGTACAAAAACATAGCTCTTGAATGTGTGCGCTGTAATCTGTTTTCTGCTGCCTAGGGTGTCCAGCCACTGATGTTTCTACTCTCTTCTCTCTGCAGCAAGCAACCCTAACCCTCCCCTTAACCTTAACACTAACCACCCTGTAACCCCAATGCTAACCTTCCCTGAACCCTAAAACTAACTCTCCCTGTAACCACAATGCTAACCCTCGCTGAAACCCTAACACTAACCGTCCCTGAACCCTAACACTAACCCTCCCTGAACCCTAACACTAACCCTCCTTAAACCCTAACACAAACCGTCCCTGAACCCTAACACTAACCCTTCCTGAACCTTAACACTAATCCTCCTTAAACCCTAACACTAACCGTCCCTGAACCCTAACACTAACCCTCCTTAAACCCTAACACAAACCGTCCCTGAACCCTAACACTAACCCTTCCTGAACCCTAACACTAATCCTCCCTGAACCCTAATGCGGCGTACACACGATCGTTTTTCATGCCGTTAAAAATGCCATTTTTAAAAATGGGCATTAAAACCGATCGTGTGTGGGCTCCAGAGCATTTTTAACGGCGTAAAAAACGGGCATTAAAAATTTCGAACGTGCTCTATTTTTTCACGTTGTTTTTCATGTCGTTTTTTTTAACGACGTGAAAAACAATAGTGTGTATGCTTTTACGAGGTGAAAAAAACGCGCATGCTCAGAATCAAGTATGAGACGGGAGCGCTCGTTCTGGTAAAACTAGCGTTTGTAATGGAGATAGCACATTCGTCACGCTGTAACGGACTGAAAAGCACGAGGCTGAAAAGCGCCAATCGTCGCTCAACAAACTTTACTAACATGAAGGGTGGCGTCATCCGAACGGAACTTCCCCTTTATAGTGCCGTCGTACGTGTTGTACGTCACTGCCCTTTGCTCGAGCGTTTTTTTTTAATGATGGTGTGTACGCAAGACAGGCTTGAGAGGAAACATGAAAAAAAACCGACGAGAAAAATGTCGGTTTAAAAAATGGCATGAAAAACGATCGTGTGTACGCTGCATAACTAGTGATGAGCCGAACACCCCCGGGTTCGGTTCGCACCAGAACCCGCGAACGGACCGAAAGTTCGCACGAACATTAGAACCCTATTAAATACAATGGATGCGAACGTTCGGATTCTAAAGTGCTAATTATAACGACTATTATCCATGTTATTGTCCTAAACAGAGTTTGGGAACCCGGGTTCTGCACCAGGGGACATGTATCAATGCAAAAAGAAGTTTTAAAAACGGACGTTTTCCGGGAGCAGTCATTTTAATGATGCATAAAGTGAAAAAAAAAAAGTCAAATATTCCTTTAAATATTGTACCTGGGGGGTGTCTAAAGTATGCCTGTGAAGTGCCACGTGTTTCCCGTGTTTAGAACTGTCCCTGCACAAAATTACATTTCTAAAGGAAAAAAAGCCATTTAAAACTGCTTGCGGCTTTAATGTAATGTCTGGTCCCGGTAATATGGATGAAAATCTTTAAGAAAAATGGCATAGCTACCCCATGACCCCCCCCCCTACCCCAGCCCATTACCAGCCCCTTTGGGTCTTGTATGGATATTAAGGGGAACCCCGCACACAAAATAAAAAAGGACCTATATACTCTGAACAGCCGTATACAGGCGGTGCATACAAGACAGGGACTGTAGGTTTGTTCTTATGTAGAATCTGTTTATAATTTTGAACAGCTGCATTGTTTAAGTGGAGCTCCATGGCAAATTCCTTTTTTTTAGCTTTTTGTAAAACATAGGGAACGGTTATCACCCCTGTCACATTTTTTTTGCTGTCTGTGCCCCTGTTCAGAACATTTCACCTCACTTTGCGTCCCAATGACAACTGTTTTTGAAATGTGGTGTTTTTATTGAAACAAGGATTGGTGATAAAGCATCAGTACAGAGGAGACACCTTTCTCCCATATTAATTCTTACAGGAGAGAATTTTCCTTCCTAGGGGTAGATTTCCTCTCACTTCCTGTTGTCTTCTTCCGTTTGCAAGTAGTAGTCGTTTGTAAGTTGGATGTTTGAAAGTAGGGACCTTCCGTATATACTCTGCAGAAATTGGCCCCTTAGGTGTTGGTGTTGGCACAACACTGAAAGCACTCACAGTTACTCTTGGTGGGTGCTGGAACGCCCTGCTGTCAACTATTATATCAGGAATTGTAATTACATATAATTGTTGATCAGTGGTAGTAAAAATTGGGCCTTTGATGGTGGTGCTGGTGCCACAACACTGTAAGGCCTGACAGTTACTCTTGGTGGGCGCAGCAATGGGCCCTGCTGTGAATTATTAGATCAATAATTATAATTGCATGCCCCTGTTGAATAGGGGCTGAAAAATTGGGCCTTTGGTGGTGGTGGTGGTGGTGGTGGTGATGGTGGTGCTGGTGCCACAACACTGTAAGGCTTGACAGTTACTCTTGGTGGGCGCAGCAATGGGCCCTGCTGTGAATTATTCGAACAATAATTATAATTGCATGCCCCTGTTGAAGAGGGGCTGAAAAATTGGGCCTTTGGTGGTGGTGGTGGTGGTGATGTTGGTGCTGGTGCCACAACACTGTAAGGCCTGACAGTTACTCTTGGTGGGCGCAGCAATGGGTCCTGCTGTGAATTATTCGATCAATAATTATAATTGCATGCCCCTGTTGAAGAGGGGCTGAAAAATTGGGCCTTTGGTGGTGGTGGTGGTGGTGATGGTGGTGCTGGTGCCACAACACTGTAAGGCCTGACAGTTACTCTTGGTGGGCGCAGCAATGGGCCCTGCTGTGAATTATTAGATCAATAATTATAATTGCATGCCCCTGTTGAACAGGGGCTGAAAAATTGGGCCTTAGGCACTGGTGGCACAACACTGCAACCCCTCACAGATACTGTACTTGGAGCACAGCAATGAGGCCTGTTGCAAAGTATTGCATCAAAAATTTTAATTACACGCCCCTGTTAAACAGGGGCTGAAAAATTGGGCCTTAGCCACTGGTGGCGTCACCCATAAACCAAAATGATCTTCCAAGCTATCATCATTAATCGTATCATTGAGGAGGAGGAGGAGGATAGCCAGTCAACATAACAGCACAGGCACTCAGCATCAGCATCAGTCTTGAAGGGATGTGACATGTTAAAATCAATTAGTCTGTTATATCAGCATCTGGTGTGTGGTAGCTGGTGGTGATCCAAGACTGGTTCATCTTGATGAAAGTCAGTCGATCAACCGAGTCGGTGGACAGGCGCACCCTGTGATCCGTGACAAATCCTCCAGCAGCACTGAATGTGCGTTCTGAAAAAACGCTGGATGCAGGACAGGCCAGTAGCTCAATTGCATACTGTGCAAGCTCTGGCCAGTGATCCATCCTCAAGACCCAGTAAGCCAGAGGATTTTCGGTGGGGAAGGTGTCCAAGTCTGACCTTGCCCCTAGGTATTCCTGGACCATGTATATCAGACGCTGGCGATGGTTGCTGGAACCGATCATACTTTGGGGCTGCGGACTAAAGAATTGTCTGAACGCATCGGTCAGACGGCCACCTTCCCCACCGCTCCTTCTTTGACTGCCCAAAGCCTCAGCAACTCGTTGTCCAGGACCAGGAGTTTGTAACCTCCCATTCTCTGGGAATGCGTTGCACAGACCTTTCTGCAAGGCCTCCCCGAGTTGTCTCATCCTCTGCTCCCTCTGCGACGGTACGATAAGGTCCGCAACCTTACCCTTGTACCGTGGATCAAGGAGAGTGGCCAGCCAGTAATGGTACCTCTCCTTGATCCGAAGAATACGAGGATCCTTCGGCAGACTTTGCAGGATCAGGGAGGCCATGCAGCGTATGTTAGCTGAGGCATTCAGTCCGGAGTCCTCTGGGTCACTAAGGACGACATGATCCACAGCCACCTCCTCCCAGCCACGTACAAGTCCACTGGTTTCTTGGGACTGTAAATCATCCCTATAAGACTGCTGCTGATGATGCTGAGTGCCAGCCTCCACCTCCATGCTGACACAATCCTCCTCCTCCTCCTCCTCCTCCTCCTCTTCCTGTGCGATGGGTGGGACAGAAGGAACACTGTCTGGGTAAAGGGGGCCTTGAGAGGCAAGGAAGTCCTCCTCTTCCTGCCTCTGTTCTGCCTCAAGTGCCCTGTCCATTATTCCACGCATCGTGTGCTCCAACAGGTAGACAAGAGGTACAGTGTCACTGATGCATGCACTGTCACTGCTCACCATCCTCGTGGCCTCCTCAAATGGTGCCAGGACAGTGCATGCATCCCTGATCATGCACCACTGGCGTGGTGAAAAAAACCCGAGCTCCCCTGACCCTGTCCTGGTGCTCATTGATGGCCCTCTGCTGCGTGTGCAGCCGCTGCAGCATGGCCAACGTTGAGTTCCACCTGGTGGGCATGTCACATATAAGGCGGTTCTTGGGCAGGTTCAACTCCTTTTGCAGCTCAGCCAGGCGAGCACTGGCATTATAAGATCTGCGGAAATGCACACAGACTTTCCTGGCCTGCCTCAGGACATCCTGTAAGCCCAAGAACCACTGCACCACCAGGTTAAGGACGTGAGCTATACAGGGCTGTCGGAGGGCGGAGAGGAGGTTGGTGCCATTGTCGCAAACCACCATTCCTGGCTTAAGCTGGCGTGGTGTCAACCACCTCTCGGCCTGCCCCTGCAGAGCAGACAGGACCTCTGCCCCAGTGTGGCTCCTGTCCCCCAAACACACCAGCGCAAGCACGGCATGGCATCTTTTTGCCTGCGGACTTGCATAGCCCCTTGAACGCCTACGGAGCACCGCTGGTTCCGAGGACAAACCACAGGAAGAGGCCATGGAGGAAGAAGAAGAGGAGGGGGTGGAGGAGAGAGGTGTGTCACAACCAGTAGTAGAATTTTGGAGGCGTGGCGGTGGAACAACCTCCAACACTACTGCACCTTGTCCTGCATCCTTCCCAGCTGCCAAAAGAGTGACCCAATGGGCCGTGAAAGAAAGGTAACGTCCCTGTCCATGCCTGCTGGACCATGAGTCAGCGGTAATATGCACCTTACCGCTGACCGCCCTGTCCAGCGAGGCCAAGACATTGCCTTCCACATGCCTGTAGAGAGCCGGAATCGCCTTCCGTGCGAAAAAGTGGCGTTTGGGAACCTGCCACTGAGGAACCGCACATTGCACAAACTCACGGAAGGGGGCCGAGTCTACCAACTGAAAAGGCAGCAGTTGAAGCGCTAGCAATTTAGCCAAGCTAGCATTCAACCGCTTGGCATGTGGATGGCTGGGAGTGAACTTCTTTCGACGGTCCAGCAGCTGGGGCAGGGAAATTTGCCTGCTAGAATCGGACGTTGGTGTACTGCTAGCAGAGTGCCCGCAAGTACTTGCCTGTGACACACCTAATTCTACACCTTCATTCCTCTCAGAGCAGGTTTCAGAGAGGAGTGAAGGTATAGTGGGGTTGGAGATCCCAGCTGATGCGGTGCAAGAAGAGGTCAGCTTTGTTCTTTGGTGTGGGTCTTTAAGGTAGGCTTGCCAACGAGCGGCATGGCAGGTCAACATATGTCTGATCAAGCATGTGGTGCCCAAGCGGCTGATGTTTTGGCCACGCGATATACGCTTGAGACATATGTTGCAAACAGCAGCTGTGCGATCTGATGCACTCGCCTCAAAAAAGGCCCACACCAAAGAACTTTTTGAATGACGGGCAGAGGCAGCGCCCTGCACAGGCGGAGCTCTGCGGTGTGATTCCGTCGGTGTGCTGCCCATACGCTGGCCACTCAAGGGCATCCTGCCTCGTTGGAGATGTGCCTCCTCCTCATCCTCCTCCTCCTCCTCCTCTCTCCTATTAGGCACCCACATGGAGTCAGTGACCTCATCATCCCCTCCCTCCTCATCACTGGAGCCAATCTGGCAGTATGCTGCAGCTGCTGGAGCATGACTGCCAGATTGGTGTCCTTCTTGAGCATCCCCTCTCTCTGCTCTCACGCTGCTGCCTTCCTCTAGCTGGGTATCATCATCAGATCCTTCCAAACGCTGGGCATCCTCCTGGAGCATGTACCCAACACTGTGCTCAAACAGTTCGGGGGACTCCTCAGGAGGAGGACATGGTGGGTCTAGGGAAGGATTGACTAATGAAGATAATGATACCAGAGAAGAGGACGCTTTGGCAGCTGCTTTGCCAGTACCCTGAGCCTGGGTGAGAGAGGATGAGGAGGATGAGGTGGGCTTGGTCATCCACTCTACCAAGTCTTCGGCATGATGTGGCTCGACATGTCCAGCTGCCGAAAAGAAGGACAAGCGTGTCCCATGGCCATGTGCTGATGACAATGCACCGCGTCCACGACCAGCACTGTTGCCCCCAGACACAGAGCCTGCTTGCCCTCTTTTTTTGCCTCCTGACTGTCTGCCTCTCCTTGTTTGCCTTCCAGACATTTTAATGGATGGCCTGCAGGGAGATGGGAAAAAGAGCAATAAGGGCTAGCTTCAGGTGTATACTGTGCAGGAGGCTTAGCAACAATGACACTGACACTGTCCCCTGCCTATCCTTCTCTGTCCCTAAACTCAAGGATTGAAAATATGGAACTGCAAAATTGGTTTAGAACAGAATAGCACACTGACACTTTCCCTCACTGTCCTACTCTGTCCCTCCCTACAAACAAGATTTAGCACAGAATAGCACACTGATAATTTCCACGAGTGTCCTTCTCTGTCCCTAAACTCAAGGATTGAAAATATGGAACAGCAAAATTGGTTTAGAACAGAATAGCACACTGACACTTTCCCTCACTGTCCTACTCTGTCCCTCCCTACAAACAAGATTTAGCACAGAATAGCACACTGATAATTTCCACGAGTGTCCTTCTCTGTCCCTAAACTCAAGGATTTGAAATATGGAACAGCAAAATTGGTTTAGAACAGAATAGCACACTGACACTTTCCCTCACTGTCCTACTCTTTCCCTCCCTACAAACAAGATTTAGCACAGAATAGCACACTGACACTTTCCCTCACTGTACCTCTCTGTCCCTAAACTCAAGGATTGAAAATATGGTTCAGCAAGATTGGTTTAGAACAGAATAGCACACTGACACTTTCCCTCACTGTACCTCTCTGTCCCTACAAACAAGGATTAGCACAGAATAGCACACTGACACTTTCCCTCACTGTACCTCTCTGTCCCTACAAACAAGGTTTAGCACAGAATAACACACTGTCACTGACACTCTCCCTACCTATCCTTATTTGTCCCTAAACACAAGGAATCCAGGATTAGTAAAGGAAAAAAAATGACACTGTCCCTGCCTATGCTTTTCTTTCCCTGCTCCGGAACACACTACACAAGGCCGCCGCGCTGGCGGCCTTTTATAGTGTGGGGCGTGTACTAAACCCCTTCAGCAATAATTGGCCACAGGCATCCTGCCTGTGGCCAATCATTGCTCTCCTCGCTGCCGGCGCTGTGATTGGCCAAGCATGCGGGGTCACAGTGCATGCTTGGCCAATCACAGCGCCTGGATGACACTGCGATGGCGTAGTGCATTGTGGGCCGTTCGCGTCACTCGAATTTGGCGCGAACGGCCCAAATCGCTCGATCTTCGTCGAACGATCGAACAGCCGATGTTCGAGTCGAACGTATGTTCGACTCGAACATGAAGCTCATCCCTACGCATAACACTAATCCTCCCTTAACCCTAACACTAACCCTCCCAGAACCCTAACACTAAACCTCCCTGAACCCTAACACTAACCCTCCCTGAACCCTAACACTAAACCTCCCTGAACCCTAACACTAACCCTCCCTGAACCCTAACACTAACCCTCCCTGAACCCTAACACTAATCCTCCCTAAACCCTAACACTAACCATCCCTGGACCCTAATACTAACACTCCCTGAACCCTAACACTAATCCTCCCTAAACCCTAACACTAACCATCCCTGGACCCTAATACTAACACTCCCTGAACCCTAACACTAACCCTCCCTGAACCCTAACACTAACCCTCCCTGAACCCTAACACTAATCCTCCCTAAACCCTAACACTAACCATCCCTGGACCATAATACTAACACTCCCTGAACCCTAACACTAATCCTCCCTAAACCCTAACACTAACCATCCCTGGACCCTAATACTAACACTCCCTGAACCCTAACACTAACCCTCCCTGAACCCTAACACTAAACCTCCCTGAACCCTAACACTAACCCTCCCTGAACCCTAACACTAACCCTCCCTGAACCCTAACACTAATCCTCCCTAAACCCTAACACTAACCATCCCTGGACCCTAATACTAACACTCCCTGAACCCTAACACTAACCCTCCCTGAACCCTAACACTAAACCTCCCTGAACCCTAACACTAACCCTCCCTGAACCCTAACACTAACCCTCCCTGAACCCTAACACTAATCCTCCCTAAACCCTAACACTAACCATCCCTGGACCCTAATACTAACACTCCCTGAACCCTAACACTAACCACCCCTGAACCCTAATACTAACCCTCCCTGAACCCTAACACTAACCGCCCCTGAACCCTAATACTAACCCTCCCTGAACCCTAACACTAACCCTCCCTGAACCCTAACACTAAACCTCCCTGAACCCTAACACTAACCCTCCCTGAACCCTAACACTAACCCTCCCTGAACCCTAACACTAATCCTCCCTAAACCCTAACACTAACCATCCCTGGACCCTAATACTAACACTCCCTGAACCCTAACACTAACCACCCCTGAACCCTAATACTAACCCTCCCTGAACCCTAACACTAACCGCCCCTGAACCCTAATACTAACCCTCCCTGAACCCTAACACTGACCCTCCCTGAACACTAACACTGACCCTCCCTCTAACCTTAACACCCACAGTAACTCCCCATATCCCCTTGTTTTCATGTGTTAGGAACCTCTGCACCAAACACCAACCTTATTACAGTAAAAGGTTTTGGTGCTGAGATCCAGCGATGGGAGTGCAATGTAACCATCGGATTTTATGCTTAACAATCAACCAAAAACTCAAATGAACCGACTCCCAACCGCTACCCTCCTTATCTGCAGAGGCAATAATACCGTCAGCCAAGCTCAACCCATTCAAGTGAATGGGGCTGCTCTGCATGCACCCTGCAAGTGTCTGCAATGTGCACAGTTGTGGCATGCAAGTGTGGAGTTCAAGAGGTTAAAGCAGGTGATGTGGAGGCGATACAAGGATACAATGACACAACGATAAAATGATACAACGATAAAATGATACAACGACACAACGATAAAATGATACAACGACACAACGATAAAATGATACAACGACACAATGAAACAATGATACAACGATAAAATGATACAACGACACAACGATAAAATGATACAACGACACAATGAAACAATGATACAACGATAAAATGATACAACGACACAACGATAAAATGATACAACGATACAACCATACAACCATACAATGATACAACGATACAATGATACAACAATACAACGATAAAATGAAACAACGATACAATGAAACAACGATACAATGAAACAACAATACAACGAAACAACGATACAATGATACAACGATAAAATGAAACAACGATACAATGAAACAACGATACAACGATAAAATGATACAACGATACAATGATACAATGAAACAATGATACAACGATAAAATGATACAACGACACAACGATAAAATGATACAACCATACAACCATACAACCATACAATGATACAACGATACAATGATACAACAATACAACGATAAAATGAAACAACGATACAATGAAACAACGATACAATGAAACAACGATACAACGAAACAACAATACAATGATACAACGATAAAATGAAACAACGATACAATGAAACAACGATACAACGTTGCAATGATACAACGATACAACGATACAATGATACAACGATATAATGATACAATGATACAATGATACAATGATATCTGCAGAGGCAATAATACCGTCAGCCAAGCTCAACCCATTCAAGTGAATGGGGCTGCTCTGCATGCACCCTGCAAGTGTCTGCAATGTGCACAGTTGTGGCATGCAAGTGTGGAGTTCAAGAGGTTAAAGCAGGTGATGTGGAGGCGATACAAGGATACAATGACACAACGATAAAATGATACAACGATAAAATGATACAATGACACAACGATAAAATGATACAACGACACAACGATAAAATGATACAACGACACAATGAAACAATGATACAACGATAAAATGATACAACGACACAACAATAAAATGATACAACGACACAATGATACAACAATAAAATGATACAACGACACAACGATAAAATGATACAACGATACAACCATACAACCATACAATGATACAACGATACAATGATACAACAATACAACGATAAAATGAAACAACGATACAATGATACAACGATACAATGAAACAACGATACAACGAAACAACGATACAATGATAAAATGAAACAACGATACAATGAAACAACGATACAACGATAAAACGAAACAACGATACAATGATACAACGATATAATGATACAATGATATAATGATACAACGATACAATGAAACAATGATACAACGTTGCAATGATACAACGATACAATGATACAACGATACAATGATACAACGATATAATGATACAATGATACAATGATACAATGATACAACGATAAAATGAAACAACGATACAACGATACAACGATAAAATGAAACAACGATAAAATGAAACAACGATACAACGATACAATGATACAAAGATAAAATGAAACAATGATACAACGATACAATGATACAACGATAAAATGAAACAACGATACAATGATACAATGTGTGAGGGGGTTAGCTCGGCAGCGGGTGTGTGTGACCCCCGGGATGTGCTCCCCAGACAAAAACAGGCCCAGCAAACGGAGGTTGTGGTTTTCAAAATCAAAAAGGTGCGGTTTATTTTCTATTTACAGTGACAAAACACAGCAAAGCAAAAGAAACATAAATAAAATAAATCCTGGTCAACTTGACCTCTGACTAAACATACAGGTTTCCTAACTAACAACTGGGATCAGCCTAGTGCTGTCCTAGTCCCTAAGTCCCTGGTTTTAAATGTCCAAGCAAATAGCCACACAGGCTTTGTCTCACCGCACAGGGGTTCACTCTCCCTAGACAGTCCACACAGGTCTGGTTCCAGGCATGAGCTAACACCTAATGAATCTGGGAGTTCTTATAGAGGCCTAAATGAGCTGACAAGCTTCAGCTGGCCTCATCAACTCCCTGTCTGTACGACGCCCCACACTCTCCCTAGAGGTATGAGTCATCCATGAGCCCACTAGCCTTATACAACTCTCCACCTAGTTGTATAAGACGGCGTAAAGCCTGAATCTGGGCGAAATATATCTACCCCCCTGGATGCAACCAGGTGACTTTACCTTCCTGCTGTCACATACCCCCCCCTCTTGTTTTAACCTCGGGGTTGGAACACCAGCAATCAGGCATTCATGTACTCGAGACAAAGCATCCACATTCCCCATTTGAACGCCAGGGCGATGCTTTACTGTGAAGTTGAATTCCTGGAGGGCCAGGAACCACCTATTCACTCTTCTATTTGTTTCCTTGTTTTGAGCCATCCACTTTAACGGAGCGTGATCCGTAACCATGTCAAAGTGCCTACCTAGCAGGTAGTACCGAAGGGAATCTAGAGCCCACTTCACCGCTAAACACTCCTTTTCAACGGTGGCGTAATTTACCTCATGGGACTTCAACTTCCTGCTGAGGTAAATGACTGGGTGCTCTTCCCCGTTCCAGACCTGGGACAATACTGCTCCTAACCCCACATCTGACGCATCACTTTGTACGACAAAGTCTTTAGAGAAGTCGGGTGAGTACAACACTGGCTGGCTACATAAGGCTTGTTTCAAGAATTGGAATGCTGCCTCAGCCTCGGGGGTCCATTTAATCATGACCGACCCTTTCCCCTTCGTCAGGTTGGTTAGGGGCACAGCCTTAGAAGCAAAGTGGGGAATGAATCGCCGATAATACCCAGCGATTCCCAGAAAGGCTCGTACCTGCTTCTTGCTGTTGGGACGTGGCCAACTCTGAATGGCCTCGACTTTGTTGAGTTGGGGTTTTATTACTCCCCTCCCAATGGTGTACCCAAGATATTTGGCCTCCTCCTGCCCAATGGTACACTTCTTGGGGTTAGCCGTAAACCCCGCTTCCCGAACAGAGTCCAGGACTGCTTGCACTTTTGGCAGATGTGAGGCCCAATCTGTGCTATGGACAATTACGTCATCCAGGTAAGCCGCAGCATACTTCCGATGGGGCCTCAGCATCTGGTCCATTTTCCGCTGGAATGTGGCCGGCGCATTCTGTAACCCGAACGGCATTCTTTTATATTGGAACGCCCCGTCTGGGGTTACAAATGCGGTTTTCTCTTTGGCCGACTTGGCCAGGGGGATTTGCCAATACCCTTTTGTGAGGTCAAGAGTCGTCATGTATCGGGCTGTTCCCAGCCGGTCGATCAACTCATCTATACGTGGCATGGGGTAGGTGTCAAATTTTGTAACTTTGTTCAACTGACGAAAATCGTTACAAAATCGCCAGCTCCCATCCGGTTTAGGCACCAACACAATGGGACTAGACCAATCACTTTGGGACTCCTCTATCACCCCTAAGTTCAGCATTTTCTGTACTTCCTCCCGTATTGCCTCCCGTCGGGCCTCTGGGATCCGATAGGGTTTTAACTTCACCCTTTCACCGGGCGGGGTAATGATGTCATGCTCTACCCCAGATGTTTGTCCCGGCAGCTCAGAGAATACCTCCTTGTTGCGAAGCACAAACTCCTTAACCTCCTGTTGTTGGAGTTGTGACAAGGTGGCTGCTATTCCAACCTCAGGAATCACGCAACCAGTTTGAGCTGGTGACCAAGTGTCTGCGACTAGGGACTCTCTATCCCTCCAGGCTTTCAACAGATTAACGTGATAGATCTGTTCGGGCTTTCGCCTTCCTGGTTGTCTGACCTTGTAATTCACTTCGCTCACTTTTTCCATTATCTCGTAGGGGCCTTGCCATTTGGCAAGGAATTTACTTTCAACCGTAGGGACAAGTACCAGTATCCTATCCCCCGGGGAAAAGGTACGGGTCTTGGCTCCACGGTTGTACACTCTCTGCTGTGCTAACTGCGCTTGGGCCAAATGTTCCTTCACGATGGGCATTACCTGTGCAATTCGGTCTTGCATCAGGGCGACATGCTCAATCACACTCCTGTGGGGAGAACTCTCACTTTCCCAAGTTTCCTTGGCAATATCCAACAGCCCTCTTGGGTGTCTCCCATACAGTAACTCAAAGGGGGAGAATCCCGTAGAGGATTGGGACACCTCCCTAATAGCAAACATCAGATAAGGAAGTAGACAGTCCCAATCCTTTCCATCTCTATCCACCACTTTCTTCAACATTTGTTTTAGGGTTTTGTTGAATCTTTCAACCAGCCCATCGGTTTGGGGGTGATACACAGATGTACGTAATTGCGTCACTTTGAACAATTTACACAGCTCCTTCATAACCCGGGACATAAAAGGTGTACCTTGGTCCGTAAGCAGTTCTTTACAAATACCCACCCGGCTAAACACAAGAGATAGCTCTTTGGCTATGGTTTTGGCCGAGGTATTTCGGAGAGGGATCGCTTCTGGATAACGGGTGGCATAGTCCATTATAACTAATATGTACTGGTGCCCCCTAGCGGACTTGATTATAGGCCCTACCAAATCCATGGCGATCCTCTCAAACGGGACCTCAATGATGGGTAGAGGGACCAGCGGGCTACGGAAATGTGGCATCGGGGCCGACCTCTGACACACAGGGCAGGAGGAACAATAATTTTCTATGTCCTTCATCACCCCCGGCCAATAGAATCTCTGTAATACCCTCTCTCGGGTTTTCTCTGTCCCCAGATGACCTCCAAGAATGTGCCCATGGGCCAACTCCAACACCAACTTCCTGTAAGGTTTGGGCACCACAAGCTGCTCAACGGTTTCTTCTGCCCTTTTTGCCACCCGATACAGTAGGTCCTTCTCTACGCTGAAGTATGGGTAAGTGCAGGTATTATCTGGGTTCACTAACTCGCCATCTATTTTCACTACGTTTTCCCGTGCCTTTATTAGGGCGGGGTCTTTCAACTGTTCTGTGGCAAAGTTTTCCCTGTGAACCTCAAGATCAGAAAACTCCACAGACGGTAGGTTTTCGTCTGAGGAGGTGGGCTCCTCTCCAGTTTCTTGAGTCTCCCCTGCCAATACTGATAAGGGAAATTCCGGAGAGTCCTCACCACTCTCAGGGGAGTTCTGGCTATCACATTCCTGGTACATAGGGGCACCAGTGGGGGGCTCAGGATCATCCCACAGTTCCCAGAACTTCGGAAAATCCCTTCCCACAATGGCGTCATGCGGTAACTGAGATACTAAGCCCACTGGATGAGAGAGGGTACCTTTGGGGGTCTCGAAACACACTGTAGTCACTGGATACTCTCGGGTGTCCCCATGCACACAAATAACAGCTACCTTGCTATTCCCAAAGACCTCTGTTTTAACTAACTCAGCCTTTATCAGGGTCACAAGGCTACCTGAATCCAGCAATACCACAACATTTCTACCATTAACACACATTTTGCATAAATGTTTCTCAGTTCCTCGAATGGCAGTGCATGCGACTGTCGCACACAGCGACTGACGTCTGCCCGTCAGAAAGTCACACTGCATGGGTTCCTCCACAACTGGGCAATTGGCTGCAATATGTCCCGCTTGCCGGCAGCGGTAGCAAACGATCCTTCTTGCCGCCTCTTGAGCCGCTGATTTCCCAGGCTGTTCTCGCCAAACTTGGGGTAGAGCTCCCACCCTCTCACTCTCTCCACCCTCACCCCTTGGAATCCTCTTATCCGCCCCTGGGGATGGTCTGGTCTTAGGGTGGAAAGTCCGAGTGTCTCTGGAAGAGGCCGTCAGGTTCTCTGTAGCCAAGTATTTCTCCACACGATCCACAAGACCATCGGCCGTCTCTGGGTCTCCATGGCTTACCCATTTTTGGATGGCAGTAGGAAGAGCTCTCAAAAACCGATCCATTACAACACGTTCCACAATCTTTGGTGCGGACAAAGTCTCTGGCTGTAGCCACTTTCTGCTCAGGTGAATGAGATCATACATTTGAGACCTGGGGGGTTTTCCAAGCTGGAAAGTCCAGTTATGCACACGCTGAGCCCGGACAGCCTGGGTGACACCCAGCCTTGCCAAAATTTCAGCTTTTAGCATCACATAGTCTTTTGCTTGGTTAGGCTCTAGGTCATAGTAAGCTTTCTGCGATTCACCAGTTAACAGAGGAGCCACCAGTCCAGCCCACTGCTCCTCAGGCCACTTTTCTCTTTCAGCGGTCCTTTCAAATGTGGTCAAAAATACCTCTGGATCATCCTCTCCAGTCATTTTTGTCAATAAACGACTCACCCCAAAGGACGCGGTATTAGTGGGACGGCTTTCCTCACTGGTCTGCGGACGTTGCTGCATTACTGCTTCCATTTGTTGTAGTCTCTGCTCTTGCTTCTGTAACAGGTCTATGAAGCGGGCCTCAGATTGCTGCTGGGCTTGTTGCTGAGCTTCCAGACTCTGTTGGTGAGCTTGCTGCTGGGCTGCAAGGCTCTGTTGATGAGCTTGCTGCTGGGCTGCAAGGCTCCTTTGCAAACCTGCATTTGTCTGCTGTTGATTGGCATTTGCTAGAGCCAGCTGTTTCAGTATCTCCTCCATGCTGGCTTAAAAAAAAACTGCCACTGGTTCTCCACCAACTGTGAGGGGGTTAGCTCGGCAGCGGGTGTGTGTGACCCCCGGGATGGGCTCCCCAGACAAAAACAGGCCCAGCAAACGGAGGTTGTGGTTTTCAAAATCAAAAAGGTGCGGTTTATTTTCTATTTACAGTGACAAAACACAGCAAAGCAAAAGAAACATAAATAAAATAAATCCTGGTCAACTTGACCTCTGACTAAACATACAGGTTTCCTAACTAACAACTGGGATCAGCCTAGTGCTGTCCTAGTCCCTAAGTCCCTGGTTTTAAATGTCCAAGCAAATAGCCACACAGGCTTTGTCTCACCGCACAGGGGTTCACTCTCCCTAGACAGTCCACACAGGTCTGGTTCCAGGCATGAGCTAACACCTAATGAATCTGGGAGTTCTTATAGAGGCCTAAATGAGCTGACAAGCTTCAGCTGGCCTCATCAACTCCCTGTCTGTACGACGCCCCACACTCTCCCTAGAGGTATGAGTCATCCATGAGCCCACTAGCCTTATACAACTCTCCACCTAGTTGTATAAGTCGGCGTAAAGCCTGAATCTGGGCGAAATATATCTACCCCCCTGGATGCAACCAGGTGACTTTACCTTCCTGCTGTCACAAATGATACAATGATACAACGATACAATGATAAAATGAAACAACGATACAATGAAACAATGATACAATGATACAACGATACAATGATACAACAATATAATGATACAACGATACAACGATACAATGAAACAACAATAAAATGAAACAACGATACAATGAAACAATGATACAATGATACAATGATACAACGATACAACGATAAAATGAAACAACGATACAATGAAACAACGATACAATGATACAACGATACAACGATAAAATGAAACAACGATACAATGAAACAATGATACAATGATACAACGATACAACGATACAACGATACAACGATAAAATGAAACAACGATACAACGATAAAATGAAACAACGATACAATGAAACAATGATGCAATGATACAACGATAAAATGAAACAACGATACAATGATACAACGATAAAATGAAACAACGATACAATGATACAACGATACAACGATACAATGATACAACGATATAATGATACAACGATACAACGATAAAATGAAACAACGATACAATGAAACAATGATACAATGATACAACGATACAACGATACAACGATAAAATGAAACAACGATAAAATAAAACAACGATACAACGTTGCAATGATACAACGATAAAATTATACAACGATACAATGATCACATTCTTCAGAGATCAAAGTACATGTGAAGGAGCCCTTACATTGCCTGTCCAGACTCAGCACACATGAGCTGCATCTATATAATAAATAAGGGGCAAACAGCAGCAGCCGCCTCAGTCATTGAATTCTAAAACTTTATTTGTCTCCATACCTGCAGAGCAGCAACGTTTCATCCCCAGCCACACACAACCAGCAAGCTTGCTCTGCCACTTCCAACTTTTCAAGCCTTTGCCCTTTTCCGTCTCTACGACTTACATAATGTCCCCTTTTTATAAAATTTGGTTAACATTTACAAGTCGGAGGAAATGACCGCAGGGGATGTGTGTGTGAGGGGAATCAGTGATGTAGGTCATGGAAATTATAGTGGTATGTTCAGGGCGTGGGGTCTTAAATATTTCCTATGATTGATTTGGAAACCTGTTTATTATTAGCAATGCAATTTTTTTTCTTTTGTTTCGGCTGAACTAGCCTGTAAAGAGTTCCCATCTCATCAACCACTTCCATACCGGGCCTTTTCTGGCACTTCTCTCCTACATGTAAAAATCAAATTTTTTTTGCTAGAAAATTACTCAGAACCCCCAAACATTATATATATATATGTTTATTTAACAGACAGCCTAGCGAATAAAATGGCGGCCGTTGCAACTTTTTATGAATTAAAAAATAACAAAACAGTAAAGTAGCCCAATTTTTTGGTATAATGTGAAAGATAATGTTACGCCAAGTAAATAGATACCGAACATGTCACGCTTTAAAATTGCGCACACTCATGGAATGGCGCCAAACTTTGGTACTTAAAAATCTCCATAGACGACGCTTTGAAAATTTTTACAGGTTACCAGTTTAGAGTTACAGATGAGGTCTAGTGCTAGAATTGTTGCACGCGCTCTAACGCACGCGGCGATACCTCACATGTGTTTGCACGGCGTTTACATATGTGGGCGGGACTTAGGTGTACGTTCGCTTCTAAGCGTAAGCTACCGGGGACAGGGGCGTTTTATATATATATATATATATATATATATATATATATATATAATTTTATTTTTATTTTTTTTACCTAATTTTTTTTTTTTTTTACACTTTTTTTACATATTTTTTTATCACTTTTATTCCTATTACAAGGAATGTAAACATCCCTTGTAATAGGAATCTATTGTGACAGGTCCTCTTTATGGAGAGATGCGGGGTCAATAAGACCCCACATCTCTCCTCCAGGCTGGAAAAGCATGAGATCGAAAAAATAAAAATTCACGGATCTCATGTTTACCAGCTGCGATCGCGGCTTTGTTTACTTCTGCGGCCCGGACGTGACGTCATAACGTCGCGCCCGGGCCTCCGAGGGTCATAGACCGGAAATCTCTATGGTCGCCGTCTGGCGGCGGACGATTCTTTCTCCGGGTCCCCGATGGCACTGGAGAGCCCGGAGAAGCACCGGATGGCGGCAATGGGGGGGGTGGGGTTGTCCCCCTCTGGGGTTGTCCCCCTCCCGTCCCCTGTAAGAACGATCAAGCGGCGGAACTGCCGCTATGATCTTACTTATGGTGCACAGAATCACTGACTGAAAAAGAGGATATCTGAATGATGCCTGTAGCTGCACCCATCATTCAGATATCTCCCCTGAAAGTCAAAGACGTCCTATGACGGCCTTGGGCTGGAAGTGGTTAAAGTCGTATTTTGGCAGCTTAAATAAAATTTACATCCAGCCAACAGAAATTCCCCACAGAAATCAAGTTCTGTCCAGCAAGATTTAATAAAAACCTTTTTTATTTTAAGATCGAAATATATAGGAAACGCGGCCGGCCAGCAGACACCCAGTGTTAAGCCGACACTAATCTGCAGGTTATCATCAAGCATCGCGTTGGTTTTACCAGTATCCCGTAGAGATCAGTGTAAATGTCCTTCTTCTCAGATGATCCTCTAATTCGGTTTGGCAGAGACTGCCAGGCTCTATAATTCACAAGATGTAAGATAGGATTCTTAGTACCCAGAAGAACCTAAAGGTTAGGAAGAACTGGAAATAGTGCGCTATTGTACGTCAGCACACACGGCTATAAATGGAAAAAAAATGAAGAGTATTTCAGGTCTTGTAGACTGATGGGACTGCACCAGTAGAACCTCCACAAAAAAGTCTTAAAGCCAAAGTTCATGTCTCTTTAGAAATATTAAATTACTATCTTAGGGGTTCTTTTGTGATGCAAATACAGGAGAGAGGTGTAGCACCCTCTAGTGTGCTAGATGTAAATTGAGAGCCAGGCCTGGGTCAGGGTTTAGTGACTCAGGGAGGCTGGATGACTCATTCAGACAGCTCTTCTCATGCCTCCCCCTGTGTTCTGGGAACCTTGGAGAAGGTTCTAGATGTAGTGGGTGGAAGCTAGAAGGGGCTGTTTTGAATATTTATGAGGGTCTCAACTAATCCCCAGCAGAAAGGGGCTGGCAGGGGGCAGGCCGCCTAATAAATACGTATGAGTCCTGCCAGCAGGGGCAGTCAGGGGGAGATGTAATGGAAATGCTGAGGAGGCTGTCGGAGGCCTTTGCAGGGTGTCCCCTAGTCTGGGTGTCATGAAGATCCTGCCAGAAACAGGCGCCTCAGACTCCCTGGTTCCCGATCGCGGGCGCGACCGCCCATGCGCGTGCGTGCGCCCGCGGTTGGCGCCAGGCAAGGTATTTAAACCTGCCACTCACAGACAGTCCCTGCTGTCTGCTCTACAGCATTGTGTGCCTAAACCCTGATCTGAGACTATTACCTGTGCTAAAGACCCGGCTTACCTTGACCAATCTGTTATCTGCTTGCTTTCGATTTCGGGCTGTTGTGACTACCCCTTTTGCCTGCACCTTGTACTTCTGCTGCCCGCCTGATATCTGACCCGGCCTGTTTGACTACCTTTGTTCCTGGTTCCGATCCAGCCTGCTAAGCTGATCCAGACTGCTAAGCTGATCCAGTCTGCTGAGCTGTCCCTGATCCAGCTTGCTAAGCTGATCCAGTCTGCTAAGCTGATCCAATCTGCTGAGCTGTCCCTGATCCAGCCTGCTAAACTAAACCTGTCTGCTAAGCTGATCCAGTCTGCTGTGCTGCTCCTGATCCAGTCTGTTAAGCCGTTCCAGTTCCGGTATCCCAGTTTCTGCAAGGAAGCTCCCGGGTGTCTGAACCACCACCTCACCTCTGTTGATCTTGCCAGGCACCCATGCCACTCCTTACTCCTGTGCCAACTGTCACCTTACCAGGGGGCCAGGAGTGGGAGCCGTAAGGAAGGCCGTCCCCTGCAATTCGGGCTCACAGCCATCAGATACGTGACACTGGGTGGGGCGTGACCCCGAGTCTGGGGCTTGGGTGCTGGAAGGATCCCTCACAACACATGGAGGAAGCCTTTCCTGGAGGCACGGGAGCAAGGAGAGGACAGCAGGGGCAGGTCAGCATGTCTGGGAGATCTCCTGAGAGTCAGTCGGGTGGGCTGGTGAGTGCCAGTCTGGAGGACTGTGGGGAGAAGCTAGCCTGGAGTGCTAGTGAAAGTGGCAGCTACAGCCAGGCAGGTTGACAGTGCCTGAGGAGGTGGTCCTGGGATCAGTGACCACAGATAGGAAGTGCTGAGAAAGTGTGAGCTGTGTCACCCTATCTGCTCTTCAAGTTTAGGGGCTGCGGGTCCCTGCCTGTAATGGGCCTTAGCTACAAAATGACTACAGGGTGAAATAGCTGGGTTCTGAAAGCAAGAGTGTGCTGGAGGAAGAAGAGGAGCTGTATATAGGAAGAGTTGAGCCTGAAGTTTGTTTGAAGTCGTGGGCATCCCATAATTTCCCATCCATATCCAAGTTATATCCCTCAAAAAACAAAAAAAAAACAAAGTCACGGACTGTTCTGTGACTCTGGAGTGCCTGTGGAAATTTGGTGTGCCTGGCTGTGCAGGATGGGGATCCCAGTTACTCGGATAAGTGAACAAGCAGTTCACCATGGCTGATGACACGGACTCATCCATCTAAGAGATAGTCTGTATTTACCAGAGCTCCTGGTGGTGGGGGTTGGTTTTGCTGCATGTTAGTACCAGGTTGCAGTCCTCTGGATCGCCCCATCAGGAGGTAAACAAGTCAGGGTCCAGTAGCAGACATGTCAGGTTGGGATCAAGCAGCATAGTCAGTAAACAAGCCAAAGGTCAGTAACAAGTGGTTGTAGGTTGGGGTCAAGCAGAAGCATAGTCGAGGAACGAGCCGAAGGTCAACGAGTGGTAGCGAAGATACGGACAGGAGCAGGAATGACAAGAGTGAGATATTAGCTGCACAATAATCTGGCAAACAAGAAGTGCAGAGACATGGCTTAAATCAGGAAGTTCATGGAAGGAGCAAAGAGTTCGAGGTTCATTAGAAACAAGGCCCAAAGCAAGAAAGTCCAAAGGATCAGACAGGGAGCTGTCCAGCATCTCAGGTGGCTCAGCAAGAAGAGCCACTGTCGGACGCATCAAAGGTCCTGGATTAAGATCCTGGTCATGCATCCCTCTGAGCGTAGTCTCTGTGTTTCCTTTCTTCTAAATCTGACTTCTGTCCTTCTGTGAGATAAAAGAGACTATGGAGTCCTTGGGCATAGATCCCTCTTCCAAGGTATAGATAGGAGCTCCTACCCAACTCCTCTGTGACCAGGGATGAGCCGAACACCCCCCTGTTCGGTTCGCACCAGAACCTGCGAACAGACAAAATGTTCGTGTAAACTTTAGAACCCTATTAAATACAATGGACTCGAACGTTCGAAATCTAAAGTGCTAATTATAAAGGCTAATATGCAATTTATTGTCCTAAAAAGTGTTTGGGGACCCGGGTCCTGCCCCAGGGGACATGTATCAATGCAAAAAGAAGTTTTAAAAACGGCCGTTTTTTCGGGAGCAGTGATTTTAATAATGCTTAAAATGAAAAAATAAAAGTGAAATATTCCTTTACATTTCGTACCTGGGGGGTGTGTATGATATGCATGTAAAGTGGCGCATGTTTCCCGTGCTTAGAACTGTCCCTGCAAAAAATTTCATTTTTGAAAGAAAAAAATGCATTTAAAACTGACTCGCGGCTATTAATGAATTGTCGGCTCCCGGCAATACATACAAAAGTCATTGATAAAAAAAAAAGCGTGGGGGTTCCCCAGAATTCAATTACCAGGCCCTTCAGGTCTGGAATGGATATTAAGGGGAACCCCGCCGCAAATGTAAAAAAAAATTGACGTGGGGTTCCCCCAAATATCCATACCAGGCCCTTCAGATCTGGCATGGATTTTAAGGGGAACTCCACCCCAAATTTAAAAAAAAAATGGCGTGGAGTCCCCCTAAAATTCCATACCAGACCCCTTATCCGAGCACGCAACCTGGCCGGCCGCAGGGGAAAAGGGGGGGACGAGAGAGCGGCCCCCCCTCCCTCCTGAACCGTACCAAGCCACATGCCCTCAACATGGGGAGGATGTCCCCATGTTGATGGGGACAAGGGCCTCATCCCCACAACCCTTGCCCGGTGGTTGTGGGGGTCTGCGGGCGGGGGGCTTATCGGAATCTGGAAGACCCCTTTAACAAAGGGGACCCCCAGATCCCGGCCCCCCCCCTATGTGAATTGGTAAGGGGTACATTGTACCCCTACCATTTCACGAAGAAAGCGTAAAAAAATGTTTAAAAAAAACACACAAACACCTTGAAAAAGTCCTTTATTAAAAAAAAAAAAAAAAAACATTCCAGCGGTGAAATCCAGTGTCCCGCGGCGATCCCGATGTCCAGCGCTGTCCTTCATTGGTTGTGCCTGAGCGGACCTGATGGGGAACTCCCTCTCAGTGTTTTAAATGTATAGACCCGCCCCTTCTAAAGTTCCCCATCAGGTCCGCTCAGCGGACCAGATGCGGAACATGAGAAGGGGCGGGTCTATACATGTATTACCAAAGTGAGAGCAGTTCCCAATCAGGTCCGCCCCCTCGGTATTTCGGACCCGCCTACGTCATTGGCTTGAGCGGGGAACTTCCTTCACTATGTAAATTTAATTTACACAGTGAAGGAAGTTCCCCGCTCAAGCCAATGACGGAGGCGGGTCCGACATACCGAGGGGGCGGACCTGATGGGGAACTGCTCTCACTTTGGCAATACATGTATAGACCCGCTCCTTCTCATGTTCCGCATCTGGTCCGCTGAGCGGACCTGATGGGGAACTTTAGAAGGGGCGGGTCTATACATTTAAAATACTGAGAGGGAGTTCCCCATCAGGTCCGCTCAGGCTCAACCAATGAAGGACAGCGCTGGACATCGGGATCGCCGCGGGACACTGGATTTCACCGCTGGAATGTTTTTTTTTTTTTTTTTTTAATAAAGGACTTTTTCAAGGTGTTTGTGTGTTTTTTTTAAACATTTTTTTGCGCTTTCTTCGTGAAATGGTAGGGGTACAATGTACCCCTTACCAATTCACATAGGGGGGGGCTGGGATCTGGGGGTCCCCTTTGTTAAAGGGGTCTTCCAGATTCCGATAAGCCCCCCGCCCGCAGACCCCCACAACCACCGGGCAAGGGTTGTGGGGATGAGGCCCTTGTCCCCATCAACATGGGGACATCCTCCCCATGTTGAGGGCATGTGGCCTGGTACGGTTCAGGAGGGAGGGGGGCCGCTCTCTCGTCCCCCCCTTTTCCCCTGCGGCCGGCCAGGTTGCGTGCTCGGATAAGGGGTCTGGTGTGGATTTTTAGGGGGACTCCACGCCATTTTTTTTTTAAATTTGGGGTGGAGTTCCCCTTAAAATCCATGCCAGATCTGAAGGGCCTGGAATGGATATTTGGGGGAACCCCACGTCAATTTTTTTTAAAATTTGCGGCGGGGTTCCCCTTAATATCCATTCCAGACCTGAAGGGCCTGGTAATTGAATTCTGGGGAACCCCCACGCTTTTTTTTTTTTTTTTTATCAATGACTTTTGTATGTATTGCCGGGAGCCGACAATTCATTAATAGCCGCGAGTCAGTTTTAAATGCATTTTTTTCTTTCAGAAATGACGCTTTGTGCAGGGACAGTTCTAAGCACGGGAAACATGCGCCACTTTACATGCATATCATACACACCCCCCAGGTACGAAATTTAAAGGAATATTTCACTTTTATTTTTTCATTTTAAGCATTATTAAAATCCCTGCTCCCGAAAAAACGGCCGTTTTTAAAACTTCTTTTTGCATTGATCTATGTCCCCTGGGGCAGGACCCCGGTCCCCAAACACTTTTTAGGACAATAACTTGCATATAAGCCTTTATAATTAACACTTTAGATTTCTCCCATAGATTTTTCGAATTTGCCGCGAACACCCCAATTTGTTCGCTGTTTGGCGAACGGGCGAACAGGCAATGTTCGAGTCGAACATGAGTTTGACTCGAACTCGAAGCTCATCCCTATCTGTGACCCTCTTCAGACAAGAGTATCTCTGTTCAGCCCAGCTCCTTCCAGGCAGGCACTTTAGTATGTATCTTGGTATCCAGGGCCCTCAGCACATAGTACATCCTGAGACCTTATTTAAAAAACATTTTTGCCCCTTCTTCTTTGTAAAATATCTCAAGCTCTGTCAGATTGGATGGGGAGCATCTGTGAACAGCAATTTTCAAGTCTTGCCACGGATTCTCAATGTGATTTAGGTCTGGACTGTGACTGGACCATTCTAACACATGAATATGCTTTGATCTAAACCATTCCATTGTAGCTCTGGCTGTATGTTTCGGGTCGTTGTCCTGCTGGAAGGTGAACCTCCGCCCAGGGGGCGTACCTAGAGTATTTGGCACCCGGGGCGGATCCTATATCTGGCACCCCCCCCCCACATTAAAATGTAAAAACACCCCACTGTGCCCCCTGCATACCTCTGTATCCTTCAATATCTCTTTGTCACTACTGTGTACCCCCTCTCCACAACTGCACCTCTGGACCCCTATACATTACACAGCACTTTGCACCCCTTTACATTACACAGCACCTTGCACCTCTGGACCCCTATACATTACATAGCACCTTGCACCTCTGGACCCCTTTACATTACACAGCACCCTACACCTCTGGACCCTTTTACATTACACTGCACCTTGCACCTAAGGACCTTTTTACATTACACAGCACCCTACACCACTGGACCCCTTTACATTACACAGCACTCTGGACCCCTTTACATTACACAGTACTCTGGACCCCTTTACATTACACAGCACCCTTACACCTCTGGACCCCTTTACATTACACAGCCCCCCACAGTGCAGACCCCCACACAGTACAGACCCCCTCACAGTGCAGACACCTCCCACAGTACAGACACCCCTACAGTGAAGCCCCCCACAGTACAGACACCCCCACAGTGCAGACCACCCCCACAGTGCAGACCCCCACCCACAGTGCAGACCTCCCTACAGTGCAGACCCCCGGCCCCCCCACAGTACAGACCCCCACACATTACAGACCCCCACACAGTACAGACCCTCACACAGTACAGACCCCCCACAGTGCAGGCCACCCCCACAGTGCAGACCCCCACCCACAGTGCAGACCTCCCTACAGTGCAGAGCCCCGGCCCCCCCACAGTACAGACCCCCACACATTACAGACCCCCACACAGTACAGACCCCCCCACAGTACAGACACCCCCTACAGTGCAGACACCCCCCACAATACAGACACCCCCACAGTACAGACACCCCTACAGTGCAGCCCCCCACAGTACAGACCCCCCCACAGTACAGGCACATAATGTACCTCAGTCTGACGATAAGCGCGGGACATGCACAGTTGCACATACAGAACTGGTCAGGTGACGGACGGGTCCCCTCCCCCTGTGTAGGGAGGAGGTGGGGGAGGCGGCTTTACTCTGCTCGGCACTCAGCCGAGACTGAATAGAGCCGCGGCGCGGCAATGAGAGAGGGGGATCGCTGCGGGTGTCACTCGGCTCGCGACCCCCCCTCTTCTTGCAAAGCCTCTACAGGCTATGTGTGTTCTTCCTGGCGGTCACCGCCGCGGTGCCGCGGCTTAAACCCGCCCACCCGCTGTCTTCATTTCAGCCGCGAGGGGGGGGGGAGGCGCCGGCCTGACACCCCCCCAGTGTCTGTCACCCGTGGTGGCCCGCCCCCCCGCCCCCCACTTAGTACGCCTCTGCCTCCGCCCCAGTCTCAAGTCTTTTGCAGACTCTAACAGGTTTTCTTCTAAGATTGTCCTGTATTTGTCTCCATCCAACTTCCCCTCAACTCTGACCAGCTTCCCTGTCCCTGCTGAAGAAAAGCATCCCCACCACATGAAGCTGCCACCACCATGTTTCACAGTGGGGATGGTGTGTTCAGGGTGATGTGCAGTGTTAGTTTTTCCCCACACATAGCGTTTTGCTTTTAGGCCAAAAAGTTGAATTTTGGTCTCATCTGACCAGAGCACCTTCTTCCACATGTTTGCTGTGTCCCCCACATGTTTGCTGTGTCCCCCACATGGCTTCTCGCAAACTGCAAACAGGACTTCTTATGGATTTCTTTCACCAATGTCTTTCTTCTTGTCACTCTTCCATAAAGGGCAGATTTGTGGAGAAGCACGACTAATGCCGCGTACACACGACCGTTTTTAATGTCATGGAAAAAAACGACGTTTTTCTTGACGTGATTCTTCTCAAGCCTGCCTTGCCTACACACTATCGTGAAAAAAATGCTCGAGCAAAGCGCGGTGACGTACAACACATACGACGGCACTATAAAGGGGAAGTTCCATTCGGATGGCGCCATCCTTTGGGCTGCTTTTGCTGATTTCGTGTTACCGCGTGTTAGTATAAGTTTGGTGTTAGCCGATTTGCGCTTTTCAGTCTTCGTGCTTTTCAGTCCGTTACAGCGTGACGAATGTGCTATCTCCATTACAAACGCTCATTTTACCAGAACGAGCGCTCCCGTCTCATAACTTGCTTCTGAGCATGGGCGTTTTTTTCCCCCGTCGTTAAAGCGTACACACAACCGTTTTTCATGTCGAGAAAAACTACGACGTGAAAAACGACGAGAAAAAATAGAGCAGGTTCTAAATTTTTAATGGCCATTTTTCTCGTCGAGAAAAATGCTCTGGAGCCCTACACACGACCGTTTTTCACAATCAAGTTAAAAAAATGGGATGTTTCTCATCATGAAAAATGGTCGTGTGTACGCGGCATAATACTTGTCCTGTGGACAGATTCTCCCACCTGAGCCGTGGATCTCTGCAGCTCCTCCAGAGTTACCATGGACCTCTTGGCTGCTTCTCTGATGAATGCTCTCCTTGCCCGGCCCGGTCAGTTTAGGTGGACGGCCATGTCTTGGTAGGTTTGCAGTTGTGCCATACTCTTTCCATTTTCCGATGATGGATTGAACAGAACTCCGTGAGATGTTCAAAGCTTGGGAGATTTTTTTATAACCTAACCCTGCTTTATACTTCTCCACAACAAAAGTTTTGAAAACCATTTATCATTTTTATTCCACTTCACAATTATGTGACACTTTGTGTTGGTCTATCACATAAAATACAAATAAAATACATTTGCGTTTTTTGTTGCAACATGACAAAATTTGGAAAATGTCAAGGGGTATGAATACTTTTTCTAGGCTCTGTACTTAACAGTATAATATGGAATTATAACAATATCAGATATTATGATAATGATTTTTCTAGACGATGAAGCATGGGGCTACAATATGGAGGTTATGAATAATTAATGCCACAATGATCTTTTATTCTATTTTAATATTTTTTACTTTAATAAAATGTCTATTTTTAACCATATTATCTCATTGTGAATACATTAAAAGTCAGATTTATGCCAACACTATACATACCGACTGTGAACATGCAAATCGCAGGAGAAAGCGTTGACTCCTCGCTGCTTTTTCGTTGTCCAATCAGATAGTGAAAAAGGTACGTTCTTGACAAAACTACAGTGGAGGGCCCAAGATCTGTCTGCATCAGTGACGGCTGGTGGGCTTTTCTTCTGGCGGCAAACAACCAGCACTACCCCTCCCCCCTGGGAGGTCTGGCACTTAGGCTGCTTTCACACTGAGGCGTCGGCGAAGTCGGTCGGGGTTGGGGGGTTAGGGGGGTTAGGGTGAGGGTGGGGGTTGGGGTCGGGGTGAGGGTGAGGGTGAGGGTTTTTCCCTTTAAGAACAAGGCTAGGGCTCAGGATTTGGAACAGGGACCTCCCCCCAGAGGTCAAATGTCAGAAGGCGGGTTCCCAGAGGTCAAAGGTCACTGGGCGTGGCCCTCGGGCTTTCACATTGGAGTGAGAGGAGCGGCTCTTTCACAGCGCTTTGCAGGCGCTATTTTTAGCGTTGTAGCGCCTGCAAAGCGCCTCAGTGTGAAAGCAGCCTTACTGTCCTCCTCTCCTCTCCTGCCATGTCCTCCGGGCAATGGCAGCGTCGGGTCCAGCCCCAGCATGTCTCCTCTTCCACAGTGCTAGGCATCCAATAGGATTACCTTGTGCTTTGGCCAATCGGGAAACAGGTCTCACCGACCTGCCTCCTGATTGGCGGGGAGTAACTATAGCGTGAAAATAGCAAAAATTCATTCGGTATGGTCACACAATTGGGTGGGATCGGGGCGCACTCTCTGCGCCCCAAGCCTACCCTATTTTTAAGCCTATTAGAACCTCTGGCTCCCCCCTGGCTCTAATAAGAAGTCCTGTTTGCAGTTTGTGAGAAGCCATGTGGGGGACACAGCAAACGTGGAAGAAGGTGCTCTGGTCACATGAGACCAAAATGTAGCTTTTTGGCCTAAAAGCAAAACGCCATGTGTGGCGGAAAACTAACACTACACATCACCCTGAACACACCATCCCCACCGTGAAACATGGTGGTGGCAGCATCATGTGGTGGGGATTTTTTTTTTTCAGCAGGGACAGGGAAGCTGGTCAGAGTTGATGGGAAGATGGATGGAGCCAAATACAGGACAACCTTAGAAGAAAACCTGTTAGAGTCTGTAAAAGACTTGAGACTGGGGGGGAGGTTCACCTTCCAGCAGGACAACGACCGAAACATACAGCCAGAGCTACAATGGAATGGTTTAGATCAAAGCATATTCATGTGTTAGAATGGCCCAGTCACAGTCCAGACCTAAATCCCATTGAGAACCTGTGGCAAGACTTGAAAATTGCTGCTCACAGACGCTCTCCATCCAATCTGACAGAGCTTGAGATATTTTACAAAGAAGAAGAATGGGCAGAAATGTCCCTCTCTAGATGTGCAAAGCTGGTAGAGACACCCCCAAAAAGACTTGCAGCTGTAATTGTAGAGAAAGGGGGTTCTACAAAGTATTGACTCCGGGGGGCGCCATACAAATGCCCCCCCCCACACTTTTCACATATTTATTTATTTTTATTTATCATTTTCCTTCCACTTCACAATTATGTGACACTTTGTGTTGGTCTATCACATAAAATCCCAATAAAATACATTTACGTTTTTGGTTGTAACATGACAACATGTGGAACATTTCAAGGGGTATGAATACTTTTTCAAGGCACTGTATATCAAGAGGATTTCACACACAGTCCAAGCTGATTAAGAACTTTTTCAGAAGTTAAACGCGTTAGCAGACGTATGTTTTCGCTATATGCCTTTGAATTAATAAACTTTGGAACTTTGGAAAGTGTGCGGGATCCTCTTCATATATTCATGCAGCTTGGTTGGTTTATGGAAATGTTCCCAGCACCAGACCTTTCCCTCATGATACTGGACAACTAAGGTCTAGCAGGGATACTTTTTATCTATTAATCGATACCGCTAATTAGAGAGCAAAAAAACTGTGCCGACTCTCTACGCCAGTCTTTCTCATCAGTCTTTCTCATCCAGGGTTCCTCCAGAGGTTACTAGGGGTTCCTTGTTGAATTTCAGGTAAGTTCACTATTCAGCTTTTCAGCATTCTTTAGGGGGGGGCGCATTCCCCCCCCCCCCGCCACTAGGGATGGGCGAACGGTTTGGCCCGAGTATGTGTTTGGGCCGAACATTCGCCTGTTTGAATATGCAGGGCGTTCGCCCCCGACAAACACCCTGCAAAGCACTGAGCTCTGCACTGTGCATTCTGCGCCCTGATTGGGCAAAGCTTTGCCCAATCAGGGTGCAGTGTAAGCTGGTTGTTAAGGAGTAGGGCCGGAAAGCCAGCTGGCAGCCGTGTCCTTAACAACCGATGCGTCATCAGCTGTCAATGGGTTTCCCCGCTGACAGTTGAATAAAAAAAAAAAAAAAAAGCGCCAGTGAAAAAAATAAAGAACAAAATGGCATGGGGGTCCCCCCTAGTCTATACCAGGCGGGTCTGGTATGGATTTTAAGGGGGGGACCCCACGCCAAAGTTAAAAAAAAATCCATACCAGACCCTTATCCAAGAATGCAGCTTGGCAGGTCAGGAAAGGGGAGGGGACAAAAAGCAAGAGGCCCCCCTCCTGAACCATACCAGGTCACATGCCCTCAACATGGGGGGTGGGGTGCTTTGGGGCAGGGGGGGCTCTGCCCCGCCACCCCAAAACACCTTGTCCCCATGTTTCACAAGGTGTGGTTGCCGGGGTCTCTGGGTGGGGGCTTATTGGAATCTGGAAGCCCCCTTTAACAAGGGGGCCCCCAGATCCCACCCCCTCTATGTGAATGGATACTGGGTACATCTTACCCCTACCCATTCACCAAAAAAGCATCAAAAAGTAATAACCACAAAAGACAATTTTTTGACAAGTCCTTTATTAACCACTTCCCGCCCAGCCTATAGTAGAATGACGTGCCGGGCGGTGGTTCAGTTATCCTGACTGGGCGTCATATGACGTCCAGTAGGATAACTTCCGCAGCGTGCCCGTGGGGGCGCGCATCGCGGCGATCGGTGGTGCGTCGTGTTAGTCTGACACACCGCTTCACCAATCTCGGTAAAAAGCCGCTGATCGGCTTTTCCTCACTCGCGTCTGACAGATACGAGTAGAGGAGAGCTGGTTGGCCTCACAATCTCCTATTGCCCGGTGGCCCCATAATCTCCTATTGCCCAGGGGCCCCATGTCAGTCCGCCCCTGGTGCAGCCCCCCCCACATTGGATGCCCACACTGGACCACCAGGGATGCCGCCAGGACCACCAGGGAAGCCCCCAACACGTGGATGGCCAGGTACGTCCCCCATGGCCACCAGGGATGCCACAACGTGCCCAATATATGCCAATCAGTGCCCACAAATGGGCACTGACTGGCACCATTATGAATGCCTGTCAGATCAGTGATGCATAGCAATGCCACCCATCAGTGCCCACCTATTTGTGTGCCCCCCCCAGTATAAACCAGCTTCAGGTTGAATGTAGAATTAGCTCGCTGGGTTGATGTCTCTCTATATATTTTATAGATTTTTTTGCTATTTCTGACAAGAGAAATAAGTGTGAATTTTATATCTCCCAATAACGGGAACGTTTCTTCCTATGTGGAATATTGATCACGCATTGTCTGCAGATTACATTTTTCTGTAATGCCTTTTGGAAAGCACAGCTGTTGTCTGGCAGACTTGATCTTCCTTGCGTATGATCTGCCTGTGTGTATTAAGTATTGACTTAGTCTAATATAAGATTATGATAGATTAGTGTGATATCAACTGCACAGCTCATCTGCTGTAAATGAAAGTAGCATAGCAGATGACAGTCACATAATAATCGCAGAGGAGACGGGAAGAGAAATGAAGGGGGTAGACGGGGACTCGCCGTACGTGTTTGTGAAAATAAAAAAATACGGAATGCGGAGAGACAATATAAATCCTGAAATCCCGACCTGTATCTGCAGATGAAGCCCGAAAAATGGGTGAAAATGAAATGTACTCCAATCTCTCGGGGGCGATCTCTTTTGGTTAGATTCTTGAGCTTGTAATTGTGAAAAGCACATATTGGCCGGGCAGTAGTGCGATTGATTATCTCACTTGAAAGGTTTTCCCTCTTTCTTACATATATTAAAGTACTATACATGGCCAAAAGTTAGTGAACACACCCAGGGCCACTGATAGAAATCATGGGGCCCTGTACAGCCCCCTTCAGGTCTACCCCTGGTCGCCCCTTCAGCCCCACCCCTGGCCCCTCCCCAGACCCCGCCTTGAAACAAAGTACAGGTTTGTCTACAAGTAATATTTATTTTTTCATGGCATGGGAGGCACGGTCTCTGCAGCACATTACGGCATTGGTGGCATGGGCGGCACTGTCTCTGCAGCACATTACGGCATTGGTGGCATGGGAGGCACGGTCTCTGCAGCACATTACAGCATTGGTGGCATGGGAGGCACTGTCTCTGCAGCACATTACGGCATTGGTGGCATGGGAGGCACGGTCTCTGCAGCACATTACGGCATTGGTGGCACGGGTGGCACTGTCTCTGCAGCACATTACGGCATTGGTGGCATGGGAGGCACGGTCTCTGCAGCACATTACGGCATTGGTGGCATGGGTGGCACTGTCTCTGCAGCACATTACAGCATTGGTGGCATGGGTGGCACTGTCTTTGCAGGTAGCACATGCGCCCCCCCCCCCCCAAGCAAGCACACACCTGTGTTAGCCGGGCCCCAGGAGTCACTTCCTCCCTGCTGCTGCTGCTGCTGCCTGGACTGGAGTGTCCACAAGCTATTCCAATCAGATGCAATGCCAGCTGCTTCTTTTTTTCCCTTCTGCCGCCGCCGCTTCTTCTTCTGTCACGCGGAGGGAGAGGAATCCCTCCGTGGCGCCAGGGCAGGTAAGGCAATATAGAGGACGCGCTGGCCAGGACTTGAGCCAGCATGAGGAGCGGGCACGGAAGAGGCATTAGTGTGATGGGACGATGTTTGGTCATGGCTGGAGGATTTTTTTATTTTTCTTTATATTAGTTATCTGTTCAGGTTACTCAGGCCCCCCTGCTGGCCGGGCCCGGTACAACAGGGCCCGTTGTACTGACCTATCAGCGGCCCTGAACACACCTGACCCTCACACCTACTTAAAGGGGTTGTAAAGGCAGAAGGTGCATTCTATGCATTAACCCCATAAAGGCCGGAAGGATTTACCTCCTTAATGACCAGGCCATTTTTTGCGATACGGCTCTGCGTCGTTTTAACTGACAATTGCGCGGTCGTGCGACGCTGTACCCAAACAAAATTTGCGTCCTTTTTTTCCCCCACAAATAGAGCTTTCTTTTGGTGGTATTTGATCACCTCTGCGGTTTTTATATTTTTTGGGCTATAAACAAAAAAAGACAAACAATTTTGAAAAAAGAGAGAGATCACTGTTCCTGATCAGTATGAACAGAAGATCTGTCTCTACTCCCCTGACAGAACGGGGATCTGTCTGTTTACATTGACAGATCCCCGTTCTGGCTCTTTGAGGAGCGATCGCAGGTGGCCGGCGGAACATTGCGGCTGGCGGCCACACGCATCAGCTCCGGCGTTGCGCTCCCCCTATAGCTTCTTAAAGCGGCCGACGTACAATGACGGAGATTCGCGCAGCCGTGCCAACCCGCCGCAGTACAAATGATTGAGTTCAAGTGTCCCCATTGAAAGAAGGAAGTGTATACCTACTCAACCTTGTAAATCTGTTTAACCCGCAGGGAATCACTGGTGCCCTGAAAAGGTTTTTATCTGCCCTCACATCCAAATATATAGGAAATTGTCCTGCACCTCAAATTCCTTCACATTTATTATTTTTTTTAAAGCTAAACAACAAGCCTGCAAAATAATTCTTCAGCGTTGAGGGGCCTTAACCCCTTCAATACCGGACACTTTCACCCCCTTCCGCCCCCCCCCCCCAATACCGGACACTTTCCCCCTTCCTGCCCCCCCCCCAATACCAGACACTTTCCCCCTTCCTGCCCCCCCAATACCGGACACTTTCCCCCTTCCTGCCCCCCCAATACCAGACACTTTCCCCCTTCCTGCCCCCCCCAATACCGGACACTGCCCAGACCAATTTTCAGCTTTCAGCACTGTCACACTTTGAATGACAATTACTCAGTCATGTAACACTGTACACATATGACATTTTTAGCATTTTTTTGGAGACAGATAGAGTTTTCTTTAGGTGGTATTTAATCACCTCTGGGGGGTATTTTATTTTTTGTAAACAAACGAAAATTTAGAAAACAAAGTTCATAATTTCTGTTATAAAAAATTGTAAATAAGTAAAGCTTATCCTTCACTGTTGGGCACTGATGAGGAGGCACTAATATGTAGCACTAATAGGCACTGATATGCAGCACTGATGGGTACTGAGAGGAGGCACTGATGGGCAGCAAAAATGGGCACTAATAGGCATCACTGATGGACACTACCATCATTATCATCTTCATCCTATCATCATCATCATCATCATCACCATCATCCTATCATCATTATCATCATCATCATCCTCATCCTTTTCTCAGGATCATCACTAGTTGTCCATCAAACCTGACAACAAGGTAAGTATATCGGGCGCCTTCCATTAGCCAGCAGATCCAGGGTAGCCCCAATCGCCTCCAGGGATCAGGAAGGAATTCATCATCATTAGGATCATCATCACCATTGGATCACCATTGGATCATCATTCATCAGCATTGGATCATCATCATCATTGGATCATCATCATCATTGGATCATCATCACCACCATCGGCTCATCATCACCACCATCGGATCATCACCACCACCATCGGATCATCACCATCATCGGATCATCATCACTATCGGATCATCATCATTATCAGATCATCATCTTCATCATCATCATCATCATCATCATCATCATCCTTGTCAACATCAAACACCAACTTCAAGCATTAGCACACCTCAGCAGCTTTCTCATCCCATCGCTCATCATCATCATCAACATCAGCGCCATCAGGATCATCATCGTTATCCACATCAACATCATCTCATCGCTTCATCATTATCAGCACTTTCTCAACATGGTGAACATTACATACTCAGCCGACACCATCCGAAGCCTAAAGAACTCCGTCACAACACTACAAACACCCATCCAAAAAAAAATGCAAAAAGAACGAATCCTAAGAATCAACTATCAACAGAAAAAAACAGTATAGCACCACGGCAACTCCAACACCTATCAAGTGCCCTAATCAACACCAGATCTGCAGTCAAACACAGACAGGAAATTCATGATTTCATCACTCAACACAACATAGACTGCCTCTTCATCACGGAAAGCTGGCTAACACCCGACTGCAATACCATCCTAGCAGAACTAGTGCCGGAGAACTACCGCATCCTTACCGAGCATAGAACAGGACAAAGAGGAGGAGACCTAGCAGTAATCTACAAAGACCACCTTACGTTCATCAAACCAACTCTACAGAACTCATTGCCTTTCATGGAAACGCTCACTTTGCAACTTCAAACTACACCCCAGGATACCATCCACATACTGCTTTGCTACAGACCACCGGGACCAAAGACACAACTCCTCACACTTTTCAATGAATTTTTCTCGACATACACCATGAAAATCAAAAATCTCCTGCTACTTGGAGACTTCAACCTCTGGGCCAACTCCTCCTCCATCGCCACCGCCTGCATCGACCAACTAGAAAAACTAGGCTTGCAACAACTGATAAATACTCCTACACATGTATCAGGTCACACTCTCGACCTAATCTTCAAACAAAATATGGACATCAACACACTGGACAACCGGCCTCTACCATGGACAGACCACCATGCCATCAAATTTACTATAATGACCAACGCCACCCTCCAAAAATCAATACAACAACACACTGGACAAGATCACAGAAGAAACTATACTCTGAGCTTTTCAAAACCACACTATTGAACAATATGGAAATGCTAAACCAAAACCACTCAAAGGAAGAAACACTCAACTCCCTGAACAAAGCTTTGCTACGGACAGCAGACACAGTTGCTCCAAGACGCAGAGCACTTATCCGCAAAAACAACGCGGGCTGGTTCAATGACGCTCTTACTTTACTGAAACAAGAACGCAGAAGAGCAGAAGGAGCCTGGAGAAGAAACCCAACAAAGGAAAACTACACAACCTACCAAGCACTCACCAGGAAATATCATAAAGCAATCTTCAAAGCAAAAAAATACTATTTCGCTAACACCATCACAAAAGCCCTAAACCGCCCCCGCAAACTCTTCAGACTAGTGGCTCAGACCATGAATCCCGCCTGTTTGGAGTCTTCACTCTTCAGCAAACGAAACACAGGAATTCTGCAATGAACTATCCAATTTTTTTATCGTCAAAATCCACAACATTCGGAAAATAATTCAGCAGAAAAATCGAACAACCCCACGCGGCCAAAGGAAGAAAAAAACCATATAAATAATCTGCAATCAAAGAAATTTACTCTGGTCCCAATTACAATCGACACCACTAAAAATATCATCAGAAGCCTCCGAGATAGCACTTCACCGAACGACACCATTCCAGCAAAACTGCTGAAAGAATGTACCAACATCTTAGCACCCTCCATAACACACTTCATAAACCAATCGTTCAAAGAAGGTATTGTGCCGACTTCCCTGAAACAAGGAATAATCAAACCTCTTCTAAAGAAACCCAACCTCGACCTGAAAGACCCAAATTTTAGAAGACCGGTAACAAGCCTGAACACCTTCTCCAAGATCATTGAGAAAGTAGTAACACAACAGCTACAACTTCATTTGGAAACCCACAAACTCCTGGACTCACTTCAATCAGGGTTCCGTCCAGGCCATGGGACGGAAACAGCGCTTCTCAAAATATGGGACGACGCACTCGAAGCAGCAGATGACGGAGAATCGTGTCTCCTGGTGCTGCTGGACCTCAGCGCAGCCTTTGACACAGTAGATCACAAAATTCTGCTCACGCGCCTCACAGAAGTAGCAGACGCGGACGCGGACCTACCATGGTTCACATCAATCGATCTCAGACAGTGAAACTGGGAGCCTTCACCTCGGCACCACGCGCAAATACATGCAGAGTCCCTCAAGGATCACCCCTGTCACCGGTACTCTTCAACATCTACCTCCAGCCACTCTTTAAAATCATCAGTGAACAGGACCTGCGCTATCACTCCTATGCAGATGACACTCAACTTTACTTTCGCATCAACAACAAAAAAGATCAATACTACAGACTGGAAAAATGCCTTACATTAATCGACAATTGGATGACAGAGAGCCCCCTCAAGCTTAATGGATCCAAAACAGAACTGCTCATTTTCCATGCTAACCGAAAGAAAAACGCTAGGACCACATGGACGTCACCCACCATCCTTGGACAAAACATAACCCCAAGCACCAAAGTTAAAAGCCTGGGAGTCATCTTTGACTCAGACATGACTAAGGATGCACAAATAGGATCAGTAGTCAGCGGATCTCACCATCTTCTCCGCCTGCTACCAAGACTTATCCCCTTCATTCCGGAAAAAGACAGAGCAGTAGTCGGAACCATCATCAATTCCCGGCTTGACTATGCTAACTCCCTTTACCTAGGACTACCCAAATACCAGATTGCACGTCTACAAGTCATCCAAAACACAGCGGCCAGACTGGTAACGGGGAAAAAACCCTGGGAATCAATCGCACCGTCCCTGAGAAGCCTCCATTGGCTAGCCGAAAAGGATTGGGTCACATTCAAGACCCTCTGCCTCACCCACAAGTGCGCACAAGGAAATGCACCTCAATATTTATGCGAGAAAATAAAACACTACACCACTACTCGCGACCTCCGATCAACCAACCAAAACCTCCTCCACATCCCCAAGACTCGTTACAAAGCCAAGGGAGAACGAAGGTTTGCTGCCCAAGGACCAAAGACTATGGAATGCGCTACCCACGAACATCCGCATGGAAGAAAACCACGGAGCCTTCCGGAAAAAAACAAAAGACTCATCTCTTCTAAGGATCTCAACGACACTGGATGACAAGCGCCTTGAGGCGATTGAGTTTACGATTGAGTTTGCATTTGCAGCGCTATACAAGTACTCACTCACTCACTCACACTGATTGGCATCACTGGTGGGGCTGCACTGATGATCATTGCACTGATTATCAGTGCAGATCTCCCATGTAATGAAAGCCGCCTATCGACACTGACAGCGGGTGAGGAGAGGAATGCTGATTGGACACGGCTGTTCACATGGTAAAGAGTCTATGTCATAGGCTCTTTACCGTGATCGGAGATGTGTGTCCGAGGGACACGCCACACAACTGATCGCCATGCTGCGCTCCCTCGGAGGGGCGCACATGAGCACCTTGTTGTGAAGGACATCAAAAAACGTCCACTCAGAACAATAAAACCCCAGCCCAGCCGTCATTCTACTATAGGCCAGGTGGGAAGTGGTTACCATAGAGTTCAGGGTCCTGGTAATCCTCTGTAGCAATACCCTCTTCAGGGCCGCTGATTAGTTTTGGGTTTTGCACATTACCTCTTCAGCTGCGTTGTCCAGGTGGGAAGGTCTGTAGTAATGCAATGTCCACAACGATGTAAAACCTCAAACAGTCAGGCTTTATTTTTCTTATGCAGTATAACTTTGAGAAGTAGAAGGTATAGAAGAGCAGGGGAAGGTTCAAGCACTCGCCATAAAAGTTGACAAAGGTAGAAGTTCAAAGTCACTCACCACTTTCAATGTTAGAGTGGGTATTGGTCACCCGGATAGTCCCCTCTCACATGGCCTAGCAGCCGGGATGACACACGAATCAGCAACAGGGCAGTCTCTGCCACAGACTGCCCAAGGTGAAGAAGGTCTCTGCCACAGACCTGTTCAAATGTACAAAGTCTCTGCCACAGACCTGTTTGAAGTTAAGCAATGGATAGTCCAGGAATCCTCTGTCCACAGGATTTCAAAGTCCCAAACTTTCAGCCGTGCAGTTTAAAGGGCCTTTAAGCCAATTCGGCAAACTGCAGAGCTTGTGGTGTAATGGATCCCTCCTTAATAAAGTTGCCAGGCCTCACCAGCAGTGTTGTGCCGGTCTCCTCCAGGGCAGGTCCTCCCCTGGTCTCCTTCATTAAGATGCTTTCTCCCCATTTAGATGAACAGCTTGGGATCCCTTCTCCGGATGTAGGCCCCAGCCAGCCTAGCCGGGCCTACTAAGTAGCGATGCAGCCTCGGGCCAACGTGGCCCCGAGACCAGGACCACACACACATACCTCGTGCCCGGAGGGCTGCGGGGCGAGAACGAACCCCAACCAATGGCATCTGCCCCTTAAGTATCCCCTCCCAGCAGGCACAGGGGGTTAACCACTCCCACTCTACCACTGCCGAGAGGCGCCACTCAATATACCATAATCTGCCCGTATTCCAATAAGTGCCTGAGGTGGTAACGCCACCTACAGGCAAAAAGGTAAATCACTAAAGGGGAAACCATAACTGAGACAGTGGCGAATTTAAATGTAATTATCAACCGTCTGAGCCCAACTACTGGCCCAGACATCCCTCTAAATTTGAATAGCGTCCCAACCATTTGGGATGGGCGCTACACCTCCATCATACAAAGACATTATAGACAATTGCGCTCTTCCAGCCTTGTGGTAACAGTTTGGTGAAGACCCTTTTCTGTTCCATCATGACCACATTTTGCAATTGGGTAGAGTAGGGACCAGTACTCCATCTGATAGGGACAGATTAAGATTCCTGACGAGGAGGGAAAGAGTAGGGCTCACAACCGAGGCCGGTGCTACCACTAGGCTAACTAGGCAGCCGCTTAGGGCGCCCAGCCACTGGTTTCCCTACTCTCCGTCTTCTGCCGGTCTCCGCGCTATGTAGGTTTTCGGTGCGGTGGTGACTGTATGCACAAGATGCCTCTGTCTGCAGCATGTAACTAACTCACACAGCAGCCGCCCCGTCTGTAAGTAAGTAGTGTCAGAGGTGCAGCGCAGCACTGAAGGACTGTGTCTCGACGAAACAGAAGCATACATCCCTTGTGCGCCTCTATGATCACTGACCTGTCTGTCTCTCCCTCTCTGAGTCTCTGCCTCTGCCCATATACGTGATTCCTATACCGAGTCATGTGACCCCCTGACCCCACCCCACCCCACCGTGTCACCGCCACTCGTAGAGGCTGCTCTCCCTCCTGGCCTGTCTTGTACAGCGGCAGCGTGTGCTATCACATCAAAATAATGGGCGCTCCGGGGCTGGTGACAGCTGGAGCCTAGAGGCACCAAGGCAGGGTTTGCTCCTGGCACTGGCAGGGTCGTCGGATGCATGTAGGGCCCCAGTGAGTGAAGAACACTGAGATTGTATTAGGAATCAGGTAGGTCCATGTAAGGGTCAGGTAGGTTAGTGTAGGAGTCAGGTAGGTCAGTGTAGGGGTCAGGTGGGTCAGTGTTGGCATCAGGTAGGTCAGTGTTGGCGTCAGGTAGGTCAGTATAAAGGCCAGGTAGGTCAGTGGTCAGTGTAAGGGTCAGGTAGGTCAGTGTCAGGTATTACAGTATAAAGGTCAGGTAGGTCAGTGTAGGGGTCAGGTAGGTCAGTGAAGGGGTCAGGTAGGTCAGTGTTGGCATCAAAAATGTCAGTATAAAGGTCAGGTAGGTCAGTGTAGGGGTCAGGTAGGTCAGTGTCTGCATCAGGTATGTCAGTATAAAGGTCAGGTATGTCAGTATAAAGGTCAGGTAGGTCAGTGTAGGGGTCAGGTAGGTCAGTGTCAGCATCAGGTATGTCAGTATAAAGGTCAGGTATGTCAGTGTAGGGGTCAGGTAGGTCAGTGTCAGCATCAGGAATGTCAGTATAAAGGTCAGGTAGATCAGTGTAGGGGTCAGGTAGGTCAGTGTCAGCATCAGGTATGTCAGTATAAAGGTCAGGTATGTCAGTATAAAGGTCAGGTATGTCAGTGTAGGGGTCAGGTAGGTCAGTGTCAGCGTCAGGAATGTCAGTATAAAGGTCAGGTATGTCAGTGTAGGGGTCAGGTAGGTCAGTGTCAGCATCAGGAATGTCAGTATAAAGGTCAGGTAGGTCAGTGTAGGGGTCAGGTAGGTCAGTGTCAGCGTCAGGAATGTCAGTATAAAGGTCAGGTAGGTCAGGGTAGGGGTCAGGTAGGTCAGTGTCAGCATCAGGTATGTCAGTATAAAGGTCAGGTATGTCAGTATAAAGGTCAGGTAGGTCAGTATAAAGGTCAGGTAGGTCAGTGTAGGGGTCAGGTAGGTCAGTGTCAGCATCAGGTATGTCAGTAAAAAGGTCAGGTATGTCAGTATAAAGGTCAGGTAGGTCAGTGTCAGCGTCAGGTATGTCAGTATAAAGGTCAGGTAGGTCAGTGTTGGGGTCAGTGTCAGCGTCAGGTATATCAGTATAAAGGTCAGGTAGGTCAGTGTAGGGGTCAGGTTGGTCAGTGTAGGGGTCAGGTATGTCAGTATAAAGGTCAGGTAGGTCAGTGTAGGGGTCAGGTTGGTCAGTGTAGGGGTCAGGTATGTCAGTATAAAGGTCAGGCAGGTCAGTGTAGGGGTCAGGTTGGTCAGTGTAGGGGTCAGGTATGTCAGTATAAATGTCAGGTAGGTTAGTGTAGGGGTCAAGTAGGTCAGTGTTGGCGTCAGGTATGTCAGTATAAAGGTCAGGTAGGTCAGTGTAGGGGTCAGCGTAGTGGTAAGGTAGGTCAGGTAGGTCAGTGTAATAGTCAGCTAGGTCCCATGGGTTACATGGGCAGGGCAAAGGGGGTGGGGTCAGGGGCAGAGCCAAGAGGGAAAAATTAGGTTTAGCCTAGGGTGTCAAAAATCCTTGCACCAGCCCTGCCCACAACCTCTGTGGACATCTTCCCCATTGGGTATGAGACAACCAGGCCGCACTTTGCCGCTCCTAACAGGCGCTGTCAGTTCAGCTGAAACCTGCTCTTTACACAGTGCGGGATATGTGAGTGTTCCTGGGTGGGTTTCCCTTCTGCCAGGTGTATTGTGAACTGTCTTTGCATTATTTTAATACCGGTTCTTTCATCACACTTGGATTGCGTGTGTTATTGCCGCTGCACCACCCCACCTACGCGTTTCCTAGTCAGCCTACCAAGAGGAATTCCCTGACACCTCCCTTATTCTGTCCAAAATGAAAAAAAATCGGTTTTGCCTTTAGTTCTACTTTAAGTTTCATATAATAAAATCTAAATAACCAAAATATATCTCAAAGACTAAAAATGTAAAACCGAAGCAAAATCCTAAAATACAGAACAGTCGGGTGTTTGTTGTAATATAAAGACCTTTTCTAGGATTTGCCGTCCTGCACTCTTGGTCACCGTATAAAATATCTAAATAGATTACACATCGTACGTGATTATTCACCACCATGTACCATTAGAGATCACATCTACCCTGGGATACGGTAACCGCATTAGAAGATGGTAGTTTATCAGCTTACCGTTGTTTTAGTTATTGTAGAATCCCTGAAGGCTTCAACCAATGGGATTTTTTCTGCTTCACAAATCATATCTAATTCTGTAATGTCCTTCAAAGTGATTATGTCACAAAAAAAAAAAAATGGAACATAGGGCTCTTTGCAAAAAAAAAGCGGTTATTATACTCGCATCTCCCGCCGTCGGTACTGAAGAAAACCGGCCACCCGAAAAAATCTTGAGAATCCAACACTTCTGGAATATTCCCCACGGTGTGCTGTGGTTCCTCCTCCAACACCTTCATTGCCGTTCAGACATGTAGTGATGAAGGGGCTGGCAGATCGAAAAACAAAAATCTGAAAATCTTGGAATTGTCAGAATCTGGCATGGCAGGGGGTGTGTCCTAATAGGTGTCCCTCGTTCCCATTTCAAAAAGTTAGGAGGTATGCATTAGGACTTATGGTAGGTCCTTCTTTGTATGTATGTGTAGCGCACACACCTCTCACCCAGCCTGCATTTAACTTGGCTCCTCGCAGGGGGGGAAAGGCACACCGCGCTATCAGCCCGTACCCTCTTGTGCAAATGGTTGAGCGGTGTTATTGTTGGGTCTTGTCTGCAGCCAGGGCCAGAATCCTCCCGAGAATGATTCTCGCCTCTACTGTGAGTAGGGGCAATTCCTTAACTTCCCCAGTAACATGAATGTCCACACCAGCTGAAGCTCCAATTCCAAAACTGCCAACACTTCCCTGAGGCCATTTGGGCCCTCAGGTTGGGGTCGGGCGGGTTATGCCCACCACCAACGGATGACGACCCCCAACTCTCCAAAAGAGATGATGACCTCTAAAAATGGCGTCTGTCCCTTAAGTACCCCCCTCCCAGAATGCACAGCGGGTTGACCACGCCCCTGAGCCGCTGCTGGGAAAGAGATACCCAATGCGTCCAGCCTGCTGCCTTTCCTATCCTGACCAGTGGTGACAGCGACACCCACTGTCAGGAGGAAAATCACGCAGCCAGCTGAACTGAAACAGAGTACAATTTGTAAAACAACCCTTCTGAGCCAAACTATTATTCAGACAAACTATATTTTTACCATATAGCGCCCACTCATTGGGAGCAGGACGCTACATAGATACCCACAGATATCACTCTGGTTGCATCTTCTGAACATTTAAAACTTGCAGCAACAATGATTAAAGGCCCAAAGCCCCTCTAATGCCTCGTACACACGGGCGATTTTCCAGTTGTAAAAAAAAAACAATGGTTTTTCCGACAGAATTCCTCTCAAGCCTGCCTTGCATACACACGGTCACACAAAAGTCCGGTGAACTTTTGACTGCCAAGAACGCGGTGATGTTAAAGACTACGACGAGCCGACAAAATTAAGTTCTATGCTTCTGAGCATGCGTCGAATTGTTTCCGAGCATGTGTGGGTTTTTTTCCCCGTCGGAAAAGCATACAGACGAACGGTTTTCCCGCTAGGATTTTTCCTGACGGGAAAAAAGGGATCCTGCTCTCTTTTTTTTTCCAGCAGTTTTCCTGTGGAATTCCCGATGGAAAGCTCTATTGGAGATTGACGGGTGCAGGAGAGAGAGGGGGCGCCACTCCTGTGCCCACTATAGACGCACCACCACTCCTGACAACATGTCCCCATTGACGTGAACAAGGCCAATGCTAAGGATCTTCAGTTGCATTATACAGCTCCATACAAGTCTATTAGGACTCAGTACACCGGTGTGGCCAGCGCTGAAGAGATTTTTGTCAAATAGGTTGTAAAAACTTGAGGTGGGGCAACTTTGGAATTGGACCCCATTCACACCTGAGCGTTTTGTAACTCAGCATATAAAACACATTTTTTCTAAATGTTGCCTGTTCCCACGTGAGCACTGAGGTGCCTATGGCCAGATGTCTGTCATTAAAAAATAAAAAAATACAGGGGCTTCTTTTTAGGCAGATTTGGATGTTTTTGGCCCCCTAGTGGGTGATTTCCTAAAAGACATATAGGCTGTTCAACTTGCAAGGGAATGTATTTCAATGCTAAATGAATGTAGGGAAATTTCGCTTTTCAAACAATACCCAATCACCTGCAAGAAATTTGTGCTGCTATGATCCAAATAACCATTAGAGGGTGGCTCGTTCTCCATGGTCCCACTGTGTATAGGAATGTACACACCCTTCCATGGTCCCACTGTATCCTGGAATGTAGCTACCCAACTTTGGTCCCACTGTATGTAGGAATGTAGCCAACCTGCCTTGGTCCCACCATATATATGAAAATAGCCATCCTGCCTTGGTCCCACCATATGTATGAACGTAACCCCCCTGCCTTGGTCCCACCATATGTAGGAATGTAACCCCCCTGCCTTGGTCTCACCATATGTAGGAATGTAACCCCCCTGCTTTGGTCCCACTGTATGTAGGAATGTAGTTACTCTGTCTTGGTTCAACTGTATGTAGGAACGTAGTCACCCTGTCTTGGTCCCACTGTATGTAGGAATGTAGCCAACCTGCCTTGGTCCCACCATATATATGAAAATAGCCATCCTGCCTTGGTCCCACCATATGTATGAACGTAACCCCCCTGCCTTGGTCCCACCATATGTATGAACGTAACCCCCCTGCCTTGGTCCCACCATATGTATGAACGTAACCCCCCTGCCTTGGTCCCACCATATGTAGGAATGTAACCCCCCTGCCTTGGTCTCACCATATGTAGGAATGTAACCCCCCTGCTTTGGTCCCACTGTATGTAGGAATGTAGTTACTCTGTCTTGGTTCAACTGTATGTAGGAACATAGCCACCCTGCCTTGTTCCCACCATATGTAGGAACATAGCCCCCTATCTTGGTTCCACCATATATAGGAACGTAGCCCCCCTGCCCTGGTCCCACCATATGTTGTAAAATAGCCATCCTGCCTTGGTTCCACCATATGTAGGAATGTAGCCACCCTGCCTTGGTCCCATTGTAGGTAGGAAAATAGCCACCCTGCCTTGGTCCCACTGTATATAGGAATGTATGTAGGAATGTAGCCACCCTGCCTTGGTCCCATTGTAGGTAGGAAAATAGCCACACTGCCTTGGTCCCACTGTATATAGGAATGTATGTAGGAATGTAGTCACCCTGCCTTGGCCCCATTGTAGGTAGGAAAATAGCCACACTGCCTTGGTCCCACTGTATATAGGAATGTATGTAGGAATGTAGCCACCCTGCCTTGGCCCCATTGTAGGTAGGAAAATAGCCACCCTGCCTTGGTCCCACTGTATATAAGAATGTATGTAGGAATGTAGCCACCCTGCCTTGGTCCCATTGTAGGTAGGAAAATAGCCACACTGCCTTGGTCCCACTGTATATAGGAATGTATGTAGGAATGTAGCCACCCTGCCTTGGTCCCATTGTAGGTAGGAAAATAGCCACCCTGCCTTGGTCCCACTGTATATAGGAATGTATGTAGGAATGTAGTCACCCTGCCTTGGTCCCACCATATTTAGGAACGTAGCCCCCTATCTTGGTCCCACCATATGTAGGAACGTAGTTACCATCCCTTGCTTACTCTAATGCCGCGTACACAGGGTCAGAATTTCTGATGGAAAAAGTCCGATGGGAGCTTTTCATCGGATATTCCTGAACCGTGTGTATGCCCCATCGGACTTTTCCCGTCGAAATTTCCGACGGACTTAGATAGAGAGCAGGTTCTCTATTTTTCCGTCGGAAATTCCGAGGTGGAGGTTACGTCGGTTGAGCTTTGGTGGCAGTGGGGGGATTTAGCAAACGTTGATAAAAAGTTACAACCGTTCTTTAACTTTAAACTGCAAAAAAAAGTTCTTCATATGAACTTTTACCAAAAGTGAAGTTACTCTTTGAAGAGAAGGAGTTAATGTCTCTGAGAACTTTATGTGCATTCCGAAAAAGAAAAAAAAAACAGCGGAGATCATTTTTAACCGATTTAGAAGTCCCAATAATGTTTAATAAAACGGCATAAATCGCTAATGGTCTTCCATTTCCAGTTATAATTTGGATAAAAAATAATTATTTTCCGCCAGAATAATTACTATACTGAAGGATCAGATCTGATAGCCGGACCCTCATCGAGAATCCATCTCCACCGATGGAAATGAACATCTCCTCCCATGTGGAATATTCTGATTTCTATTAGTTGAAGTGGATGGAGATGAGTGGATGGAGGAAAGATCTGCGATTGGTGGAGGAATGCGGAGTGGAAATATAGAAAAAATAATTTTTAGCACCAAGATCAGGCAGGCCACTAATGATAAAAGTGGGGGATGGTTCGATTTCAACTCTCGTCAGTGTGGCTCCAATAAGACAATTATAATGTTTGAGGAGAGTTAAATATAAACTCCAGGTATGGCTTTTTTATACAGTCATGCCTTTTACACACGACCGGACTGTCCATCTGAATAAAGTCCGACGGATTGTCCGACGGAATTCCGCTCAAGCTGTCTTGCATACACACGGTCACACAAAAGTCCGACCGCCAAGAACGCGGTGACGTACAAGACGTACGACGAGCCGAGATTAATGAAGTTCAATAGGCAGTTCGGCTCCTCTGCTTGATTCCGAGCATGCGTGGTTTTTAGTAAGTCGGAATTGCATACAGAAGAATGGACTTGTCCGTCGGGAAAAAAAGAGAACAAGTTCTCTATCTAAGTCCGACGTCGACAAAGCAGAACAAGACACTGGTCACATGTTAAAAGCAGTAAAGGTGGTTATGAGACCCCCTTCCACTGTCTGTAAAAGTGGAAGGTGCTTCTTAGCCACTAGAATTAATTTTACTTTGTGCAGAATTGCTGGGGCTAAAAAAAATATATATATCTTGATGATTGCTGTAGTGATGACCAAGATATCACCCTTCCATTCCAGCGATGTACCGGTACGTCACTGGACGACGGGAAGCAGTTAAAGGGGATTGGTTTGGGGAGCAGTAAAAATGCAGCTCTGCTGCACGTTTACTGCTCCCCCAAATGAAGTGTAAAGTAGCATCTCACCGTTTCTTATGATCATCAGCATTATGATAATCACACAGGCAGCACAGTAAGCAGGTACTCTACCATGGCTCTGTCATGGCTCTCTGTCACATTGCTTTTGAGTGCTGAGTTTGTTAAAGTGTTTGTAATCCCACTTATGCAACTTGTACCTTCAGGTAAGTCTAGATTAAGGCTCACCTGTAGGTGCAAGAAACATCTCCTAAACCAACACGGTTTTAGAGATATTTGCAATAAAAGACATGCACCGATGTCTACGGCGCATGCGCGCCGTAGACAACGGTGCATTTACAGGGTTAATCCCATTCACAAACCCGGCTTAGCCGGATTTGACGGCTCCCGCGCGCATGCGCGGAGTGACGTCTTCGCCGCTCCGGCCAATCACAGCGCCGGAGCGGCACTGTGATTGGCTGGAGCGACGATACCCGGAAGTAATCTTCGCAGCAATGGATGCAGCTGGAGAGGGAGACGAGGACGGCTTCGGGGGGCCCAATCTAAGGTAAGTGATGCATAATGAGCTATTATGCTAGTCATAATCAGGGCCGCCATCAGGGGGGAACAGGCAGTACACCTGTAAGGGACCCGGAGGTCCCCAGGGGCCCGGATGGCCCCCCTTTTCTTTTTTTCTTTTTTTTCTTTTTTCTTTTTTTTCTTTTTTTTTTTGTAAGGGGCCCAGAGGTCCCCAGGGGCCCGGAGTTCCCCAGGGCCCCGAATGTCAACCCCCCTTTTTTATCATTTTTTTTTATTATTCATTTTTTTATTTAATTTGTTTTTTTTATTTATTTATTTTATTTAATTTGTTTGTTTTTTTGTAAGGGGCCCAGAGGTCCCCAGAGGCCCGGAGGTCCCCAGGGCCCCGGATGGAAACCCCCCTTTTTTATCATTTTTTTTTATTATTCATTTTTTTATTTAATTTGTTTTTTTTATTTATTTATTTTATTTAATTTGTTTGTTTTTTTTTGTAAGGGGCCCAGAGGTCCCCAGAGGCCCGGAGGTCCCCAGGGCCCCGGATGGAAACCCCCCTTTTTTATCATTTTTTTTATTATTAATTTTTTTATTTAATTTGTTTTTTTTATTTATTTATTTATTTTTTTTTTTATTTTTTTGTAAGGGGCCCAGAGGTCCCCAGGGGCCCGGAGTTCCCCAGGGCCCCGAATGTTAACCCCCCTTTTTTTATCATTTTTTTTTATTATTCATTTTTTTATTTAATTTGTTTTTTTTATTTATTTATTTTATTTATTTATTAATTGTTTTGTAAGGGGCCCAGAGGTCCCCAGAGGCCCGGAGGTCCCCAGGGCCCCAGATGGAAACCTCCCTTTTTTTATTTATTTTTTATTTAAAAAAAATATTAATTTTTTTATTTAATTTTTTTTTTTTGTAAGGGGCCCAGAGGTCCCCAGAGGCCCGGAGGTCCCCAGGGCCCCGGATGGAAACCTCCCTTTTTTTATATTTTTTATTTTATTTTTTTATTATTTTTTTTTGTAAGGGGCTTCTGTTTTTTTTTGTGTTCGTCAGTCAGCACCCAAACCCTCTGCTTCTCAATTCGTGGCAACCCCCCCGCGCGCGCTTCTCCTCGGCTCCAGGGGGCCCATGCCTGAAGCTGTGTAAGGGGCCCCAAAATTCCTGATGGCTGCCCTGGTCATAATAGCTCATTATGGCTTTCTCTTACAGGTAGTTTTTATTTTTTTTAAAGTTCTACCTGGGTTTACAACCACTTTAACTTATGGCCATAGGCGTGCGCAGCCTATTTGATTAGGGTGTGCACCCCAAAGCTCAAACACACGTTACTGATCACTCACTGTGTTCACTCAGAAAGAGAAGGGGCCAGTAAATCACATATTTACCGGCCCCTTCCCCACTCATCCTAAAACATCCCCCTGTGTGTGCCTGCAACAGCAGCCGGTGGGAAAGGAGAGGAGGGAAGCTGGTGGGAAAGGAGAGGAGGGAAGCCAGGAGCACTGTGGGGGGAAGGGGCAGGGCAGTAGAGAGAATATATGCTGTACAGGGTGATTAGGGTGTGCCTGGGCACACCTGGCACACCCTGTGCGCACGCCTATGCTTATGGCTGTACTGTATGTAACAGACTGTAACACAGCACAGCCATAACAAAGTCAGCACCCAAAAGCAATGTGACCTAGAGCCATGATAGAACCATGATAGAGCACCTGCTTATTGTGCTACCTGCATAGGCGTGCACACAGGGTGTGCCGGGTGTGCCCAGGCACACCCTAATCATTCTGTGCAGCACAGATTTCTCCTACCGCCCTGGCTCCCCACTTCTTCCCTCTGCAGCACCTCCGGCTTCCCTCCTTTCCTCTCCTGCTGGCTGTTGCTGCGGAGATGTTTTAGGATGAGTGAGGGAAGGGGCCGGTAAATATGTATTTATCAGCCCCTTCCCTTTCTGAATGAACATGGTGAGTGATCGGTAGTGTGTGTTTGAGCTTTGGGGTGCACACCCTAATGTAATAGGCTGCGCACACCTATGGCTACCTGTGTGATAATTGTAATGCTGATAATCTGCTGTGAGATACATATAATAGGACACAGTGAGTATTCTATCCTCTATTCCCCACTCACTGTGTCCATTGCAGCCGCGCTCTCCTCCTGCTCTCCCCTGTCAGCCGCTGACAACTTCATCATATCTCGGTAGGACTGCAGCCAGGAGATGAACAGACAATCACAGTATCACTCCGCCAGCCGGGACTAATAAAATAGTGGGGCGGCATGATGTACATGTGCCCAAAAATAAAGAAATAGTCCCTCCGCTGCGCCTGCGCTCCAGGAAAACGATATAATTCCCCTCTGTAAGCAAGTAGGAGCGGGAGAGGAGTTTAGAAAAGGTTTTTTTTTTGTAAATGCAGCAATGAACTGTAATGATGCCCCACTGTGTACTAGGGTGACCACATTTCCAAACTACCATTCAGGGACACCCCCCCTTCCCAAAAATCAGCTTGTGCTGTAACGAATCACAGCACAGTGATTGGACACAAGGGATTTATGATTTCTCCAATCACAAGCAGGGGGCGGGGATTGTGCTCCTCCAGGTATTCCCGGCCAGGACAAGTACCGTCAGTGAGTAAAGCAGTGATGTGGCAGCCTTTTTTGGGGGCATCAGATTGGCCCCGGGGGGGGGGGGGGGTGGCTGTGTCAGTTTCATTCCGGGACACTGTATTGTCCTGGAATGAATATGTGGGAGTGTCCCGGGCCATCCGGGATATGTGGTCACCCTACTGTGTAGATCAGGGGACTCCAAACTGCGGCCCGAGGGCCAGATGTGGCCCTTGGCTAGCTTTTATCCGGCCCTTCGGGCACAATTCCTCCCACTGATATGAGGCACTATTGCTCTCAGTGACACCAACAATGGGGCACTATATCTTCCACCGATACCAATGATGGGATACTATTCCTCCTACTAATAGGGGGAATACTCCTCCTATTGCCCACCAACCCTGAGGTCATATTTATTCTCACTGATGCTGGGCCCGTGACATGTTCTGCCCCTGCTGGTCACAATCTGGCCCTCCTAAAGTCTGAAGGACAATAAAGTGGCCCTTTGTTTGAAAAGTTTGGAGACCCCTGGTGTAGATGATGGGGGCGGGCCCGGTACAACAAAGTTGGTTGTACTGCCCTATCAGCGGCCCTGATCCTAAAAGGTACCATAAGGGGTTTTAATACTGTACGAGTGGAAGGGACTCGGGGAGCCCTAAATGTCTGTGCGTTAGGGGCGCAAATGACTTGTCTTGCCTTGGGTGCCGACAACCCACACTACGAAAATAAATTTTACCGTTAGGGGTCCCCACAACTTGGGAAATTTTACCAAGGGGTCATGGCACTAGAGGGTTGAGAACCACCGATTTAGAGGGATCCCACAGGTATGATAAGTAGATGGTTACACTGGTCCAAGCTGGAGCAATGTATCTATGTAAATATATCCATACCTGGAATTCTTCCTTAGGCCCAAGAGATGTGGTCACACTTACCCTCGCCGTTGGGTGACTCTTCGATGCTCTTGCGCTGGAAGATGTTTTTATATTTTAGAAAGGGAGATCTTTCTATGGAGTTACGTCTCAATCCCAATGTTCATCATCCATGGAGGCCCTGGACGGCCATCGTCACGGAAGATCTAGTGGCTACACTATTTTTCTTTACCTTCTCAGAAAGCTGGAATCCTTCCAGCGCACCAAAGCCTCTGTCAAGCCTCGTACACACGGACGGTTTTCTCGGCAAGAAAACTGCTGGGAGAGCTTTTTGCAGAGAAAAACAGTCCTGTGTACGGTTTCTCGGCAGGGAAAACTGCCGGGAACCTTGACGAGAAAAATAGAGAACCTGCCGGGAATCTCGACGGGAAAACCGTGAGTGTGTAGGCTTACCTGTCCATGGTAAACCCGCGCATGCTCGAAAAGACTTTGACGCGGTAGCATACAAGGGTAGTGTAGGGTGTAGCAAGATGGCGGCGACGGCATCGAATGTGACGAGCGCCGGCTCGTCGTAGTCGATGACGTCACCGCGTTCTTGCCATTCAAAAGAACGGCGGTTCTGTTGAATGTACCGTGTGCAGGGCCGCCATCAGGAATTTTGGGGCCCCTTACACAGATTCAGGCATGGGCCCCCTGGGGCAGAGGAGAACCGGGGGGGGGGTGCTGTCGCTGCAAATTGAGAAATTGAGAAGCGGGGGGGCTGCCACGAATTGAGAAGGCGGAGGGGAGGTGCTGCCGCGGCAAATTGTTGAGGTTGGGGGGCTTTGGGTGCTGACGAACAAAAAAAAAAGACTAAAAAAAAGGGGGTTGCCATCCGGGGCCCTGGGGACTTCCGGGCCTCTGGGCCCCTTAAAAAAAAAGAAAAGATTTTTATAAAATGGGCCCCTTACAAAAATAAAATAAAAAAAAGTAAAAATAAATTAATAAAAAAAAAGGGGGGGAGGTTGCCATCCGGGCCCCTGGGGACCTCTGGGCCCCTTGCAAAAAAAAAAAGAAATACAATTTTTTTTTTTTTTTTTAATTTGAATTTATTTATTTTTTTATAAAAAAATAAAATAAAAAAGGGGGGTTGCCATCCGGGCCCCTGGGGACCTCTGGGCCCCTTACAGGTGTACTGCCTGTACCCCCCTGATGGCGGCCCTGACCGTGTGTACAAGCTTGCCGGGAATCTCGTAGGGAAAACCAACGTTTTTTTTTCCCCGACGAGATTCCTGCCCGTGTGTACGAGGCTTTAGCCGTATTGTGTGAATATAGTTGGCTAAGCACAGCATTGGGATTATTAATCATCTATCCAAATATTTACCATCCATGTTACCATCAACTACCGTGTTTGCAGCTGTTTCCTATCTCTCTTTACTCAATATTTATTTATCGGGAAGTAATATCACCCGTTTCTTTTACTGATTTATCTCTATCCGAGGTTCCCACACATGAGGACAGGTGACTCGTGCGACTTTCTCAACTTTCAAAGTCAACGTGTACAATAGTAAGATGATGTGAAGGTTTATGAGGGACGTGACCCGGTGACTCTCATACTTTGATGAGGTCATTTTTAAGTCATTCAAAAGTATTGGGACACCTCTCGTTACACGCACATGAACTTTAATGGCATCCCAGTCTTCGTTCGCAGGGTTCAATATTGAGTTGGCCCCGCCCTTTGCAGCTATAACAGCTTCACCTCTTCTGGGAAGGCCGTCCACAAGGTTTAGGAGTGTGTCTATGGGAATGTTTGACTATTCTTCCAGAAGTGCATTTGTGAGGTCAGGCACTGATGCTGGATGAGAAGGCCTGGTTCGCAGTATCCCAAAGGTGTTCTATAGGGCTGAGGTCAGGACTCTGTGCAGGCCAGTCAAGTTCCTCCACCCCAAACTCGCTCATCCATGTCTTTAATGGACCTTGCTTTGTGCACTGGTGCGCAGTCATGTTGCAACAGGAAGGGGCCGTCCCCAAACGGTTCCCACAAAGTTGGGAGTATGAAATTGTCCAAAATGTCTTGGTATGCTGACGCCCTAAGAATTCCCTTCACTGGAACTAAGGGGCCAAGCCCAACCCCTGAAAAACAGCCTCACACCATAATTCCCCCTCCATCAAATGATTTGGACCAGTGCAGAAAGCAAGGTCCATAAAGACGTGGATGAGCGAGTTTTGGGTGGAGGAACTTGACTGGCCTGTACAGAGTCCTGACCTTGACCCCATAGAACCCATTTGAGATGGATTATAGCGGAGACTGTGAGCCAGGCCTTCTCATCCAACATCAGTGCCTGGCCTCACAAATGCGCTTCTGGAAGATTGGTCAAACATTCCCATAGACACCCTCCTAAACCTTCCCAAAAGAGTTGAAGCTGTTATAGCTGTAAAGGGTGGGGCCAACTCAATATTGAACCCTCCGGACTAAGACTGGGATGCCATTAAAGTTCATGTGTGTCTAAAGGCAGGTGTCCCAATATTTTTGGTAATATAGTATTTATTTGATCAGTGATTATATTATAAAGGAGGTTCAGGTCCATGTGCATGCCCTATATGTATATAATTGTGTTTACTAGTTCCAGTCAATGGGGGTCAGAGGGCACATATAGCATATTGAGAAGAGGGGTTATGGCAGCCTTTATATGTTTATCATCACTCCACCCACCTTACCCCTCTCCTCACCAGTCTTCCCCCTTTCCACTTACCCCTCTCCTCACCAGTCTTCCCCCTTTCAACTTACCCCTCTCCTCACCAGTCTTCCCCCTTTCTACTTACCCCTCTCCTCACCAGTCTTCCCCCTTTCCACTTACCCCTCTCCTCACCAGTCTTCCCCCTTTCCACTTACCCCTCTCCTCACCAGTCTTCCCCCTTTCCACTTACCCCTCTCCTCACCAGTATTCCCCCTTTCTACTTACCCCTCTCCTCACCAGTCTTCCCCCTTTCCACTCACCCCTCTCCTCACCAGTCTTCCCCCTTTCTACTTACCCCTCTCCTCACCAGTCTTCCCCCTTTCTACTTACCCCTCTCCTCACCAGTCTTGCCCCTTTCCACTTACTCCTCTCCTCACCAGTCTTCCCCCTTTCCACTTACCCCTCTCCTCACCAGTATTCCCCCTTTCTACTTACCCCTCTCCTCACTAGTCTTCCCCCTTTCCACTCACTCCTCTCCTCACCAGTCTTCCCCCTTTCCACTTACCCCTCTCCTCACCAGTCTTCCCCCTTTCCACTTACCCCTCTCCTCACCAGTCTTCCCCCTTTCTACTTCCCCCTCTCCTCACCAGTCTTCCCCCTTTCTACTTACCCCTCTCCTCACCAGTCTGGCCCCTTTCCACTTACTCCTCTCCTCACCAGTCTTCCCCCTTTCCAATTACCCCTCTCCTCACCAGTCTTCCCCTTTCCACTTACCCCTCTCCTCACCAGTCTTCCCCCTTTCCACTTACCCCTCTCCTCACCAGTCTTCCCCCTTTCCACTTACCCCTCTCCTCACCAGTCTTCCCCCTTTCCACTTACCCCTCTCCTCACCAGTCTTCCCTCTTTCCACTTACCCCTCTCCTCACCAGTCTTCCCCCTTTCTACTTACCCCTCTCCTCACCAGTCTTCCCCCTTTCTACTTACCCCTCTCCTCACCAGTCTTGCCCCTTTCCACTTACTCCTCTCCTCACCAGTCTTCCCCCTTTCCACTTACCCCTCTCCTCACCAGTATTCCCCCTTTCTACTTACCCCTCTCCTCACTAGTCTTCCCCCTTTCCACTCACCCCTCTCCTCACCAGTCTTCCCCCTTTCCACTTACCCCTCTCCTCACCAGTCTTCCCCCTTTCCACTTACTCCTCTCCTCACCAGTCTTCCCCCTTTCTACTTCCCCCTCTCCTCACCAGTCTTCCCCCTTTCTACTTACCCCTCTCCTCACCAGTCTGGCCCCTTTCCACTTACTCCTCTCCTCACCAGTCTTCCCCCTTTCCAATTACCCCTCTCCTCACCAGTCTTCCCCTTTCCACTTACCCCTCTCCTCACCAGTCTTCCCCCTTTCCACTTACCCCTGTCCTCACCAGTCTTCCCCCTTTCCACTTACCCCTCTCCTCACCAGTCTTCCCCCTTTCTACTTCCCCCTCTCCTCACCAGTCTTCCCCCTTTCTACTTCCCCCTCTCCTCACCAGTCTTCCCCCTTTCTACTTACCCCTCTCCTCACCAGTCTGGCCCCTTTCCACTTACTCCTCTCCTCACCAGTCTTCCCCCTTTCCAATTACCCCTCTCCTCACCAGTCTTCCCCTTTCCACTTACCCCTCTCCTCACCAGTCTTCCCCCTTTCCACTTACCCCTCTCCTCACCAGTCTTCCCCCTTTCCACTTACCCCTCTCCTCACCAGTCTTCCCCCTTTCCACTTACCCCTCTCCTCACCAGTCTTCCCCCTTTCCACTTACCCCTCTCCTCACCAGTCTTCCCCCCTTCACACTTACCCCTCTCCTCACCAGTCTTCCCCTTTTCCACTTACCCCTCTCCTCACCAGTCTTCCCCCTTTCCACTTACCCCTCTCCTCACCAGTCTTCCCCCTTTCCACTTACCCCTCTCCTCACCAGTCTTCCCCCTTTCCACTTACCCCTCTCCTCACCAGTCCTCCCCCTTTCTACTTACCCCTCTCCTCACCAGTCTTCCCCCTTTCCACTTACCCCTCTCCTCACCAGTAATCCCCCTTTCTACTTACCCCTCTCCTCACCAGTCTTCCCCCTTTCCACTTACCCCTCTCCTCACCAGTATTCCCCCTTTCTACTTACCCCTCTCCTCACCAGTCTTCCCCCTTTCCACTTACCCCTCTCCTCACCAGTCTTCCCCCTTTCTACTTACCCCTCTCCTCACCAGTCTTCCCCCTTTCCACTTACCCCTCTCCTCACCAGTCTTCCCCCTTTCCACTTACCCCTCTCCTCACCAGTCTTCCCCCTTTCCACTTACCCCTCTCCTCACCAGTCTTCCCCCTTTCCACTTACCCCTCTCCTCACCAGTCTTCCCCCTTTCCACTTACCCCTCTCCTCACCAGTCTTCCCCCTTTCCACTTACCCCTCTCCTCACCAGTCTTCCCCCTTTCTACTTCCCCCTCTCCTCACCAGTCTTCCCCCTTTCTACTTACCCCTCTCCTCACCAGTCTGGCCCCTTTCCACTTACTCCTCTCCTCACCAGTCTTCCCCCTTTCCAATTACCCCTCTCCTCACCAGTCTTCCCCTTTCCACTTACCCCTCTCCTCACCAGTCTTCCCCCTTTCCACTTACCCCTCTCCTCACCAGTCTTCCCCCTTTCCACTTACCCCTCTCCTCACCAGTCTTCCCCCTTTCCACTTACCCCTCTCCTCACCAGTCTTCCCTCTTTCCACTTACCCCTCTCCTCACCAGTCTTCCCCCTTTCTACTTACCCCTCTCCTCACCAGTCTTCCCCCTTTCTACTTACCCCTCTCCTCACCAGTCTTGCCCCTTTCCACTTACTCCTCTCCTCACCAGTCTTCCCCCTTTCCACTTACCCCTCTCCTCACCAGTATTCCCCCTTTCTACTTACCCCTCTCCTCACTAGTCTTCCCCCTTTCCACTCACCCCTCTCCTCACCAGTCTTCCCCCTTTCCACTTACCCCTCTCCTCACCAGTCTTCCCCCTTTCCACTTACCCCTCTCCTCACCAGTCTTCCCCCTTTCTACTTACCCCTCTCCTCACCAGTCTTCCCCCTTTCCACTTACCCCTCTCCTCACCAGTCTTCCCCCTTTCCACTTACCCCTCTCCTCACCAGTCTTCCCCCTTTCCACTTACCCCTCTCCTCACCAGTCTTCCCCCTTTCCACTTACCCCTCTCCTCACCAGTCTTCCCCCTTTCCACTTACCCCTCTCCTCACCAGTCTTCCCCCTTTCCACTTACCCCTCTCCTCACCAGTCTTCCCCCTTTCTACTTCCCCCTCTCCTCACCAGTCTTCCCCCTTTCTACTTACCCCTCTCCTCACCAGTCTGGCCCCTTTCCACTTACTCCTCTCCTCACCAGTCTTCCCCCTTTCCAATTACCCCTCTCCTCACCAGTCTTCCCCTTTCCACTTACCCCTCTCCTCACCAGTCTTCCCCCTTTCCACTTACCCCTCTCCTCACCAGTCTTCCCCCTTTCCACTTACCTCTCTCCTCACCAGTCTTCCCCCTTTCCACTTACCCCTCTCCTCACCAGTCTTCCCTCTTTCCACTTACCCCTCTCCTCACCAGTCTTCCCCCTTTCTACTTACCCCTCTCCTCACCAGTCTTCCCCCTTTCTACTTACCCCTCTCCTCACCAGTCTTGCCCCTTTCCACTTACTCCTCTCCTCACCAGTCTTCCCCCTTTCCACTTACCCCTCTCCTCACCAGTATTCCCCCTTTCTACTTACCCCTCTCCTCACTAGTCTTCCCCCTTTCCACTCACCCCTCTCCTCACCAGTCTTCCCCCTTTCCACTTACCCCTCTCCTCACCAGTCTTCCCCCTTTCCACTTACTCCTCTCCTCACCAGTCTTCCCCCTTTCTACTTCCCCCTCTCCTCACCAGTCTTCCCCCTTTCTACTTACCCCTCTCCTCACCAGTCTGGCCCCTTTCCACTTACTCCTCTCCTCACCAGTCTTCCCCCTTTCCAATTACCCCTCTCCTCACCAGTCTTCCCCTTTCCACTTACCCCTCTCCTCACCAGTCTTCCCCCTTTCCACTTACCCCTCTCCTCACCAGTCTTCCCCCTTTCCACTTACCCCTCTCCTCACCAGTCTTCCCCCTTTCTACTTCCCCCTCTCCTCACCAGTCTTCCCCCTTTCTACTTCCCCCTCTCCTCACCAGTCTTCCCCCTTTCTACTTACCCCTCTCCTCACCAGTCTGGCCCCTTTCCACTTACTCCTCTCCTCACCAGTCTTCCCCCTTTCCAATTACCCCTCTCCTCACCAGTCTTCCCCTTTCCACTTACCCCTCTCCTCACCAGTCTTCCCCCTTTCCACTTACCCCTCTCCTCACCAGTCTTCCCCCTTTCCACTTACCCCTCTCCTCACCAGTCTTCCCCCTTTCCACTTACCCCTCTCCTCACCAGTCTTCCCCCTTTCCACTTACCCCTCTCCTCACCAGTCTTCCCCTTTTCCACTTACCCCTCTCCTCACCAGTCTTCCCCCTTTCCACTTACCCCTCTCCTCACCAGTCTTCCCCCTTTCCACTTACCCCTCTCCTCACCAGTCTTCCCCCTTTCCACTTACCCCTCTCCTCACCAGTCCTCCCCCTTTCTACTTACCCCTCTCCTCACCAGTCTTCCCCCTTTCCACTTACCCCTCTCCTCACCAGTATTCCCCCTTTCTACTTACCCCTCTCCTCACCAGTCTTCCCCCTTTCCACTTACCCCTCTCCTCACCAGTCTTCCCCCTTTCTACTTACCCCTCTCCTCACCAGTCTTCCCCCTTTCCACTTACCCCTCTCCTCACCAGTCTTCCCCCTTTCCACTTACCCCTCTCCTCACCAGTCTTCCCCCTTTCCACTTACCCCTCTCCTCACCAGTCTTCCCCCTTTCCACTTACCCCTCTCCTCACCAGTCTTCCCCCTTTCCACTTACCCCTCTCCTCACCAGTCTTCCCCCTTTCCACTTACCCCTCTCCTCACCAGTCTTCCCCCTTTCCACTTACCCCTCTCCTCACCAGTCTTCCCCCTTTCCACTTACCCCTCTCCTCACCAGTCTTCCCCCTTTCCACTTCCCCCTCTCCTCACCAGCCTTCCCCCTTTCTACTTACCCCTCTCCTCACCAGTCTTCCCCCTTTCCACTTACCCCTCTCCTCACCAGTCTTCCCACTTTCTACTTACCAATCTCCTCACCAGTCTTCGCCCTTTCCACTTACCCCTCTCCTCACCAGTCTTCCCCCCTTCACACTTACCCCTCTCCTCACCAGTCTTCCCCATTTCCACGTACCCCTCTTACCCCTCTCCTTACCAGTCTTCCCCCTTTCCACTTACCCCTCACTAGTCTCCCCCCCCCCTTTCCACCAACTCCTGCCTCGTCAGTCTGTGCCCTCACCACTCTTGCCCCCCTTACCCATGCCCTCACCATTCCTGCCCCCACCCACCCCTTCCCTCACCACTCATGCCCCCATTCACCCCTGCCCCCACCATTCTTCCCCTGACCCAACCCTGCCCTCCCCACTCTTGCCCACCCATCCCTGCCCTCATTAACACTTGTCCCCACCACTCTTCCCCCAACCCACTCCTGTACTCATTATTATTGCTCCCAATCACCCATGCCCTCAATCACCACTCTTGCCCCCACCCACCCTTGCCCCTACTACCCCTGCCCCTCACCCTTCTTGCCCCAACTCTTCCCATCCCTCACTACTCTTGCCCCCATTCACCTCTGCCCCCACCACTCTTCCCCTGTCCCACCACTCTTGCACCCACCCATGCTCTCCCCACTCTTGCCCCCACCAGTTTCTTCCTCCCACCGCACAAATCATCCGCCACACGCATCTGTGCCTGCAAAATTTTAACCCCACCAAGACCTTCTATGACTACTGCATACATATACCACCCCAATCCATCTGCTCTTACCACAACAGCTTCCATCATCCTAACCCCACCCCCATCCTTGCCAGTTCTGGAATGGGCACACTTTTGCTAGTGCAAAACATTTTTTTTTTTTCAAAACATTAACCATGAAAAGGCTGCACATTCGATTTGGGTCTAGGGGAGTGGATGGAGTCATTGTCACATCTACAATACCTGTTATACATAATAAATCTGCTCATACAGAGCCGGGCCGGTCTGGAGAAGGCCGTGAGTCATCGGTGTTATAACTGATGTCAGGAGGGACGTGTTATTTGGAAGATTTACGGCTGGTAAGTGCTGGCAATGTTGTATTTCAGAAAACATCATGATATCGCAGCCACTGTCCCTCACAATATGTCCCACACATAGATCACCAGAGGACGGCTAAGAAGTCCAAGCTTGTGCATGCTCTTCTCATTATTGGTGGCATGGGGGACATTTAAATGGGCCTTTTTCCTGTTTTTTAAAGTGAATCTTGTCTCAGGCACCCTTATCTTGTCTTAGTGTGAGAAGAGTCAGCATTGAGTGATATAGTACCTACAGTGTGGATTTTTGAGACAACTTTTTGCCAAGGCTGTGATGCGGCTGCCATTTTAGTGCCGGTCAGTGGCGGCTGGTGCTTTAAATTTTTTGGGGGGCGCAAAATATACTGAAAAAAAAAAACATCAATTGCAGCCACTGTTCCCATCAAACGCAGCCACTGTGCCATCAAACGCAGCCAATGTGCCATCAAACGCAGCTACTGTGCCCATCAAACGCAGCCACGGTGCCCATCAAACGCAGCCACTGTGCCCATAAAACGCAGCCACTGTGCCCATCAAACGCAGCTACTGTGCCATCAAACGCAGCCACTGTGCTATCAAGCGCAGCCACTGTGGCTGTGCCCATCAAGTGCAGCCACTGTGCCCATCAAACGCAGCCACTGTGCCATCAAACGCTGCCACTGTGCCATCAAACGCAGCCACTGTACCCATAAATTGCTACCACTGTGCCATCAAACGCTGCCACTGTGCCATCAAACACAGCCACTGTACCCATAAATTGCTGCCACTGTGCCATCAAATGCAGCTACTGTACCCATTAATTGCTGCCAGTGTGCCCATCAATTGCTGCCACTGTGCCCATCAATTTCCACTACTGTGCCCATCAATTGCTGCCACTGTGCCCCATCAATTGCTGCCAGTGTGCCCATCAATTGCTGCCACTGTGCCCCATCAATTGCTGCCAGTGTGCCCATCAATTGCTGCTAGTGTGCCCATCAATTGCCGCTACTGTGCCCCATCAATTGCCGATACTGTGCCCCATCAAATGCTGCCAGTGTGCATCACCTGGGACTTACCTGTCTTGCAGCGGGTTACGGTGGCGTCCTCCACGTCCACGCTCCTCGATGTCTTCTCCCGTCCTCTCTATCAGGCGTCCAATCACAGCGCCTGTTGTTTCAGCCAATCAGGTGACAGGTAACAGATCCGAGCACCTGATTGACTGAGAGGCAGGTCAGTGTTAGGAAAGCGCCCGTGTGCCCTTTATGGACGCACCGCCACTGGTGCCAGTCCAAGCTATTACTGAGCAACCTGATGATTGATACCATCTGTGTACCCAGTGACCAGAGGCAGGAGAGGGTGAAAATATGTCTCTCTAGGGCAAATTTCTGATAGGCTTGCCTGTAAGGTAGGATGAGGACCTATATGGACAGTCTTTCGATAAAGAAGTCCATATAAGCGCAGACCCCCCCCCCCCCGAAGGCATGGTGGCACCTCCAGAAACAGGGTTGGGCCATCATTTCGCACCAGGTCTGAGTCCATGGCTAAAATGGGGGGACTGAAAGAACATTGGGCACCAGTCACTTTCTGTCTTTTAAGAAGTTCTATTGGTCAACACATACAAGGAGGCGAGGGTTGGGGGATACCCAAACATTTCTGGAACCGAATTTAGGGGAGGACCAAGTGAAGAAATAAACTACGATTCAGTCTTGGCTGACTACCACCCGGCAGCACGACTACATTTTAAGGGGTAGTCCCTGTTTAAGACAGGGAGCTACACAAGTCTATGGAAATGCAAAATCTGATTGAAGCAAGTGAAATGCAGGACAGAAGAATGTGAACTTTAGGTCTAATCATAGTTGCCAACCCTTTTAAAATCATTTCCAGGGACACATTTTTTTCCTGTGCATCCAGGAGGCCATTGTGGGCAGAGAGTGTACTTTAAGTATTCCAGTTTCTTCCCGCGCCCCAAAAGACATGCTGGCGGGTTCATTGGCTCCCTGGGAGCCGAGACTGATGTGAATGTACAATATACTGTATGTGTAAATTGACAGCACTATAAAAGAACCGGAAATAAATAAATAAAAACAACATTGTATATTCAGTATGTAGCACACGGACCTTTTCCTACCTTTGGCTCACTTGCAGGTCAAGGCACACCGCGCTATATGCCCATATCCTCCCTTCAAAAGGTCGAGCGGTGTTGATAGATCTTTGGGTTCTGCAGCTGGGTTCTCCGTCAGTTGGTTCTCATCTCCTAGAGCAGGGGTCTCTGAACTGCAGCCCTGGGGCCGGATGCGGCCCTTTGCCTGCCTTTATCCGGCCCTTGGGGCACTATTCCATCCACTGACACCAACAATGGCAAATAATTTTTATTGCTGAAACCACCAATGGGGCACTATTCAACCAACTTACACCATCAAAAGGGTACAATTCCTTCTATTGACACCAACAATGGGGCACTAGTCCTCCCACTGACACCAAAGGAATGGTATTGTTTACTCCCTCTCAACATTTTCTACTCCTAATGGCCCTAGTTCGGCCCTCCTGAAGTCTGAAGGACAGTAAACTGGCATAAATTACCTGCTGTTTTGAGTATAGGCGCCCTTTGTTGCCCTGCCCCGGGCATAGTTCGATGCACGGTCCCCCCGTGTTGTGACCCCCCCCCCCCTGCGTTCTCCCTTCATCCGGAGCAGTGAGCGTCAATCGCTGTTATTTTAAACAAGGATGTATCCACACCAAACTTCATAGGCAACAACGGTTAGCATATATGATTTACGGTACAAATAATGATGCTTTTTATTATAACTATTGAATTAATTTTCAATTGTACTGTATATACATAAAATAGACGATGCTCTTGTTTACTCAACTCTCTTGCTTTGTTCTATGTCTACAAACTACAGACCACAACACCTATCACCACTAGCCCCTGAAGAAGAGGCGCCATATAAACCCATAGCCTCGAAACGCGTCGGGCACCCTGGGCCCTCCCACAGGAATCAGGACCCTCGCAGTGGTTTATGGTCTTTTGTGACGTTGTTACTTTGTTGCTCTATAGTTTGAGTTGTATTTGTGTACATCCAAATTGTATATGTATTTTTATCTCTTTGATATTTTGTATTACAACAATAAATATATATTTTTTAATAAAATTTGAAACTTGTAGACTTCACCCTAAAAAGTCCCATAGAGGACGACACACACAATCCTTATCCGGCCCTTGGGGCACTATTCCATCCACTGACACCAACAATGGCAAATCATTTTTATTGCTGAAACCACCAATGGGGCACTACTCATCCAACTTACACTATCAAAAGGGTGCAATTCTCTGGGCTCCTTACAAAAAAAAAAGGGGGGGCCATCCGGGCCTCTGGGGACCTCCGGGCCCCTTACAGGTGTACTGCCTGTACCCCCCTGATGGCGGCCCTGGGTCCAGGCACAAGTCAATATTGTAGTCGCCACTCGATCCCGAGTGGGTTTAGCTCACCCGGATAGTTCCCTGTAAGAGCGGATCCCAGCAGCCGGAGTGACGCTCGGACATTTACTTAGGTTTTCCTTGAGATACGATCGGGAGATCCTCTGCCACAGAATCTTTAAGTCCCAAACCTCTCAACACTTGTAACACAAGGACAGGTGCCAGCGACAGCATGTTACAAGGCCTTGGATGGATGGTTGAATCCCTCCAGAAGGTTACCGGGCCTCTCTTCCACCGTGAACACTCACTGGTCCATCAGAAAGGTCCTCCCCCGGGCCTCCTCTTCTTAGAGCGGGTCCCCTCTCAGGGGCACCCTGGGATTCCTCTTTTTGGAGATGGGCTCCAGCTAAAGGTGCTGGGCCCAAAAGTGAAGTTGCAGCCCCAGGCTAAAGGTGCCTGAGACTGATACACACGCGCACCCCTGGCCTGGAGGGCCGGGTAACGCGAACTCGAACTCCCCAAAAAGATGGCGTCTGCCCCTTATGTATCCTCTCCCAGCATGCACAGCAGGCTGACCACGCCCACCGTACCGCTGCCAAGAGAGGACACCCTAAGGCATAGCAATGCTACCCACGGTTCAACTCTGACCCAAGATGACAGTGCCACCCACAGGCCACAGGGAACTGCACATCAGGCTGCATTACATTGACAAAAGCGAGTCCTAACAATCAAAAGTGGTCTGAGCCTGACTACTGGCTCAGATCAAACCCCTAAATTTAAGTACATAACACCCCTAAAAGTAAAGGGGCGCTACAAGTACAATATAGCATATATATGACAGGGATCAGGGGTATAATGTACAAAACAGTGTATACAGTGCCTTGAAAAAGTGTTCATACCCCTTGAAATTCTCCACATTTTGTCATGTTACAACCAAAACCGTAAATGTATTTTTTGGGATTTTATGTGATAGATCAACACAAAGTGGCACATAATTGTAAAGTGGAAGGAAAATGATACAAATAAATATGTGAAAAGTGTGGGGGGGGGGGGCATTTTTATTCAGCCCCCTTTACTCTGATACCCCTAACTAAAATCTAGCGGAACCAATTGCCTTCAGAAGTCACCTAATTAGTAAATAGAGTCCACCTGTGTCTCATTTAATCTCAGGATAAATACAGCTGTTCTGTGAAGCCCTCAGAGGTTTGTTAGAGAACCTTAGTGAACAAACAGCATCATGAAGGCCAAGGAACACACCAGACAGGTCAGGGATAAAGTTGTGGAGAAGTATAAAGCAGGGTTAGGTTATAAAAAAATCTCCCAATCTTTTAACATCTCACAGAGCTCTGTTCAATCCATCTTTGAAAAATGGAAAGAGTATGGCACAACTGCAAGCCTACCAAGACATGGCCGTCCACCTAAACTGACCGGGCCGGGCAAGGAGAGCATTCATCAGAAAAGCAGCCAAGAGGCCCATGGTAACTCTGGAGGAGCTGCAGAGATCCACAGCTCAGGGGGGAGAATCTGTCCACAGGACAACTATTAGTCGTGCTTCTCCACAAATCTGCCCTTTATGGAAGAGTGACAAGAAGAAAGACATTGGTGAAAGAAAGTCATAAGTCGTCCTGTTTGCAGTTTGTGAGAAGCCATGTGGGGGACACAGCAAACACGTGGGGGACACAGCAAACATGTGGGGGACACAGCAAACATGTGGAAGAAGGTGCTCTGGTCACATCAGACCAAAATTCAACTTTTTGGCCTAAAAGCAAAACGCTATGTGTTAGAGTCGGCAAAAGACTTGAGACCGGGGCGGAGGTTCACCTTCCAGCAGAACAACGACCCTAAAGTACAGCCAGACCTACAATGGAATGGTTTAGATCATCAAAGTATATTCATGTGTTAGAATGGCCCAGTCACAGTCCAGACCTAAATCCCATTGAGAATCTGTGGCAAGACTCTCTATATGTGCAAAGCTGGTAGAGACATCCCCAAAAAGACTTGCAGCTGTAATTGTAGAGAAAGGCGGTTCTACAAAGTATTGACTCCGGGGGGCGCCATACAAATGCCCCCCCACACACTTTTCACATACTGTATTTATTGGCGTATAACACTCACTTTTTTTACCCTGAACATAGAGGGTAAACTGTGCCTGCGTGTTATACGCAGGGGGCTGTGGAAAGTTTTTTTCCTGAAAAATCCCTCTAAAAGTTAGGGTGCGCGTTATATGCCGATAAATACGGTATTTCTTTGTATCATTTATCATTTTCCTTCCACTTCACAATTATGTGCCACTTTGTGTTGGTCTATCAGGGGTCTCCAAACTACGGGCAGGGGAGGGCTGGGCCAGGGGGCAGGGTGGCAATTGCCTCCCAGGCCACCCTAACTTATGTTCAAAATGGCTGGCAGCCGCTGCCCGCTACCATTTTCTTTTTTATTCTGGTCTAGGAAGTTGGGCCGGGGGCACGGTCATGGCAGCCGACCACTAGCTGTTGCATTCCGGGAGTTGTAGTCCGCACTCAAGCTTCTGGTGGGTGGAAAACACAGCAGCGCAGAGGAAACTACAACTCCCTGGGACCAGATTCTTGGAAGCAGGCAGAGGCAGGGCGTACCAGGGAGTCGGGATGCAGGGCTGCAGGGCTGGGCGCTGGCTGCAACCTAAACCCAGGATCAGGAGCGTTACCCCCCCAGGAGACCGTGGCGTGCAAGGACCTGCTGAGCTGAGATCGCTGAGGTGAGAGACCCTGACACCCCTAGCTGACCCCCCATCTCCCCCACCATACACCCCATGTAACCTGCCCCAGTGATCAGGCTGCATTGATGGGCACTGGAGTTGGCTGCACTGATGGGCACTGGTGAAGCTGCATTGAAAAACCAGTTGGGCCATGGATGGTGAGCTGATTCGGCGGTTCAGTGGGCCACTTGACTGGACTTGCCCCCCAGGCCTAAGGCTACCAGCCCTCCCCTGACTACGGCCCTCCAGCTGTCCAGCAACTACAATTCCCATCAAGCCTATTTGTGTCTGTGAATGTCAGAGTTTTACAATGCCTCATGGGACGTGTAGTTCCGCGACAGGTAGAGGGCTGTAGTTTGGAGATCCCTGGTCTATCACATAAAATCCCAATAAAATACATTTAAGTTTTTGGTTGTAACGTGACAAAATGTGGGAAATGTCAAGGGGTATGAATACTTTTTTATGTGGGAAATTTCAAGGGGTGTGAATACTTTTTTATGTGGGAAATTTCAAGGGGTGTGAATACTTTTTTATGTGGGAAATTTCAAGGGGTAGGAATACTTTTTCCAGGCACTGTAGTGTATAGAGGACCCCAGTGTCCGGGTGTCTGTGCGGGCGCATAGTATAGATAATATACAGAGAAGTGCCTGGATAAGGAGCCTTGTATCAGGCTGACTCGGCTTCTAATGAATGCTGCAGATTTAAAATGACTCAAAACAACATTTGAAATGACATTAACAAGAGAACGCTTCTGCGACTTTTTAGCGATTTAGATTTGGATCCGGGCCTGCAATGAATATGACGTTATGGTTTGCTGTCATCTCGGCTGCCATTAGTGCTTTGGGGATTTTTTTTTTTTTAAAGCAGTTCATCTTTTCCTCATCTGGATAATAGTATCACTTTAAATGACTAAAGCGACTCTGCAGGCGTCTGTTAAAGCCGAAGCGTCCCCCCCCTAAGTGAGCAATCACGGCTCTTTAATTCTCTCTCCTTGTTATCCCGGTTAGGGGAGAGAATAAAATTTCTGTCGTTTTCTCGCTCCCTCAATGCGCCGATTGTCATTGTCAGATAAAATTGCCTTTTCCGTTCCCCCCGGTGTTCATCTTCTCCTCGCTAACAGTCTGCGACACAAATAACGAGCGTGCCTGGATTGTGCTGTGCTGGCAGACGTCGAGGTACTCCATCGCCTCGTTTACCGCGCCGGCCTAACGAGAGGTGCGGAATACTAACATTAGAGGCGCGCCGCTCTCATCCCCGCAACCAGCGCCTTGATGCTTCATTTTTCCTTTGAATACAGAAGTCAGCAAAACACACCAACCTGTTTTTTTGAAAAATAAGCTCGGTGGTGTCATTACCTAACAGACACACATTTTACACGTTATTACTGATCACGCCGGGCTTTACAGAGCTAAACCGGGCTTCACAGCAGCAGCATGGAAGTCAATGGAATGAAAGCAACCTTCTCCACACCAAGAACAGAGAGGGTTTGTTATAATAGCGATTCTGGAGGCAATAGAACAGTTTTTTTTAGGGGGGGGGGGGGGTCACACTACCAAGGAGTCTATTTATAAATGTTTTCACCCAAAATTGTATTAATTCTATTCTTTCTAACTGAGTTCATTAACCACTTGCCTACTGGGCACCCCCCCCCCCTCCTGCCCAGGACATTTTTTGCATTTTTTGGAGACAGATAGAGCTGTCTTTTGCTGGTATTTGATCACCACTGTGGGGGGGGGGGGGGGGCGGTTAATTTTCTGCCACACAAATGAAAAAATACCATAAAAAAACTTTTTCTTCATTTCTTTTATAAGATTTAGCAATTTAAGTAACTTTACTGAAGGCACTTATAGGCTGCACTAATAGCACTAAGGCTGCACTAATAGCACTAAGGCTGCACTAATAGCACTAAGGCTGCACTAATAGCACTAAGGCTGCACTGATGGCACCAGGCAAGCACAATGGTGGTGGAATGTTACATGAAGATTGTTTGAGTCTTCACTACTTTTCTGCGATTTTGGTGCAGTTTGCGTGCCATAGACTGCAATGTTTAATCACAAAAGTCGCAAGATGATGGCAAGCAAGTCGGGGCACAATTGTAACAAGAATAACCTGAAAGATATTCTCGTCCTTCTCCATTTTACTGAAAAATAAGGGTTTTTCTGCAGTCTGTGTTCTCTCTGGAGAAGTTTTTCATCACCTCCTGACCCAAAAGGAAGTGATAAGGTGTGGGTGGGTGTCAGGGTTGTACGTACCTGATCAGCGAGTCCGTTAGAGCAGAGGAAGGTCCCCTGTACGGATCCGACTCGCGGGCCCCTGGTAGTGCAGACAGGAGGCACGGGAGAGCGGAAGGGTAAGAGAGCCTGAGAGTGGTTACTGGAAGGCAGCTCCGGATCCTGGGTTCGGGAGAGTAGCTGAGCCGGGCTGGCTGCAAGCAGGCAGGTAGGCAGGCAGGTGTGTAGAGCAGCGCAGCTGGGCAGGTGCAGAGAGAGTGGTCAAGACAAGCAGGGTTCGGCAACGTTCAGGCAGTATGGTACAGCGGGGTAGGCAAGTTCAGGGTCAAAGACAGGCCGAGGTCGGGTGCAGGCGGATAGCAGGAAAAGTCCAGTAATAAGCCGGGTGGTCAGAAGATCAGGTTTCAGGCAATTAACAGGAGCAGGATACACAGGGGACTGTAGATCAGACAGCACCGGTCTGAAGTGTTCCAGGAGTTTAAATGGGCAAACCGGCATGCATCAGCGCGCGCAATGGCGCATCGGCGTGCGCAATGGCACGCGCGCACGCACACGCAACACGCGCACATGCACCCGCACGCACAGGCACACCATCGCGCACAGGCACGCGTGCCTGCAGTCTGGGAAGTGCACCAGCGCGGACAGGAACATGCACAACATCAGCGTGCATCGGCGCGCGCGAACGCACACCAAAGCGACCACAAACACGCCCGGCAAGGTACGTTCTCTGACAGTGGGGGGATAGGGTCATAGAGCAGTAAAGACTTGCTGAGGGTTCTATCCCTTCCCTCAAACTGTCCAAAATGAAAACAATTGGTGGGAGTTGGACTACAATAAGTATAGTTAAATATACAAGTGTCAGGGTCCACATTTGAACCTGCGATCTCCATGGTGTCTGGTTGCGGCTCATCTTGTTGTGCCACCTGGGATCCTGGACAGCTCCCTGCCTGATCTCTTAGGACAACTTTGCCTTGTCTCTTGTTTCTGGTGATTCTTAAACTCTTAGCTCCTCCAATAAACTTCCTGATTTAAGCCATGCCTTTGAACTTCCTTTTTGCCAGATTATTGTGCTCTCTCCAGCCAATATCTTGCTCCCTTGCATACCTGCAGCTGTCCTTGACTCCGTTACCCTTTCATATCAACCTTTGGCTTATTCCTTGACTATGCTTTTGCTTGATCCAAACCTTCAACCACTTGTTACTGACCTTTGGCTTGTTTACTGACTACACTTCTGCTTGATCCCACCCTGAAAGATCTGCTATTGGACTGCGACCTGGTACTAACAGGCACATCTCCACCATCAGGGGCTCTGGTGAATACTGGTTAATGCTTAGACTGCTTGGGGAGCCCGCTTCATCCTCCAGGGTGATCTGCTTATTCACTTATCCAGCTGGTTGGTGGGAGCCTCTCTACTGTTATATCTGTTGGTCTCTGAGCCTGACCCCCCACCAAGGCAGCAGGCATGATAGAGTAAAGGTTTTTACATTTTGATCTTTTAACTGGTAAATATTTTCAATTGTCGATATGTTATTAATGTATCTTATGTTATTTACGTTGCTTAATGCTTTTTTTGTATCTTAACCGCTTGCCGCCGCCCACCGTCAAATGACAGGGTGGGCGGTGCGGCTCTCGTTCTGGGATGACGTCATATGACATATGCTAGGACACGGCACGACCCCAATCTCTGTAAAGAGCCGCGGCTGTGGCTCTTTAACCATGTGATCGGCTGTGTCCAATCACAGTCGGTCAGATGTAAACACGGAGATGTTGGTAATCGGTAGACTTGTGCACAACGGAAAAATTTGTTCCGTTTCGGTTCGTTTCTTTCCGGTCCTGTTGATTCGTAATCATTCGTAATTTTGCTAGACGGGATTTTTCGTGTTCGGACTCATTCGTATTTTTGCAAGCGACATTTTTCGTTGAATTTTTTGTTGCTTTATAATTCGTACTTTCGGTAGAGTACGTTGTTTTTCGTTGATTCTGGACACAACTCCTACTTTCGTAACTTTTTTTCGGTTCGTTGATTCGTAATTTTCCGTGTCTCTCTCACAACGACGCTGCCTATTATGCCTAATGTGCTTCGAATGGATTTGTACTTTTCTAAATACATAGCGGTTATTTGTAACGATTCGAAATCTCGTATTTTACTTTCGTTTTTTACATGCGGCTATAGGCTCCGCCCCTGTACACCATTTTGAGAGGGTTCAGCACGGTGAGGGAGAAGCAGAGAGCAGAGCAGAGTGAGTGTTATTGTGCTTCGAATGGATTCGAAATCTCGTATTTTACTTTCGTTTTTTCATGCGGCTATAGCCTCCGCCCCTGTACACCATTTTGAGAGGGAGTTCAGCATGGTGAGGGAGAAGCAGAGAGCAGAGTGAGTGTTATTGTGCTTCGAATGGATTTGTGCCGCCTATAAGTGCTGCCCATCCATGCCCATCATTTCTGCCAAATCAATGCCCATCATTGCTGCCCATCATTGCCCATCAGTGTCACCCATCAATGCCCATCAGTGCTGCTCATCAGTGCCTATCTGTGCTGCCTATCAGTGCCCACCAGTGCCACCTATCAGCGCCGCCTATCAGTACTCATCAGTACCACCTAATCAGTGCCCATATGTGCCACCTCATCAGTGTCCATCAGTGCTGCCTCATCAGCGCACATCAGTGAAGGAGAAAAATTACTTATTTACAAAATTTACTGAGAGAAACTACGATTTTTTTTTTTTCAAAATGTTTGGTATTTTATTACATTTTTTTGTAAAAAAAAAGAAAACAGGAGTGATTTAATACCACCAAGAGAAAGCTCTATTTCTCTTGGTGGTAATTAATCACTCCTGGTTTTTTTTGTGTGAAGAAAATGATAAAAAATTCACATGGTTAGAGTGTAGCATGACCGCGCAATTGTCATTCAAAGTACGACAGCCCTAAAAGCTCAAAATTGTCAAGTGGTTAATAACCCATTAAATTTAGAATTTTGACGACAACTATTGTTTTGACAGCACAGGACTGGAGAAGTTTATCAAAAACAGTCAAAAACAACAAAATGATGGCAAACAATTATGTAACAATAATTAGGTAAAAAAAAAAAAAAAAAGACAATTACATCACTTTGCATTTATTCCTGAAATTTTACTCAAAAAGGTGTAATTAGGCTCGAAGGTTGGAAAACGAAGTCGAACGTTGAAGCTTTTATTTTCCAAACTCTAATTTTTATGTTTATACTTCGCCATTACTTTTTTTTACAACAGTGTTAAACATATTACCGGAAAAACTCCGCCATCGGCGCCCCAAAGCACATGATGTGGGTTTATTGGCAGGTGAGCACATTTTATTTTATGTATTTCTTGTTTGTTTGTCTTAAATGAGCTCTTTACAGCTGTCTGTTCCCGGCATAAACTTTCATATTATTTTTCCCTCAAAGAAGAATTTGTTGTGTGGGAGAGTGTGCATTATTGCTTTATGGTCTGTACCACAGTCAAATTGATTTACGTCGGAACTCACAGTTTGATTTCTCTAGAATGAATATTCATTTGCCGCTTGATGTAAAAGTCTCGCTGGAAAAAAAAATAATTCTCATTTAAAAAGAAAACAAAATTCGTGGTGGCCATGGTGTATGAGGAGACCAAGGTCCTTTTTTTCGGTTGTAGGGTTGTGGAGTTAGTAACAGTAAAGGAGACATATGGTGTAATAACTGGAATTGTTTTGAAGAGTTCATCCAGAACTTTTATTTTACGCGTAGCGCTACCCCTGAAGGGGCCGCTGTAGATCTGGAGGTTCCTTCCCAAGACAGGGCGAGGCAGCCAGGCTGTCAGGAAGGGCATGCCTGTAGACAACATGGTACCTCTGGATGGTCTTCTGTGCTTCTTCACTGGCTAATTCATGGTTCCTCGTAGACGTGGGAATTTGGCTAAAACGTATGCGCATGCATACCCGTGCGCATCAGCGCGCTCACGTGCACACTTGTGACAGACGTTGCACCAAATGGGCTGTTTAAACGATATCAGTGCTCAGGACCAGTGCTGCTTTGTCTTTCAGCCTGCCCTGTATCCTGTGTTCCTTTGATTCTGCACCCCGATTCCAGTTGCTGACCCAACTTGCAGTGGCGGCTGGTGCTCAATTATCATGGGGGGGGCGGCTCGGGGCCTCCCCCCAGCCAGCCAGCCAACCGCCCCCCAGGCAGCCAACCACCTTCACCCTCGGTGTTCGATTGATCGCCACTTCCCCCCATCGCTCAATCGATTGCCGCTTGGCTCGCCCGTCGCCTGCCAGGTGACCCGCCAGCCCCCCCCTTCCACCTTCCAGGTTGCGGCTTCGCATCCTGTGTCTCCTCCCGAGTCCCGGTGGTCGCTTCTCCTCAGGACATAGGACTCGCAGCCAATCAGGTCTTAGTACTTCAGGCCAATTGTGTCTCAGGACCCGCTTCCTGATTGGCCGGGAGGAGAAACAGAAAGACATTAGCGAATATTAATTTGCTAATGTCACACAATTGGGTGGGCGTGGGGCGCAGTGCTCTGCCCCCCAAGCCCATCCTTTTTGAAGCCAATGAGAGCCTCACGCTCTAATCATGTGTTTAAAAAAAAAAAAAAGACATTGAAATATATGCATTCGACACCCTGCATGTAGATTAGGGGCCGGGGCACATGGATTAGGAGGGGCGGCGCCTCTGCGCCCCGTATGAGCGGCCGCCACTGCCAGCTTGTCTAACTACTCTCTGACCTCCGCCTGCACCCACCCCGGCTTATCCTTGACCCCTGCTTCTGTCTGCTCCATTTGTTTCTCTACTGATTGGCTCCTGACCCGGCTTGTACCCTGACCACGCTCTTGCTTGCTCCTCTGTACCGGATCTGTCCTGCCTGTGTTTGACCCGGCAAGGTCCATAAAGACATGGATGAATGATATAGGTAAAGGAGAATGGGACTTTTGAGGTGCACTCAAACACAATATTGATAAAAAAAAGAAGAATTATATAGAGTTCGACACGTGCTATACCAGAGCTGAGTATGTGAAATCTAATTTTATAGGAATACATGGGTCTCAAAGCCATTTTGGTATTCCAGAGAGAAACAAAAAATATATATATTTCCAATAGGAAGGTATCTATGGAGGAATGAAGTAAAATCAGAGGGACTTATCATATATATAAAAAAGGACGTTGGTAGGAAAGTATGAGAAAACAAATACCTGGTGCCTATATTGACCTATAGATGTCAGATGATTTTCTTGTCTTACATGGATGAATGAGTTTGGGGTGGAGGAACTTGACTGTCCTGCACAGAGTCCCAACCTCAACCCGATAGAACACCTTTGGGATGAACTAGGCTCCATGTACACAGAAGCTCAAAAACGGTCGTTTTGAACGCCAGATTTCTGGCAGAAAATGCTGCTTTAAAATATAGCTTTTATCAGCGTTTTTTACTAGCGTTTATTAGCGTTTTCCAGTGCGTTTTTTAGCTTTTTTTTTTCAATGGATCAAAAAAACACAAAAAACTCTGGCGACCAGCGTTTTTGAGCGTTTTTGAACGTTTATTAGCGTTTTTCAGCGTATTGCGTTTTTGCCCGCCGAAAAACGGCACTTTGAACGCACATTTCTTGTGTTCAGAAAAAAGCCCATTAACTCCACTGCTCATTAACGCTAAAAAACGCTATGTGTACATGAACAGATAGGGTAACAGAGTGCAGTTAATGGGCTTTTAAAAAAAACACCAAAACGCCAATAAACTGCAGTTTATCAGCTTCAGTGTACATGGAGCCTTAGAGCGGAGACTGGGATGCCATTAACGTTCATGTGGGTGTAAAGGCAGGCGTCCCAATACTTTTGGTAATATAGTGTAGCTAAAATGATCAATGGTGTCAGGGGGAACTTATCTGAGAAATTGACCATTGCTCAAGAAACCCCTAGCAACCTCTGGAGGAACCCTACGGTTCCAAAGAATGCTGGTTGAGAAAACCTGGTCTAGGGTTTTTTTTCTTTTTTGGAAGCTTATTTACTAGCAGAAGTTGGGAGAGGGGATCTGGGGTGATGTAGGATGCTCCAATGAGATATATTGCTAGTTGAGAACAACCTGCACTAAGCAGCAGTAGCAATAGTATGGGCAGACTTTAGTGGTCCATGGATCATGGCTAAGCACAGGGGAGGGCTGGCGGCCTTAGGCCTGGGGGGCTAGTCCAGTCAAGTGGCTCATTGAACCGCCGAATCAGCTCACCATCCATGGCCCACCTGGTTTTTCAATGCAGCCTCACCAGTGCCCATCAGTGCAGCCAACTCCAGTGCCCATCAATGCAGCCTGATCACTGGGGCAGGTTACATTTGCGGCCTGGGGGGGCAATTTACACCCTGCCCCCCTGGCCCAGCCCTCCCCTGGCTAAACACCATGAAGCAAAATAAACTTGAAGATAGGCTTGAGTAGAATATGGTTCACGGATAGAAACCATGAACCAGCCTTAGTGCAGATAAAGAGGCTGTACTCACATGTTCCCAGCATTAGTCAGTCTAGAGATGTAGCCTCCAGCAAGGTGGTCCAACCTCTGGTTCAGGAAGGTGGGGTCCAGGGCTAATATGAGGAGGATTCCAGAAAAGGATAAGGTATAATGCTAATGTGGCTGCAGACATCCAAAAGTGTTCCAACACTAAGAAATAAAATAATAAATAGAGCAAGTGCTGCGCTGCTCAATCCCTAAGTAATAATGTAAAATAAATAAATAAATAAACACCCACTAGACGCAGGGGTCTCAAACTGGCGGCCCTCCAGCTGTTGCGAAACTACAAGTCCCATCATGTCTCTGCCTGTGGGAGGAGTCATGCTTGTAACCGTCAGCCTTGCGTTGCCTCATGGGCCTTGTAGTTTTGCAACAGCTGGAAGGCCGCCAGTTTGAGACCCCTGTCAGCTAGAGGGTCTAGAACACAAAATATAAAAAATAAACAAACCTAAAATAAGTGCATAAAACCAATATTGAATAGATAAATAATAAATGTGTCTTGTGATATCACACAAACCACAGACTAAGGCCCCTATCACACTGGGGCGGGCAGGTGCGGTGGCGGTATAGCGGCGCGATTTTCAGCGCCGCTATACCGTAGTTATTACCGCTGTATGCGGGCCGCTAGCGGGGTGAATTTGACCCCCGCTAGCGGCCGAAAAAGGGTTATTACCGCCCGCAAACCGCGGCTATTGCCGCGGTTTGCGGGCGGCATTACTGCGGTGTCCCATTGATTTCAATGGGCAGCCGCGGTAAAGGAGCGGTGAACACACCGCCCCTTCACCGCTGTAAAGATGCGGCTAGCAGGACTTTTGGAGCGGTCCTGCTAGCGCACCGCTTCAATGTGAAAGCCTTCGGGCTTTCACACTGAAGACTGCAGGGCACGATTTTTTTCAGGCGGTATAACAGCGCTATTATTAGCGCTAAACCGCCTGAAAAACGTGCCAGTGTGAAAGGGGCCTTATTAAAAAGCTTGGAAATGATGAGGGACGATTGTATTATAAGGAGATGTAGAAGGAAGAACTTCTGTTCAGCGTTTTTTTTGACCCGTCAAGGTCAGAGTTTCTTCAGTGGGACTTGTCTTCACCCTCATTACTGACAGGTGAGAAGTTTGTGTGAGATATCCAACACTCAGGCCTCGTACACGCGACCGGTTTTCTCGGCAAGAAACCATCAAAAAACATTTTTGCAGAGAAAACCGGTCGTGTGTATGGTTTCTCGTTGAGAAAACTGCCAGAATCTCGACGAGAAAAATAGAGAACCTGCTCTCTATTTTCTCGTCGGGATTCTCGACGAGAAAACTGTGTGTGTGTGTATGCGGCAACGAGCTTACCTGTCCTCCGGTAAGCCCGCGCATGCTCAATGAGACTTTGACGCATGCGCGCTAGCTTCCAAGGCATAGGTAGGGTAAAGCATGATGGCGGCGACGGCATCGAATGTGACGAGCGCATGCTCTTCGTAGTCGATGACGTCATCGCGTTCGTGCCATTCAAAAGAAAGGCGATTCTTTTGAATCGTACGTGTGTACACTCGGCCGGCAAGAAAGTTTGTCAGGAATCTCGTTAGGAAAACCGACGTGTTTTTTCTTGACGAGAATCTCGGCCGTGTGTACGAGGCTTAGGGCCCCTTTCACACTGAGGCGTTGAAAAAAACGCTAAAAAATTATGAGTTTTTTACCGCGATTTTACCTTGTTTTTACCGCGCTCGCAGTAAAAATAGTGCTAACGCATATGCGTTTTTACCGCGTTTTTGCGGTAAAAAGGATTATTTGGTATCCCACAATCCTCCACTTTACTGCGGTCATGTGACCTTCCCACAGCTTCTGGGTGTTTTTTACTGCGTTTTTACCGCGTTTTTACAGCGGTACTCATTCATTTCAATGGGGATAGGCGTTTTTACAGCGCTATTTTATGCGCCCCAAAGATGCTCCAAAAAAGCTGTTTGCAGGATTTTTCCCAACGCACAGCCAGCAAAACGCCTCAGTGTGAAAGTCCTCAGGGCTTTCACATTGAGAATGATGGGGCAGGATTATTTCAGGCATTTTTACAGCGCTGTTTTTACCGCGAAAACGCGGTAAAAGCGCCTCAGTGTGAAAGGGGCCTTAGAAAGGGGACATAGAATGGTTTTTAATCATTTGTAGCACTTATTTAAATCTACAAGTGTCAGAAACCACGAATCAGACCAAGACAGGAGTACAGTTAAATCACACTTGTTTAATAATAATAATAAAAAGATAAACAGGGTAAGCGTAGTCAAAACATAGCCAGAGTTCAGGAACCGGATCGGATAGTCAGCCAAGCTAAACGTCAGGGAGTCAGAGATAAACGTAGTAGAACAGCAAGCAGGATCTGGAGCCAGAAAGAACGTCAGCCAAGCAAGTCTTCAACAGGAACGCAGGAGATAGTCTCTGTGATGTTGACCAAGGCGAAGGCAGAGGACAACTGAGCTGGATGGCTTAAGAAGGCAGGACTGATGAGCAGGATCATCAACAGGTGAGTCAGTGTGGAGAGATAGGAGCTGGCAATTAGCTGACAGCTGAGAGGCCAGCTCAGAGAAGGAAGGGCTGAGCCCAGCCCTGACAACAAGCCTATAAACTGAAAGAGACAACAGGTCTCCTGATTAGACTTGTGCGATTAGTTTCGTATGAATCGGAAATTCGTACGAATTTTTCGAAATTTGTACATTTGTACGAATCCGAATTACGAATTTTTATGAATACGAATTCTGTACGAAATACGAAATTTCGCTTACGAATTTCGGCTCCAAATTATCCGAATCCAAACTACCAAATAACGAATTTCAACTAATACGAAAGAACAACTCACAACAACAACTCTCAAACCAACACCAACATTCTCACTCACAAGACTCACACATCCATTCTCACTCTCAGACATTCTAATTTCACCAAAAGCACCAAACCACACAAAAACAACCACAAATCCAACAATACCACTCTCTGCTCTGCTCTCTGCTCTGCTCTCTGCTCCTCCCTCACCACACCACACTATACGGCCTCTCAAAATGACATACAGGGGCGGAGACTATAGCCAGTGCCACATGTCAAAAACGAAAGTAACTAGACTAAGCACTAGACCCTAGTGTGAAACACGTCGGCTGTACCCCTTTATTCTTGCTGTGACTTGCAGTGTCCCATGTATTTTACCCAATAGTGCGGCTGTCCATATATTCTACCTTCTTTTTCTCGCGATGTATTAGAAAAGTACGAATCCATACGAAGCACGCAGCTGCCGCAGCGCCACTGTCAGACATGTAAATTTACGAATCAACGAACCAAAAAAAAGTTACGAATGTACGAATCCATTCGAAGCACGTTAGACAGCGCCATTGTGAGAGACACGTAAAATTACAAATCAACAAACAAAAAAAAAGTAACGAATTTACGAATCCATTCGAAGCACGTTAGGCAGCGCCATTGTAAGAGACACGTAAAATTACGAATCAACAAACAAAAAAAAGTTACGAATTTACGAATCCATTCGAAGCACGTTAGGCAGCGCCATTGTAAGAGACACGTAAAATTACGAATCAACAAACAAAAAAAAGTTACGAATTTACGAATCCATTCGAAGCACGTTAGGCAGCGCCATTGTAAGAGACACGTAAAATTACGAATCAACAAACAAAAAAAAGTTACGAATGTACGAATCCATTCGAAGCACGTTAGACAGCGCCAATGTGAGAGACACGTAAAATTACGAATCAACAAACAAAAAAAAGTTACGAATGTACGAATCCATTCGAAGCACGTTAGACAGCGCCAATGTGAGAGACACGTAAAATTACGAATCAACAAACAAAAAAAAAAAGTTACGAAAGTAGGAGTTGTGTCCAGAATCAACGAAAACAATGTACTCTACCGAAAGTACGAATTATAAATCAACTAAAAATAAGGCTTTACATTAATACGAATCATTCCGATTCAACTAAAAATGTTGCTTGCGAAAATACGAATTAGTCCGAACACGAAAATCCAGTTTTACGAAATTACAATTTTTTTAGTTATGCACAAGTCTACTCTAGTCTACACAATAGACTTGTGTTATGTAACCTTAATACGTTTTCGGATAATTCGTTATTATTCGTAGAGTGTCGATATTCGTTATCAAAATTAACGATTCGTCCGAAATTCGTATTTCGTACGAATCCGAATTAAATTCCGTACACGAATTACGAATTTTTTAAAATACGAAACGGAACGGAACGAAACAAAACAAATTTTTTGATGGCTCCCATGTCTTCTCCTAATATCCCACCCCAACGTGTACTCAATTTGTTGTCCTACCACTGCAGGAGACCACCCTGAGATTTGAAAGCTCCTTTTCTCTCCATCTGGACACCATGTAGACTACTATGAATCATATTACAGTGATTTTGTTACTTTGTACGTAGTTACAGCGTAGGGTCCATGGAGATATGTGAGCTTGATAAGGGGATGAAATGTTGTGTATCAGGATGGACAGCTTTTTTTTTATTGAATGTTATTATTTTTTCATGATTCCAGTAAAAGGATTGTTGTCTCTATATGTTTAACCACTTGCCGACCAGCCGCCATTATACTGCGGCAGCTTGGCTCTATTGCGCGAATCGCCGTAGCTGTACGTCGGTTCGTGCAATAGATACAGGGGGCGGGCGAGTGCACGCCCGTGGCCACGGCACCGGAGACGACGCGCGGGACTGGCGGGCCAACGATGTCCACCCGCGATCGCTCCACAGTGAGCCAGAACGGGGATCTGTCAATGTCAACAGACAGATCCCCGTTTTGACAGGGAGGTAGAGAGAGATCGTCTGTTCCTATTGATCAGGAACAGTGATCTTTCTCCTTCTCCAGTCACTCCCCTCCCCCACACAGTTAAAAACACCTCCCAGGGAACACATTTAACCCCTTGATCGCCCCCTAGTGTTAACCCCTTCCCTGCCAGTGATATTTACACAGTAATCAGTGCATTTTTTATAGCACTGATCGCTGTATAAATGTCAATGCTCCCAAAAAAGTGTCAAAAGTGTACGATCTGTCAGCCGCAATGTCGCAGTCCCGCTTAAAATCACTGATTGCCCCCATTACTAGTAACAAAAAAATAATAATTTCTTTTCGGGCTTAATTTGATATTTAGGTGGATGAATGGGATGGTTTTTATTTTAAGCCATAATAAAACATATTTTTTGTTAATTAATATATTTTCTCCTTTTTTTATTTTGACTTGATAATTAAATTGGATTTCGAAACCGTATTCATATATTTTAGGATCAATGTGTATGATGTCTTGTTTTGTTTATTAAGACATTTTATAAAGAGATTTATATATAAAAAAAAAAATTATAAGTAAAAATGCCATAAAACTATCTCCTATTTTGTAGACGCAATAACCTTTGCGCAAACCAATCAATATACGCTTAGTGCAATTATTTTTTTTAACCAAAAATATGTAGAAGAATACATATCGGCCCTAAACTGAGGAAGACATTTGTTTTTTTTATATTTTTTGGGGGGGGGGGGATATTTATTATAGCAAAAAGTAAAAAAATATTGCTTTCTTTTCAAAGTTGTCGGTCTTTTTTTGCTTATAGCGCAAAAGCGCAAAATTATTATTATTATTATTCACGATTTATATAGAGCCAACAGTTTACGCAGCACTTTACAATGTAGTGGGGGGGACAGCACAATTACAGTACATTTCAATACAGAAGGTACAGGAGGGCCCGGCTCGTAGAGCTTACATTCTAAAGGGAGGGGGTGGTGGTACAAAAGGTAATAGCTGCAGAGAATGATTTGATGGGGGTGGCTCGGGGACTAGGGTGACCACGTGTCCCGGATTGCCCGGGACAGTCCCGCATTTTGCAGGTCTGTCCCGGGCACCTTCATTCCAGGACAATACAGTGTCCCGGAATGAAACTGACACAACCACCCCCCGGGCCAATCTGATGCCCCCAAAAAAAGGCCGCCACATCACCGCTTTACTCACTGACAGGAAAAGGCCTTCTTTCGAAAATCTTTTTTTCAGGTACCATATTTTTATCATTTGCCAAAAATACACAAAAATTCCATTAACCCACCAGGACGCCCTATTGTTGCCTCTATGGACAGCATCACCTCCAGTTTTTCGCTATATGTAGACCATTTCCTTCAACCTTTAGCTCAGGCTCTGCCTTCCTATATTAGAGATGGAACAGATCTAATAGAACAAATGCGCCCCTACACATGGGAATCCACCTACCCATGGATCTCTTTAGATGTCTGCTCCTTATATACATCCATCCCTCATAATATAGGTATACAAGCCGTTACTCATTTCCTTGAAAAAGACCCTCATCTTAACACCCATCAAATAGATTTCATACTCCAAGCTACCCTTTTTTGCTTGGATCACAATTATTTCCTTTTTGATGGTACCTACTATCGCCAAAAACAGGGCACTGCTATGGGCGCTAATTTTGCCCCCAGTTACGCCAACCTAACCATGGGTTTCTGGGAAGAAAAATACATTTGGGCCAACAATCCTTTCACCATGCACCTTATTTTTTACAGAAGATACATAGATGATATCATAATTATCTGGGATGGCCCTACCAACCTCATTCATAGTTTTGTCTCCTATTGTAATGCTTACCCCTATGGACTCACTTTCACTTCAGAATCCAATACTTCATCCATATGCTTTTTAGATTTGGACCTATCACATACTAATAAGGACATAACAACTAAAAGTTATACAAAACCTACAGCTGGTAATTCCTTTCTACATTATACCAGCTGTCATCACCCAAAATGGATTCAAAATATCCCAAAGAGCCAATTTCATCGTCTCAAGCCTCGTACACACGGCCGAGAATCTCGTCGTAAAAAACACGTCGTCTTTTTCGACGAGATCCTTGGACAAGAAACTTGTCCCGGCCGAGTGTACACACGCTCATTTCAAAGAACCCGCGGTTCTTTGAAGGGAGCGAACGCGGTGACGTAATTGAATACGAAGAGCATGCGCTCGTCACATTCGATGCCGTCGCCGCCATCTTTGTACACCCTATCCTATGCCTAGGAAGCTACCGCACATGCGTCAAAGTCATTTCGAGCATGCGCGGGCTTCCCGGAGGACAGGTAAGTGTACACACACACAATTTTCTCGTCGAGAAACAGGCTGACGAGAATCTCGACGAGAAAATAGAGAGCAGGTTCTCTATTTTCTCGTCGAGATTCTAGTCGATTTTCTTGACGAGAAACCATACACACGAACGAATTTCTCGGCAAGAAATCTCTGCCAGCAAGTTTCTTGCTGGTTCTTGCCGAGAAACTCGGTCGTGTGTACGAGGCTTCAGACGAAATTGTACCAGATTGGATGATTACGTAACACAGAGTATACCTCTAAAAACAAAGTTCACAGACAAAGGTTACCCACCACATCTTGTAGATAATGCTTGCTCCTTATACTGCACAGACAGCATGGCACACAAACCCAAGCAGGCCTCCACGCCATTGATGAGGTTCATTACACAATATCATCATAGCCATAAGCAAATGGAAAGCATTTTCCGTAAACATTGGTCTATTCTACAACAAGACCCACATTTGACAAAAACACTTTCTCTTCACCCTAAATTTGCATATCGTAAAGCTCCGAATATAAAAGGCAAAATTGCACCTAGTAAAATGAAAACTAATGCCAAAATTACTACATCTAGACAGCTAACACTAATACCTTTAGTAGGTATGTATAGATGTAATACGGCCTTATGCCTCACCTGTTCCCATGTTTCTCATGGTCAAAAAAACTACTCTGCTAACAGTAAACTGTATACCCTCACCTCTTTTTATAATTGTTCTACCATGTTCGTCATTTACTGTATAACCTGCCCATGCGGTCTATTTTATGTGGGCAGGACTATACGTACATTGCGAGTCAGATTTGGCGAACACCGCCGAGCAGTTAAAGATGGCAGTCCACAATATAGTGTTTCCAGACACTTTTATATCCACCATCCCAAAGACACCTCTGCACTTCGAGTATGGATCTTGGAATCCATACCCGACAAATATACATCAGCAGAGAGATTCCAACGTCTGTGTAAACAGGAAACATACTGGATTTATATCCTAAACACTCTCACACCCTTTGGACTCAACAAGGAGATTGAGGTGAATACGGTCATGTGATAACGGTAGATCCATGTACACCATGTACACGCGTGCATATATAGTTTGTATGTGTGTACTTGTCTACACATACCTCCATCTCCCCCAGCTTATTTCCTCTGACTATAACAAAAAAGGGACTTTTACCCCATCCTGTCTGATTATATTCTCATATGTATATATATTTCAGTTACCCTATACATTCCTTCTCTGATGGTATTTTCTATTGTGAGCACAATATCCACATATAGTGGATTGGATGCATGCATATGCGGTTGTGTATACATGTGCATATGCACGCATGCGGTCTCTATTATCATAACTAGATATCCGTTATTTACCGAGATTGTGAGTATTCTACAACATCTCTCTATAACTATTTCTGTGTTATAAAATATATATATTTTTTAATATATATATATTTTATATACATAAATTTTCCCTATATTACACATGATACCTTTAATAATATCTAGATATTCTATCATTGGACAGACATATGTTACCAGGCATTTCTTGGCATCTTTTACAATTTTGTATAATTTTTTGTGCATTTTTCATGCACTTTTTATGGCATTTTTTGTGGATCCTTTATGCATTCCTTATGCGTTTTCTCATGCATCTTTTTATGCATCTCTCATGCTAATATATGATTATATATGATTCTCTATGTTAATATATAAATTTCTTTGTCATATATACATCCATTATAGGGCAAGTCTTCCAGAAGTTGTAATCAATTGTATATTTTAATCTATAGTTTCATAACAATTCCCATGTATAATTGCTCTGTTATAAATATATACGTCACTATTGGTCCAATATATGCTCACAATGAATAGTAAATATAGTTGGGCCAGTGTATTAATTCTCTCTAGTTTAATACGCCTCATTTCCGGATGTTGGTAATACCAAGCTAAGTGTAACATAACATTACACTGATGGTTCCGCTCGCTGGAACGCATATAAGACTGACAGCTCCCATCGCCAATCAGATCCGAGGAAAATGCGGAAGCATTGAAACGCGTCATCAGCCATTGGCTGCCATTGACGTCACGTCCGGTCGCCGAAGCTGACTGCGCTCCAGCGTGAACCGCGCGCCGCACGCCGCAAGGAACTGAACGTTCACACCGTTGCAGAGTGACAGTGTTTTACATCCATCGCTTCACTGCTACCTCCCCATCGCTGCAGCAATATTACAGTGCATTTTTACACCTTGGCAGCATTCCACAACTGGGAGACTACAGATGCACGGATTGACTCATGCCCTCCGCAGACAACTTACAGAGAGAAATATCTATGCTTGTACTCCACTTCCACCTTGTGAGTAGCCATTTGGCTGTTGTTTTAACCCTTTTTTTAAAATAAATTACTAACATACTGCACTTAGTAGGCGCATTGTTTTTCTTCTCCTCACTGACAGTACTTGTCCTGGCTGGGAATGCCTGGAGGAGCACAATCCCCGCCCCCTGCTTGTGATTGGAGATATCATAAATCCCGCCTCTTGTGTCCAATCACTGTGCTGTGATTCGTTACAGCACAAGCTGATTTTTGGAAAGGGAGGGTGTCCCTGAATGGTAGTTTAGAAATGTGGTCACCCTATCGGGGACAGTTGTTAGGTGGGTGTGGCTTCCCTGAATAAATGAGTTTTCAGGGATCTCCTAAGGGTGGACAGGGTAGCAGCTGATCGGACCTACCAGGGCAGGGAGTTCCAGAGGATGGGAGAGGCTCTGGAGAAGTCCTCAAGGCGAGCATAGGAGGTAACAAGGGAGCTAGAGCGCAGGAGGTCCTGGAAGGAAGGGAGGAGACGATTTGGCCGATATCTGCAGATGAGGTTGGTGATGTAGATGGGGGCGATGTTGTGAATGGCCTTGTATGTTGTGGTTAGCATTTTGAATTTTCCACGGTAGGGGAGGGGAAGCCAGTGAAGGAATTGGCAGAGAGGAGCAGCAGTCACGGATCGGTTAGTGAGGTGTATTAGTCTAGCAGCAGAATTCATAATAGACTGAAGGGGGGAGGAGCCTGCGTAAGGGTAGGCCATTAACCACTTCAGCCCCGGACCATTTGGCTGCCAAATGACCGGGACACTTTTTGCGATTCGGCACTGCGTCGCTTTAACTGACAATTGCGCGGTCGTGCGATGTGGCTCCCAAACAAAATTTACGTCCTTTTTTCCCCACAAATAGAGCTTTCTTTTGGTGGTATTTGATCACCTCTGCGGTTTTTATTTTTTGCGCAAAAACAAAACAAAAACAGAGCGACAGATTTGAAAAAAAAGCAATATTTTGTACTTTTTGCTATAATAAATATCCCCTATTTTTTTTTAAAAAAGCAAATTTCTTCTCAGTTTAGGCCAATACGTATTTTTCGACATATTTTTGGTAAAAAAATCGCAATAAGCATATATTGATTGGTTTGCGCAAAAGTTATTGCGTCTACAAAATAGGGGGTAGTTTTATGGCATTTTTATAATTTTTTTTTTTTTTATTAGAAATGGCGGCGATCTGCGATTTTTATCGTGACTACGACTTTATGGCGGACACATCGCACACCTTTGACACATTTTTGGGACCATTCACATTTATACAGCGATTAGTGCTATAAAAATGCACTGATTACTGTAAAAATGTCACTGCCGGTGAAGGGGGTTAACCACTAGGGGGCCCTGAAGGGGTTAAGTGTGTCCTAGGGAGTGATTCTAACTGTAAAGGGGAGGAGCTACCAGTGACACGTCAGCGATCACTGTTCCCGATCACAGGGAACAGTAGATCCCTGACGTGTCACTAGGCAGAACAGGGGACTGTTCTGCCTTTGCCGATTGCAATCAACATCAAGTTCCCGGGATCGGCGGGCGCACTCACGAGGCACATTTAAAGAGACGTACAGGTATGCCCATTTGCCTGCCTGTGCCATTCTGCCGACGTATATCGGCATGCGGCGGTCGGCAAGTGGTTAAGGAGAGAGTTGCAGTAGTCAAGGCGGGAAATAATCACGGAGTGAATAAGTTGCTTTGTGGTGTCGTTAGTCAGGAAGGGTTTGAATTCTGAAGATGTTGCGGAGGTTTAAGGTGGCAGGATTTAGCCAGTGATTGGATGTGGGGGCTTAAGAAGAGGTCAAAGTCAAGGATTACACCCAGCACCCTTACATGTGTGGAAGAACCAATGGTTGTGTTGTTGATATTAATGGTAAAGTCATGGGGGGGGGGGACATGAAGGAGGAAATATAACAAGCTCAGTTTTAGAAAGATTGAGTCTGAGGAAGTGGTTGGACATCCATACCGATATGTCATCAGTAAGTTTGAGATCCGTGAGGAGATGGATGGGGTGAGTTGAGGAGTGGAGAGATAGATCTGGGAGTCGTCGGCATAGAGGTGGTATTGGAAGCCATGGGAGGTTATCAACTGGCCCAGGGAAGAGGTATAGAGTGAGAATAGGAGAGGCCCAAGGACGGAGCCTTGGGGTACCCCAACAGAACGAGGAAGAGGAGCGGAGGAGAGGGCGTTGTAAGTGACACTGAAAGTGCGCTGAGATAGGTAGGAGGAGAACCAGGATAAAGCAGAATCACGGAGGCCAAGGGAGTGTAGTTTCCTGAGGAGGAGAAGGTGGTCAACTGTGTCAAAGGCAGCAGAGATGTCTAAAAGTACGAGTATGGAGTAATGGCCGTTGGTTTTAACAGTTAGTAGGTCATTGGTGAGTTTTAGTAGGGCAGTTTCAGTAGAATGTTGTGGGCGAGAAGGTTGTTGTCTGTGAGGTAGCGACTCAAATGGACTTGCAGCAAGCTGGAACCAGGTTGGATTTGCCAGGTACGTCCAGCTGAAGATGCAGAGACCAGAGTACAATGACAGGAGACAGAAGACGATCCAGGAAACAAGCCGAGGTTGGGGCAGGTGGCAGACAAGCACAGGCAGTAGATGAAGCTGGGGTCAGTACATGGGAAGTCGGACACTGAATACACATATTAGTAGGCAAACAGGAGCTCAGAGAACAGGCTGCACTTAGGGTTGCCACCCTTTTCTTCAAGCCAAACCCGAACACTTTAGCGGCCTGGGACACCTTTGGGTGTTTCAAGGAGAACAGTAATGTGGTGTGCATAGCATGCCGCAGCAAACACTGGGTGTAGCCAAATTGCTCTTTCTGACATCATCACCCTGCCACCCAGTGATGCCAAACTTGCCCAAGACGCCTGCAGCTCCTGGATGGCAACAGATTTGTGTGACTATCTTGGTTACTCGAGGAGTCACTGCCCGGTTTGAATAATGTGTCCGGGTTTCAGTCTGCCTGAAACCTGGACACATGATTTGAAACCCGGACTGTCCGGGTGAATCCTGGACAGGTGGCAATCCTAGCTGCACTGTTGCACAACACGTTGGCTTGAGAAAGAGGCTTGGGCGGCCCTGAAATGCATAACACATCCGATCAACTCTACATTCCACCGAACACTCAGATTGTGCCCTCCTGTTCTCTTTATCTGTTCACTCAGAAATACTTCAGTCTCTCCAGAGGTGCTACATTAAAAGGGTTGTAAAGGTTCGTTTTTTTCACCTTAATGCATCCTATGCGTTAGGGTGAAAAAAAACTGGCAACGACGGCCCCCCCAGCCCCCCATTTTTTTCCATCAGGGGGGTACAGGCAGTACACCTGTAAGGGGCCCAGAGGTCCCCAGGCGCCCGGATGGCAACCCCCCCTTTTTTTTGTAAGGGGCCCCGGAGGTCCCCAGGGCCCTGGATGGTAACCCCCCTTCTTTGTGTATTTTTTATAAAAAAAAATGTTTTTATTTATTTTTATTTATTTTATTTATTTTTTGTAAGGGACCCAGAGATCCCCAGAGACCCGGAGGTCCCCAGGGCCCTGGATAGCAACCCCCCATTTTTTTTATTCTTTTTTTGTTCGTCAGCACCCAAAGAAGCCCCCTGACCTCAACAATTTGCGGCGGCAGCACCCCTCTGCTTCTCAATTCGTGGCACCCCCCGCTTCTCAATTCACGGCTGCCCCCCCCCCGCTACTCAATTTATTTACAGCGGCAGCACCCCCCCCCGGTTCTCCTCTGCTCCAGGGGGCCCATTCCTGAAGCTGGCTGTGTAAGGGGCCCCTAAATTCCTGGTGGCGGCTGTACAGGGCTTCAAAGTTAAAGATATATAAACTTATAGCCATCAAGATGGAGTCACTGTTGTTCAGTCATATTACTACACCGTGTAGACCCCCTTCCCCTTTGTCTTACATTAGCAGCAGGGGGGGGTCACAGTTTCACATCCTGGCCCTGGGTGCTGGACAAACTCGTCTCATTACTGGTCCAGAGGAAAGCAAAGCACTTCCTCTATCCCTAGAAACATTTTTATAGAGAGGAGAAGGAAGTCTTGTTGAGCCCATATAGGCAATCAGTTCCCTGCATTAAAAATGCCATCATAAGGTTTGGTAGTTCCAATTCTGGATATCATTCATTGGAAGGAAATAATCCGTCGTCTTCTTCTTAATTTCTCTCATTGATTTGGCCATTAAAACCTTATTTTCGGCACTGCGCAGCTAAACTGCAAAACTGATCTTGCAATAGATAGAAGTGGAGTTTATGGAAAACAAGGTGAGAATTGAAGCTTCCTCTAATGAGTTCCGTGTTCTAATCCGAGGCCATAAAAGGTAAAATATCTCTACAAATCGCTCCATCTCATAAAAAAAACGGCATTCCTACCTATTTCAAGGAGAAACATCTCCGTCCCTTTAATTGAAGCATCTGTCATGGTGACACAACATGGCGCGTTCTCCAACCCTTTATCACTTCCCTTTCGCATTTCTTACATTGTATCTCTGGGATTCCAAAAAAATGGAGCTTAAGTTACAAATCCATAATGAGAAAAATAGGATTTCTCCGACAAGGGCCTGAGCGTTCGGAGCTTTTCAAGAGCTTTAATGGGGAATTTTGCTGATCAAACCATCTCCGACATAACAGAATGATGTACTTTTGTAAACCTGGGACTGGCGGTGGGGGTAAATTGCCGGGGGAAAAAAAACAACAACAAAAAAAAAAAAACACGCCAACAGAGGCTCTTCTGTCTGGAGGAAAAATGAAAAAGGGGGCTATTAGGTGCGCTCACTTTTCTGCAAAGGGGGCAACAAAAACCGTGTTATTAGGATAAATCTCTTTCATTATTTTCTGGGTCCTTCTAAAGCGGCATTATAAAAAAAAAAAAATTGCTATTGCTGGTCATATAGACTCCCCATTGGGTCGTAATTTTGCCATAATGGCCTCAGTTTAGTAAAAAATTTAAAAAAATCAACACAAAAGACATACCGTAGATACTCGAGTATAAGCCGAGTTTTTCAGCACTTTTTTGCGCTGAAAATGCCCCCCTCGGCTTATACTTGAGTCACCTTTCGGCGCCTGATCTCCCGGAATTTGAGGACCCCATACTTGGCACACATGTAGCCCCACACTTCCTCTACAAGTGTGCAAAGTTTGTTGTCCGGGGGACCTACGGCCGGGGAGCACCAATATTTCAAACCTGGGCACTCCTTCCATAGACTCAAATGTTAAATGGTAATTTCTCCAGTGATTTTGGGGACCCGGTACCAGCCGGTCGTAGGTCCCCTGGACCCGAAACTTGGCACACATATAGCCCCATTTCTCCTCTACAAGTGTGCAAAGTTTGTTGTCTGGGGAACCTACGGCCGAGGAGCACCGATTTTTCAAAGCCGGCCCCTCGTTCAATAGACTCCCATGTTAAACGTCAGTCTAGTCATGGGCACAGTGAGGAATGGGCACAGTGAGGCATGGGCACAGTGAGGCATAGTGAGGCACAGTGAGGCATAGTGAGGCATGCACATGGACACCCTAGGCTTATACTCGAGTCAATACGTTTTCCCAGTTTTTTGTGGTAAAATTAGGTGCCGAGGCTTATGTTCAGGTCGGCTTATACTCGAGTATATACGGTAACTTAGCAGCAATGCAATGTGTTCCTTGTGATGCTTTCCCCCCCAGGGCCATCATAATGCAAGGGTACTCCTGGGCACTGCCCAGGGGCCCCAGGTACATGGGGGGCCCCACAATAATCTTGCATTACATTATACTTGCCAACTGTCTCAGATTTGCTGGGACAGTCATGCTTTTTACTAAACTGTCCCGATATGGTCGCGTCCCGGGAAGTGTTCCAGAACACCCCCCCTGTACTGTGCCCTCCTGACCCCCCCCCCGTACTGTGCCCCCCTGACCCCCCCCTGTACTGTGCCCTCCTGACCCCCCCCGTACTGTGCCCCCCTGACCCCCCCCTGTACTGTGCCCCCCTGACCCCCCCCTGTACTGTGCCCTCCTGACCCCCCCCTGTACTGTGCCCTCCTGATCCCCCCTGTACTGTGCCCTCCTGACCCCCCCCCCTGTACTGTGCCCTCCTCACCCCCTGTACTGTGCCCTCCTGACCCCCCCTGTACTGTGCCCTTTGTGTTGACTAGTCTTTGATTTATAGAATGTTTTCCTTTTGTAAAATCGATTTTATTGAAAGTACTAATGAATATCTGTTTCATTCTATCAACTATTTATACTTTATTTCTTGAAAGGAGGTGTGTAAATTGGGGCAAGCTGGTAGGGGCTCCAGAGCATTACTTTGCCCAGGGGCCTATGATAATATTAAGACGGCCCTGTTCCCCCCTAATCTTCTGGTGCAGTGGGGGGGGGGTCAATAGAGCCGAAGGACCTGTGACAGGACTCATCAAGAGTGCCCGACTATACCTACCCTCCCCCCCCCCCCTCCTCATTCATAGAAGTCATACTACACTTACCACCGGCCACTTTATTAGGTACACCTGTTTAATGGCTCGGTAACACAAATTGCTAATCAGCCAATCACATGGCAGCAACTCAATGCATTTAGGCCTCTAGACGTGGTGAAGACGACTTTCTGAAGTTCAAACCGAGGATCAGAATGGGGATCCCGGTGACTTTGAACGTGGCATGGTTGTTGGTGGCAGACGGGCTGGTCTGAGTATTTCTGGGATTTTCACACACAACCATCTCTCGGGATTACAGAGAATGGTGGGAAAAGAGAAAATATCCAGTGAGCGGCAGTTGTGTTGAGGAAGAATGCCTTGTTGAGGTCAGAGGAGAATGGGCAGACTGGTTCCAGATGATAGAAAGACAACAGTGACTCAAATAACCACTCGTTACACCCAAGGTATGCAGAATACCATCTCTGAACACACAACACATCCAACCTTGAAGCAGATGGGCTACAGCAGCAGAAGAGCCCACCGGGTGCCACTCCTGTCAGCTAAGAACAGGAAACTGAGGCTACAATTGGCACAGGATCACCAACATTGGACAATAGAAGATCGGAAAAACGTTGCCGGGTCTGATGAGTCTGGATTTCAGCTGCGACATTCAGATGGAGGGGTCAGAATTTGGCGCATGGATCCATCCTGCCTTCTATCACCGGTTCAGGCTGGTGCTGGGGGTGTAATGGTGTGGGGGATGGGGTATCACCGGATCAGGCTGGTGGTGGGGGTGTAATGGTGTGGGGGATGGGGTATCACCGGATCAGGCTGGTGGTGGGGGTGTAATGGTGTGGGGGATGGGGTATCACCGGTTCAGGCTGGTGGTGGGGGTGTAATGGTGTGGGGGATGGGGTATCACCGGGTCAGGCTGGTGGTGGGGGTGTAATGGTGTGGGGGATGGGGTATCACCGGTTCAGGTTGGTGGTGGTGGTGTAATGGTGTGGGGGGATGGGGTATCACCGGTTCAGGCTGGTGGTGGGGGTGTAATGGTGTGGGGGATGGGGTATCACCGGTTCAGGCTGGTGGTGGGGGTGTAATGGTGTGGGGATGGGATATCACCGGTTCAGGCTGGTGGTGGGGGTGTAATGGTGTGGGGGATGGGATATCACCGGTTCAGGCTGGTGGTGGGGGTGTAATGGTGTGGGGGATGGGATATCACGGGTTCAGGTTGGTAGTGGGGGTGTAATGGTGTGGGGGGGTGGGGATGGGGTATCACCGGTTCAGGCTGGTGGTGGGGGTGTAATGGTGTGGGGGATGGGGTATCACCGTTTCAGGCTGGTGGTGGGGGTGTAATGGTGTGGGGGATGGGGTATCACCTGTTCAGGCTGGTGTGGGGGTGTAATGGTGTGGGGGATGGGGTATCACCGGGTCAGGCTGGTGGTGGGGGTGTAATGGTGTGGGGGATGGGGTATCACCAGTTCAGGTTGGTGGTGGGGGTGTAATGGTGTGGGGGGATGGGGTATCACCGGTTCAGGCTGGTGGTGGGGGTGTAATGGTGTGGGGGATGGGGTATCACCGGTTCAGGCTGGTGGTGGGGGTGTAATGGTGTGGGGGATGGGATATCACCGGTTCAGGCTGGTGGTGGGGGTGTAATGGTGTGGGGGATGGGATATCACGGGTTCAGGTTGGTAGTGGGGGTGTAATGGTGTGGGGGGTGGGGGATGGGGTATCACCGGTTCAGGCTGGTGGTGGGGGTGTAATGGTGTGGGGGATGGGGTATCACCGGTTCAGGCTGGTGGTGGGGGTGTAATGGTGTGGGGGGATGGGGTATCACCTGTTCAGGCTGGTGTGGGGGTGTAATGGTGTGGGGATGGGGTATCACCGGTTCAGGCTGGTGGTGGGGGTGTAATGGTGTGGGGGATGGGGTATCACCGGTTCAGGCTGGTGGTGGGGGTGTAATGGTGTGGGGGATGGGGTATCACCAGTTCATGCTGGTGGTGGGGGTGTAATGGTGTGGGGGATGGGATATCACCGGTTCAGGCTGGTGGTGGGGGTGTAATGGTATGGGGGATGGGGTATCACTGGTTCAGGCTGGTGGTGGGGTGTGTAATGGTGTGGGGGATGGGGTATCACCGGTTCAGGCTGGTGGTGGGGGGTGTCATGGTGTGGGGGATGGGATATCACTGGTTCAGGCTAGTGGTGGGGGTGTCATGGTGTGGGGGATGGGGTATCACCGGTTCAGGCTAGTGGTGGGGGTGTCATGGTGTGGGGGATGGGATATCACCGGTTCAGGCTAGTGGTGGGGGTGTCATGGTGTGGGGGATGGGATATCACTGGTTCAGGCTGGTGGTGGGGATGTAATGGTGTGGGGGATGGGATATCAAGGGTTCAGGCTAGTGGTGGGGGTGTAATGGTGTGGGGATGGGATATCACTGGTTCAGGCTAGTGGTGGGGGTGTAATGGTGTGGGGGATGGGATATCACCGGTTCAGGCTAGTGGTGGGGGTGTCATGGTGTGGGGGATGGGATATCACTGGTTCAGGCTGGTGGTGGGGATGTAATGGTGTGGGGGATGGGATATCAAGGGTTCAGGTTGGTGGTGGGGGTGTAATGGTGTGGGGGTGGGGGATGGGGTATCACCGGTTCAGACTGGTGGTGGGGGTGTAATGGTGTGGGGGATGGGGTATCACCGGGTCAGGCTGGTGGTGGGGGTGTAATGGTGTGGGGGGATGGGGTATCACCGGTTCAGGTTGGTGGTGGGGGTGTAATGGTGTGGGGGTAGGGGTATGACCGGTTCAGGCTGGTGGTGGGGGTGTAATGGTCTGGGGGATGGGGTATCACCGGTTCAGGCTGGTGGTGGGGGTGTAATGGTGTGGGGGGATGGTGTATCACTGGTTCAGGCTGGTGGTGGGGGTGTAATGGTGTGGGGGATGGGGTATCACCGGTTAAGGCTGGTGGTGGGGGTGTAATGGTGTGGGGGGATGGGGTATCACTGGTTCAGGCTGGTGGTGGGGGTGTAATGGTCTGGGGGAGGGGTATCACCGGTTCAGGCTGGTGGTGGGGATGTAATGGTGTGGGGGATGGTGTATCACCGGTTCAGGCTGGTGGTGGGGGTGTAATGGTGTGGGGGATGGGGTATCACCGGTTAAGGCTGGTGGTGGGGGTGTAATGGTGTGGGGGGATGGGGTATCACTGGTTCAGGCTGGTGGTGGGGGTGTAATGGTGTGGGGGATGGGGTATCACCGGTTCAGGCTGGTGGTGGGGGTGTAATGGTGTGGGGGATGGGGTATCACCGGTTAAGGCTGGTGGTGGGGGTGTAATGGTGTGGGGGGATGGGGTATCACTGGTTCAGGCTGGTGGTGGGGGTGTAATGGTGTGGGGGATGGGATATCACCGGTTAAGGCTGGTGGTGGGGGTGTAATGGTGTGGGGGATGGGATATCACCGGTTCAGGCTAGTGGTGGGGGGGTGTAATGGTGTGGGGGATGGGAAATGACCGGTTCAGGCTGGTGGTGGGGGTGTAATGGTGTGGGGGATGGGGTATCACTGGTTCAGGCTGGTGGTGGGGGTGTAATGGTGTGGGGGATGGGGTATCACCGGGTCAGGCTGGCGGTGGGGGTGTAATGGTGTGGGGGATGGGATATCACCGGTTCAGGCTGGTGGTGGGGGGGTGTAATGGTGTGGGGGATGGGATATCACCGGTTCAGGCTGGTGGTGGGGGTGTAATGGTGTGGGGGATGGGCACACTTTGGGCCCCCCATGTCCATCCCTTTATGACTACAGTGTCCCCATCTTCTGATGGCTCCTTCCAGCAGGATAATGCACCATGTCACAAAGCTCCAATCATCTCACCACTGGACAATGAGGTCCCTGTCCTCCAATGGCCTCCACACTCACCACATCTCATCCAATAGAGCACCTTTGGGATGTGGTGGAATGGGAGATTGGCCTCATGGATGTGCAGCCGATAAATCTGCAGCAACTGCGTGATGTTATCATGTCACTATGGAGCAAAATCTCTGAGGAACGTTTCCCACACCTTGTTGTATCTCTGCCATCAAGAAGGAAGGCCAAAGGGGGTCCAACCCGCTACTAGCAAGGGGGTCTAATAAAGTGGCCGGTGGGTGTGTATTGAGTATCTCTATCCTGTGAGTATTACATGTCAGATGGTATTATAAGACACGGTCGGTACTCTGGGGAATCGGGTGATTTGTTGGTCACATCCTCTTATCAGCCCCGATATGAAGCTGAGAATTTTAAAATCATATTAAGTTTTGTGTAAAGATTTGCCCGGCGGATGGAGAGCCCATGAAATGTGTCCGACAACTTTATGTTCCCAGCGAATGAGACCACAAAAATACCTCCATATAATGAGATCTCTCTTCTCGCCGGCAGAACGTTTTTATATGAGAAAGTCTGTAACCGGCGCCAATAAAACCGCTCCGCGTTCTTCTTCTTCTTCTTCTTCTTCTTCTTATTATTATTTTATTTTATTTTTTCTGAAGCGGATTTCTCTGTTGGTTTCAGTTTGTAATTTGTCTGCAAACTCTGACCGAGGACTTTCCTCGGGGGCGGGGATCACCCCGGATCCCAATACATGACAAACGCCCCTCGAAAGCTCCAAAACCTTTTTCTTTTTACATCGCGTTTCGCCGCGTTTGTAGTGCGCTGGCTGTGCGACAAAAAAAGGCGGTAAACGCTGCTCCCGGCTCCCCTCACTTTGGGTGTCATTAACAAATAATGGCACCCCAAGTGCAACATACGTTTGTTCAGAGGCGGCTCTCTAATTAGGCCAATTAGGCGATTGCCTAAGGCCCCGCGCTTCCCGGGGACGCGCAATCAGCTTAACCTGTGTGTGGGAATGTCCCCCCCCGATTAGTGTCCCCAGGGTCATCTCCAGCGCGGGACAAAAGCCTGCGCTGCGGTGCCTGCAACTTCTTTTTCCTGGCCAGGGGCGGAACTGACTGACCACTTGAGCGCTGCCCGAAGGTCTCATGGTCAGTGGACGGCACGTACTCCCCTCCCCCGGCTGCCCCCTTCTGCCACGCTCTGCAAGTCTCCTGCCATGTGCAGAGCGCAGATAATGGCCGTAGGGGTTGTGCTTCTCTGCTCTCTCCTCCGATGGGAGGTCTCAGAGCTGGCGCCTGACAGTCATCGAGGAGCCAGTCTGCCACAGGTACTGTCTAATGGTGACTCCTGCATGACACTGACAGGTGACAGCATCCTGTAGTGTAGTACCTCCTGAGCGACCTTCCACACACACACAGCTGGCATTATGCCATCCTCAGGCATATGATGCCACCTACTGACCCCTGTCATAATCATTCTCCTCATCCCTTGTTCCTGGGCCTGGCATACCACCACCCTACTTCCTGTCATCATACTTCCCACTGTAAGCTTCTTACCAACTTACCCCCTGTCATCATCTCTATCCTCATCATAAACCCCCGTGCCTAGTATCCTACTACCCCACCCCCTGTCATCATCTCTATCCTCATCATAAACCCCCGTGCCTAGTATCCTACTACCCCACCCCCTGTCATCATCTCTATCCTCATCATAAACCCCCGTGCCTAGTATCCTACTACCCCACCCCCTGTCATCATCTCTATCCTCATCATAAACCCCTGTGCCTAGTATCCTACTACCCCACCCCCTGTCATCATCTCTATCCTCATCATAAACCCCCGTAGTATCCTACTACCCCACCCCCTGTCATCATCTCTATCCTCATCATAAACCCCCCGTGCCTAGTATCCTACTACCCCCACCCCCTGTCATCATCTCTATCCTCATCATAAACCCCCGTGCCTAGTATCCTACTACCCCACCCCCTGTCATCATCTCTATCCTCATCATAAACCCCTGTGCCTAGTATCCTACTACCCCACCCCCTGTCATCATCTCTATCCTCATCATAAAACCCCCGTGCCTAGTATCCTACTACCCCACCCCCTGTCATCATCTCTATCCTCATCATAAACCCCCGTGCCTAGTATCCTACTACCCCACCCCCTGTCATCATCTCTATCCTCATCATAAACCCCCGTGCCTAGTATCCTACTACCCCACCCCCTGCCATCATCTCTATCCTCATCATAAACCCCCGTGCCTAGTATCCTACTACCCCACCCCCTGTCATCATCTCTATCCTCATCATAAACCCCCGTGCCTAGTATCCTGCTACCCCACCCCCTGTCATCATCTCTATCCTCATCATAAACCCCCGTGCCTAGTATCCTACTACCCCACCCCCTGTCATCATCTCTATCCTCATCATAAACCCCCGTGCCTAGTATCCTACTACCCCACCCCCTGTCATCATCTCTATCCTCATCATAAACCCCCGTGCCTAGTATCCTACTACCCCACCCCCTGTCATCATCTCTATCCTCATCATAAACCCCCGTGCCTAGTATCCTGCTACCCCACCCCCTGTCATCATCTCTATCCTCATCATAAACCCCCGTGCCTAGTATCCTACTACCCCACCCCCTGTCATCATCTCTATCCTCATCATAAACCCCCGTGCCTAGTATCCTACTACCCCACCCCCTGTCATCATCTCTATCCTCATCATAAACCCCCCTGCCTAGTATCCTACTACCCCACCCCCTGTCATCATCTCTATCCTCATCATAAACCCCCGTGCCTAGTATCCTACTACCCCACCCCCTGTCATCATCTCTATCCTCATCATAAACCCCCGTGCCTAGTATCCTACTACCCCACCCCCTGTCATCATCTCTATCCTCATCATAAACCCCCGTGCCTAGTATCCTACTACCCCACCCCCTGTCATCATCTCTATCCTCATCATAAACCCCCGTGCCTAGTATCCTACTACCCCACCCCCTGTCATCATCTCTATCCTCATCATAAACCCCCGTGCCTAGTATCCTACTACCCCACCCCCTGTCATCATCTCTATCCTCATCATAAACCCCCGTGCCTAGTATCCTGCTACCCCACCCCCTGTCATCATCTCTATCCTCATCATAAACCCCCGTGCCTAGTATCCTACTACCCCACCCCCCTGTCATCATCTCTATCCTCATCATAAACCCCCGTGCCTAGTATCCTACTACCCCACCCCCCTGTCATCATCTCTATCCTCATCATAAACCCCCATGCCTAGAATCCTACTACCCCACCCCCTGTCATCATCTCTATCCTCATCATAAACCCCCGTGCCTAGTATCCTACTACCCCCACCCCCTGTCATCATCTCTATCCTCATCATAAACCCCCGTGCCTAGTATCCTACTACCCACCCCCTGTCATCATCTCTATCCTCATCATAAACCCCCGTGCCTAGTATCCTACTACCCCACCCCCTGTCATCATCTCTATCCTCATCATAAACCCCCGTGCCTAGTATCCTACTACCCCACCCCCTGTCATCATCTCTATCCTCATCATAAACCCCCGTGCCTAGTATCCTACTACCCACCCCCTGTCATCATCTCTATCCTCATCATAAACCCCCGTGCCTAGTATCCTACTACCCACCCCCTGTCATCATCTCTATCCTCATCATAAACCCCCGTGCCTAGTATCCTACTACCCCACCCCCTGTCATCATCTCTATCCTCATCATAAACCCCCGTGCCTAGTATCCTACTACCCCACCCCCTGTCATCATCTCTATCCTCATCATAAACCCCCGTGCCTAGTATCCTACTACCCCCACCCCCTGTCATCATCTCTATCCTCATCATAAACCCCCGTGCCTAGTATCCTACTACCCCACCCCCCTGTCATCATCTCTATCCTCATCATAAACCCCCGTGCCTAGTATCCTACTACCCCACCCCCTGTCATCATCTCTATCCTCATCATAAACCCCCGTGCCTAGTATCCTACTACCCCACCCCCTGTCATCATCTCTATCCTCATCATAAACCCCCGTGCCTAGTATCCTACTACCCCACCCCCTGTCATCATCTCTATCCTCATCATAAACCCCCGTGCCTAGTATCCTACCACCCACCCCTGTCATCATCTCTATCCTCATCATAAACCCCCGTGCCTAGTATCCTACTACCCCACCCCCTGTCATCATCTCTATCCTCATCATAAACCCCCCTGCCTAGTATCCTACTACCCCACCCCCTGTCATCATCTCTATCCTCGTCATAAACCCCCCTGCCTAGTATCCTACTACCCCACCCCCTGTCATCATCTCTATCCTCCTCATAAACCCCCGTGCCTAGTATCCTACTACCCCACCCCCTGTCATCATCTCTATCCTCATCATAAACCCCCGTGCCTAGTATCCTACTACCCCACCCCCTGTCATCATCTCTATCCTCATCATAAACCCCCGTGCCTAGTATCCTACTACCCCACCCCCTGTCATCATCTCTATCCTCATCATAAACCCCCGTGCCTAGTATCCTACTACCCCACCCCCTGTCATCATCTCTATCCTCATCATAAACCCCCCTGCCTAGTATCCTACTACCCCACCCCCTGTCATCATCTCTATCCTCATCATAAACCCCCGTGCCTAGTATCCTACTACCCCACCCCCTGTCATCATCTCTATCCTCATCATAAACCCCCGTGCCTAGTATCCTACAACCCCACCCCCTGTCATCATCTCTATCCTCATCATAAACCCCCGTGCCTAGTATCCTACTACCCCACCCCCTGTCATCATCTCTATCCTCATCATAAACCCCCGTGCCTAGTATCCTACTACCCCACCCCCTGTCATCATCTCTATCCTCATCATAAACCCCCCGTGCCTAGTATCCTACTACCCCACCCCTGTCATCATCTCTATCCTCATCATAAACCCCCCTGCCTAGTATCCTACTACCCCACCCCCTGTCATCATCTCTATCCTCATCATAAACCCCCGTGCCTAGTATCCTACTACCCCACCCCCTGCCATCATCTCTATCCTCATCATAAACCCCCGTGCCTAGTATCCTACTACCCCACCCCCTGTCATCATCTCTATCCTCATCATAAACCCCTGTGCCTAGTATCCTACTACCCCACCCCCTGTCATCATCTCTATCCTCATCATAAACCCCCGTGCCTAGAATCCTACTACCCCACCCCCTGTCATCATCTCTATCCTCATCATAAACCCCCGTGCCTAGTATCCTACTACCCCACCCCCTGTCATCATCTCTATCCTCATCATAAACCCCCGTGCCTAGTATCCTACTACCCCACCCCCTGCCATCATCTCTATCCTCATCATAAACCCCCGTGCCTAGTATCCTACTACCCCACCCCTGTCATCATCTCTATCCTCATCATAAACCCCCGTGCCTAGTATCCTACTACCCCACCCCCTGTCATCATCTCTATCCTCATCATAAACCCCCGTGCCTAGTATCCTACTACCCCACCCCCTGTCATCATCTCTATCCTCATCATAAACCCCCGTGCCTAGTATCCTACTACCCCACCCCCTGTCATCATCTCTATCCTCATCATAAACCCCCGTGCCTAGTATCCTACTACCCCACCCCCTGTCATCATCTCTATCCTCATCATAAACCCCCGTGCCTAGTATCCTACTACCCCACCCCCTGTCATCATCTCTATCCTCATCATAAACCCCCGTGCCTAGTATCCTACTACCCCACCCCCTGTCATCATCTCTATCCTCATCATAAACCCCCGTGCCTAGTATCCTACTACCCCACCCCCCTGTCATCATCTCTATCCTCATCATAAACCCCCGTGCCTAGTATCCTACTACCCCACCCCCTGTCATCATCTCTATCCTCATCATAAACCCCCGTGCCTAGTATCCTACTACCCCACCCCCTGTCATCATCTCTATCCTCATCATAAACCCCCGTGCCTAGTATCCTATTACCCCACCCCCTGCCATCATCTCTATCCTCATCATAAACCCCCGTGCCTAGTATCCTACTACCCCACCCCCTGTCATCATCTCTATCCTCATCATAAACCCCCCTGCCTAGTATCCTACTACCCCACCCCCTGTCATCATCTCTATCCTCATCATAAACCCCCGTGCCTAGTATCCTACTACCCCACCCCCTGTCATCATCTCTATCCTCATCATAAACCCCCGTGCCTAGTATCCTACTACCCCACCCCCTGTCATCATCTCTATCCTCATCATAAACCCCCTGCCTAGTATCCTACTACCCCACCCCCTGTCATCATCTCTATCCTCATCATAAACCCCCGTGCCTAGTATCCTACTACCCCACCCCCTGTCATCATCTCTATCCTCATCATAAACCCCCCTGCCTAGTATCCTACTACCCCACCCCCTGTCATCATCTCTATCCTCATCATAAACCCCCGTGCCTAGTATCCTACTACCCCACCAACTGCCATCATCTCTATCCTCATCATAAACCCCCGGTGCCTAGTATCCTACTACCCCACCCCCTGTCATCATCTCTATCCTCATCATAAACCCCGTGCCTAGTATCCTACTACCCCACCCCCTGTCATCATCTCTATCCTCATCATAAACCCCCGTGCCTAGTATCCTACTACCCCACCCCCTGTCATCATCTCTATCCTCATCATAAACCCCCGTGCCTAGTATCCTACTACCCCACCCCCTGTCATCATCTCTATCCTCATCATAAACCCCCGTGCCTAGTATCCTACTACCCCACCCCCTGTCATCATCTCTATCCTCATCATAAACCCCCGTGCCTAGTATCCTACTACCCACCCCCTGTCATCATCTCTATCCTCATCATAAACCCCGTGCCTAGTATCCTACTACCCCACCCCCCGTTCATCATCTCTATCCTCATCATAAACCCCCGTGCCTAGTATCCTACAACCCCACCCCCTGTCATCATCTCTATCCTCATCATAAACCCCCGTGCCTAGTATCCTACTACCCCACCCCCTGTCATCATCTCTATCCTCATCATAAACCCCCCTGCCTAGTATCCTACTACCCCACCCCTGTCATCATCTCTATCCTCATCATAAACCCCCGTGCCTAGTATCCTACTACCCCACCCCCTGTCATCATCTCTATCCTCATCATAAACCCCCGTGCCTAGTATCCTACTACCCCACCCCCTGTCATCATCTCTATCCTCATCATAAACCCCGTGCCCTAGTATCCTACTACCCACCCCCTGTCATCATCTCTATCCTCATCATAAACCCCCCTGCCTAGTATCCTACTACCCCACCCCCTGTCATCATCTCTATCCTCATCATAAACCCCCGTGCCTAGTATCCTACTACCCCACCCCCTGTCATCATCTCTATCCTCATCATAAACCCCCGTGCCTAGTATCCTACTACCCCACCCCCTGTCATCATCTCTATCCTCATCATAAACCCCTGTGCCTAGTATCCTACTACCCCACCCCCTGTCATCATCTCTATCCTCATCATGAACCCCCGTGCCTAGTATCCTACTACCCCACCCCCTGTCATCATCTCTATCCTCATCATAAACCCCCGTGCCTAGTATCCTACTACCCCACCCCCTGTCATCATCTCTATCCTCATCATAAACCCCCGTGCCTAGTATCCTACTACCCCACCCCCTGTCATCATCTCTATCCTCATCATAAACCCCCCTGCCTAGTATCCTACTACCCCACCCCCTGTCATCATCTCTATCCTCATCATAAACCCCCGTGCCTAGTATCCTACTACCCCACCCCCTGCCATCATCTCTATCCTCATCATAAACCCCCGTGCCTAGTATCCTACTACCCCACCCCCTGTCATCATCTCTATCCTCATCATAAACCCCCGTGCCTAGTATCCTACTACCCCACCCCCTGTCATCATCTCTATCCTCATCATAAACCCCCGTGCCTAGAATCCTACTACCCCACCCCCTGTCATCATCTCTATCCTCATCATAAACCCCCGTGCCTAGTATCCTACTACCCCACCCCCTGTCATCATCTCTATCCTCATCTCATAAACCCCCCGTGCCTAGTATCCTACTACCCCACCCCCTGCCATCATCTCTATCCTCATCATAAACCCCCGTGCCTAGTATCCTACTACCCCACCCCCTGCCATCATCTCTATCCTCATCATAAACCCCGTGCCTAGTATCCTACTACCCCACCCCCTGTCATCATCTCTATCCTCATCATAAACCCCCGTGCCTAGTATCCTACTACCCCACCCCCTGTCATCATCTCTATCCTCATCATAAACCCCCGTGCCTAGTATCCTACTACCCCACCCCTGTCATCATCTCTATCCTCATCATAAACCCCCGTGCCTAGTATCCTACTACCCCACCCCCTGCATCATCTCTATCCTCATCATAAACCCCCGTGCCTAGTATCCTACTACCCCACCCCCTGTCATCATCTCTATCCTCATCATAAACCCCCGTGCCTAGTATCCTACTACCCCACCCCCTGTCATCATCTCTATCCTCATCATAAACCCCCGTGCCTAGTATCCTACTACCCCACCCCCTGTCATCATCTCTATCCTCATCATAAACCCCCGTGCCTAGTATCCCTACTACCCCACCCCCTGTCATCATCTCTATCCTCATCATAAACCCCCGTGCCTAGTATCCTACTACCCCACCCCCTGTCATCATCTCTATCCTCATCATAAACCCCCGTGCCTAGTATCCTACTACCCCACCCCGTGTCATCATCTCTATCCTCATCATAAACCCCCGTGCCTAGTATCCTACTACCCCACCCCCTGTCATCATCTCTATCCTCATCATAAACCCCCGTGCCTAGTATCCTACTACCCCACCCCCTGTCATCATCTCTATCCTCATCATAAACCCCCGTGCCTAGATCCTACTACCCCACCCCCTGTCATCATCTCTATCCTCATCATAAACCCCCGTGCCTAGTATCCTACTACCCCACCCCCTGTCATCATCTCTATCCTCATCATAAACCCCCGTGCCTAGTATCCTACTACCCCACCCCCTGTCATCATCTCTATCCTCATCATAAACCCCCGTGCCTAGTATCCTACTACCCCACCCCCTGTCATCATCTCTATCCTCGTCATAAACCCCTGTGCCTAGTATCCTACTACCCCACCCCCTGCCATCATCTCTATCCTCGTCATAAACCCCCCTGCCTAGTATCCTACTACCCCACCCCCTGTCATCATCTCTATCCTCATCATAAACCCCCGTGCCTAGTATCCTACTACCCCACCCCCTGTCATCATCTCTATCCTCGTCATAAACCCCTGTGCCTAGTATCCTACTACCCCACCCCCTGTCATCATCTCTATCCTCATCATAAACCCCCGTGCCTAGTATCCTACTACCCCACCCCCTGCCATCATCTCTATCCTCATCATAAACCCCCGTGCCTAGTATCCTACTACCCCACCCCCTGCCATCATCTCTATCCTCATCATAAACCCCCGTGCCTAGTATCCTACTACCCCACCCCCTGTCATCATCTCTATCCTCATCATAAACCCCCGTGCCTAGTATCCTACTACCCCATCCCCTGTCATCATCTCTATCCTCATCATAAACCCCCGTGCCTAGTATCCTACTACCCCACCCCTGTCATCATCTCTATCCTCATCATAAACCCCCGTGCCTAGTATCCTACTACCCACCCCCTGTCATCATCTCTATCCTCATCATAAACCCCCGTGCCTAGAATCCTACTACTCCCACCCCCTGTCATCATCTCTATCCTCATCATAAACCCCCGTGCCTAGTATCCTACCACCCACCCCCTGTCATCATCTCTATCCTCATCATAAACCCCCGTGCCTAGTATCCTACTACCCCACCCCCTGTCATCATCTCTATCCTCATCATAAACCCCCGTGCCTAGTATCCTACTCCCCACCCCCTGTCATCATCTCTATCCTCATCATAAACCCCCGTGCCTAGTATCCTACTACCCACCCCCTGTCATCATCTCTATCCTCATCATAAACCCCCGTGCCTAGTATCCTACTACCCCACCCCCTGTCATCATCTCTATTCTCATCATAAACCCCCCGTGCCTAGTATCCTACTACCCCACCCCCTGTCATCATCTCTATCCTCATCATAAACCCCCGTGCCTAGTATCCTACTACCCCACCCCCTGTCATCATCTCTATCCTCATCATAAACCCCCGTGCCTAGTATCCTACTACCCCACCCCCTGTCATCATCTCTATCCTCATCATAAACCCCCGTGCCTAGTATCCTACTACCCCACCCCCTGTCATCATCTCTATCCTCATCATAAACCCCCGTGCCTAGTATCCTACTACCCCCACCCCCTGTCATCATCTCTATCCTCATCATAAACCCCTGTGCCTAGTATCCTACTACCCCACCCCCTGCCATCATCTCTATCCTCATCATAAACCCCCGTGCCTAGTATCCTACTACCCCACCCCCTGTCATCATCTCTATCCTCATCATAAACCCCCGTGCCTAGTATCCTACTACCCCACCCCCTGTCATCATCTCTATCCTCATCATAAACCCCCGTGCCTAGTATCCTACTACCCCACCCCCTGTCATCATCTCTATCCTCGTCATAAACCCCCCTGCCTAGTATCCTACTACCCCACCCCCTGTCATCATCTCTATCCTCATCATAAACCCCCGTGCCTAGTATCCTACTACCCCACCCCCTGTCATCATCTCTATCCTCATCATAAACCCCCGTGCCTAGTATCCTACTCCACCCCCACCCCCTGTCATCATCTCTATCCTCATCATAAACCCCCGTGCCTAGTATCCTACTACCCCACCCCCTGTCATCATCTCTATCCTCATCATAAACCCCCGTGCCTAGTATCCTACCACCCACCCCCTGTCATCATCTCTATCCTCATCACATAAACCCCCGTGCCTAGTATCCTACTACCCCACCCCCTGTCATCATCTCTATCCTCATCATAAACCCCCGTGCCTAGTATCCTACTACCCCACCCCCTGTCATCATCTCTATCCTCATCATAAACCCCCCTGCCTAGTATCCTACTACCCCACCCCATGTCATCATCTCTATCCTCATCATAAACCCCCGTGCCTAGTATCCTACTAACCCACCCCCTGTCATCATCTCTATCCTCATCATAAACCCCCTGTGCCTAGTATCCTACTACCCCACCCCCCGTCATCATCTCTATCCTCATCATAAACCCCCGTGCCTAGTATCCTACTACCCCACCCCCTATCATCATCTCTATCCTCATCATAAACCCCCGTGCCTAGTATCCTACTACCCCACCCCCTGTCATCATCTCTATCCTCATCATAAACCCCCTGCCTAGTATCCTACTACCCCACCCCCTGTCATCATCTCTATCCTCATCATAAACCCCTCCGTGCCTAGTATCCTACTACCCACCCCCTGTCATCATCTCTATCCTCATCATAAACCCCCGTGCCTAGTATCCTACTACCCCACCCCCTGTCATCATCTCTATCCTCATCATAAACCCCCCTGCCTAGTATCCTACTACCCCACCCCTGTCATCATCTCTATCCTCATCATAAACCCCCCTGCCTAGTATCTTACTACCCCACCCCCTGTCATCATCTCTATCCTCATCATAAATCCCCCGTGCCTAGTATCCTACTACCCCACCCCCTGTCATCATCTCTATCCTCATCATAAACCCCCGTGCCTAGTATCCTACTACCCCACCCCCTGTCATCATCTCTATCCTCATCATAAACCCCCGTGCCTAGTATCCTACTACCCCACCCCCTGTCATCATCTCTATCCTCATCATAAACCCCCGTGCCTAGTATCCTACTACCCCACCCCCTGTCATCATCTCTATCCTCATCATAAACCCCCGTGCCTAGTATCCTACTACCCCACCCCCTGTCATCATCTCTATCCTCATCATAAACCCCCCTGCCTAGTATCCTACTACCCCACCCCCTGTCATCATCTCTATCCTCATCATAAACCCCCGTGCCTAGTATCCTACTACCCCACCCCCTGTCATCATCTCTATCCTCATCATAAACCCCCCTGCCTAGTACTCCTACTACCCCACCCCCTGTCATCATCTCTATCCTCATCATAAACCCCCGTGCCTAGTATCCTACTACCCCACCCCCTGTCATCATCTCTATCCTCATCATAAACCCTCCCTGCCTAGTATCCTACTACCCCACCCCCTGTCATCATCTCTATCCTCATCATAAACCCCCGTGCCTAGTATCCTACTACCCCACCCCCTGTCATCATCTCTATCCTCATCATAAACCCCCCTGCCTAGTATCCTACTACCCCACCCCCCTGTCATCATCTCTATCCTCATCATAAACCCCCGTGCCTAGTATCCTACTACCCCACCCCATGTCATCATCTCTATCCTCATCATAAACCCCCGTGCCTAGTATCCTACTACCCCACCCCCTGTCATCATCTCTATCCTCATCATAAACCCCCGTGCCTAGTATCCTACTACCCCACCCCTGTCATCATCTCTATCCTCATCATAAACCCCCTGCCTAGTATCCTACCAACCCACCCCCTGTCATCATCTCTATCCTCATCATAAACCCCGCCTAGTATCCCTACCCCCCCTGTCATCTATCATCCTCTACCTACCCCCCCACCCCCCCTGTCATCATCTCTATCCTCATCATAAACCCCCGTGCCTAGTATCCTACTACCCCACCCCCTGTCATCATCTCTATCCTCATCATAAACCCCCCGTGCCTAGTATCCTACTACCCCACCCCCTGTCATCATCTCTATCCTCATCATAAACCCCCGTGCCTAGTATCCTACTACCCCACCCCCTGTCATCATCTCTATCCTCATCATAAACCCCCGTGCCTAGTATCCTACTACCCCACCCCCTGTCATCATCTCTATCCTCATCATAAACCCCCGTGCCTAGTATCCTACTACCCCACCCCCCTGTCATCATCTCTATCCTCATCATAAACCCCCGTGCCTAGTATCCTACTACCCCACCCCCTGTCATCATCTCTATCCTCATCATAAACCCCCGTGCCTAGTATCCTACTACCCCACCCCCTGTCATCATCTCTATCCTCATCATAAACCCCCGTGCCTAGTATCCTACTACCCCACCCCCTGTCATCATCTCTATCCTCATCATAAACCCCCGTGCCTAGTATCCTACTACCCCACCCCCTGTCATCATCTCTATCCTCATCATAAACCCCCGTGCCTAGTATCCTACTACCCCACCCCCCTGTCATCATCTCTATCCTCATCATAAACCCCCGTGCCTAGTATCCTACACCCCACCCCCTGTCATCATCTCTATCCTCATCATAAACCCCCGTGCCTAGTATCCTACTACCCCACCCCCTGTCATCATCTCTATCCTCATCATAAACCCCCGTGCCTAGTATCCTACTACCCCACCCCCTGTCATCATCTCTATCCTCATCATAAACCCCCGTGCCTTAGTATCCTACTACCCACCCCCTGTCATCATCTCTATCCTCATCATAAACCCCCGTGCCTAGTATCCTACTACCCCACCCCCTGTCATCATCTCTATCCTCATCATAAACCCCCCGTGCCTAGTATCCTACTACCCCACCCCCTGCCATCATCTCTATCCTCATCATAAACCCCCGTGCCTAGTATCCTACTACCCACCCCCTGTCATCATCTCTATCCTCATCATAAACCCCCGTGCCTAGTATCCTACTACCCCACCCCTGTCATCATCTCTATCCTCATCATAAACCCCCGTGCCTAGTATCCTACTACCCCACCCCCTGTCATCATCTCTATCCTCATCATAAACCCCCCGTGCCTAGTATCCTACTACCCCACCCCCTGTCATCATCTCTATCCTCATCATAAACCCCCGTGCCTAGTATCCTACTACCCCACCCCCTGTCATCATCTCTATCCTCATCATAAACCCCCCGTGCCTAGTATCCTACTACCCCACCCCCTGTCATCATCTCTATCCTCATCATCAAACCCCCGTGCCTAGTATCCTACTACCCACCCCCTGTCATCATCTCTATCCTCATCATAAACCCCCGTGCCTAGTATCCTACTACCCCACCCCCTGTCATCATCTCTATCCTCATCATAAACCCCCGTGCCTAGTATCCTACTACCCCACCCCCTGTCATCATCTCTATCCTCATCATAAACCCCCGTGCCTAGTATCCTACTACCCCACCCCCTGTCATCATCTCTATCCTCATAAACCCCCGTGCCTAGTATCTACTACCCACCCCCTGTCATCATCTCTATCCTCATCATAAACCCCCGTGCCTAGTATCCTACTACCCCACCCCCTGTCATCATCTCTATCCTCATCATAAACCCCCGTGCCTAGTATCCTACTACCCCACCCCCTGTCATCATCTCTATCCTCATCATAAACCCCCGTGCCTAGTATCCTACTACCCCACCCCCTGTCATCATCTCTATCCTCATCATAAACCCCCGTGCCTAGTATCCTACTACCCCACCCCCTGTCATCATCTCTATCCTCATCATAAACCCCCGTGCCTAGTATCCTACTACCCCACCCCTGTCATCATCTCTATCCTCATCATAAACCCCGTGCCTAGTATCCTACTACCCCACCCCTGTCATCATCTCTATCCTCATCATAAACCCCCGTGCCTAGTATCCTACTACCCCACCCCCTGTCATCATCTCTATCCTCATCATAAACCCCGTGCCTAGTATCCTACTACCCCACCCCCTGTCATCATCTCTATCCTCATCATAAACCCCCGTGCCTAGTATCCTACTACCCCACCCCCTGTCATCATCTCTATCCTCATCATAAACCCCCGTGCCTAGTATCCTACTACCCCACCCCCTGTCATCATCTCTATCCTCATCATAACCCCCGTGCCTAGTATCCTACTACCCCACCCCCTGTCATCATCTCTATCCTCATCATAAACCCCCGTGCCTAGTATCCTACTACCCCACCCCCTGTCATCATCTCTATCCTCATCATAAACCCCCCGTGCCTAGTATCCTACTACCCCACCCCTGTCATCATCTCTATCCTCATCATAAACCCCCGTGCCTATATCCTACTACCCCACCCCCTGTCATCATCTCTATCCTCTCATAAACCCCCGTGCCTAGTATCCTACTACCCCACCCCCTGTCATCATCTCTATCCTCATCATAAACCCCCTGCCTAGTATCCTACTACCCCACCCCCTGTCATCATCTCTATCCTCATCATAAACCCCCGTGCCTAGTATCCTACTACCCCACCCCCTGTCATCATCTCTATCCTCATCATAAACCCCCGTGCCTAGTATCCTACTACCCACCCCCTGTCATCATCTCTATCCTCATCATAAACCCCCGTGCCTAGTATCCTACTACCCACCCCTGTCATCATCTCTATCCTCATCATAAACCCCCCGTGCCTAGTATCCTACTACCCCACCCCCTGTCATCATCTCTATCCTCATCATAAACCCCCGTGCCTAGTATCCTACTACCCCACCCCCTGTCATCATCTCTATCCTCATCATAAACCCCCGTGCCTAGTATCCTACTACCCCACCCCCTGTCATCATCTCTATCCTCATCATAAACCCCGTGCCTAGTATCCTACTACCCCACCCCCTGTCATCATCTCTATCCTCATCATAAACCCCCGTGCCTAGTATCCTAGCTACCCCACCCCCTGTCATCATCTCTATCCTCATCATAAACCCCCGTGCCTAGTATCCTACTACCCCACCCCCTGTCATCATCTCTATCCTCATCATAAACCCCCGTGCCTAGTATCCTACTACCCCACCCCCCTGTCATCATCTCTATCCTCATCATAAACCCCCGTGCCTAGTATCCTACTACCCCACCCCCTGTCATCATCTCTATCCTCATCATAAACCCCCGTGCCTAGTATCCTACTACCCCACCCCCTGTCATCATCTCTATCCTCATCATAAACCCCCGTGCCTAGTATCCTACTACCCCACCCCTGTCATCATCTCTATCCTCATCATAAACCCCGTGCCTAGTATCCTACTACCCCACCCCCTGTCATCATCTCTATCCTCATCATAAACCCCCGTGCCTAGTATCCTACTACCCCACCCCCTGTCATCATCTCTATCCTCATCATAAACCCCCTGCCTAGTATCCTACTACCCCACCCCCTGTCATCATCTCTATCCTCATCATAAACCCCCCGTGCCTAGTATCCTACTACCCCACCCCCTGTCATCATCTCTATCCTCATCATAAACCCCCGTGCCTAGTATCCTACTACCCCACCCCCTGTCATCATCTCTATCCTCACATAAACCCCCCGTGCCTAGTATCCTACTACCCCACCCCCTGTCATCATCTCTATCCTCATCATAAACCCCCGCCTAGTATCCTACCCCCACCCCTGTCATCATCTCTATCTCATATAACCCCCGTGCCTAGTATCTACTACCCCACCCCCTGTCATCATCTCTATCCTCATCATAAACCCCCCGTGCCTAGTATCCTACTACCCCACCCCCTGTCATCATCTCTATCCTCATCATAAACCCCCGTGCCTAGTATCCTACTACCCCACCCCTGTCATCATCTCTATCCTCATCATAAACCCCCGTGCCTAGTATCCTACTACCCCACCCCCTGTCATCATCTCTATCCTCATCATAAACCCCCGTGCCTAGTATCCTACTACCCCACCCCCTGTCATCATCTCTATCCTCATCATAACCCCTGTGCTAGTATCCTAACCCCACCCCCTGTCATCATCTCTATCCTCATCATAAACCCCCGTGCCTAGTATCCTACTACCCCACCCCCCTGTCATCATCTCTATCCTCATCATAAACCCCCGTGCCTAGTATCCTACTACCCTCACCCCACCCTGTCATCATCTCTATCCTCATCATAAACCCCCTGCCTAGTATCCTACTACCCCACCCCCTGTCATCATCTCTATCCTCATCATAAACCCCCGTGCCTAGTATCCTACTACCCCACCCCCGTCATCATCTCTATCCTCATCTAAACCCCCGTGCCTAGTATCCTACTACCCCCACCCCCTGTCATCATCTCTATCCTCATCATAAACCCCCCTGCCTAGTATCTACTACCCCACCCCCTGTCATCATCTCTTATCCTCATCATAAACCCCCCTGCCTAGTATCCTACTACCCACCCCCTGCCATCATCTCTATCCTCATCATAAACCCCCGTGCCTAGTATCCTACTACCCCACCCCCTGTCATCATCTCTATCCTCATCATAAACCCCCGTGCCTAGTATCCTACTACCCCACCCCCTGTCATCATCTCTATCCTCATCATAAACCCCCCGTGCCTAGTATCCTACTACCCCACCCCCTGTCATCATCTCTATCCTCATCATAAACCCCCATGCCTAGTATCCTACTACCCACCCCCTGTCATCATCTCTATCCTCATCATAAACCCCCGTGCCTAGTATCCTACTACCCCACCCCTGTCCATCATCTCTATCCTCATCATAAACCCCCCCTGCCTAGTATCCGACTACCCCACCCCCCTGTCATCATCTCTATCCTCATCATAAACCCCCGTGCCTAGTATCCTACTACCCCACCCCTGTCATCATCTCTATCCTCATCATAAACCCCCGTGCCTAGTATCCTACTACCCACCCCCTGTCATCATCTCTATCCTCATCATAAACCCCCGTGCCTAGTATCCTACTACCCCACCCCCTGTCATCATCTCTATCCTCATCATAAAACCCCTGTGCCTAGTATCCTACTACCCCACCCCCCGTCATCATCTCTATCCTCATCATAAACCCCCGTGCCTAGTATCCTACTACCCCACCCCCTATCATCATCTCTATCCTCATCATAAACCCCCCGTGCCTAGTATCCTACTACCCCACCCCCTGTCATCATCTCTATCCTCATCATAACCCCCCTGCCTAGTATCCTACTACCCCACCCCCTGTCATCATCTCTATCTCATCATAAACCCCCGTGCTAGTATCCTACTACCCCACCCCCGTCATCATCTCTATCCTCATCATAAACCCCCGTGCCTAGTATCCTACTACCCCACCCCCTGTCATCATCTCTATCCTCATCAATAAACCCCCCTGCCTAGTATCCTACTACCCCACCCCCTGTCATCATCTCTATCCTCATCATAAACCCCCCTGCCTAGTATCCTACTACCCACCCCCTGCTCATCATCTCTATCCTCATCATAAACCCCCGTGCCTAGTATCCTACTACCCCCACCCCCCCTGTCATCATCTCTATCCTCATCATAAACCCCCCGTGCCTAGTATCCTACTACCACCCACCCCTGTCATCATCTCTATCCTCATCATAAACCCCCATGCCTAGTATCCTACTACCCCACCCCCTGTCATCATCTCTATCCTCATCATAAACCCCCGTGCCTAGTATCCTACTACCCCACCCCCTGTCATCATCTCTATCCTCATCATAAACCCCCCTGCCTAGTATCCTACTACCCCACCCCCTGTCATCATCTCTATCCTCATCATAAACCCCCCGTGCCTAGTATCCTACTACCCACCCCCTGTCATCATCTCTATCCTCATCATAAACCCCCTGCCTAGTATCCTACTACCCCACCCCCTGTCATCATCTCTATCCTCATCATAAACCCCCGTGCCTAGTATCCTACTACCCCACCCCTGTCATCATCTCTATCCTCATCATAAACCCCCGTGCCTAGTATCCTACTACCCCACCCCCTGTCATCATCTCTATCCTCATCATAAACCCCCCTGCCTAGTATCCTACTACCCCACCCCCTGTCATCATCTCTATCCCTCATCATAAACCCCGTGCCTAGTATCCTACTACCACCCCCTGTCATCATCTCTATCCTCATCATAAACCCCCCTGCCTAGTATCCTACTAACCCCATCCCCTGTCATCATCTCTATCCTCATCATAAACCCCCGTGCCTAGTATCCTACACCCCACCCCCTGTCATCATCTCTATCCTCATCATAAACCCCCCTGCCTAGTATCCTACTACCCCACCCCTGTCATCATCTCTATCCTCATCATAAACCCCCCGTGCCTAGTATCCTACTACCCCACCCCCTGTCATCATCTCTATCCTCATCATAAACCCCCGTGCCTAGTATCCTACTACCCCACCCCCTGCCATCATCTCTATCCTCATCATAAACCCCCGTGCCTAGTATCCTACTACCCCACCCCCTGTCATCTCTCTATCTCATCATAAACCCCTGTGCCTAGTATCCTACTACCCACCCCATCCCCCATGTCATCATCTCTATCTCATCATAAACCCCCGTGCCTAGTATCCTACTACCCCACCCCCTGTCATCATCTCTATCCTCATCATAAACCCCCGTGCCTAGTATCCTACTACCCACCCCTGTCTCATCTCTATCTCATAAACCCCCTGCCTAGTATCCTACCACCCACCCCCTGTCATCATCTCTATCCTCATAAAACCCCTGTGCTAGTATCCTACTACCCCACCCCCTGTCATCTTCATCCCCCTACACCGCTCTGCAGCCTCCTTCCACCCACCCCCTGTCATCATCTCTATCCTCATCATAAACCCCCGTGCCTAGTATCCTACTACCCCACCCCCTGTCATCATCTCTATCCTCATCATAAACCCCCGTGCCTAGTATCCTACTACCCACCCCCTGTCCATCATCTCTATCCTCATCATAAACCCCCCTGCCTAGTATCCTACTACCCCACCCCCTGTCATCATCTCTATCCTCATCATAAACCCCCGTGCCTAGTATCCTACTACCCCACCCCTGTCATCATCTCTATCCTCATCATAAACCCCCCTGCCTAGTATCCTACTACCCCACCCCCTGTCATCATCTCTATCCTCATCATAAACCCCTGTGCCTAGTATCCTACTACCCCACCCCCTGTCATCATCTCTATCCTCGTCATAAACCCCCGTGCCTAGTATCCTACTACCCCACCCCCTGTCATCATCTCTATCCTCATCATAAACCCCCGTGCCTAGTATCCTACTACCCCACCCCCTGTCATCATCTCTATCCTCATCATAAACCCCCGTGCCTAGTATCCTACTACCCCACCCCCTGTCATCATCTCTATCCTCATCATAAACCCCCCTGCCTAGTATCCTACTACCCCACCCCCTGTCATCATCTCTATCCTCATCATAAACCCCCGTGCCTAGTATCCTACTACCCCACCCCCTGTCATCATCTCTATCCTCATCATAAACCCCCGTGCCTAGTATCCTACTACCCCACCCCCTGTCATCATCTCTATCCTCATCATAAACCCCCGTGCCTAGTATCATACTACCCCACCCCCTGTCATCATCTCTATCCTCATCATAAACCCCCCTGCCTAGTATCCTACTACCCCACCCCCTGTCATCATCTCTATCCTCATCATAAACCCCCCTGCCTAGTATCCTACTACCCCACCCCCTGTCATCATCTCTCTCCTCATCATAAACCCCCGTGCCTAGTATCCTACTACCCCACCCCCTGTCATCATCTCTATCCTCATCATAAACCCCCGTGCCTAGTATCCTACTACCCCATCCCCTGTCATCATCTCTATCCTCATCATAAACCCCCGTGCCTAGTATCCTACTACCCCACCCCCTGTCATCATCTCTATCCTCATCATAAACCCCCGTGCCTAGTATCCTATTACCCCACCCCCTGTCATCATCTCTATCCTCATCATAAACCCCCCTGCCTAGTATCCTACTACCCCACCCCCTGTCATCATCTCTATCCTCATCATAAACCCCCGTGCCTAGTATCCTACTACCCCACCCCCTGTCATCATCTCTATCCTCATCATAAACCCCCCTGCCTAGTATCCTACTACCCCACCCCCTGTCATCTTCATCCCCCTACACCGCTCTGCCAGCTCCTTCCACCCACCCCCTGTCATCATCTCTATCCTCATCATAAACCCCCGTGCCTAGTATCCTACTACCCCACCCCCTGTCATCTTCATCCCCCTACACCGCTCTGCCAGCTCCTTCCACCCACCCCCTGTCATCATCTCTATCCTCATCATAAACCCCCGTGCCTAGTATCCTACTACCCCACCCCCTATCATCTTCATCCCCCTGCACCGCCAGCTCCTTCCACCCACCCCCTGTCATCTTCATCCCCCTGCACCACCAGCTCCTTCCACCCACCCCCTGTCATCTTCATCCCCCCTGCACCACCAGCTCCTTCCACCCACCCCCTGTCATCTTCATCCCCCTGCACCACCAGCTCCTTCCACCCACCCATGTCATCTTCATCCCCCCTGCACCGCCAGCTCCTTCCACCCACCCCCCGTCATCTTCATCCCCCTGCACCACCAGCTCCTTCCACCCACCCCCTGTCATCTTCATCCCCCCTGCACCGCCAGCTCCTTCCACCCACCCCCTGTCATCTTCATCCCCCTGCACCACCAGCTCCTTCCACCCACCCCCTGTCATCTTCATCCCCCTGCACCGCCAGCTCCTTCCACCCACCCCCTGTCATCTTCATCCCCCTGCACCACCAGCTCCTTCCACCCACCCCCTGTCATCTTCATCCCCCTGCACCGCTCTGCCCGCTCCTTCCACCCACCCCCTGTCATCTTCATCCCCCTGCACTGCTCAGCCCACGCATTCCACCCACCCATGTCATCTTCATCCCCCCTGCACCGCCAGCTCCTTCCACCCACCCCCTGTCATCTTCATCCCCCTGCACCGCCAGCTCCTTCCACCCACCCCCTGTCATCTTCATCCTCCTGCACCGCTCTGCCCGCTCCTTCCACCCACCCCCTGTCATCTTCATCCCCCTGCACTGCTCAGCCCACGCATTCCACCCACCCATGTCATCTTCATCCCCCTGCACCACCAGCTCCTTCCACCCACCCCCTGTCATCTTCATCCCCCTGCACCACCAGCTCCTTCCACCCACCCCCTGTCATCTTCATCCCCCTACACCGCTCTGCCCGCGCCTTCCACCCACCCCCTGTCATCTTCATCCCCCCTGCACCGCCAGCTCCTTCCACCCACCCATGTCATCTTCATCCCCCTACACCGCTCTGCCCGCTCCTTCCACCCACCCCCTGTCATCTTCATCCCCCTACACCGCTCTGCCCGCGCCTTCCACCCACCCCCTGTCATCTTCATCCCCCTGCACCCCCAGCTCCTTCCACCCACCCCCTGTCATCTTCATCCCCCTGCACCACCAGCTCCTTCCACCCACCACCTGTCATCTTCATCCCCCCTGCACCACCAGCTCCTTTCACCCACCCCCTGTCATCTTCATCCCCCTACACCGCTCTGCCCGCTCCTTCCACCCACCCCCTGTCATCTTCATCCCCCTACACCGCTCTGCCCGCTCCTTCCACCCACCCCCTGTCATCTTCATCCCCCTACACCGCTCTGCCCGCTCCTTCCACCCACCCATGTCATCTTCATCCCCCCTGCACCGCCAGCTCCTTCGACCCACCCCCTGTCATCTTCATCCCCCTGCACCGCTCTGCCCGCTCCTTCCACCCACCCATGTCATCTTCATCCCCCCTGCACCGCCAGCTCCTTCCACCCACCCCCTGTCATCTTCATCCCCCTGCACCTCTCTGCCCGCTCCTTCCACCCACCCATGTCATCTTCATCCCCCTGCACCGCTCTGCCCGCTCCTTCCACCCACCCATGTCATCTTCATCCCCCCTGCACTGCTCTGCCAGCCTCCTACTAGCCCACCCCGTCATCTTTATCCCCCCTGCACCACCCCGCCAGCCTGATACCACCCCACCCCCTGTCATATTCATCCCCCACTACCCCACTGCCAGCTTCCTACCGCCCCACCCCCACCATCATCATCCCACCTGTACCCTATTGCCAGTTTCTTACAATCCCACCCCCTGTAATCTTCATCCCCCTGTACTCCTCTGCCAGCTTTCTACCACCTCACCCACTATTCATCATCATCCCTATACTAGGGTGACCAGACGTTCCCGGTTTCTGGGGACAGTCCCCGGATTGAGGACACTGTCCCCGGACCCAGTCTGTCCCCGGTTTTGTCCCCGGATTGGATTTGAACAGGGGCTGGGGCAATTTCAAAGACAGTCAGTGCAGAATTAATAAAAAGAAAACTGATTTACACCCCCCCCCGCGCTCCGCCGCTCCTACTAGCTTAGGGGGTGTATTTCTTTCTATTATCTGTGCCCCTTTGTGATGATTATGAGCTGGTCGGAGCGGAGGGAATATTTCTTCAGTTTTTCTCCGCTCGCATGTTCTTCTGCCTTGGCTCAAGTCCCGGCCAGCCGCCTGTTTATCTCTTTGCCTTCCCTGGCGGAGTGATCTTCCTCCGCTCCCCACCCAGTAGTAGCCGGGACCCAGAGAGTAAGACTTGACAGGCTGTGAGGCGGGCGGTGGCGATGGCCAGAGAGTCGCTGATTGCTGCCATTACTAGTATGGCGGTCTTTTTTCTCGTCGAGAATCTCGTCAGCCTGTTTCTCGACGAGAAACCCGAGCGTGTGTACACTTACCTGTCGCTGTGGAAACCCACGCATGCTCGAAATTACTTTGACGCATGCGCGGTAGCTTCCTAGGCATAGGCATAGGGTGTGGCAGGATGGCGGCGACGGCATCGAATGTGACGAGCGCACGCTTGTTGTAGTCGATGACGTCACCGCGTTCGTGCCATTCAAAAGAACGGCGGTTCTATTGAATCGTACGTGTGTACACTCGGCCGGGACAAGATTCTTGTCAAGATTCTCCTCAGGAAAAACAACGGTTTTTTCCTGACGAGAATCTCGGCCGCGTGTACGCGGTTTAACAGGTTTTCTTCTAAGATTGTCCTGTATTTGTCTCCATCCATCTTCCCATCAACTCTGACCAGCTTCCCTGTCCCTGCTGAAGAAAAGCATCCCCACCACATGATGCTGCCACCACCATGTTTCACGGTGGGGATGGTGTGTTCAGGGTGATGTGCAGTGTTAGTTTTCCCCCACACATAGCGTTTTGCTTTTAGGCCAAAAAGTTGAATTTTGGTCTCATCTGACCAGAGCACCTTCTTCCACATGTTTGCTGTGTCCCCCACATGTTTGCTGTGTCCCCCACATGTTTGCTGCGTCCCCCAAATGTTTGCTGCGTCCCCCACATGATTGCTGTGTCCCCCACATGTTTGCTGTGTCCCCCACATGATTGCTGTGTCCCCCACATGTTTGCTGTGTCCCCCACATGATTGCTGTGTCCCCCACATGTTTGCTGTGTCCCCCACATGGCTTCTCACAAACTGCAAACAGGACTTCTTATGACTTTCTTTCACCAATGTCTTTCTTCTTGTCACTCTTCCATAAAGGGCAGATTTGTGGAGAAGCACGACTAATAGTTGTCCTGTGGACAGATTCTCCCCCCTGAGCTGTGGATCTCTGCAGCTCCTCCAGAGTTACCATGGGCCTCTTGGCTGCTTCTCTGATGAATGCTCTCCTTGCCCGGCCCGGTCAGTTTAGGTGGACGGCCATGTCTTGGTAGGTTTGCAGTTGTGCCATACTCTTTCCATTTTCCGATGATGGATTGAACAGAGCTCCGTGAGATGTTCAAAGCTTGGGAGATTTTATTTATAACCTAACCCTGCTTTATACTTCTCCACAACTTTATCCCTGACCTGTCTGGTGTGTTCCTTGGCCTTCATGATGCTGTTTGTTCACTAAGGCTCTCTAACAAACCTCAGAGGGCTTCACAGAACAGCTGTATTTATACTGAGATTAAATGACACACAGGTGGACTCTATTTACTAATTAGGTGACTTCTGAAGGCTCCACTAGATTTTAGTTAGGGGTATCAGAGTAAAGGGGGCTGAAAACAAATGCCCCCCCCCCACTTTTCACATATTTATTTGTATTATTTATCATTTTCCTTCCACTTCACAATTATGTGCACTTTGTGTTGGTCTATCACATAAAATCCCAATAAAATAAAATACATTTACGTTTTTGGCTGTAACAAAATGTGGAAAATTAATCATTTTGAACGTGACCAGCAGCAGAGGACTAGAAGCTCCTCCTGCTTATGTTTCCCTGCAGACAGGCTGGGAGAGAGCCGGGTCATGTGACAGCTGGATATCCATTAGGAAAAAGGGACTTATATATATATATTTTTTTATTATTAAATTAATTACAGAACCGTCATCCCCATCCAGAAATAGAAGGGGGACACAGTGTGTGTGTTTAGTATCACTTTAATAACACGGCGACCACTACTTGTAAAGCACAGCGCATTTCTTGCACCCGTCCCTGACATGCATTATTGTGAAGAGAGCCTAATGTCACATTTACTTCTGTGGATTCCCACAAAAATAATTACAAAACACACATATTGTATCATAAAATGCTGGTATTGTTCTTTGCTTGATGCAAAAAAGCGCACAGAACTGTATTCTTTGTTATTTTGTTTCTTTTTCTTGTATTACAAAATGTAACTAAATGAGAATTCTGAATTCAGCGCCAACGCTGCTTTATATTCTTTAACATTAACCCATTGTCTGGTATACAATATCCTGTAATAACATGGGCATGTGTACATTAACCATTTTAATAAACTTTATTATAATAATAAAAAAAAGAAACATTAAATGAAAAGAATATATTACAATTCAAAAGTATAATGCGGAGCATACAAAAGAAGTAATAACTAAAACACATGATGTGGCTCATTGAAGAAATATGAGAAAATATCCCTGAGCTAAGCATTGTTTATCTGCTTTTGTTCTGTTTTAAGCTCTGGTTTATGCACTGTGCACACACTACATTACCAAAAGTATTGGGACGCCTGCCTTTACATGCACATGAACTTTACTAGAATCCTGGAGCCACTGTGCCGATCAAACTCAGCTACTGTGCCATCAAACACAGCCACTGTGCCCATCAAATGCAGCCACTGTGCCCATCAAACGCAGCCACTGTGCCCATCAAACGCAGCCACTGTGCCCATCAAACGCAGCCACTGTGCCCATCAAGCGCATCCACTGTACCCATCAAGCGCATCCACTGTACCCATCAAGTGCATCCACTGTACCCATCAAACAGCCACTGTGCCCATCAAATGCAGCCACTGTGCCCATCAAACGCAGCCACTGTGCAATCAAACACAGCCACTGTGCCATCAAACGCAGCCACTGTGCCCATCAAGCGCATCCACTGTACCCATCAAACACAGCCACTGTGCCCATCAAATGCAGCCACTGTGCCCATCAAACGCAGCCGCTGTACCCAAAAATTGCCACCACTGTGTCATCAAACGCAGCTACTGTACCCATCAATTGCTGCCAGTGTGCCCATCAAATGCTGCCAGTGTGCCCATCAATAGCCGCCACTGTGCCATCAAACGCAGCCACTGTGCCCATCAAACGCAGCCACTGTGCCCATCAAACGCAGCCACTGTGCCCATCAAACGCAGCCACTGTGCCTTCAAATGTAGCCACTGTGCCCATCAAGCACATCCACTGTGCCCATCAAATGCAGCCACTGTGACATCAAACACAGCCACTGTGCCCATCAAATGCAGCCACTGTGCCATCAAACGTAGCCACTGTGCCATAAAATTCTGCCACTGTGCCATCAAACACAGCCACTGTACCCATAAATTGCCACCACTGTGCCATCGAACGCAGCTACTGTACCCATCAATTGCTGCCAGTGTGCCCATCAATTGCTGCCAGTGTGCCCATCAATTGCCACTACTGTGCCCCATCAAATGCTGCCAGTGTGCCCATCAATTGCCGCTACTGTGCCCCATCAAATGCTGCCAGTGTGCCCATCAATTGCCACTACTGTGCCCCATCAATTGCCACTACTGTGCCCCATCAAATGCTGCTACTGTGCCCCATCAAATGCTGCCAGTGTGCATCGCCTGGCACTTACCTGTCTCGCAGCGGGTCAGCGGCGGTGTCCTGCACGCTCCTCCATGTCTTCTCCCATCGTCTCTATCAGGCGTCCAATCACAGCGCCTGTCGTTTCAGCCAATCAGGTGACAGGTAACAGTCCCGAGCACCTGATTTGCTGAGAGGCGGTTTAGTGTTAGCAAAGCGAATTCCTTTGCTTTGCTAACACAACGCTGAGTGAACAGCGAGCGCCCAGCATGGCGCCCGCTGTTCACCTTTTTGGGCGCCTATTACTGTATCTATGGTGATAGAGCAGTGCCAGTAGAGAGGGGGCGGCGCCCATGCGACCCTTATGAACGCACCGCCACTGTTGGCATCCCAGTCTTAGTCCGTAGGGTTCAATACTGAGTTTGGCCCACCATTTGCAGCTATTAGGGATGAGCTCGGTGTTCGAGTCGAACATACGTTCGACTCGAACATCGGCTGTTCGATCGTTCGACGAAGATCGAACGATTTGGGCCGTTCGCGCCTAATTCGAGTGACGCGAACCGCCCACAATGCACTACGCCATCGCAGTGTCATCCAGGCGCTGTGATTGGCCAAGCATGCACTGTGACCCCGCATGCTTGGCCAATCACAGCGCCGGCAGCGAGGAGAGCAATGATTGGCCACAGGCAGGATGCCTGTGGCCAATTATTGCTGAGGGTGTTTAGTACACGCCCCACACTATAAAAGGCCGCCAGCACGGCGGCCTAGTGTAGTGTGTTCCGGAGCAGGGATAGAGCAGCATAGGCAGGGACAGTGACTGTTATTTCTTTCTTGCTTAACCTGGATTCCTTTAGTTTAGGGAAAGAGAAGGATAGGTAGGGAGAGTGTCAGTGTGTTTTGTGCTTGTGCTATAGTGTGCTTAAAAAAAACATTTATTCTAGGGACAGAAAACTGTAGGTAGGGACAGTGTCAGTTTCTTTCACTCTGCAAGTCCTTGTTTCCAGGGACCTGGAAGGACAGTGAGTGAATTGTCCTTGTGCTATATTGTGCTTAAAAAAACATTTATTCTAGGGACAGAAAACTGTAGGTAGGGAGAGTGTCAGTTTCTTTCACTCTGCAAGTCCTTGTTTCCAGGGACCTGTAAGGACAGTGAGTGAATTGTCCTTGTGCTATATTGTGATTAAAAAAAACATTTTTTCTAGGGACAGAAAACTGTAGGTAGGGAGAGTGTTTTTTTTCTTTCACTCTGCAAGTCCTTGTTTCCAGGGACCTGGAAGGACAGTGAGTGAATTGTCCTTGTGCTATATTGTGCTTAAAAAAAACATTTTTTCTAGGGACAGAAAACTGTAGGTAGGGAGAGTGTTTTTTTTCTTTCACTCTGCAAGTCCTTGTTTCCAGGGACCTGGAAGGACAGTGAGTGAATTGTCCTTGTGCTATATTGTGCTTAAAAAAAACATTTTTTCTAGGGACAGAAAACTGTAGGTAGGGAGAGTGTTTTTTTTCTTTCACTCTGCAAGTCCTTGTTTCCAGGGACCTCTAAGGACAGTGAGTGAATTGTCCTTGTGCTATATTGTGCTTAAAAAAAACATTTATTCTAGGGACAGAAAACTGTAGGTAGGGAGAGTGTTTTTTTTCTTTCACTCTGCAAGTCCTTGTTTCCAGGGACCTGTAAGGACAGTGAGTGAATTGTCCTTGTGCTATATTGTGATTAAAAAAAACATTTTTTCTAGGGACAGAAAACTGTAGGTAGGGAGAGTGTTTTTTTTCTTTCACTCTGCAAGTCCTTGTTTCCAGGGACCTGTAAGGACAGTGAGTGAATTGTCCTTGTGCTATATTGTGCTTAAAAAAACATTTATTCTAGGGACAGAAAACTGTAGGTAGGGAGAGTGTCAGTTTATTTCACTCTGCAAGTCCTTGTTTCCAGGGACCTGGAAGGACAGTGAGTGAATTGTCCTTGTGCTATATTGTGATTAAAAAAAACATTTTTTCTAGGGACAGAAAACTGTAGGTAGGGAGAGTGTTTTTTTTCTTTCACTCTGCAAGTCCTTGTTTCCAGGGACCTGTAAGGACAGTGAGTGAATTGTCCTTGTGCTATATTGTGCTTAAAAAAAACATTTATTCTAGGGACAGAAAACTGTAGGTAGGGAGAGTGTCAGTTTATTTCACTCTGCAAGTCCTTGTTTCCAGGGACCTGGAAGGACAGTGAGTGAATTGTCCTTGTGCTATATTGTGATTAAAAAAAACATTTTTTCTAGGGACAGAAAACTGTAGGTAGGGAGAGTGTTTTTTTTCTTTCACTCTGCAAGTCCTTGTTTCCAGGGACCTGGAAGGACAGTGAGTGAATTCTCCTTGTGCTATATTGTGCTTAAAAAAAACATTTATTCTAGGGACAGAAAACTGTAGGTAGGGAGAGTGTCAGTTTATTTCACTCTGCAAGTCCTTGTTTCCAGGGACCTGTAAGGACAGTGAGTGAATTGCCCTTGTGCTATATTGTGATTAAAAAAAACATTTTTTCTAGGGACAGAAAACTGTAGGTAGGGAGAGTGTTTTTTTTCTTTCACTCTGCAAGTCCTTGTTTCCAGGGACCTGTAAGGACAGTGAGTGAATTGTCCTTGTGCTATATTGTGCTTAAAAAAAACATTTATTCTAGGGACAGAAAACTGTAGGTAGGGAGAGTGTCAGTTTATTTCACTCTGCAAGTCCTTGTTTCCAGGGACCTGTAAGGACAGTGAGTGAATTGTCCTTGTGCTATATTGTGATTAAAAAAAACATTTTTTCTAGGGACAGAAAACTGTAGGTAGGGAGAGTGTTTTTTTTCTTTCACTCTGCAAGTCCTTGTTTCCAGGGACCTGTAAGGACAGTGAGTGAATTGTCCTTGTGCTATATTGTGCTTAAAAAAAACATTTATTCTAGGGACAGAAAACTGTAGGTAGGGAGAGTGTCAGTTTATTTCACTCTGCAAGTCCTTGTTTCCAGGGACCTGGAAGGACAGTGAGTGAATTGTCCTTGTGCTATATTGTGATTAAAAAAAACATTTTTTCTAGGGACAGAAAACTGTAGGTAGGGAGAGTGTTTTTTTTCTTTCACTCTGCAAGTCCTTGTTTCCAGGGACCTGTAAGGACAGTGAGTGAATTGTCCTTGTGCTATATTGTGCTTAAAAAAAACATTTATTCTAGGGACAGAAAACTGTAGGTAGGGAGAGTGTCAGTTTATTTCACTCTGCAAGTCCTTGTTTCCAGGGACCTGGAAGGACAGTGAGTGAATTGTCCTTGTGCTATATTGTGATTAAAAAAAACATTTTTTCTAGGGACAGAAAACTGTAGGTAGGGAGAGTGTTTTTTTTCTTTCACTCTGCAAGTCCTTGTTTCCAGGGACCTGGAAGGACAGTGAGTGAATTCTCCTTGTGCTATATTGTGCTTAAAAAAAACATTTATTCTAGGGACAGAAAACTGTAGGTAGGGAGAGTGTCAGTTTATTTCACTCTGCAAGTCCTTGTTTCCAGGGACCTGTAAGGACAGTGAGTGAATTGTCCTTGTGCTATATTGTGATTAAAAAAAACATTTTTTCTAGGGACAGAAAACTGTAGGTAGGGAGAGTGTTTTTTTTCTTTCACTCTGCAAGTCCTTGTTTCCAGGGACCTGTAAGGACAGTGAGTGAATTGTCCTTGTGCTATATTGTGCTTAAAAAAAACATTTATTCTAGGGACAGAAAACTGTAGGTAGGGAGAGTGTCAGTTTATTTCACTCTGCAAGTCCTTGTTTCCAGGGACCTGGAAGGACAGTGAGTGAATTGTCCTTGTGCTATATTGTGATTAAAAAAAACATTTTTTCTAGGGACAGAAAACTGTAGGTAGGGAGAGTGTTTTTTTTTCTTTCACTCTGCAAGTCCTTGTTTCCAGGGACCTGGAAGGACAGTGAGTGAATTCTCCTTGTGCTATATTGTGCTTAAAAAAAACATTTATTCTAGGGACAGAAAACTGTAGGTAGGGAGAGTGTCAGTTTATTTCACTCTGCAAGTCCTTGTTTCCAGGGACCTGTAAGGACAGTGAGTGAATTGTCCTTGTGCTATATTGTGATTAAAAAAAACATTTTTTCTAGGGACAGAAAACTGTAGGTAGGGAGAGTGTTTTTTTTCTTTCACTCTGCAAGTCCTTGTTTCCAGGGACCTGGAAGGACAGTGAGTGAATTGTCCTTGTGCTATATTGTGCTTAAAAAAAACATTTTTTCTAGGGACAGAAAACTGTAGGTAGGGAGAGTGTTTTTTTTCTTTCACTCTGCAAGTCCTTGTTTCCAGGGACCTGGAAGGACAGTGAGTGAATTGTCCTTGTGCTATATTGTGCTTAAAAAAAACATTTTTTCTAGGGACAGAAAACTGTAGGTAGGGAGAGTGTTTTTTTTCTTTCACTCTGCAAGTCCTTGTTTCCAGGGACCTGTAAGGACAGTGAGTGAATTGTCCTTGTGCTATATTGTGCTTAAAAAAACATTTATTCTAGGGACAGAAAACTGTAGGTAGGGAGAGTGTCAGTTTATTTCACTCTGCAAGTCCTTGTTTCCAGGGACCTGGAAGGACAGTGAGTGAATTGTCCTTGTGCTATATTGTGCTTAAAAAAAACATTTTTTCTAGGGACAGAAAACTGTAGGTAGGGAGAGTGTTTTTTTTCTTTCACTCTGCAAGTCCTTGTTTCCAGGGACCTGTAAGGACAGTGAGTGAATTGTCCTTGTGCTATATTGTGCTTAAAAAAAACATTTATTCTAGGGACAGAAAACTGTAGGTAGGGAGAGTGTCAGTTTATTTCACTCTGCAAGTCCTTGTTTCCAGGGACCTGTAAGGACAGTGAGTGAATTGTCCTTGTGCTATATTGTGCTTAAAAAAAAACATTTTTTCTAGGGACAGAAAACTGTAGGTAGGGAGAGTGTTTTTTTTCTTTCACTCTGCAAGTCCTTGTTTCCAGGGACCTGTAAGGACAGTGAGTGAATTGTCCTTGTGCTATATTGTGCTTAAAAAAAACATTTATTCTAGGGACAGAAAACTGTAGGTAGGGAGAGTGTCAGTTTATTTCACTCTGCAAGTCCTTGTTTCCAGGGACCTGTAAGGACAGTGAGTGAATTGTCCTTGTGCTATATTGTGATTAAAAAAAACATTTTTTCTAGGGACAGAAAACTGTAGGTAGGGAGAGTGTTTTTTTTCTTTCACTCTGCAAGTCCTTGTTTCCAGGGACCTGTAAGGACAGTGAGTGAATTGTTCTTGTGCTATATTGTGATTAAAAAAAAACATTTTTTCTAGGGACAGAAAACTGTAGGTAGGGAGAGTGTTTTTTTTCTTTCACTCTGCAAGTCCTTGTTTCCAGGGACCTGTAAGGACAGTGAGTGAATTGTTCTTGTGCTATATTGTGATTAAAAAAAACATTTTTTCTAGGGACAGAAAACTGTAGGTAGGGAGAGTGTCAGTTTCTTTCACTGTGAAAGTCCTTGTTTCAAGGGACAGAGAAGGACACCTGAAGGTAGCCCTTATTGCTTTTTTCCCATCTCCCTGCAGGCCATCTATTAGAATGTCTGGAAGGCAAACAAGGAGAGGCAGACAGTCAGGAGGCAATAAAAGAGGGCAAGCAGGCTCTGTGTCTGGGGGCAACAGTGCTGGTCGTGGACGCGGTGCATTGTCATCAGCACATGGCCATGGGACACGCTTGTCCTTCTTTTCGGCAGCTGGACATGTTGAGCCACATCATGCCGAAGACTTGGTAGAGTGGATGACCAAGCCCTCCTCCTCCTCCTCATCCTCTCTCACCCAGGCTCAGGGTACTGGAAAAGCAGCTGCCAAAGCGTCGTCTTCCCTGGTATCAATGTCAGACAAATCATCAGTCACTCCTTCCCTAGACCCACCATGTCCTCCTCCTGAGGAGTCCCCCGAACTGTTTCAGCACAGTGTTGGGTACATGCTCCAGGAGGATGCCCAGCGTTTCGAAGGGTCTGATGATGAAACCCAGCTAGAGGAAGGCAGTAGCGTGAGAGCAGACAGAGGGGATGCTCAAGAAGGACACCAATCTGGCAGTCATGTTCCAGCAGCTGCAGCATACTGCCAGATTGGCTCCAGTGATGAGGAGGGAGGGGATGATGAGGTCACTGACTCCACGTGGGTGCCTAATAGGAGAGAGGAGGAGGAGGAGGATGAGGAGGAGGCACATCTCCAACGAGGCAGGATGCCCTTTGGTGGCCAGCGTAAGGGCAGTACACCGACGGAATCACACCGCAGAGCTCCGCCTGTGCAGGGCGCTGCCTCTGCCCGTCATTCAAAAAGTTCTTTGGTGTGGGCCTTTTTTGAGGCTAGTGCATCAGATCGCACAGCTGCTGTTTGCAACATATGTCTCAAGCGTATATCGCGTGGCCAAAACATCAGCCGCTTGGGTACCACATGCCTGACCAGACATATGTTGACCTGCCATGCAGCTCGTTGGCAAGCCTACCTCAAAGACCCACACCAAAGAACAAAGCGGACCTCTCCTTGCACCGCATCAGCTGGGATCTCCAACCCCACTATAACTTCAGTCCTCTCTGAAACATGCACTGAGAGGAATGAAGGTGTAGAATTAGGTGTGTCACAGCCAAGTACTTGCGCCCACTCTGCTAGCAGTACACCGACGTCCGATTCTAGCAGGCAAATTTCCCTGCCCCAGCTGCTGGACCGTCGAAAGAAGTTCACTCCCAGCCATCCACATGCCCAGCGGTTGAATGCTAGCTTGGCTAAATTGCTAGCGCTTCAACTGCTGCCTTTTCAGTTGGTAGACTCGGCCCCCTTCCGTGAGTTTGTGCAATGTGCGGTTCCTCAGTGGCAGGTTCCCAAACGCCACTTTTTCTCACGGAAGGCTATTCCGGCTCTCTACCGGCATGTGGAAGGCAATGTCTTGGCCTCGCTGGACAGGGCGGTCAGCGGTAAGGTGCATATTACCGCTGACTCATGGTCCAGCAGGCATGGACAGGGACGTTACCTTTCTTTCACGGCCCATTGGGTCACTCTTTTGGCAGCTGGGAAGGATTCAGGACAAGGTGCAGTAGTGTTGGAGGTTGTCCCACCGCCACGCCTCCAAAATGCTACTACTGGTTGTGACACACCTCTCTCCTCCACCCCCTCCTCTTCTTCTTCCTCCATGGCCTCTTCCTGTGGTTTGTCCTATGAACCAGCGGTGCTCCGTAGCCGTTCACGGGGCTACGCAAGTACGCAGGCAAAAAGATGCCATGCCGTGCTTGCGCTGGTGTGTTTGGGGGACAGAAGCCACACTGGGGCAGAGGTCCTGTCTGCTCTGCAGGGCCAGGCCGAGAGGTGGTTGACGCCACGCCAGCTTAAGCCAGGAATGGTGGTTTGCGACAATGGCACCAACCTCCTCTCCGCCCTCCGACAGGGACAACTGACCCATGTGCCCTGTGTGGCTCACGTCCTTAACCTGGTGGTGCAGCGCTTCTTGGGCAGGTACCCGGGCTTACAGGATGTCCTGAGGCAGGCCAGGAAAGTCTGTGTGCATTTCCGCAGATCTTATAATGCCAGTGCTCGCCTGGCTGAGCTGCAAAAGGAGTTGAACCTGCCCAAGAACCGCCTTATATGTGACATGCCCACCAGGTGGAACTCAACGTTGGCCATGCTGCAGCGGCTGCACACGCAGCAGAGGGCCATCAATGAGTACCTGTGCGACTACGGCACCAGGACAGGGTCAGGGGAGCTTGGTTTTTTTTCTCCACGCCAGTGGGGCATGATCAGGGATGCATGCACTGTCCTGGCACCATTTGAGGAGGCCACGAGGATGGTGAGCAGTGACAGTGCATGCATCAGTGACACTGTACCTCTTGTCCACCTGTTGGAGCACACGCTGCGTGGAATAATGGACAGGGCACTTGAGGCAGAACAGAGGCAGGAAGAGGAGGACTTCCTTGCCTCTCAAGGCCCCCTTTACCCAGACAGTGTTCCTTCTGTCCCACCCATCGCACAGGAAGAGGAGGAGGAGGAGGAGGAGGAGGAGGAGGATTGTGTCAGCATGGAGGTGGAGGCTGGCACTCAGCATCATCAGCAGCAGTCTTTTAGGGATGATTTACAGTCCCAAGAAACCAGTGGACTTGTACGTGGCTGGGAGGAGGTGGCTGCGGATCATGTCGTCCTTAGTGACCCAGAGGACTCCGGAGCGAATGCCTCAGCAAACCTACGCTGCATGGCCTCCCTGATCCTGCAAAGTCTGCGGAAGGATCCTCGTATTCTTCGGATCAAGGAGAGGGACCATTACTGGCTGGCCACTCTCCTTGATCCACGGTACAAGGGTAAGGTTGCGGACCTTATGTTACCGTCGCAGAGGGAGCAGAGGATGAGACAACTCCGGGAGGCCTTGCAGAAAGGTCTGTGCAACGCGTTCCCAGAGACTGGGAGGTTGCAAACTCCTGGTCCTGGACAACGAGTTGCTGAGGCTTCGGCCAGTCAAAGAAGGAGCGGTGGGGAAGGTGGCCGTCTGACCGATGCGTTCAGACAATTCTTTAGTCCGCAGCCCCAAAGTATGATCGGTTCCAGCAACCATCGCCAGCGTCTGATAAACATGGTGCAGGAATATCTAGGGGCAAGGTCAGACTTGGACACCTTCCCCACCGAAAATCCTCTGGCTTACTGGGTCTTGAGGATGGATCACTGGCCAGAGCTTGCACAGTATGCAATTGAGCTACTGGCCTGTCCTGCATCCAGCGTTCTTTCGGAACGCACATTCAGTGCTGCTGGAGGATTTGTCACGGATCACAGGGTGCGCCTGTCCACCGACTCGGTTGATCGACTGACTTTCATCAAGATGAACCAGTCTTGGATCACCACCAGCTACCACACACCTGATGCTGATATAACAGACTAATTGATTTTAACATGTCACATCCCTTCAAGACTGATGCTGATGCTGAGTGCCTGTGCTGTTATGTTGACTGGCTATCCTCCTCCTCCGAGTCCTCAATGATACGATTGATGATGATAGCTTGTAAGATCATTTTTGTTTATGGGTGCCGCCACCAGTGCCTAACGCCCAATTTTTCAGCCCCTGTTTAACAGGGGCGTGTAATTACAATTTTTGAAGCAATACTTTGCAACAGGGCTCATTGCTGTGCTCCAAGTACAGTATCTGTGAGGAGTTGCAGTGTTGTGCCACCAGTGCCTAAGGCCCAATTTTTCAGCCCCTGTTTAACAGGGGCGTGTCATTACAATTTTTGAAGCAATACTTTGCAACAGGGCTCATTGCTGTGCTCCAAGTACAGTATCTGTGAGGAGTTGCAGTGTTGTGCCACCAGTGCCTAAGGCCCAATTTTTCAGCCCCTGTTTAACAGGGGCGTGTCATTACAATTTTTGAAGCAATACTTTGCAACAGGGCTCATTGCTGTGCTCCAAGTACAGTATCTGTGAGGGGTTGCAGTGTTGTGCCACCAGTGCCTAAGGCCCAATTTTTCAGCCCCTGTTCAACAGGGGCATGTAATTACAATTCTTGATCTAATAATTCACAGCAGGGCCCATTGCTGCACCCACCAAGAGTAACTGTCAGGGCTTACAGTGTTGTGGCACCAGCACCACCATCAAAGGCCCAATTTTTACTACCACTGTTCAACAATTATATGTAATTAAAATTCCTGATATAATAGTTGACAGCAGGGCGTTCCAGCACCAACCAAGAGTAACTGTGAGTGCTTACAGTGTTGTGCCAACACCAACAACTAAGGGGCCTATTTCTGCAGAGTATATACGGCAGGTCCCTACTTTCAAACATCCAACTTACAAACGACTCCTACTTGCAAACGCAAGAAGACAACAGGAAGTGAGAGGAAATCTACCACTAGGAAGGAAAATTCTCTCCTGTAAGAATAAATATGGGAGAAAGGTGTCTCCTCTGTACTGATGCTTTATCAGCAATCCTTGTTTCAAGAAAAACACCACATTTCAAAAACAGTTGTCATTGGGACGGAAAGTGAGGTGAAATGTTCTGAACAGGGGCACAGACAGCAAAACAAATGTTACAGGGGTGATAACCCTTACCTATGTTTTCCAAAAAGTTTAAAAATAGATTTTTGGTCTGGAGCTACACTTCAACAATGTACCTGTTCAAAATTACAAACAGATTCTACATAAGAACAAACCTACAGTCCCTGTCTTGTATGCACCGCCTGTATAGGGCTGTTCAGAGTATATAGGGCCTTTTTTATTTTATGTGCGGGGTTCCCCTTAATATCCATACAAGACCCAAAGGGGCTGGTAATGGGCTGGGGTGGGGGGGGGGTCATGGGGTAGCTATGCCATTTTTCTTAAAGAATTTCATCCATATTACCGGGACCAGACATTACATTAAAGCCGCAAGCAGTTTTAAATGGCTTTTTTTTCCTTTAGAAGTGTCATTTTGTGCAGGGACAGTTCTAAACACGGGAAACACGTGGCACTTCACAGGCATACTTTAGACACCCCCCAGGTACGATATTTAAAGGAATATTTGACTTTTTTTTTTTCACTTTATGCATCATTAAAATGACTGCTCCCGAAAAACGACCGTTTTTAAAACTTCTTTTAGTTACATGTCCCCTGGTGCAGAACCCGGGTTCCCAAACCGTTTTTAGGACAATAACATGCATAATAGTCGTTATAATTAGCACTTTAGAATTCGAACGTTCGCATCCATTGTATTTAATAGGGTTCTAATGTTCGTACGAACTTTCGGTCCGTTCGCGGGTTCTGGTGCGAACCGAACCCGGGGGTGTTCGGCTCATCACTAGCAGCTATACCAGCTTCCACTCTTCTGGGAAGGCTGTCCACAAGATTTAGGAGGGTGTCTATGGGAATGTTTGACCATTCTTCCAGTGCGGCAGGGGCTGTCCGGTGCCTCCCAGAGCAGGGGCCCAATTGTTGCAACCTAGTGCATTGCTTAGTGAGGACCCCAATTGTTGCTTCCTAGTTCCTAATCCCTTCAATGCTCAGTGAGGACCCCAATTACTACAAACTAACAGAAGAAAATATGTTTTATACAAGAATGCCAAGAAAGACAGACAGCGCCAGCCTCCTCCATGCTCCGTGTGGCTCTTCAATGAATTATAAGCCGGAGACTCAGCAGTTTCCAGCAAGATTAGCCGAGTAATTATCGGAGCGGCATTGTTCTGCCCATCCATCGCCGGAGGGATTTCTACAACCTCCCCACCCAGCACAATTACCGGGACATTAACTCTGACTGGTGGGCAGAAGACGGGTTAATCCAAAGCGGAGCAACAGAAAGGGAATAAAAAAAAAAACATTACAAATATGAAAAAAGAATTATTAATGTGACAGCGAAAAAAATAATCTATAAATATAGAAATTTGCATTCCAGCCAGATGGTCGCAGCCTTGTAATCGCTTTAATGATCGGAATCTTCTTTTTTGTAGATTAAAAGTAAGCGATACGGCAAACGGAGAGAGCGGATGGATCCTCATTATAAATGGAGGTGATTAAGAAGAGCCAAAATTGGAGGAAAAAATACCATCGTCTCGTTTAGCTGCTCATTACGCACGCCACAAATCTAGCTGCTTGTTACCTAGTTGGCAAATGCAGAAGCTGGCCGATGTTAAAGGGTAATTCCACTTTCCTGGGGAAAAAAATAGCAAATATAAATATATATAACTATAACAACAAAAAACTAAAAAATAATATTAATATAACAATAATAAAATAACATTAACCACTTCCCACCCGGCCTATAGCAGAATGACAGCCGGAAAGTGGTTCAGTTATCCTGACTGGGCATCATATGACGTCCAGAAGGATGAGCTGCGATCATGCGCCCGCTGGGGCGAGCAGCATGGCGATCGGTGGTGCTGTGTGTCACTCTGACACAGCGAATCTTCGATCTAGGTAAAGAGCCTCTGACAGAGGCTCTTTACCATGTGATCAGCTGTGACCAATCACAGCTGATCACAGTGTGAACCAGGAAGTGCCGGTAATCGGCTTTCCTCAGCCAATCGGCGGCTCTCCTGTCAGAGGGGGAGGGGGGTGTGCAATGATAATCAGCACATTGATTATCAGCGCAGCCCCCATCAGATGTGCCCTCCCAAATCCCAATGAGTTCCCATAAAAGTGCCAATTAGTGCCCATCAGTATCGACTGTCAGTGCCCTTCCAAGATGCCCATCAGTATTGCCTGTCAGTACCTCCTTATAAGTGCTGCCTATCAATGCCATCTATTAGTGTCCATCAGTGCTGCCTATCATCGCCCATCAGTGCCGCCTAACAGTGCCCCCTATCAGTGCCCCTATCAGTGCTCCCTATCAGTGCCCATCAGTGCCACCTATCAGTGCCCCCTATCAGCGCCCCCTATCAGTGCCCCCTATCAGCGCTGCCTATCAGTGCCCATCAGTGCCGCCTATCAGTACCCATCAGTGCTGCCTGTCAGTACCCATCAGTGCTGACTATCAGTGTCCATCATAGCCTATCGGTGCCCATCAGTGCTGCATATCAGTGCCGTCTATCAGTGCCCATCAATTCTACATATTAGTGCACCCTCATTAGTGCCCATCAATGCTGCGTCATCAGTGCTCGTCAGTGAAGGAAAAAAAACTAAATGTTATAACAGAAGCAAAGAAAAAGTTTTATTTTTTAATTTGTTTAGCAAAAAATAAAAACCCCAGTGGTGATCAAATACCACCAAAAGAAATCTCTATTTGTGGGAGGAAAATGATAAAAATTTAATTTGGGTACAGTGTCACATGGCCGCGCAATTGTCATTCAAAGTGTGACAGCGCTGAAAGCTGAAAATTGTCCTGGGCTGGAAGGGGGGCAAGTGCCCGGTATTGAAGGGGTTAAAAATAATATAACGAGCGCGGATTCCATTCCAGTAGTAGTGGTGAGGACAATAATGACTCGTGTCTTACTGAGTGCTGGGCTTTCAGTAATGAGACACTGGAAAGCCCATGAAGTCCCCTTCTTTAAGTGAAGGTGATAGTACGACCAAAGCACATGCTACATATGAAATAATGTTTGCCTCGTCACAAGGAAACTACCAAATGGCGTATTCTCATTGGAGGCCGTGGAATGAATGGTATAAAGCGTGATATACTGATTGTATACTGTATCCTAGACTAGTCACTCAAGACTGAATGCTAGACTGTGTAGTTCTATGGTTTATATTACTGTTCTGTTCCTTTGTTTTTTTGTTCTCTTGATTTTCGGATTTTTCTTTTTTTTTATGTTTTATTCATATGGCAAAACATGCAAATAGGGGCCGGGACAAGGGGTGGGCAGAACAGGGAAAGCTGCCCTGGGTGCAATGGTTTTAATTGCAATGGGAAAATTACAGAATTACCGACCTTAATAATGCTGAACAATCATGTAGACGGCACGCTTACCAATAGGGATGAGCCAAACACCCCCCCCCCCCGGTTCGGTTCGCACCAGAACCTGCTAACAAGCAAAAAATTTGTGCAAACCCCGTTAAAATCTATGGGACACGAACGTGAAAAATCTAAAGTGCTAGTTTTATAGGCTAATATGCAAGTTATTGTCATATAAAGTGTTTGGGGACCCCGGGTCCTGCACCAGGGGACATGTATCAATGCAAAAAGAAGTTTTAAAAACAGCCGTTTTTTTGGGAGCAGTGATTTTATTATCGCTTAAAGTGAAACAATAAAAGTGAAATATTCCTTTAAATATCGTACCTGGGGGTGTGTATAGTATGCCTGTAAAGCAGCGCTTGTTTCCGGTGCTTAGAACTGTCCCTGCACAAAGTGTCATTTCTGAAGGAAAAAAAGTCATTTAACCACTTAAGCCCCGGACCATTTGGTAGCTAAAGGACCAGAGGTGAATTCAGAATTTTGCACTGCGCTGCTTTAACTGTAAATTGTGCGGACATGCAATGTTGTACCCAAACAAAATTTGTGTCCTTTTCTTCCCACAAATAGAGCTTTCTTTTAATGGTATTTGATTGCCTCTGCGATTTTTATTTTTTGCGATATAAACGGAAAAAGACCGAAAATTTTGAAAAAAAAATGATATTTTCTACTTTTTGTTATAAGAAAAATCGAATAAACTCAATTTTAGTCATACATTTAGGCCAAAATGTATTCAGCCACATGTTTTTAGTAAAAAAAATGTCAATAAGCGTATATTTATTGGTTTGCGCAAAAGTTATAGAGTTTACAAACTAGGGTACATTTTCTGAAATTTACACAGCTTTAAATTTATGACTGCCTATCTCATTTCTTGAGGTGCTAAAATGACAGGGCAGTACAAAACCCCCCCAAATGACCCCATTTTGGAAAGTAGACACCCCAAGGAAATTGCTGAGAGGCATGTTGAGCCCATTGAATTTTTTTTTTTTTGTCTTAAGTGATTGAATAATGACTAAAAAAAAAAAAAAAATTACAAAAAGTTGTCACTAAATGATATATTGCTCACACATGCCATGGGCATATGTGAAATTACACCCCAAAATACATTTTGCTGCTTCTCCTGAGTACGGGGATACCACATGTGTGGGACTTTTTGGGAGCCTAGCCGCGTACGGGACCCCGGAAACCAAGCACCGCCTTCAGGATTTCTAAGGGCGCAAATTTTTGATTTCACTCCTCACTACCTATCACAGTTTTGAAGGCCATAAAATGCCAAAATAGCACAAAACCCCCCCAAATGACCCCATTTTGGAAAGTAGACACCCCAAGGAAATTTCTGAGAGGCCTGTTGAGCCCATTGAATATATATTTTTTTTGTCCCAAGTGATTGAATAATGACAAAAAAAAAAAAAATTACAAAAAGTTGTCACTAAATGATATATTGCTCACACATGCCATGGTTATATGTGGAATTGCACCCCAAAAATACATTTTGCTGCTTCTCCTGAGTACGGGGATACCACATGTGTGGGACTTTTTGGGAGCCTAGCCGCGTACGGGACCCCGAAAACCAAGCACCGCCTTCAGGATTTCTAGGCACAAATTTTTGATTTCACTCCTCACTACCTATCACAGTTTCAAAGGCCATAAAATGCCAAAATAGCACAAAACCCCCCCAAATGACCCCATTTTGGAATATAGACACCCCAAGCTATTTGCTGAGAGGCATGGCGAGTATTTTACAGCTCTCATTTGTTTTTGAAAATGAAGAAAGAAAATATATATATATTTTTTTTTTCAATTTTCAAAACTTTGTGACAAAAAGCGAGATCTGCAAAATACTCACAATACCTCTCAGCAAATAGCTTGGGGTGTCTACTTTCCAAAATGGGGTCATTTGGGGGGGTTTTGTGCCATCTGGGCATTCCTTGGCCTCCGAAACTGTGATAGGCAGTGAGAAGTGAAATCAAAAATGTACACCCTTAGAAAGCCTGAAGGCGGTGCTTGGTTTTTGGGGTCCCGTATGTGGCTAGGCTCCCAAAAAGTCTCACACATGTGGTATCCCCGTACTCAGGAGAAGCAACAGAATGTATTTTGGGGTGTAATTCCACATATGCCCATGGCATGTTTGAGCAATATATCATTTAGTGACAACTTTGTGCAAAAAAAAACCAACAAATTGTCGTTTTTTCCGCAACTTGTGTCAACATATAAAATATTCCATGGACTCGACATGCCTCTCAGTATTTAGCTTGGGGTGTCTACTTTCCAAAATGGGGTCATTTGGGGGGGTTTTGAACTGTTCTGGCATTTTATACACAACATTAGGAAGCTTACATCCACTCTTCTAACCACTTGAAGACAAAGCCCTTTTTGACACTTTTTGTTTACATGAAAACATTTTTTTTTGCAAGAAAATTATGTTGAACCCCCAAACATTATATATATTTTTAAAGCAAAGGCCCTACAGATTAAAATGGTGGGTGTTGCATTTTTTTTTCTACACAGTATTTGCGCAGCGATTTTTCAAACGCATTTTTTGGGTTAAAAAATACACTTTTTTTAATTTTAATGCACTAAAGCACACTATATTGCCCAAATGTTTGATGAAATAAAAAAAATGATCTTAGGCCGAGTACATAGATACCAAACACGACATGCTTTAAAATTTCGCACAAACGTGCATTGGCGACAAACTACATACATTTTTAAAAGCCTTCAAAAGCCTTTACAGGTTACCCCAGTAGATTTATAAAGGAGGTCTACTGCTAAAATGACTGCCCTCGATCTGACCTTCGCGGTGATACCTCACATGCATGGTGCAATTGCTGTTTACATATGACGCCAGACCGACGCTTGCGTTCGCCATTGGGCAAGAGCAGGGCAGGACAGGGGTGCTTTTTTTTTTTTTTTTTTTTTTTTATTATTAATTTTGCTTTTTTATTTTATTTTTTAATTGTTCCTTCCAAGTATTTTTTTTTTTTATCATTTTTATTGTTATCTCAGGGAATGTAAATATCCCCTATGATAGCAATAGGTAGTGACAGGTACTCTTTTTTTGAAAAAACTGGGGTCTTCTAGACCCTAGATTTTTCCTCTTCCCTCAAAGCATCTGACCACACCAAGATCGGTGTGATAAAATGCTTTCCCAATTTCCCAATGGCGCTTTTTATATCCGGGGGGGGCATTCCCTCCCACTGCTTGTAAAAGCAGTCCAGAGGCTAATTAGCCGCTAGGATTGCTTTTACATGAAAGCAGGCCGCAGGCTGAAAAGAATGATACCAAGATGATACCTAAACCCGCAGGCATCATTCTGGTATAAACATTCAAAGTCCAGCAACATACCAGTACATTGCTGGTCCTTGTTGGACATGTATTGTAATCTTTTTTTTTCATGCAGCCAGTTGGCTGAACGAAAAAAGAGATTGATCGGTGGGTATGCCCACCATTAGAATACCGCCCTTCATCCACCCACTTCCAATGATGGGCATACACGCACCATTTATATATGCCGAAGCATGGGGGCATCCTCCCGCAAAAAAGTTATGCCGCACCCACATGGTCGGACTTTTCCACGGGCAAGCCTCCATCGGAATTTCGACCGTATGTACGCGGCATTAGGAGCAAAATCGCTCCTCCGCCCCTGCTGCCCCAATGCTTCGGCATATTTGCTTTTTTATTTAACTGTGGTGGTGAAATTACCTCCTACAGCACTGGAGTCGCAGGGATCAGGCCTGTCTCTGAGAACGCTGCAGTTATGTGTGTTTTTGTTTTGTAAGTGACAGTGATCGATCGATACTGCACTTGGGTGGCCTGGGCTGGACGGAGGGGCAAAACGCAGGTGCCAGCAGGTATCTGGGCTGATCCCGCTAACACTGCATTTTTGGGAACCCTAAACTGCTGGGGACGCTAGTATAGATCTGATCAGATCAGATATTGATCTGTTCAGATACTATACCACTAAGGGGGGTGTATGCTTCACGCGTGGGTGTTAGTGTTACTGGCACAAACCTGACGCTGCCTGGGGTGTGACGCAGACCCTCTCTGACGCTAAAACCTAATTGATATCACCCGCCGGGCGATCAGGGGGTTAAACCTTTATTGGGTTATATACGGCGGGTGCCCTGACACTATAAAAAGCAAACTAACTAACCAGCGTCACCCGTAACACTTATATGGTGATCTAGGGGCAATCAGGGGGTTAAAACCTTTATTAGATAATATATGGGGGTACCTGACGCTATATAAAAACCTGCGGCGAACCTAAAAAAAATTACTGGCTACCGATCTGCATCACCGACACTAAGACAGCGATCAGAAAAATGATCGCTTAGCGACAGTGGTGATAGGGGGTGAAAGGGTTACCTGGGGGGCGATCAAGGGGGTTAAACCTTTACTAGATAATATATTGGGGTACCTGACGCTATAAAAACCTGCGGCGAACCTAAAAAAAATTACTGGCTACCGATCTGCATCACCGACACTAAGACAGCGTTTAGAAAAACGATCGCTTAGCGACAGTGGTGATAGGGGGTGAAAGGGTTACCTGGGGGGCGATCAAGGGGGTTAAACCTTTATTAGATAATATATTGGGGTACCTGACGCTATAAAAACCTGCGGCGAACCTAAAAAAAATTACCAGCTACCGATCTGCATCACCGACACTAAGACAGCGTTTAGAAAAACGATCGCTTAGCGACAGTGGTGATAGGGGGTGAAAGGGTTACCTGGGGGCGATCAAGGGGGTTAAACCTTTATTAGATAATATATTGGGGTACCTGACGCTATAAAAACATGCGGCGAACCTAAAAAAAATTACTGGCTACCGATCTGCATCACCGACACTAAGACAGCGTTTAGAAAAACGATCGCTTAGCGACAGTGGTGATAGGGGTGAAAGGGTTACCTGCGGGGCGATCAAGGGGGTTAAAACTTTATTAGATAGAATATTGGGGTACCTGACGCTATAAAAACCTGCGGCGAACCTAAAAAAAATTACCGGCTACCGATCTGCATCACCGACACTAAGACCGCGTTTAGAAAAACGATCGCTTAGTGACAGTGGTGATAGGGGGTGAAAGGGTTACCTGGGGGGCGATCAAGGGGGTTAAACCTTTATTAGATAATATATTGGGGTACCTGACGCTATAAAAACATGCGGCGAACCTAAAAAAAATTACTGGCAGCCGTTTGGCATCACTGACGCTAAAACAGCGATCAAAAAAATGATCGCTTAGCGACAGTGGTGATAGGGGGTGAAAGGGTTATCTGGGGGGTGATCAGGGGGTTAAACCTTTATTAGGGGGGGTTAGGGGGCTGCACTGGACCTAAAACTGAATGTACTGACACTTTTACAGTCACAAATGTCACTGATTGCAGTGATCAGTAAATAAATGGTCACTGAAATCAGTGACACTGTGACTGGGGCTGGGGGGGTGATCTGGGGGGTGATCTGGGGTGTCTGGGGGGGCCTGGGGGGGCGATTTATGTCCCTATGTGTCCTGGTGTCAGTGTAGTGTTGTGTGCACTGACCTGATGTCTTCTCTTGTACGGCGCTCGGTATATGTGAGCGCCGCACCAGAGATGACATCACTTCCTCCTGCTTCCTCTGCCTGACACAGACAGAGGGGGCATTTCTATTCGCCAGGAGCGATCGCGAGGGGGTGGCCGGAAACGAATGGCTGCCCCCTCATCCCGGAACGCTCCCGGACACTTAGCCACCGCTCACTGTATAGGAGGGGGATCCGATTGGACCCCCCAACTATACAAAGGCAATCACGTACACTCTACGTGATTGTGCCTGTTGGTGCCATTCTGCCGACGTATATATACAGTGAGCGGTCGTTAAGTGGTTAAAACTCACTCGTGGCTATTAATGAATTGTCGGGTCCCAGCAATAGAGATAAAAGTCATTGAAAAAAACAGCATGGGTTCCCCCTGAACCAAAATTCTTTAAAAAATTGCGTGGGGGTCCCCAAAAATCCATGTACTGATACTTATGTACATGGGAGGAGCCTGTGATACTTATGTACATGGGAGGAGTCTGTGATACTTATGTACATGGGAGGAGTCTGTGATACTTATGTACATGGGAGGAGTCTGTGATACTTATGTACATGGGAGGAGCCTGTGATACTTATGTACATGGGGGGAGTCTGTGATACTTATGTACATGGGAGGAGTCTGTGATACTTATATGCATGGGAGGAGTCTGTGATATTTATGTACATGGGAGGAACCTGTGATACTTGTGTACATGGGAGGAACATGTGATACTTATGTACATGGGAGGAGCCTGTGATACTTATGTACATGGGAGGAGTCTGTCATACTTATGTACATGGGAGGAGTCTGTGATACTTATGTACATGGGAGGAGTCTGTGATACTTATGTACATGGGGGGAGTCTGTGATATTTATGTACATGGGAGGATTCTGAGATACATACGTACATGGGAGGAGTCTGTGATACTAATGTACATGGGAGGAGCCTGTGATACTTATGTACATGGGAGGAGTCTGTGATAATTATGTACATGGGAGGAGTCTGTGATACTTATGTACATGGGAGGAGCCTGTGATACTTATGTACATGGGAGGAGTCTGTGATACTTATGTACATGGGAGGAGTCTGTGATACTTATGTACATGGGAGGAGCCTGTGATACTTATGTACATGGGGGGAGTCTGTGATACTTATATGCATGGGAGGAGTCTGTGATATTTATGTACATGGGAGGAACCTGTGATACTTGTGTACATGGGAGGAACATGTGATACTTATGTACATGGGAGGAGCCTGTGATACTTATGTACATGGGAGGAGTCTGTCATACTTATGTACATGGGAGGAGTCTGTGATACTTATGTACATGGGAGGATTCTGAGATACATAAGTACATGGGAGGAGTCTGTGATACTTATGTACATGGGAGGAGCCTGTGATACTTATGTACATGGGAGGAGCCTGTGATAATTATGTACATGGGAGGAGTCTGTGATACTTATGTACATGGGAGGAGTCTGTGATACTTATGTACATGGGAGGAGTCTGTGATACTTATGTACATGGGAGGAGCCTGTGATACTTATGTACATGGGAGGAGTCTGTGATACTTATGTACATGGGAGGAGTCTGTGATACTTATGTACATGGGGGGAGTCTGTGATATTTATGTACATGGGAGGATTCTGAGATACATAAGTACATGGGAGGAGTCTGTGATACTAATGTACATGGGAGGAGCCTGTGATACTTATGTACATGGGAGGAGCCTGTGATACTAATGTACATGGGAGGAGCCTGTGATACTTATGTACATGGGAGGAGCCTGTGATATTTATGTACATGGGAGGATTCTGTGATACATAAGTACATGGGAGGAGCCTGTGATACTTATGTACATGGGAGGAGCCTGTGATACTTATGTACATGGGAGGAGCCTGTGATATTTATGTACATGGGAGGATTCTGTGATACATACGTACATGGGAGGAGTCTGTGATACTAATGTACATGGGAGGAGCCTGTGATACTTATGTACATGGGAGGAGTCTGTGATAATTATGTACATGGGAGGAGCCTGTGATACTTATGTACATGGGAGGAGTCTGTGATACCTATGTACATGGGAGGAGCCTGTGATACTTATGTACATGGGAGGAGTCTGTGATACTTATGTACATGGGAGGAGTCTGTGATACTTATGTACATGGGAGGAGCCTGTGATACGTATGTACATGGGAGGAGTCTGAGATACTTATGTACATGGGAGGAGTCTGTGATACTTATGTACATGGGATTTTTTTCCTTTTTTATTTTTAATAAATTTGCAAAGATTTCATACAAACTTCTCTCACGTTGTCTTTATGGGGGATTGTTTGTAGAATTTTGAGGAAAATAATGATATTAATCCATTTTGGAATAAGGCTGTAACATAACAAAATGTGTAAAAAGTGAAGCTCTGTGAAAAGTGGGTGACCGATATGCTGTAGCTGTGCGTTAGCGCCCTGCAGAGTGGAAATGTTACCACACAGCACAGCTCTGAACGCAGCCTGAGGCTTTATATCTACTTTAATCAATATTACATGCAACCTGTATAGATTTTGCAGTGCAAACATTTTTTTGCCATTTATCGATCGATCGCGACTGTCAGCAATTTATTGCCAGCAATTTTAATAGCGAAATTGAGTTACTGAAAACCACCTGTGTAGCTCTGGTCTTAGTAAATCAGCCTCAGTGATGTCACAGCTATCCTTCTGCTAGAGAAATGTCAGTTTAACCCCTTGTCTACCAACAAGGTGCATTTATCAACAGCAAGGCAGATAAGGGGTTAAATCAAGCTTGTGGCGGCTGCTGTAGCTGTGAGCTTGATGGCGGCGTTAAGGCCCCAAACGCACTGGAGAATCACGTGGTTCTTCCTGCAAATCCAGAATCGCAATAAAATGTGCAACGCACTTGCGGTGCCATTATTTCTCAGTGCGATATTTGCCACGATTGTCTAGTGAGGAAACTAGCTAAAATTGGGGCAAAATGCGTCACGCCAAATGCGCTTGGCTCAGTGCCAGAACTTGGTACATGAGCTTCTTTGGCTTTGTTTTTGTAGCAGAGGGAAGTTCAAAATGAATGACGCCTCTCCAAAAACACGTGTAGCGGGGTCTCTAAATTTAGGTGGGGTACACCTGGGTGGTAGTATGGTCCAGGTGTGTAAAGTATGGGAGTAATTGGACCATTTGTATTCGTGGAGGATTGGGCGGTGTAATAATCTCCTTAGCCTGTGGGTGGCAGGTGCCCGCAGGCTCGAGGTAGATTTGCCGCCACAGTGCTGTCCTTTTTGTCCCTTCTCGGAGATGGTACGGCGAGGGCGGGGAACCTGCCGTGGCGTCATTGGAGGGGATAAAAGGGGGAGACGCCCTGGTCACGAGGTCTTGCTCTCTTGGAGGTCCTTCATCACGTGTTCAGGCACCTTAGGCCTGGGTGCGGGCGGGTTCTGAATTCCGGCTCAGGTGCCCTAGGCCTGACCGGAATGGAGTTGGAGTCCATCCCAGGCACCTTCAGCCTGGGGTGAGGTACTAAACCAGGAGGCCTGGGGCCCAGTGACTTTGACTGGGTCCCGCGAGGGTGGAGAAGTCCGAGGGTCCCTGAGGTGGATGGGGCCCGTGTCTGAGGCGAGGAGGCCGGGGAGGTTACCCATTCGGAGAGTCTGGAGCAGCATCAACCCAGTGACGGATGGGCCTCTGGTAACTCCCTTGGAGGGACATCTCCCCCTGACAGGGGCCGCAGCGCAGCGAAGGTACTCCTATCTACGTTCTCTTGAGTCGCCGGTAGAGACTCTCAAGTAGGGATGAGCTTCGTGTTCGAGTCGAACATACGTTCGACTCGAACATCGGCTGTTCGATCGTTCGACGAAGATCGAACGATTTGGGCCGTTCGCGCCAAATTCGAGTGACGCGAACGGCCCACAATGCACTACGCCATCGCAGTGTCATCCAGGCGCTGTGATTGGCCAAGCATGCACTGTGACCCCGCATGCTTGGCCAATCACAGCGCCGGCAGCGAGGAGAGCAATGATTGGCCACAGGCAGGATGCCTGTGGCCAATTATTGCTGAGGGTGTTTAGTACACGCCCCACACTATAAAAGGCCGCCAGCACGGCGGCCTAGTGTAGTGTGTTCCGGAGCAGGGATAGAGCAGCATAGGCAGGGACAGTGACTTTTATTTCTTTCTTGCTTAACCTGGATTCCTTTAGTTTAGGGAAAGAGAAGGATAGGTAGGGAGAGTGTCAGTGTGTTTTGTGCTTGTGCTATATTGTGCTTAAAAAAAACATTTTTTCTAGGGACAGAAAACTGTAGGTAGGGAGAGTGTGTCAGTTTCTTTCACTGTCAAAGTCCTTGTTTCCAGGGACCTGGAAGGACAGTGAGTGAATTCTCCTTGTGCTAAATTGTGCTTAAAAAAAACATTTTTTCTAGGGACAGAAAACTGTAGGTAGGGAGAGTGTGTCAGTTTCTTTCACTGTCAAAGTCCTTGTTTCCAGGGACCTGGAAGGACAGTGAGTGAATTCTCCTTGTGCTAAATTGTGCTTAAAAAAAAACATTTTTTCTAGGGACAGAAAACTGTAGGTAGGGAGAGTGTGTCAGTTTCTTTCACTGTCAAAGTCCTTGTTTCCAGGGACCTGGAAGGACAGTGAGTGAATTCTCCTTGTGCTAAATTGTGCTTAAAAAAAACATTTTTTCTAGGGACAGAAAACTGTAGGTAGGGAGAGTGTGTCAGTTTCTTTCACTGTCAAAGTCCTTGTTTCCAGGGACCTGGAAGGACAGTGAGTGAATTCTCCTTGTGCTAAATTGTGCTTAAAAAAAACATTTTTTCTAGGGACAGAAAACTGTAGGTAGGGAGAGTGTGTCAGTTTCTTTCACTGTCAAAGTCCTTGTTTCCAGGGACCTGGAAGGACAGTGAGTGAATTCTCCTTGTGCTAAATTGTGCTTAAAAAAAACATTTTTTCTAGGGACAGAAAACTGTAGGTAGGGAGAGTGTGTCAGTTTCTTTCACTGTCAAAGTCCTTGTTTCAAGGGACAGAGAAGGACACCTGAAGGTAGCCCTTATTGCTTTTTTCCCATCTCCCTGCAGGCCATCTATTAGAATGTCTGGAAGGCAAACAAGGAGAGGCAGACAGTCAGGAGGCAATAAAAGAGGGCAAGCAGGCTCTGTGTCTGGGGGCAACAGTGCTGGTCGTGGACGCGGTGCATTGTCATCAGCACATGGCCATGGGACACGCTTGTCCTTCTTTTCGGCAGCTGGACATGTTGAGCCACATCATGCCGAAGACTTGGTAGAGTGGATGACCAAGCCCTCCTCCTCCTCCTCATCCTCTCTCACCCAGGCTCAGGGTACTGGAAAAGCAGCTGCCAAAGCGTCCTCTTCCCTGGTATCAATGTCAGACTCATCATCAGTCACTCCTTCCCTAGACCCACCATGTCCTCCTCCTGAGGAGTCCCCCGAACTGTTTCAGCACAGTGTTGGGTACATGCTCCAGGAGGATGCCCAGCGTTTCGAAGGGTCTGATGATGAAACCCAGGTAGAGGAAGGCAGTAGCGTGAGAGCAGACAGAGGGGATGCTCAAGAAGGACACCAATCTGGCAGTCATGTTCCAGCAGCTGCAGCATACTGCCAGATTGGCTCCAGTGATGAGGAGGGAGGTGATGATGAGGTCACTGACTCCACGTGGGTGCCTAATAGGAGAGAGGAGGAGGAGGAGGATGAGGAGGAGGCACATCTCCAACGAGGCAGGATGCCCTTTGGTGGCCAGCGTAAGGGCAGTACACCGACGGAATCACACCGCAGAGCTCCGCCTGTGCAGGGCGCTGCCTCTGCCCGTCATTCAAAAAGTTCTTTGGTGTGGGCCTTTTTTGAGGCTAGTGCATCAGATCGCACAGCTGCTGTTTGCAACATATGTCTCAAGCGTATATCGCGTGGCCAAAACATCAGCCGCTTGGGTACCACATGCCTGACCAGACATATGTTGACCTGCCATGCAGCTCGTTGGCAAGCCTACCTGAAAGACCCACACCAAAGAACAAAGCGGACCTCTCCTTGCACCGCATCAGCTGGGATCTCCAACCCCACTATAACTTCAGTCCTCTCTGAAACATGCACTGAGAGGAATGAAGGTGTAGAATTAGGTGTGTCACAGCCAAGTACTTGCGGCCACTCTGCTAGCAGTACACCGACGTCCGATTCTAGCAGGCAAATTTCCCTGCCCCAGCTGCTGGACCGTCGAAAGAAGTTCACTCCCAGCCATCCACATGCCCAGCGGTTGAATGCTAGCTTGGCTAAATTGCTAGCGCTTCAACTGCTGCCTTTTCAGTTGGTAGACTCGGCCCCCTTCCGTGAGTTTGTGCAATGTGCGGTTCCTCAGTGGCAGGTTCCCAAACGCCACTTTTTCTCACGGAAGGCTATTCCGGCTCTCTACCGGCATGTGGAAGGCAATGTCTTGGCCTCGCTGGACAGGGCGGTCAGCGGTAAGGTGCATATTACCGCTGACTCATGGTCCAGCAGGCATGGACAGGGACGTTACCTTTCTTTCACGGCCCATTGGGTCACTCTTTTGGCAGCTGGGAAGGATGCAGGACAAGGTGCAGTAGTGTTGGAGGTTGTCCCACCGCCACGCCTCCAAAATGCTACTACTGGTTGTGACACACCTCTCTCCTCCACCCCCTCCTCTTCTTCTTCCTCCATGGCCTCTTCCTGTGGTTTGTCCTATGAACCAGCGGTGCTCCGTAGCCGTTCACGGGGCTACGCAAGTACGCAGGCAAAAAGATGCCATGCCGTGCTTGCGCTGGTGTGTTTGGGGGACAGAAGCCACACTGGGGCAGAGGTCCTGTCTGCTCTGCAGGGCCAGGCCGAGAGGTGGTTGACGCCACGCCAGCTTAAGCCAGGAATGGTGGTTTGCGACAATGGCACCAACCTCCTCTCCGCCCTCCGACAGGGACAACTGACCCATGTGCCCTGTGTGGCTCACGTCCTTAACCTGGTGGTGCAGCGGTTCTTGGGCAGGTACCCGGGCTTACAGGATGTCCTGAGGCAGGCCAGGAAAGTCTGTGTGCATTTCCGCAGATCTTATAATGCCAGTGCTCGCCTGGCTGAGCTGCAAAAGGAGTTGAACCTGCCCAAGAACCGCCTTATATGTGACATGCCCACCAGGTGGAACTCAACGTTGGCCATGCTGCAGCGGCTGCACACGCAGCAGAGGGCCATCAATGAGTACCTGTGCGACTACGGCACCAGGACAGGGTCAGGGGAGCTTGGTTTTTTTTCTCCACGCCAGTGGGGCATGATCAGGGATGCATGCACTGTCCTGGCACCATTTGAGGAGGCCACGAGGATGGTGAGCAGTGACAGTGCATGCATCAGTGACACTGTACCTCTTGTCCACCTGTTGGAGCACACGCTGCGTGGAATAATGGACAGGGCACTTGAGGCAGAACAGAGGCAGGAAGAGGAGGACTTCCTTGCCTCTCAAGGCCCCCTTTACCCAGACAGTGTTCCTTCTGTCCCACCCATCGCACAGGAAGAGGAGGAGGAGGAGGAGGAGGAGGAGGATTGTGTCAGCATGGAGGTGGAGGCTGGCACTCAGCATCATCAGCAGCAGTCTTTTAGGGATGATTTACAGTCCCAAGAAACCAGTGGACTTGTACGTGGCTGGGAGGAGGTGGCTGCGGATCATGTCGTCCTTAGTGACCCAGAGGACTCCGGAGCGAATGCCTCAGCAAACCTACGCTGCATGGCCTCCCTGATCCTGCAAAGTCTGCGGAAGGATCCTCGTATTCTTCGGATCAAGGAGAGGGACCATTACTGGCTGGCCACTCTCCTTGATCCACGGTACAAGGGTAAGGTTGCGGACCTTATGTTACCGTCGCAGAGGGAGCAGAGGATGAGACAACTCCGGGAGGCCTTGCAGAAAGGTCTGTGCAACGCGTTCCCAGAGACTGGGAGGTTACAAACTCCTGGTCCTGGACAACGAGTTGCTGAGGCTTCGGCCAGTCAAAGAAGGAGCGGTGGGGAAGGTGGCCGTCTGACCGATGCGTTCAGACAATTCTTTAGTCCGCAGCCCCAAAGTATGATCGGTTCCAGCAACCATCGCCAGCGTCTGATAAACATGGTGCAGGAATATCTAGGGGCAAGGTCAGACTTGGACACCTTCCCCACCGAAAATCCTCTGGCTTACTGGGTCTTGAGGATGGATCACTGGCCAGAGCTTGCACAGTATGCAATTGAGCTACTGGCCTGTCCTGCATCCAGCGTTCTTTCGGAACGCACATTCAGTGCTGCTGGAGGATTTGTCACGGATCACAGGGTGCGCCTGTCCACCGACTCGGTTGATCGACTGACTTTCATCAAGATGAACCAGTCTTGGATCACCACCAGCTACCACACACCTGATGCTGATATAACATACTAATTGATTTTAACATGTCACATCCCTTCAAGACTGATGCTGATGCTGAGTGCCTGTGCTGTTATGTTGACTGGCTATCCTCCTCCTCCGAGTCCTCAATGATACGATTGATGATGATAGCTTGGAAGATCATTTTTGTTTATGGGTGCCGCCACCAGTGGCTAAGGCCCAATTTTTCAGCCCCTGTTTTACAGGGGCGTGTAATTACAATTTTTTTAGCAATAATTTGCCATAGGGCTCATTGCTGTGCTCCAAGTACAGTATCTGTGAGGGGTTGGAGTGTTGTGGCACCAGTGCCTAAGGCCCAATTTTTCAGCCCCTGTTTAACAGGGGCGTGTCATTACAATTTTTGAAGCAATACTTTGCAACAGGGCTCATTGCTGTGCTCCAAGTACAGTATCTGTGAGGGGTTGTAGTGTTGTGCCACCAGTGCCTAAGGCCCAATTTTTCAGCCCCTGTTCAACAGGGGCATGCAATTACAATTCTTGATCTAATAATTCACAGCAGGGTCCATTGCTGCACCCACCAAGAGTAACTCTGAGGGCTTACAGTCTTGTGGCAACGCCACCACCACCACCACCACGAAAGGCCCAATTTTTCAGCCCCTGTTCAAAAGGGGCATGTAATTACAATTCTTGATCTAATAATTCACAGCAGGGCCCATTGCTGCACCCACCAAGAGTAACTGTCAGGGCTTACAGTGTTGTGGCACCAGCACCACCATCAAAGCCCCAATTTTTACTACCACTGTTCAACAATTATATGTAATTAAAATTCCTGATATAATAGTTGACAGCAGGGCGTTCCAGCACCAACCAAGAGTAACTGAGTGCTTACAGTGTTGTGCCAACACCAACAACTAAGGGGCCTATTTCTGCAGAGTATATACGGCAGGTCCCTACTTTCAAACATCCAACTTACAAACGACTCCTACTTGCAAACGAAAGAAGACAACAGGAAGTGAGAGGAAATCTACCCCTAGGAAGGAAAATTCTCTCCTGTAAGAATTAATATGGGAGAAAGGGGTCTCATCTGTACTGATGCTTTATCAGCAATCCTTGTTTCAAGAAAAACACCACATTTCAAAAACAGTTGTCATTGAGACGGAAAGTGAGGTGAAATGTTCTGAACAGGGGCACAGACAGCAAAACAAATGTTACAGGGGTGATAACCCTTACCTATGTTTCCCAAAAAGTTTAAAAATAGATTTTTGGTCTGGAGCTACACTTCAACAATGTACCTGTTCAAAATTACAAACAGATTCTACATAAGAACAAACCTACAGTCCCTGTCTTGTATGCACCGCCTGTATACGGCTGTTCAGAGTATATAGGGCCTTTTTTATTTTATGTGCGGGGTTCCCCTTAATATCCATACAAGACCCAAAGGGGCTGGTAATGGGCTGGGGTAGGGGGGGGGGGGTCATGGGGTAGCTATGCCATTTTTCTTAAAGAATTTCATCCATATTACCGGGACCAGACATTACATTAAAGCCGCAAGCAGTTTTAAATGGCTTTTTTTTCCTTTAGAAGTGTCATTTTGTGCAGGGACAGTTCTAAACACGGGAAACACGTGGCACTTCACAGGCATACTTTAGACACCCCCCAGGTACAATATTTAAAGGAATATTTGACTTTTTTTTTTTCACTTTATGCATCATTAAAATGACTGCTCCCGAAAAACCACTGTTTTTAAAACTTCTTTTTGCATTGATACATGTCCCCTGGTGCAGAACCCGGGTTCCCAAACCTTATTTATGACAATAACATGCATAATAGTTGTTATAATTAGCACTTTAGAATTCGAACGTTCGCATCCATTGTATTTAATAGGGTTCTAATGTTCGTTCGAACTTTCGGTCCGTTCGCGGGTTCTGGTGCGAACCGAACCCGGGGGTGTTCGGCTCATCACTACTCTCAAGTTCTAAGTCCTTTCTAGGTAAGGCTATAGTAACCGCTGGCGAGATCGCAGTGGTTTAGCTGACAATTAGGATAGTGCCTCGACCTGCTCATCCCCTTGTATCAAACTGTTATCAAGTCCCAACCAGTTGGCTACTGAAGCACTGTTTATTGTGAGATATGCAATAAAACAAGAGTTGGACTGTGATCGGTGTGTGGAACTCTGGTTAATGGGGGCAAAGGGAAGTGTTGGCGCAGCAGGACTGAATCCTTTACAGAAGCACACAGGCCCGAGGAAATATCTGGTACTGGCCTTCACCTCATCCACAGCTATGGGGAGGACATGGGCCGTAGCGCATCTCACCCTGTCGTGTGTGATACCCCTAGAAGAAAGAGATGGGGTGAGGTCGCTACACACGCAAGAGACGCAAACATGGCAGCATGGCTCAGGTGTGAACGGGGCCTAAGAGCTGGCGAAGAGCTTTCCAATAAAAGTGATCTAGATCTGCCTGATTGCTTTTCTCCGAGCTTTCCATTCCTTGATCCCTCCTGCAACTACTGACCCTGGAAGAGATGTATATTAGGTCACTTCCGGGGTCACAGCTATCGCTCCTCACATAGTGTAGATGAGGTCGCAGCTATTCAAGCACAATCTATCCCTGAATAGCTGAATTGGGGGGGGCAGAGGAGACATTGTGGGTAGAATAGACCCCTAGCGTCTCTATAAAGAGGACATGCTTGTTAGCAATAAAGTAAAAAAAAAAAAATGAAATGGTCTAAACAAAAAAGAATTATATAAAATACATATAATAAAAATATGTAATATCATAATTAGTATAAATATATATATATATATATATATATATATATATATATTAATAAATGGAAATAATATTAAACATAAACACATAAAATATTATAATACAAAATCATTTATATATATATATACACACACACAAATAAATAGAAATAATAATACATATAAATAAATATGATAGTGACGTTTTATATATATATATATATATATATATATATATATATATATACAGATGTGTATATCTATATATCTATAGATGGATAGATAGATAGATCTATCTATCTATATATTTATTTATTTATTTATTTATTAATAATAATTATAATATTATTAATAAATAAATATATTTATATATAGATATATATAGATACATATATCTATATATATATATATATATATATATATATATATATATATGTAGATAGATATATATAGATATATCTATCTATATATATATATATCTATCTATATATATATATATATATATATATAAAAATCATATAAAACGCACAGAGTAGGTGAGCATGTCTATGTAAACATCAATTGTGTGAGGCACCACTGCAAACATGGGAGTGAGAGTAATAATTCTAGGGCCATAATTCATGGTTGACTCTAAACTTATAACAAGTAAAGGCTTTTAAAGCATAACCTATGTAGAATTTTGGATACCATCGGTTTTTTTTTTTTGTATTTAAAAAAAAAAAAATTTGATTTCACGGATGTGTGCGACTTTACAGCTTGACACTTTTGGTATGTATTTACTCGACCCAACCCCATCTTTTATATTTTACAAACAAATTATATATAATATTGTGTTTGTTTGCCCGAAAGTTTATTCTAGTTTATTCTAGTTTTGCCTTTCATAAAACGACTTCCGGGATTCCTCTCCCGTGGGAGTAGGCGTTTCTAAGCCTTTCCCTGGCGCCGCAATGCAATGTGGGACTTAGCCGCAATGTCTTCTTTTTAGATTTTTAAATTCGTAGATTCGTAAATTAGAAAATCTAAAAATAAGAAAGAATCTGAAAATTCAACTATTATTTTACTAACTAACTAATAATAACTAACTATTAAATTATAGGTATTGAAATTTCCTTTCAAATTAGTGAACGTAACGAATACGAATTTATCCGAAGTTACGAATTTTCCGAAATAACGAATGCTGCATCTAAACAAATGGAACGTAACAAATTAATAATAAATAATAATAATAATAAAAAAGTTTTTATTATTACTGTCATTTATTATTATTATTAATTTGTTACCTTCAATACGTTTAGATATGGCATTCGTTATTTCAGGTAATTCGTAACTTTGGATAAATTTGTGTTCGTTACGTTCACTAACAGCCAAATTTGAAAGGAAATTCCAATACCTATCATTTAATAGTTAGTAATAGTTAAGTTATTATTAGTTAGTTATTATTTCAGATTTTCGAATTTCAAATTTACGAATTTTCGAATTTACGAATTTTCAAATGTAGAAAATTAGAAAATTTGAAAATTAGTAAATTTGAAAATTTGTAAATTTGAAAATACATAATTTTCTAATTTACAAATTTACGAATTTTTAAATATTCCAAAAATGTGTTAAATGAGTTTTTGTTAATTCAGATATTTCCCGAATTAACGAATTTGTAGAAATTTGTTAAAAAAACGAACTAAACGAATTGCACGCGTCTAAAAAAGTCAATATCAACAAGAGTCCATATGAAGTATCCAGAGGAGGTAATGATACTATAGTATAACTATCATAAGCGGGAAGATTCCATCACCCAATCACCTCTTACCATCCAGCATAGACCTTGTTTAGCTCCCCAGCCCCCGCTTTACTAACCTTCTGTATGTCAAAGTTGAAATATTTGGGCTTAAGCATTAAGATTTGTTTTACCCTTAGTGGGGAAGGGGTTATATGCAAAATCTTAAGCCCCCCCCCCTAGTCTACAATGTAAAAAAAAACATAAATGTTTTTCTCCATTTTTAATTTTATTTTCCACCTTTCATGTTTAGTTTTAGCCCTGATGAAGTGGGGACGACCCCTGAAACATGTTGGCTATAATAATCAATTCGTATTTGGAAAAAACGTCCTTTTGGACTCAAACTTTTGGGTGTGGGAGCTTTAATCCCCGGTCCTAGGTTGGACTATGTGGCAGAGCTGTTTAAATCTCAGGGCTGGATGGACAGAAATAAAAATCCATTGGCTGGTAAAATAAAAAATAAAAAAATCCTGGATTTCAGCATTAATGTACAATTCCGTGTATCTCAGTTCAATGGATGTGACGTGTCCATGCCTCACAACCCATTCATCTGATATTTTTAATGTTTTTTTTTAATGACTGAAGCGCAGCGATGGGAGGGAGACAGCCTATAATTCCTGCCTGCTGGAGACTTTAAATACATTTTGTCGGCAATTTACTGAAATGTTTTGTTTGAATTTACTTTTATGGAAAGTAAAACATTAACTTTTGATGAATGCCTTCAAAATGTCACGGCGTTCAGGAGGCGCACACACACCGCGGAAACCGCGCGTCCCGGAGTTCTCCGGATAAAAATATTGCTAAACAAATTTGTCGGGACAATGAGGACGGCGCGGGGCGATGGCGGTAATAATCCCTGAGTGTAAAGGACGCAGACTGATGTTTGCAAGAAAAAAAAAAAAAAAAAGAATAAAATAAACGAACGCGTTGAATAGTCTCACGAGTCATAAGTGGATTTCTGGGGCAGTGATCAAACGTTTCAATAAAATATTGATGCCGTAATAACCGCAGCGCTGGAAAACAAGGCCTTCTATTTCTCCGCCGCAATATTGTGGCTGCAGCTGCTGATGTTATTGATTTTAATGTGAATTATAATCTTGTTTTAGGGAAAATGTTTATTAAAAATGAAGCAGTGTAATAAACGGTAACATACTGTATATACTCGAGTATAAGCCGACCTGAATATAAGCCGAGGCACCTAATTTTACCACAAAAAACTGGGAAAACGTATTGACTCGAGTATAAGCCTAGGGTGTCCATGTGCATGCCTCACTGTGCCTCACTTTGCCTCACTGTGTCCATGTGCATGCCTCACTGTGCCCATGACTAGACTTACGTTTAACATGGGAGTATATGGAAGGGGTGCCCGGATTTGAAAAATCGGTGCTCCCCGGCCATAGGATCCCCAGACAGAAAACTTTGCACACTTGTAGAGGAGAACTTGAGCTACATGTGTTCCAAGTTTCGGATCCAAGGGACCTACGACCGGCCGGTACCGGGTCCCCAAATTTATCAGAGAAATTACCATTTAACATGGGAGTCTATGGAAGGGGTGCCCAGCTTTGAAAAATCGGTGCTCCCCGGCCGTAGGTCCCTCAGACAACAATCTTTGCACACTTATAGCGGAAGAGTGGGACTATATGTGTGCCAAGTTTTGGGACCAGGAGACCTACGGACGGCCAGAACCGGTTCCCCAAAATCAGGGAGATCAGGCGCAAAAAGGTGACTTGAGTACGATGCCGCGTACACACGACCATTTTTCTCGTCGGGAAAAATTAAATTTTTTCTCTTTGACGAGAAAAACGACCGTGTGTGGGGCTTTTGGTCATTTTTCCCGACGAGAAAAAACGGCATTAATCACGACGAGAGAAATTAGAACATGCTCCTAATCTTTCTCGTCGTGATTCACGGCGTTTTTTTCCGCGGCAGTTTTCCCATAGGGAAACACTGCCGGGGAGCCTACACACGGTCGTTTTTCTCGACCAAGAGAAAAAATGATGGGAAAACCGGCCGTGTGTAGGGGAACAAGCCGTTCCCTCATTTTTCCCGTCGATTTTGTCGACGGTGTTTTCACCGTCGACAAAATCGATCGTGTGTACACGGCATAAGCCGAGGGGGGCATTATCAGCAGAAAAAAATGTGCTGAAAAATTCGGCTTATACTCGAGAATATACGGTAGTTCCTTTTAGGTTACATTAAACCGGGAGGCCGAGTTATCTCTTCATGCAGGTGCAGGTTGCCCCATGACAATTTTCCTTTTCATCACTTTTTCCCTTTTGTTATCTGGGCCTTAACCCCTTCAATACCAACAACTTCCCCCCCCCCTTCCTGCCCAGGCCAATTTTCAGCTTTCAGCGCTGTCACACTTTGAATGACAATTGCGCGGTCATGTAACACTGTACACATGTGAAATTTTTTCTAATTTTTTCAATTTTTTTTTTAAATCATAGATTTTCTTTTGGTGGTATTTAATCACCTCTGGGTTTGTTTGTTTTCTAAACAAATTAAAAATCCTGAAATTTTAGAAAAAAAATAATAATTATGTTATAATATTTTGCAAATAAGTAAGTTTTGTTCTTCGCTGATATATACTGATGAGGCTGCACTGATATGCGGCAATGATAGGCAGCACTGATGGGCACTGATAGGGGACACTGATAGGCAGCACTGATGGACACTGATAGGTGGCACTGAGGAGGAGGCACTGATAGGTGGCACTGACGAGCACTAGAGTTGCTAGCCAGGTGTGGGGGGGGGGGGGCGGGCCGCACCCGGGTGACACCCACCAGAGGGGTGACACCCGTGGGTAGCGCAGCGGCCATACTGACATCGCCCGCCCGCTGCCCTGTGCCTTAGGCTCACGCTGCGGCTGTGTCCCTCAGCGGAGCGAAAGGAAGCAGCCGCCCCCTCTGCCTCCTCTCTGTTTACATCCACAGAGGAGGAGGAGGAGCCCGCGCTCGAGAGACACACCGCTGTGTGTATCTGCCGCTCTGTTCTGAGGTCTGTAAGGTAAGGGGGGCATCTTTACTGATGGGGGGAGGGGGTGTCTGTACTGCTGGGGTCTGCACAAGGGGGAGTTTGCACCAAGGGGGGGGCTGTAACTGAGGGGGGTGTCTGTACTGAGGGGTGTCTGTACTGAGGGGGGTGTCTGTACTGAGGGGGTGTCTGTAACTGAAGGGGTGTCTGTAACTGAGGGGGGATCTGTAACTGAGGGGGGATCTGTAACTGAGGGGGGGTCTGTAACTGAGGGGGGTCTGTTACTGAGGGGGGCGTCTGTACTGAGGGGGGTTGTCTGTAACTGAGGGGGTGTCTGTAACTGAGGGGGTCTGCACTGAGGTGGGGGTGTCTGTACTGATGGAGTGGTCTGCACTGAGGTGGGGGTGTCTGTACTGAGGGGGAGGTTCATACTGAGGGAGGCGGGTCTATATTGATGGCGGGGAGTCTGTACTTAGTGGAGCGGGTTTGTACTGAGGGAGGGGATCTATACTGTGGGAGTGGGGTCTGTAGTTAGTGGAGGGGAATCTGTACTGAGGGGGGACTATAGTTGTTGGGGGGTGACACCATTTTTTTTCGCACCGGGTGACACCCTAGTGACGCCACTGCTGACGAGCACTGATAGGTGACACTTATGGGCACTGACAGGGAACACTGATAGGCAGCACTGATGGGCACTGATAGGTGGCACTGATGGGGGACACTGATAGGCAGCACTGATAGGCACTGATAGGTGGCACTGATGAGGAGGCACTGATAGGTGGCACTAATGGACACTGACAGGTGGCACTGATAGGCAGCACTGATGGGCACTGATAGGTGGCACTGATGGGCACTGATAGGGGACACTGATAGGCAGCACTGATAGGTGGCACTGATGAGAAGGCACTGATAGGTGGCACTGATAAGTGGCACTAATGGGCTCTGATAGGCAGCACTAACGGGTACTGATTAGCACTGATGGAGTTGCACTGATAATCATGGAACTGGTGATCAGTGCCTTGATTATCTATGTACCCTGTCACACTTTCTGGTTACCGGCTCTGCTTTCCGGAAGTACTGCCTATAACCAGCAAGTGTGTTTACATTGTGATCAGCTGTGATTGGACACAGTTGTTCACATGGTAAAGGGCTGCTGTGATTGGTTCTTTACCCCGATCTGCGATGCACTGGGTCCAAGGCACACACAGCAATCACAGATCCTTTCCCAATGTGTGCACCAGGTTTAGCGTGGGAAGCTCGTTCTCGGGAGGATGTCAATAGATGCCCTCCCGGAAATGTGCAACTGCGCAGTAGCCATCATGTGGCTATAGCGTGATCAGCAAGAGGTTAAAGAGGAACTTCGGTTTCTCTTCAGATTAGTTTTAGCTGCACTTACCTGTCATTCCTAGATTCAGATACTCACGTGCCCAACGGATCCAGCATTGTCCTGCTGTGATCCACGGATCAGGTGCTTAAGCCGCCATCCTGGGCCTCCTCAGTCATCAAATGTTCACTGCCTCTTTCAGGTTCAGGCAGCCAGCCTCTGATAACTGTTCCCCCCACGACTGCTCTTATTCCCCACAACCTCCTGAAATATGTGATGGATGCTTTGTGTGCAAGACCGCTCTGAACTGGTGGCCCAACTAATAGGTTATTGGTGGATATCTGCACGATGAATATGGTAGGGGTCGATTCTTGGGTATTTATCCAGGTAGCTTCAGTTACCTGCCATTTAGTGTTGTCCTGAATTCAGATACTCACCCACCCAGCGGATCCGGCATTATCTTGATGTGATCCACGGATCAGGTGCCTACGGGGCCATCTTGGTCCTCCTCAGCCATTGAATGTTGGTGTCAGGGCGCGATGAAGAGCAGAGGTGGTCATATGCTGAAAAGCAGACAGCAGAATAAAAATGAGCATGTGCGGTGGAAAAAACCTGGTGTAATTGCTAATGTTACATGGCTGTGCAGGTGCACGCAGTGGTGCACGTTCACGCACACCTGCAGATGGGACTGGCACCAAACGCCCTTTATAAGGACAGTAGCTGCACTTAGAGTTTGCTGGATGATCTTATTCTTCAGCTACCAGTGCTCCTTGCTCCTGTGTATCCTGTATTCCTAGGACCTCCTGTTACTGACCGGGATTGTCTCTTGACCCTCATGCTGCCTGATACCTGGTTTGACACCGGCTTGCTGTAAGGACTTTGCCTCTTCTGCTCAACCATGCATGACTCTGCCTGTCACCTGACTACTCTTCTGCCCGCTCCCTCGAATTTGTGTGCATTACCTTGGCTATTGTTCCTGAATCCTTATCAGGCTCTTGCCCACTCTTTGGCTTGCCTCTCTGTGTATAACCTCAGCTTCTATCCTGACTACACTTCCTCTGTTCGGTCCTACCAGTCTGACCGTGCCACCACCTCGAGTGCCATTTTGCTTGTGGCCACTGTCTTAGTCCCTCTGCATCTCCAAGGGCAACAGAGGTCCTGTCATCAGTCCGGACAGACCAGCTGACAATTATCCAGTGGACTCTGCGGCCAGCAACCACCAGCAGAGTTACCTAAAATGCATCCGTGCTTCTTAGGGCCGTGCACTCCTTATTCTCACCTTTAGGGGTGCTCGCCACTCAGCCACAAGGAAAGCCCCAAGTCTGCCTCCAAACAGGGACATGACAGTCGGCTGCCTCTTCCAGGTTACGGCAGACAGCCTCTGGTGAGCGTTCCACCCACCAGTTGCTGTTTTTTCCTGCAACCTCCTGGTATTGGTGATATATGGTGTGTATGGAAGACCGCTCTGGACTGGTGGACCAACCAAAAGGTTATTGATGGATATCTGAAGGATAAATAAGGTAGGAGTCGATTCTGAAGTATTTATCTCTCAAACATATGCAATGGTAGTGTACTTCGTTGAAATCTTGGGTCCAGGTTCGGTGCTACCACTAGGCAAACTAGGGCGCCCTGCTTCCTGGCCACTGGTGTTTCTACTCTCTTCTCTCTGCAGCAAGCAACTAAGTCTCAGCATCAGCAGGCACTCCATTCACACATAGTCTCAGAGGCGCGGCAGAGGACCGTGTCTGTGTCCCGACTCCCGAATGAATGGAAGCAAGAAAACATTCATTGATGGGTGCTGGTGAGGCTGCTTTTGATGGGCGCTGGTGAGGCTGCATTTGATGGGCACTGGTGAAGATTCTTTTGATGGGCGCTGGTGATGCTGCTTTTTATGGGCTCTGGTGAGGCTGCATTTGAAAGTGCCCGGTATTGAAGTGGTTAAGTGTTAGGGAGAGGTAGGATTCCCTGAAGAAATTGGGTTTCAGGGATCCCCATAAGATGGAAAGAATAGGACATAGCCCGACAGATTGTGGTAGGAAGAAGTTTCAGAGGATGGGAAAGTGTCAGGACCTGGATCTGAACCTGAGACCTCGGCCGTGTCTGGAAGCATCTCTTCTTGCTGAGCCACCTGAGATGCTGGGCAATTTCTTGGGCAATCTTGTCTTGGACCTTGTTTCTAGTGAACCATGAACTTCCTAATTAACCACTTCAGCCCCACGGAAGATTTTCCCCCCTTACTGACCAGACCATTTTTTGGGATACGGCACTGCGTTGCTTTAACTGACAATTGCGCGGTCGTGCGACGTTGTACCCAAATAAACTTTTTTTCTCACAAATAGAGATTTCTTTTGGTGGTATTTGATCACCTCTGCGGTTTTCATTTTTTGCGCTATAAACAAAAAAAGAGCAGAATTTAAAAAAAAAAACAATATTTTTTACTATTTGCTATAATTAATATCCCCCCCCTCCCCAAAAAATGTCTTCCTCAGTTTAGGCCGATATGTATTAACCACTTAAGGACCAAGCCTGTTTTTCAGACTCTGTGTTTACAAGTTAAAAACAAGTTTTTTTGCTAGAAAATTACTTAGAACCCCTAAACATTATATATTGTTTTTTTTTTTCTAACACCCTAGAGAATAAAATGGCGGTCATTGCAATACTTTTTGTCACACCGTATTTGCGCAGCGGTCTTACAAGCGCACTTTTTTATAGAAAAAATTCACTTTTTTGAATTAAAAAATAAGACAACAGTAAAGTTAGCCCAATTTTTTTTATATCGTGAAAGATAATGTTACGTCGAGTAAATTGATACCCAACATATCACGTTTCAAAATTGCGTCCGCTCGTGGAATGGCGTCAAACTTTTACCCTTAAAAATCTCCATAGGCGACGTTTAAAAAATTCTATAGGTTGCATCTTTTGTTGAGTTACAGAGGAGATCTAGGGCTAGAATTATTGCTCTCACTCTAACGATTGTGGCAATACCTCACATGTGTGGTTTGAACACCGTTTTCATATGCGGGCGCTACTCACTTATGCATTCGCTTCTGCGCGCAAGCTCGTCGGGACGGGGCACTTTAAAAAATAGTTTTTATTATTTTCTTATTTAGTTTACTTGATTTTATTTATTTTTACACTGTTTTAAAAAAAAAATGGGTCACTTTTATTCCTATTACAAGGGATGTAAACATCCCTTGTAATAGAAAAAAGCATGACAGGTCCTCTTAAATATGAGATCTGGGGTCAAAAAGACATCAGATCTCATATTTAGACTAAAATGCAAAAAAAAAAAAACAAGACGTATGGGCGGAAGTGACGTTTTGACGTGGCTTCCGCCCTGCTATGGTATGGAGACGGGTGGGGGCCATTTTCCCTTCACTCGTATCCATACCACAGAGGGAGAAGGACCCAATCGCATCCGCCGCTACCGACGGCTCTGGTAAGCGGCGGAGGACGTGGCAGAGCGGCAGGAGGGGGGTCCCTCTCCCGCCACCGATAACGGTGATCTTGCGGTGAATCCGCTGCAGAGACCACCATTATCGTTTACAGGACCGCTCACTGAAAAGATGGATATCTCGGGTGTGGAAGCAGCTGCTGCCATTACCAAGATATCCATCTTTAAAGTGCCGACGTATATGTACATGAGCAGGTCCTTAAGTAGTTATTCTACATATTTTTGGTAAAAAAAATAAAAATCGCAATAAGCGTATATTGATTGGTTTGCACAAAAGTTATAGCGTCTATAGAATAGGGAAAACATTTATGGCATTTTTATTATTTTTTACTAGTAATGTCGGTGATCTGCAATTTTTAGCGGGACTGCGACATTGCGGCGGACAGATTGGACACTTTTGACACTTTTTTGGGACCAGTGACATTTATACAGCGATCAGTGCTATAAAAATGCACGGATTACTGTATAAATGTCACTGGCAGGGACGGGGTTAACACTAGGGGGCGATAAAGGGGTTAAGTGTTCCCTAGGGAGGTGTTTTCTAACTCTGGGGGGAGGGGACTGACTGGAGCAGGAGAGAGATCGCTGTTCCTGATCACTAGGAACAGACGATCACTCTCTACTTCCCTGTCAGATCGGGAATCCGATTGTTTACATTGACAGATCCCCATTCTGGCTCTCTGTGGAGCGATCGCAGGTGGCCGGCGGACATCGCAGCCGCCGGCCACTCGCATCAGCTCCCCCGCCGCGCAGCGGGCGCGCGCGCCTGCTATAGCTATACCAGGGACTGGCGTACAGCTATGGCGATATGCGGGAACAAGCCAACCTACCGCTGTATAATGACGGCGGCTGGTCGGGAAGCCATTCTTTGCACTTCCTGTTTGCCAGATTATTGTTATCTCTGCAGCCAATATCTCGTTCTTGCGACTCCTGCTGCCTTCCGTATTTTTGCTACCACTTGTTACTAGACATGTGCATTCGTTTTCGTCCGAATGCATTTTCGTCCGAATTTCGGGTATTTTCGTTATCGTTTTAACAAACTAAAACGAACGCGCAGAATCCGAAATCCGAAAGATCCGACATAAAAAAATGCTTTATTTTCATTTTCGTTGCGACAACAGTTTGATATAGATAAGAGATTCGACATGACGCTGACAATAACAATCTGTGTCTATCGAACCTGTGGTCGAATGTGCCTAACCTTAACTCTATTAGCCCAATATTATTCTATATAGAGAGGAAAGATTCGACATTATAGAGACAGTGTTGGAGTAGACCATTCGACATGAACGACGAAGATTCGACGAAGCAGCGAAAAACATACAAACGTTGAATTTGTCATTGAAGGCTTATGGTGTCTGTCGAATGTTCTAAGAAGATTCGACAAACAACTAAACTGTACGACGCCGCGATCGTACATTTCCGGTCAAATGCTCGTCCCATAGGCTATAGAAGAATTTGAATGTTGGTTGACTAGTAATAATGATTTATAAATATAATTATTACTAGTGTCATACAACATTAGAATTCTACTATAGCTTGTAGGCAGAACATTCGACCGGAAATGTCGTACAGTTTAGCTGCTCCGTCGAATCTTCCTAGAACATTCGACAGACACCATAAGCCTTCAATGACAGATTCAACCTTCATTAGTTCTGATTTTCGGACGAATGCATTTTTTAACCACTTCGCTACCAGCCATAGTCATATAACGTCCACAGGTGGGATCTCCCATCCTGGGTGGGTGTCATATGACGTCCTCGGCTTTGTGGGGGGGATATCTGAATGACGGGTGCAGCTAGAGCCATCATTTAGATATCATTCTCTTGTGCCGGCGATTCTGCGCACCATAAGAACGATCATAGCAGCAGTTCCCCCGCTTGATCGTTCTTATAGACGGTGGGAGGGGACATCCCCCCCTCCCGCCGCCATCCGGTGCTTCTCCGGGCTCTCCCGTGCCATCGGGGACCCGGAGAGAATCGTCCGGCGCCGGTGGTGGGTCACGTGACGAGCATAGAGATGACTGGTGACCAGATGGTCACCAGTCATCTCTATGATCGTCGGAGGCCCGGGCGCGATGTGATGACGTCACGCCCGGGTCCTCATATGTAAACAAAGCCGCCATTGCGGCTAGTAAGTAGGAGATCAGTGAAAAAAAATTCACGATCTCATGCTTTCCAGCCTGGAGGAGAGATGTGGGGGGAGGGAGAGGTCTTATTGTCCCCGCATTTCTCAATAAAGAGGACCTGTCACACACATTCCTATTACAAGGGATGTTTACATTCCTTGTAATAGGAATAAAAGTGATCAAAAAAAAAAGTAAAATAAGTGTAAAAAATAAATAAAATAAGTAAAATAAAAAAATAAATAATAATAAATTAAAAATTAAAACGCCCCTGTCCCCGGTAGCTCGTGTTTAGAAGCGAACACACACTTAAGTCCCGCCCACATATGTAAACGCCGTTCAAACCACACATCTGAGGTATCGCCGCGTGCGTAAGAGCGCAAGCAACAATTCTAGCACTAGAACTTCTCTGTAACTCTAAACTGGTAACCTGTGAAAAAATTGAAAGCGTCCCCTATGGAGATTTTTAAGTACCGAAGTTTGGCGCCATTCCATGAGTGAGCGCGAATTTTTAAAGCGTGACATGTTGGGTATCTATTCACTCGGCGTAACATCATCTTTCATATTATACAAATATTATACAAACAAATTGGGCTAACTTTACTGTTTTGTTATTTTTTAATTCATGAAACAGTTTTTTTTCCCCCAAAAAAGTGTTTGAAAAATTATTGCGCAAATACTGTGCGAGATAAAAAATTGCAATAACCGTCATTTTATTCCCTATGGTGTCTGCTAAAAAAAAAACATATATAATGTTTGAGGGTTCTGGGTAATTTTCTAGCAAAAAAGTTATGATTTTTACATGTAGGAGAGAAGTGCCAGAATAGGCCCGGTATGGAAGTGGTTAAACAAAGGGGTGGGGTTAGCATGACATCATTGACCAAATATAAGATTTTTTTTTTACCAATAATATGTAGAAGAATATGTATCGGCCTAAACTGGGAAAAAAATAAATAAAAATAAAATAAAAAATTGGGATATTTATTATAGCAAAAAGTAAAAAAGAGCGACAATTTTGATAGGGTTAGGGTTGGGGTTTGGGGTTAGGGGTATGGGTAGGGTTAGGGGTAGGGGTAGGTTTAGGGTTAGGGTTGGGGTTTGGGGTTGGGGTTAGGGGAGGGGTAGGGTTAGGGTTTGGGGTTAGGGGTAGGGTTAGGGGTAGGGGTAGGGTTAGGGTTGGGGTTTGGGTAGGGTTAGGGGTAGGGGTAGGTTTAGGGTTGGGGTTTGGGGTTGGGGTTAGGGTAGGGGTAGGTTTAGGGGTAGGGGTAGGGTTAGGGGTAGGGTTGAGGTTAGGGGTTAGGGGTTAGAGTTAGGTTTAGGGTTAGGGTTTTCCCTTTAGGAACAAGGCTAGGACCCAGGATTTAGAACAGGGACCTCCCCCAGAGGTCAAATGTCAGAAGGCGGGTTCCCAGAGGTCAAAGGTCACTGGGCGTGGCTGACCCACCCCCACCAAAGTGTACCGCCTACCCCAACTAAGTCAGGGAATGAACAAGTGGGGGAATGAACAAGTCGGGGAAAGTGTCTAGCGAGCTCTTTTTTTGTTTATAGCGCAAAAAATTAAAACCGCAGAGGTGATCAAATACCACCAAAAGAAAGCTCTATTTGTGGGGAAAAAAAGGACGTCAATTTTGTTTGGGAGCCACGTCGCACGACCGCGCAATTGTCATTCAAAATGTGACAGTGCCGAAAGCTGAAATTTTGCCTGGGCAGGAAGGGGGTATATGTGCCCAGTAAGCAAGTGGTTAAAGGAAGCTATTTAGAAATTAAAAAACGAACCTTTACAACCCCTTTAAGTCAATTCCATAGAAAGTTTCCACCTTCCTCTGCAAGATCTGAAACATGTGAAATGAAAAAAAGATCTTTAGTGGTTTTTCAGTAAATGTAGTTTCGGGTTCCCCGTATACTTCCTTAGAACTTGGCATCCATCAAGTGGTATCTGTAGAGAAAGGTTTTAGTTATCGGGTGAGGAATCGCACATCATCCTCGGTACTTGCACTTTTGCAGACATATATCAGATATGGGTCACTTTTTAAAGGATTAGTAATAATTCTGATAAGTACAATGAGAACTTTCTCCCAACTAGAGGTCATGGATATCTGCCAAACAGGAGGGAAAATAATGGCTGGTTAAAGTAGTAAAAGGGAACTCGAAATCAAAGAAAGGGGCGGCATGAAGAGAACAGTCTGCGTGTTTTTTGAGCTCTCCAATTAGTTTTCAATGGTAAGTGGGGTGATTGTAGCTTCCGTATAGATCTGTGATTGTATGTATGAAGTCTGCTTCACCAACAGGATATAAAGAAGGAGCTCCATCCCAAATCTGAACAAAACTCTTCTTTTCTTGCAGCACGTTACATAAAAACTTGGCCTCGGTTCACAACTTGCCAAACCTCCATTTTTTTTTTTTTGTGGTGCACCAAGATTGACGTACACCTCAATGCAACCAGTTGTCCTTCACAGGTGGAAGGTCAGGGTGACAATAACTGATGCTACAATGTTTTTTTTTTATACTTTAATGATAGATTTTAGAGAAATATGTATCAGACAGCTGAGTTTAGTGTGGTGAAGGTCAACCATTTTGGCCTTATTACTGCAAGTTTTTTTGGCCTCCAGTAAGTCATTAGACATGTGCTATTCGTTTAGTTTCTAATTAGTTTTTTAACAAATTTTTAGAAGTTCGTTCATTCTGAAATTTCCGAATTTTTTAATTTCCGAATTTTCGGATTTTCGATTTCCGAAATGTCACATTTTGGAATTTCGGAAATTCGGAATTTCAGAATTTCGGAAATAATTTTTTTCGTTTTTCTTGCTTTTTTCGGAAATTCGGGAAATTAATTTTTTTTTCGTTTTATTAGTGTAGCGATACCTTCAGCTAAGAGGGCCGCAGATTTAGTTTGGGCCCTGAAGACAGCTCCGCCAACCCCCGGCAATTTACTCAACCCCCTTCTGGTACAGTTAGTCTAGGGCAGGGATATGCAATTAGCGGACCTCCAGCTGTTGCCAAACTACAAGTCCCATGAGGCATAGCGAGACTCTGACAGCATCTAGCATGAAACCCAGAGGCAGAGGCATGATGGGACTTGTAGTTTGGCAACAGCTGGAGGTCCGCTAATTGCATATCCCTGGTCTAGGGTAATATGTGTATATCTTATGCTCTATGATTAAATTCAGACACCAATGCAGTGATAGAAGAATAACAAATTTACTTTCTACTGGCAATAAAATCAACAGTTGTAACAGATCACATGAATCTATCTGCAGAGCCCTGCAGCAATAGTCACACTATAACTATTAAGATATGGCGCACACACGCCACGTGTAACAGTACTTCACTATGTGCCCTATGGCGCAGCAACTAAATAAACTATCTAGATGGCCAGGCCTGACCATATAACTCAGTCTCTAGGGGGAGGTAGAATTCTTTGCATGCAAGTCTTTAAACGGTGGTGCACATTCAGGAAAACATTTGTAATCCAAGGGGGGGGTAGAAACGCCAACACAGTACACTCCACTAGAGATCCGTTTGACTCAGTTCTGCTATGGATCTCCAGTGGAGGAAAAGAACTGAAATAGGAACTGGTGGGCCACGGCAGTCTGTAGGCCTAACAATGGTATACAGTATTTGTGAATTGAGCATGTGCTCGCTCACCCCTCCGGACGCGATCCCAGTCCGGGAACTTCCACCTGCTGTGTCTCCACACACAGCGTCTGCAGCGGTCTGGTCTCCGGCTCAGCAGCGGTTGAAGAAAACCGAGTCAGATGCCACCCAGGCTCGCGATGGGGTGGAAGGCTCTTTTGGGTAGCAGCGCAAGGCCCCAGGCTTCAGGCCTTGCACCACAGCGGATCCGCACAGGAAGATCTCTCCACTGAAGCCTCGCCTCTTCCTTATATAACCCCTCCCATGAGTCTCTGGGGTGAAACTTTGCCGAAAGGGGTTCTGGGTAAGCTAGTCCTGGGAGTCTTAAAGAGGACCTCGCTACATTAGTTTTTTTTGCTTTTTTCGGAAATTTGAAATTCCGAATTTCAGAATTCCAAATTCTCTGAATTTCCAAAAAAATCATAAAGCGAAAACGAAAAAAAACAAATTTTTAGAATTTCCCGAATTTCCGAAAAAAGCCAATAAAACGAAAACAACGAATTTTTCGGCAGTGCACATGTCTACAAGTCATGCTCTGTCTGTTGTAGACACCTACGTTCTGGTATCTTCTGTGGAGAGTGTAAAGGTAGGGCTAGGTTTGGGGGTGATACCTGCAGGTGGAAGGGTAAACATAAGACATATTCTTTCAAGAGAGAGGTGGGCTTTAAAACGAGCCCTCACTCTACTCTGTAGCTGCAGGTACTGTGGAGCAATTCAGCACTGCAGTCTTTTAAGTCATTCTCTTATCAGGTCAGTTCACCCTGTTTACTCTGTTCCCATGACCCACCAGCAGTGGCGTGCATTGATGCTTCTGCAGTAAATTTTGAGGATGAATTGCTTCATAGAGGATGTAACTACAGAAGTAAATAAAAACATACAACGTGTTTCAGGGGCAACCCCACTAGCCCTGTGTAGAGTTGAATGCTGGTTCTAGTATAGATCTGTGTAGTCACTGTTTTCTCTGAGTCCACCCAAGTTCTATCCTGTGTTGAGCCTTGATGAAGGGGTGTGGTTAGGTTTCGTGGGACTTCGATGGTGCTTTGGTGAGGCTTCTTGGGGTTTTGATGAGCCTTTGGTGGAGCTTCAATGAGCCTTCGATGGGGCTTCAATGAGGCTTTGGTGGAGCTTCGATGGGGCTTTGGTGAGGCTTCTTGGGGCTTTGATGAGCCTTTGGTGGAGCTTCGATGAGCCTTCGATGGGGCTTCAATGAGGCTTTGGTGGAGCTTCGATCGGGCTTTGGTGAGGCTTCTTGGGGCTTTGATGAGCCTTTGGTGGAGCTTCGATGAGCCTTCGATGGGGCTTCAATGAGGATTTGGTGGAGCTTCGATGGGGTTTTGGTGAGGCTTCTTGGGGCTTTGATGAGCCTTTGGTGGAGCTTCGATGAGCCTTCGATGGGGCTTCAATGAGGCTTTGGTGGAGCTTCGATCGGGCTTTGGTGAGGCTTTCGTGGGGCTTCGATGAGGCTTCAGTGGGGCTTCAAGCGAGCTTTGCTATAGACTTTTATGGAGGCTTTGAAACACCACTAAAGCTACATGGGGTATAATTTTTGAAGCAAAGCCAAAGCAAAGCAAAAGCAAAGAGTAAACAGGACTGTAAGCTAACCATTTTATTTAGTGACAGGAGCTTTTTACTGACGTTCAGAGAGCTTTAAAGAGGAAGTAAACCCTGAAAATGTAAAGCATAATGGGCTAGTATGTATATATGAAACTTACCTGCAAACGATGCCCCCGCCGCCCACTGTGGGCAGGCGCGTCCATCTTCGCCCCTGTTCTTTACGGGGCCGCGGACTCCGGCTCTGTGACTGGCCAGAGCTGTGTGACGTCAGCCCCGCGCATGCGTGCGGGAGCCGTCAGTCAAAGCACACGCTGGGGAAGAAACGGCACGGAGGTCCGTTTCTTCACAGCTCATGCGCCGGTGACGACATTGGCGCACTACAAGTGAAATATCTCCTAAACTCGTTTAGGAGATATTTCCACTATGTATAGGTAAGCCTTATTATAGGCTTACCTATAGATAAAAGTAAGACAAAATGATTGACAACCACTTTAACAAAGCCTGTCCGAAGCCTTGTTTTGAAGGAAGTGTAAACTAGCCCTTAGCTGTGTTCCTGTGTGCTGTGTGTGGGGGGTGTGTCCCTTCCCTCCAATCAGCTCTCAGAGCTCTCCTCACTGATTTAACTTCAGCTCCCCGCCCCCTGCTTTTCAGAGCTGAGAGATCCTGTGTAAATTCTGCACTTTGACTGTAGAGGAGAGAGGGCGGCAGATAAACAGGTACAACTGATGTCGGAGGATTTGTTTCATCTCTGTGTATCACCTGAGGCCAGTCACTTCACTTGGGATATGAAGGGTTTACAACCACTTTAATGGAGCTGTAAGAATTTTTAAATGTGAAACCCATTAGTTATGGAGCGCCCTCCCCAAAAGGTTGGGACGCTATCTCAAATTTAGAGGGGTGTCTGAGCCAGTAGTTGGGCTCAGACTGTTGAATTATATTAAGATTTGCTTCTGTTCTGGCTGTGGTGCTGCCTGGTAGCATATTCCCTTGTTGTCTGTGGGTGGCGCTGTTGGAACGCAGGCAGGCCACAGTGTATTGAGTGACTCTTCTCGGCGGCGGTTCAGTGGGAGTGGTCGACCCGCTGTGCCTGCTGGGAGGGGATACTTAAGGGCAGACGCCATTGTCCGGGGTCCGTCTTCACCTCGTGGCCCTCCGGGCGCGAGGTGTGTTGTGTGTGGTTCAGGTCTCGGGGGCCACGTTGGCCCGAGGCTGCATCACTATTGAGTAGGCCCAGCTAGTCTGACTGGGGCCTACAATCCTAAAGGGGATCCAAAGCTGTCCACCAAGAGGGAGGAAGCTGCTTAATGAAGGAAGCCGGGGGAGGACCTGCCCTGGAGGAGACCAGCAAAAATGCTAATGTCTCGTGAGAGACCCGGTGACCTTGTTAAGAGGGGGATCCACTACTTAAAAGCCAAGCAGTTCGCCGGATCGGCTTAAAGGTTCTTTAACTGTACGGTTGGAAGTTTGGGACTGAAATCCTGTGGCAGAGGATTCCTGGACTATCCATTTGCTCAACTTTAAAAGGTCTGTGGCAGAGATCCACTTCGTTTTGGGCAGCCTGTGGCAGAGACTGCCCTGTTGCTGGTTCGTGTGTCATCCCGGCTGCTAGGCCATGTGAGAGTGGACTATCCGGGTGCCGAGTGCCTGAACCTTCCTCTGCTCTTCTTCTACCTTCTACTTTCTCTCAAAGTTATACATGCAGACAGTGGCGGCTGGTGCTCAAAATTTTTGGGGGGCGCAAACAAAGTGAAAAAAAAATCATCAATTGCCGCCACTGTGCCCATTAAACGCAGCCACTGTGCCCAAACGCCGCCAGTTTGCCCCCTCAAATACAGCCAGTTTCCTCCCAAATACAGCCAGTTTGTCCCCAAATACTGCCAGTTTGTCCCCAAATGCAGCCAGTTTGTCTCCAAATACAGCCAGTTTGTCTCCAAATACAGCCAGTTTGTCCCCAAATACTGCCAGTTTGTCCCCAAATGCAGCCAGTTTGTCTCCAAATAGAGCCAGTTTCCCCCAAATACAGCCAGTTTGTCCCCAAATACAGCCAGTTTGTCCCCAAATGCAGCCAGTTTCCACCAAATACAGCCAGTTTGTCCCCAAATGCAGACAGTTTGTCCCCAAATGCAGACAGTTTCCCCCAAATACTGCCAGTTTGTCCCCAAATACTGCCAGTTTGTCCCCAAATGCAGCCAGTTTGTCCCCCAAATGCTGCCAGTTTGTCCCCCAAATGCAGCCAGTTTGTCCCCCAAATGCAGCCAAATTGTCCCCCAAATGCAGCCAGTTTGTCCCCAAATACAGCCAGTTTCCCCCCAAATACAGCCAGTTTGCCCCCAAATGCAACCAGTTTCCCCCCAAATGCAGCCAGTTTCCCCCAAATGCAGCCAGTGTCCCCCCAAATACAGCCAGTTTGTCCCCAAATACAGCCAGTTTCCCCCCCATAATACAGCTAGTTTCCCCCCAAATGCAGCCAGTTTCCCCCCCATAATACAGCCAGTTTTCCCCCAAATGCAGCCAGTTTCCCCCCAAATGCAGCCAGTTTCCCCCCAGCCCTGCACTTACCTTCCTCGGGTCAGCACCGTCCTTCTTCCGTCCTCGATGTCTTCTCCTGCCCTTGATGTCGCTTCAGCCAATCAGGTTACCGGTAACCAGACCCGATGAACCTGATTGGCTGAGACGCCTGTCAGTGTTAACCAAGGAACCCACCCCCCGTGCGTCCCCTGGTTAACTATTTGGAAGCCGATTCGATTACAGCCCTCAGGCTGTAATCGGGAAGCCTATCAGAGCCGCTGGCTCTGATAGGCACTTCCAAACACCAATCAGCCGCTGTTATTCAGATGGCCGGCGCTCAACAGGGGACCAGCCATCTGAATAGTGGGCGGCAGCGGCGGCGACAATACATAGGTTCATGCAATGCATTGCATGAACCTATGTATTGTTGTGAGTGACGGGCGCAAAAGCGAGAGGGGGCGGCGCTCCTGCGCCCACTATGAACGCACCGCCACTGCATGCAGAAGAAAATAAAGCCTGACTGTTGAGGTTTTACATCTTGTGTGGACATTGCTTTTACTACAGACTTTCCTCCCCGGACAACGAAGCTGAAGAGGTAACGTGCAAAACCCAAAACTAACCAGCGGCTCCTACGGGGGTAGGGCTACAGTTATGTAAAGAATTTTCCCTGTTATATTTGTTTGGTATGTTTGCAGAAAGCGTCCATTCAGTAGAAATTTTCTAAGAGAGCGCGGCGTCTTTGGCGATGCGTTTTCTGAAGGGTTCTGCAGGACAGATAAATCTGTGACCTTAAATGAGACCTACTTAGTCATTCTGCCGTTTTATCTGCCTATTACTTTTGCTCTTCTTCCCTCTTCCTCTGTGCTTCAGCAGTTTTTATATGGGTCACCCTTAACCAACGCAAGGAAGAAGGTATCAATAAAAGGCTGAATCAGAACTTAATCTGTAATAACGAGCCTCGTAATTAATGGATGAACTTTGGGATCTCATCTTTGCGGCGTCCAAGTGCTCTGGAATTACTTTCATTAATATGAACCGGCGAATCATAAATGTCCATTTTCCTGTCATCAAAGAGGAGCGCTAGTCAAAAAAAAAAAAAAAAAGTTAAACATGCAGAAAGCAGTTATTTTATCTTTATCCTCAATTTGAAAACTTTCAAGCCTCGTACACACGGCCGGTTTTCTCAGCAAGAAAACTGCTGGGAGAGCTTTTTGCCGAGAAAACCGGCCGTGTGTATGGTTTCTCGTCGGGAAAACTGCCGGGAATCTCGACGAGAAAAATAGAGAACCTGCTCTCTAATTTCTCATCGGGATTCTCGTCGGCCTGTTTCCCGGCGAGAAAACCGCGTGTGTGTAGGCTTACCTGTCTCCAGGGAAACCCGCGCGTGCTCGATGAGACTTCGACGCATGCGCGGTAGCTGTAGTGTAGGGTGAAGCAAGATGGTGGTGACGGCATCGAATGTGACGAGCGCCGGCTCGTCGCGTTCTTGCCATTCACTCGGCGAGCAAGGAAAGCTTGCCAGGAATCCCGTCAGGAAAACCGACGTTTTTTTCCTGACGGCATTCCCAGCCGTGTGTACAGGGATTTACTTTTCTAGGTGGAGAGTTCTAAGGTCCCCATGTACTACACACTCACCGGTTACTTTATTAGGTACACCTGTTCAGTTGCTCGGCAACACAAATTGCTAATCAGCCAATCACATGGCAGCAACTCAATGCATGCCACGAAACGCGTCGAGACACATGAGTCTTCTGATTGAAGGATGCCAAACCTAGCCCTCTTTTTAATAATGCACTTTATTGTATGATATCATTTCTCTATGACGATTATACATTATTGGATCTGTATCTGTATTTTATTTTATATATCAATTGCTCTTCTTTGTATCAATTATGTTTATTAAATGTGTCAACTTGATTATGTTCATTTCTATTTTATTATTATGTTTCTTTTTGAAACCGTGTGTCATGCATTGTTACAGGGCACAATCTATGTTATACTGGGTACTACGTGGATTCGTGAACCTCAAATTGATTAAATGTGAATAATTGGATATTATTAATAAAGGATCTTGTGCTGCAGGTTCTCTATTTTTTTCCGGCAGTTTTCCTGTCGGGAATCACAACACATGACCCGGGAAAAAATAAGCTCCATTCCATTCATCATGTTACATTCACATGCTTCATTCAAAGTCCCAAAACTTTTCTTTTTCTCTTTACCACTCAATGCATTTCGGCATCTAGATTGAAGTGACTTTGAACGTGGCATGTTTGTTGGTGACAGACGGGCTGGTCTGAGCCTTTCTGGGATTTTCACACACAATCATCTCTCGGGATTACAGAGAATGGTGGGGAAAAGAGAAAATATCCAGTGAGCGGCAGTTGTGTGGAGGAAAATGCTGTGTTGAAGTCAGAGGAGAATGGGCAGACTGGTTCCAGATGATAGAAAGACAACAGTAACTCAAATAACCACTTGTTACACCCAAGGTATGCAGAATACCATCTCTGAACACACAAAGCAGATGGACTACAGCAGCAGAAGGCCACACCGGGTGCCACTCCTGTCAGCTAAGAACAGGAAACTGAGGCTACAATTGGCACAGGATCACCAACATTGGACAATAGAAGATTGGAAAAACGTTGCCGGGTCTGATGAGTCTGGATTTCAGCTGCGACATTCAGATGGAGGGGTCAGAATTTTGCGCATGGATCCATCCTGCCTTCTATCACCGGTTCAGGCTGGTGCTGGGGGTGTAATGGTATGGGGGAGGGGATATCACCGGTTCAGGCTGGTGGTGGGGGTGTAATGGTGTGGGGGAGGGGATATCACCGGTTCAGGCTGGTGGTGGGGGTGTAATGGTGTGGGGGATGGGGTATCACCGGTTCAGGCTGGTGGTGGGGGTGTAATGGTGTGGTGGATGGGGGATGGGGTATCACCGGTTCAGGCTGGTGGAGGGGGTGTAATGGTGTGGGGGATGGGGTATCACCGGTTCAGGCTGGTGGTGGGGGTGTAATGGTGTGGGGGATGGGGTATCACCGGTTCAGGCTGGTGGTGGGGGTGTAATGGTATGGGGGAGGGGATATCACCGGTTCAGGCTGGTGGTGGGGGTGTAATGGTGTGGGGGAGGGGATATCACCGGTTCAGGCTGGTGGTGGGGGTGTAATGGTGTGGGGGATGGGGTATCACCGGTTCAGGCTGGTGGTGGGGGTGTAATGGTGTGGTGGATGGGGGATGGGGTATCACCGGTTCAGGCTGGTGGAGGGGGTGTAATGGTGTGGGGGATGGGGTATCACCGGTTCAGGCTGGTGGTGGGGGTGTAATGGTGTGGGGGATGGGGTATCACCGGTTCAGGCTGGTGGTGGGGGTGTAATGGTGTGGGGGATGGGGGATGGGGTATCACCGGTTCAGGCTGGTGGAGGGGGTGTAATGGTGTGGGGGATGGGATATCACTGGTTCAGGCTGGTGGTGGGGGTGTAATGGTGTGGGGGATGGGGGATGGGGTATCACCGGTTCAGGCTGGTGGAGGGGGTGTAATGGTGTGGGGGATGGGATATCACTGGTTCAGGCTGGTGGTGGGGGTGTAATGGTGTGGGGGATGGGGTATCACCGGTTCAGGCTGGTGGTGGGGGTGTAATGGTGTGGGGGATGGGGTATCACCGGTTCAGGCTGGTGGTGGGGGTGTAATGGTGTGGGGGGATGGGGTATCACCGGTTCAGACTGGTGGAGGGGGTGTAATGGTGTGGGGGATGGGATATCACTGGTTCAGGCTGGTGGTGGGGGTGTAATGTTGTGGGGGATGGGGTATCACCGGTTCAGACTGGTGGAGGGGGTGTAATGGTGTGGGGGATGGGATATCACTGGTTCAGACTGGTGGTGGGGGGTGTAATGGTGTGGGGGATGGGGTATCACCGGTTAAGGCTGGTGGTGGGGGTGTAATGGTGTGGGGGGATGGGGTATCACCGGTTCAGGCTGGTGGTGGGGGTGTAATGGTGTGGGGGATGGGATATCACTGGTTCCGGCTGGTGGTGGGGGTGTAATGGTGTGGGGGATGGGGTATCACCGGTTCAGGCTGGTGGTGGGGGTGTAATGGTGTGGGGGATGGGGTATCACCGGTTCAGGCTGGTGGTGGGGGTGTAATGGTGTGGGGGATGGGGTATCACCGGATCAGGCTGGTGGTGGGGGTGTAATGGTGTGGGGGATGGGGTATCACCGGTTCAGGCTGGTGGTGGGGGTGTAATGGTGTGGGGGATGGGGTATCACCGGTTCAGGCTGGTGGTGGGGGTGTAATGGTGTGGGGGATGGGGTATCACCGGTTCAGGCTGGTGGTGTAATGGTGTGGGGGATGGGGTATAACCGGTTCAGGCTGGTGGTGGGGGTGTCATGGTGTGGGGGATGGGGTATCACTGGTTCAGGCTGGTGGTGGGGGTGTCATGGTGTGGGGGAGGGGGTATCACAGGTTCAGGCTGGTGGTGGGGGTGTAATGGTGTGGGGGATGGAATATCACCGGGTCAGGCTGGTGGTGGGGGTGTCATGGTGTGGGGGATGGGGGATGGGGTATCACCGGTTCAGGCTGGTGGTGGGGGTGTAATGGTGTGGGGGATGGGGTATCACCGGTTCAGGCTGGTGGTGGGGGTGTAATGGTGGGGGGGATGGGATATCACCGGTTCAGGCTGGTGGTGGGGGTGTCATGGTGTGGGGGATGGGGTATCACTGGTTCAGGCTGGTGGTGGGGGTGTCATGGTGTGGGGGAGGGGGTATCACAGGTTCAGGCTGGTGGTGGGGGTGTAATGGTGTGGGGGATGGGATATCACCGGGTCAGGCTGGTGGTGGGGGTGTCATGGTGTGGGGGATGGGGGATGGGGTATCACCGGTTCAGGCTGGTGGTGGGGGTGTAATGGTGTGGGGGATGGGATATCACCGGTTCAGGCTGGTGGTGGGGGTGTAATGGTGGGGGGGATGGGATATCACCGGTTCAGGATGGTGGTGGGGGTGTAATGGTGTGGGGGATGGGGTATCACCGGTTCAGGCTGGTGGTGGGGGTGTAATGGTGCGGGGGATGGGATATCACCGGTTCAGGATGGTGGTGGGGGTGTAATGGTGTGGGGGATGGGGTATCACCGGTTCAGGCTGGTGGTGGGGGTGTAATGCTGTGGGGGATGGGGTATCACCGGGTCAGGCTGGTGGTGGGGGTGTAATGGTGTAAGGGATGGGGTATCACCGATTCAGGCTGGTGGTGGGGGGTGTAATGGTGTGGGGGATGGGATCTCACCGGTTCAGGCTGGTGGTGGGGGTGTAATGGTGTGGGGGATGGGCACACTTTGGGCCCCCCATGTCCCTCTCTTTATGACTACAGTGTCCCCATCTTCTGATGGCTCCTCCCAGCAGTATAATGCACCATGTCACAAAGCTCCAATCATCTCACCACTGGACAATGAGGTCCCTGTCCTCCAATGGCCTCCACACCTCACCACATCTCATCCAATAGAGCACCTTTGGGATGTGGTGGAACGGGAGATTGGCGTCATGGATATGCAGCTGACAAATCTGCAGCAACTGTGTGATGCTATCATGTCACTATGGAGAAAAATCTCTGAGGAACGTTTCCAACACCTTGTTATATCTATGCCACCAAGAAGGAAGACCAAAGGGGGTCCAACCCGCTACTAGCAAGGGGTTTAAGAGATTCCAAATTATTCCTCCCTCTGGCGTTTGTCTTAAAGCAGAACTCAAGCCAAAAATAACAAGATACACATAAAAAGCCTAAGAAAAGATAAAAATAACAAAATCGGTCTTTTCTGTAACCATAGACATGTGCAGGGGGTGTGCCAGGAGTGCCTGGGCACGCTCAAACCTGCCGATCCACAATTGAAATCGGAATGTTCCGTCCAGAAATTAAAAAATAAATAAATATTAATAATGAGTTAAACCAAGAAAACATTTCAAGACATAACAGAAAAAATAAAATCAGTCTTATAATGGATGAGTAGAGACGGGCCGAACACCCCCCCCCCTCCCCCCACTCCCTTTCCGGTTTGATTCAAGCCAGAACTCTCAAGCCCTGTACACACGGCCGGGAATCGGTTTTCCCACCGGGATTCCTGCCAAACTTGCCTTGAAAAGCCCTGTGTAGCATGCAGCCCAGCAGGTCAGGAAAGCGGGGGGCCAAGCGATGCCCCCCCACCCCCACCCCAAAGCACCCTATCCCCATGTTGATGGGGACAAGGGGCTCTTCCCGACAACCCTGGGCTGTAATTGTAGGCGTCTGTGGGTAGGGGCTTATCAGGATCTGGAAGCCCCTTTTAACAAGGGAGGAGAATAGAAAAAGAAAAGGATAGGAAATGGGAGGATAGAAGAATGAAGAAGAAGGAAAAAAAAAAGAACGGAATTTTGAACTGAATTGAAAGTTATCACACTTTAGAAACGAAAAAGTTATGAAACTCCATCTATTTTTTTTATTTTTTTTTCACAGTAATAGAGCTCCAGTATCTTTATTTGTTTTTTTTTTCATGCTGCCGTAACTTCTCAATCATGCCCAGAAACACCTTCAAGTGTAAATTTAAGCAGAAATAGCTCATCAATATGCAAATAATAAATTGTGTTAGATCAGGCGGCCTAGAGCTTGATATATATCAACAACATGCTGTGACTGCACTCAGCCGAAATGTCAAATCCAAAATCAAAGACCCGGGCTTTAGATCTGACCCAAATTAACAATTTCCCGGGATGAAAGTGTTTACAGAACAAATATAGTAACACACATGGGTTTATAATGACTTTTGTGTTTTGTGCGTTCACCCGCGGCGCCCCCCGCCGTGCGGCCATGTTGGAGGCGTTAAGTGACATTTGAATACATAAAATGGAAAGTTGACGTGGCTTTGGTCTGGTATTTTACAGATGTCAACAGATTAATGTTCAAGAAAAAAATAAAATAAAATTCTGCTGTATGTTATTTATTGAGCAATTATTATCGCAGTGGGTCGTGTTCCAAAACAAAAATGCAAATTGACCATAAATAACAATAATGATAAAGTAACATTTTCAATCACCAATATTGTTCTTAGACGAGATTAGCCACATTCAACTGAACTTCTTCTGTAGTGCTAACCCCTTTATACTGGGCGGAGCCAGGGCTTTAAATAGGCCATGACACCTGGAGCCGGTAGGCGGGGTTTCAGATCACGCTTTGAGTGAGTGAGTGATAACTTATATAGCGCTGCAAATGTGAACTAAATCGCCTCAAGGCGCTTTGCATCCAGTGTTGTCCTGATCCTTCAGAAGAGGTGGGTCTTAAGTTTTTTCCTGAAGGCTCGATAGTTTTCTTCCATACGGATGTCCGTGGGTAGAGCGTTCCATAGCCGTGGTCCTTGGACTGCAAATCTTCGTTCTCCCTTCCATTTGTAGCGGGACTTGGGGATATGGAGGAGGTTTTGGTTGGTTGATCGGAGAATGCGATTGGGGGTGTAGTGTTTTATCTTATCGCATAAATATTGAGGAGCGTTTCCTTGTGTGCACTTGTGAGTGAGGCAGAGGGTCTTGAACGTGACCCGATCCTTTACGGTTAGCCAATGCAGGGTCCTCAGTGAAGGGGTGATGGATATCCAGGGTTTTTTCCCTGTTACCAGTCTGGCTGCCGTGTTCTGGACGACTTGTAGGCGCGAAATCTGGTATTTAGGAAGTCCTATGTAGAGGGAGTTTGCATAGTCGAGTCGGGAGTTGATGATTGTTCCAACTACTACTGCTATCTCCTCTTCTGGGATGAAGGGGATGAGTCTCCACAGCAGGCGGAGGAGATGGTGCGATCCGCTGAGTACTGATCCTATTTGTGTGTCCATCGACATCTCTGAATCAAAGATGACTCAGAGACTTTTGACATTGGTGCTCGGGGTAATGGTCTGTCCAAGAATGGTGGGTGGTGTCCATGAAGTCTTTGCTTTTGTCTTTCGGTTTGCGTGGAGGAGAAGAAGTTCTGTTTTGGATCCATTGAGTTTGAGGGAGCTCTCAGTCATCCAATCATCGATTAATGTGAGGCACTTTTCCAGTCCGTGATATTGGTCTTTTTTTCCGGTGATACAAAAGTAGAGTTGGGTGTCGTCAGCGTATGAGTGGTAGCACAGGTCCTGTTTGCTGATGATTTTGAGGAGTGGGCAGAGGTAGATGTTAAAGAGCACGGGTGACAGGGGTGATCCTTGAGGGACTCCGCAAGAAATTGCTTGAGTTTCAGAGGTGAAGGTTCCTAGTTTCACTGTCTGTGAGCGGTTTTCTAGGAAGGATGTGAACCAGGGTAGGTCAGGGTCTGCGATTCCGGCTACTTCTTTGAGGCGGATGAGTAGGGTTTTGTGGTCTACTGTGTCGAACGCTGCACTGAGATCCAGCAGCACCAGAAGACATGATTCTTTGTCATCTGCTGCTTCGAGGGCGTCATCCCAAATTTTGAGAAGGGCTGTTTCTGTGCCATGGCCTGGGCGGAAGCCTGATTGTAGTGGATTCAAGAGTTTGTAAGTGTCCAAATGGTGTTGTAGCTGTTGTACTACTGCTCTCTCCATGATCTTTGAGATGGTGTTGAGACTTGTTACCGGTCTGCGGTAGTTTGGGTCTTTAGGGTCGTGGTTGGGCTTCTTAAGGAGGGGTTTGACTATGCCTTGCTTGAGGGAGATCGGAACAATGCCTTCTTTGAACAATTGATTTACGAGATGTGTTATGGTGGGTGCCAAGATGTCGGTACATTCTTTCAGGAGTTTTTGTAGAAATTATGTCATTTGGTGATGTGCTGTCTCTGAGACTTCTGATGATGTTTTTGGTGATGTCGATGGTGATCGGGACCAGCGAAAATTTAAAGGATTCTATATTGATTTCCTCTTCTTGTTTAGGCTGAGTGAGGTTGTTTTTTTTTTTCTTTTGAATAATTTCTCAAATGTTTTCGATTTTGTCGATAAAAAAATCTGATAGTTCATTGCAGAATTCTTGAGTTTCATTTGCTGGGGGGTCCAAACATGTGGGGTTCATAGTTTGAGCGACTAGTTTAAAAAGTTCGCGAGGTCGGTTTAGGGCCTTTGAGATGGCGTTTGAGAAGTGTTCTTTTTTTGCTTTGAAGATCGCTTTGTGGTATTTATTAGTGAGTGCTTTATAGTTAGTGTGGTTTTCCTTTGTTGGGTTTCTTCTCCAGGCTCCTTCAGCTCTTCTGCGTTCTTGCTTCACTAGAGTCAGAGTGTCATTAAACCAGCCCGGATTGTTTCTGCGGATGAGTGCTCTGCGTCTCGGCGCGATTATGTCTGCTGATTGTAGTAATGCTTTGTTTAAGGCGTTGAGTGTTTGTTCCGTTGAGTGGTTTTGATTTAGCGTTCCTATTTTTGTTGATAGTGTAGTTTTGAAGAGTTCGGAGTGTAGTTTCTTCAAAGATCTTGTCCAGTGGGTGGTTATCGAGTGTTTTGGTTTTTGGGAGATGGTGTTGGTGGTCATTTTAAATTTGATAGCGTGGTGGTCCGTCCATGGTAATGGCACGTTGTCCAGTGTGTTGACGTCCATATTTTGTTTGAAGATGAGGTCAAGAATGTGACCCGACCCATGTGTGGGGGCATTTATCAGTTGCCGCAGACCTAGTTCTTCCAGTTGGTTGATGCAGGAGGTTGCGATGGGGTCCTGAGTGGAGTTAGCCCAGAGGTTGAAGTCCCCGAGTAATAGAAAGTTTTTGGTTTTCAAGGTGTATGTCGAAATGAATTTGGTGAAGGGTGTGAGGAGATTTGTCTTCGGTCCTGGCGGTCTGTAGCATAGCAGTATGTGAATGGTGTCTTGAGTAGGGATGAGCTTCGTGTTCGAGTCGAACATACGTTGGACTCGAACATCGGCTGTTCGATCGTTCGACGAAGATCGAACGATTTGGGCCGTTCGCGCCAAATTCGAGTGACGCGAACGGCCCACAATGCACTACGCCATCGCAGTGTCATCCAGGCGCTGTGATTGGCCAAGCATGCACTGTGACCCCACATGCTTGGCCAATCACAGCGCCGGCAGCGAGGAGAGCAATGATTGGCCACAGGCAGGATGCCTGTGGCCAATTATTGCTGAGGGTGTTTAGTACACGCCCCACACTATAAAAGGCCGCCAGCACGGCGGCCTAGTGTAGTGTGTTCCGGAGCAGGGAAAGAGCAGCATAGGCAGGGACAGTGACTTTTATTTCTTTCTTGCTTAACCTGGATTCCTTTAGTTTAGGGAAAGAGAAGGATAGGTAGGGAGAGTGTCAGTGTGTTTTGTGCTTGTGCTATAGTGTGCTTAAAAAAAACATTTTTTCTAGGGACAGAAAACTCTAGGTAGGGAGAGTGTCAGTTTCTTTCACTGTGCAAGTCCTTGTTTCCAGGGACAGGGAAGGACAGTGAGTGAATTCTCCTTGTGCTATAGTGTGCTTAAAAAAAACATTTTTTCTAGGGACAGAAAACTCTAGGTAGGGAGAGTGTCAGTTTCTTTCACTGTGCAAGTCCTTGTTTCCAGGGACAGGGAAGGACAGTGAGTGAATTCTCCTTGTGCTATAGTGTGCTTAAAAAAATCATTTTTTCTAGGGACAGAAAACTCTAGGTAGGGAGAGTGTCAGTTTCTTTCACTGTGCAAGTCCTTGTTTCCAGGGACAGGGAAGGACAGTGAGTGAATTCTCCTTGTGCTATAGTGTGCTTAAAAAAATCATTTTTTCTAGGGACAGAAAACTCTAGGTAGGGAGAGTGTCAGTTTCTTTCACTGTGCAAGTCCTTGTTTCCAGGGACAGGGAAGGACAGTGAGTGAATTCTCCTTGTGCTATAGTGTGCTTAAAAAAAACATTTTTTCTAGGGACAGAAAACTCTAGGTAGGGAGAGTGTCAGTTTCTTTCACTGTGCAAGTCCTTGTTTCCAGGGACAGGGAAGGACAGTGAGTGAATTCTCCTTGTGCTATAGTGTGCTTAAAAAAACATTTTTTCTAGGGACAGAAAACTCTAGGTAGGGAGAGTGTCAGTTTCTTTCACTGTGCAAGTCCTTGTTTCCAGGGACAGGGAAGGACAGTGAGTGAATTCTCCTTGTGCTATAGTGTGCTTAAAAAAAACATTTTTTCTAGGGACAGAAAACTCTAGGTAGGGAGAGTGTCAGTTTCTTTCACTGTGCAAGTCCTTGTTTCCAGGGACAGGGAAGGACAGTGAGTGAATTATCCTTGTGCTATAGTGTGCTTAAAAAAAACATTTTTTCTAGGGACAGAAAACTCTAGGTAGGGAGAGTGTCAGTTTCTTTCACTGTGCAAGTCCTTGTTTCCAGGGACAGGGAAGGACAGTGAGTGAATTCTCCTTGTGCTATAGTGTGCTTAAAAAAAACATTTTTTCTAGGGACAGAAAACTCTAGGTAGGGAGAGTGTCAGTTTCTTTCACTGTGCAAGTCCTTGTTTCCAGGGACAGGGAAGGACAGTGAGTGAATTCTCCTTGTGCTATAGTGTGCTTAAAAAAAACATTTTTTCTAGGGACAGAAAACTCTAGGTAGGGAGAGTGTCAGTTTCTTTCACTGTGCAAGTCCTTGTTTCCAGGGACAGGGAAGGACAGTGAGTGAATTCTCCTTGTGCTATAGTGTGCTTAAAAAAAACATTTTTTCTAGGGACAGAAAACTCTAGGTAGGGAGAGTGTCAGTTTCTTTCACTGTGCAAGTCCTTGTTTCCAGGGACAGGGAAGGACAGTGAGTGAATTCTCCTTGTGCTATAGTGTGCTTAAAAAAAACATTTTTTCTAGGGACAGAAAACTCTAGGTAGGGAGAGTGTCAGTTTCTTTCACTGTGCAAGTCCTTGTTTCCAGGGACAGGGAAGGACAGTGAGTGAATTCTCCTTGTGCTATAGTGTGCTTAAAAAAAACATTTTTTCTAGGGACAGAAAACTCTAGGTAGGGAGAGTGTCAGTTTCTTTCACTGTGCAAGTCCTTGTTTCCAGGGACAGGGAAGGACAGTGAGTGAATTCTCCTTGTACTATAGTGTACTTAAAAAAAACATTTTTTCTAGGGACAGAAAACTCTAGGTAGGGAGAGTGTCAGTTTCTTTCACTGTGCAAGTCCTTGTTTCCAGGGACAGGGAAGGACAGTGAGTGAATTCTCCTTGTGCTATAGTGTGCTTAAAAAAAACATTTTTTCTAGGGACAGAAAACTCTAGGTAGGGAGAGTGTCAGTTTCTTTCACTGTGCAAGTCCTTGTTTCCAGGGACAGGGAAGGACAGTGAGTGAATTCTCCTTGTGCTATAGTGTGCTTAAAAAAACATTTTTTCTAGGGACAGAAAACTCTAGGTAGGGAGAGTGTCAGTTTCTTTCACTGTGCAAGTCCTTGTTTCCAGGGACAGGGAAGGACAGTGAGTGAATTCTCCTTGTGCTATAGTGTGCTTAAAAAAAACATTTTTTCTAGGGACAGAAAACTCTAGGTAGGGAGAGTGTCAGTTTCTTTCACTGTGCAAGTCCTTGTTTCCAGGGACAGGGAAGGACAGTGAGTGAATTCTCCTTGTGCTATAGTGTGCTTAAAAAAAACATTTTTTCTAGGGACAGAAAACTCTAGGTAGGGAGAGTGTCAGTTTCTTTCACTGTGCAAGTCCTTGTTTCCAGGGACAGGGAAGGACAGTGAGTGAATTCTCCTTGTGCTATAGTGTGCTTAAAAAAAACATTTTTTCTAGGGACAGAAAACTCTAGGTAGGGAGAGTGTCAGTTTCTTTCACTGTGCAAGTCCTTGTTTCCAGGGACAGGGAAGGACAGTGAGTGAATTCTCCTTGTGCTATAGTGTGCTTAAAAAAAACATTTTTTCTAGGGACAGAAAACTCTAGGTAGGGAGAGTGTCAGTTTCTTTCACTGTGCAAGTCCTTGTTTCCAGGGACAGGGAAGGACAGTGAGTGAATTCTCCTTGTGCTATAGTGTGCTTAAAAAAAACATTTTTTCTAGGGACAGAAAACTCTAGGTAGGGAGAGTGTCAGTTTCTTTCACTGTGCAAGTCCTTGTTTCTAGGGACAGGGAAGGGCAGTGAGTGAATTCTCCTTGTGCTATAGTGTGCTTAAAAAAAACATTTTTTCTAGGGACAGAAAACTCTAGGTAGGGAGAGTGTCAGTTTCTTTCACTGTGCAAGTCCTTGTTTCCAGGGACAGGGAAGGACAGTGAGTGAATTCTCCTTGTGCTATAGTGTGCTTAAAAAAAACATTTTTTCTAGGGACAGAAAACTCTAGGTAGGGAGAGTGTCAGTTTCTTTCACTGTGCAAGTCCTTGTTTCCAGGGACAGGGAAGGACAGTGAGTGAATTCTCCTTGTGCTATAGTGTGCTTAAAAAAAACATTTTTTCTAGGGACAGAAAACTCTAGGTAGGGAGAGTGTCAGTTTCTTTCACTGTGCAAGTCCTTGTTTCCAGGGACAGGGAAAGACAGTGAGTGAATTCTCCTTGTGCTATAGTGTGCTTAAAAAAAACATTTTTTCTAGGGACAGAAAACTCTAGGTAGGGAGAGTGTCAGTTTCTTTCACTGTGCAAGTCCTTGTTTCCAGGGACAGGGAAGGACAGTGAGTGAATTCTCCTTGTGCTATAGTGTGCTTAAAAAAAACATTTTTTTCTAGGGACAGAAAACTCTAGGTAGGGAGAGTGTCAGTTTCTTTCACTGTGCAAGTCCTTGTTTCCAGGGACAGGGAAGGACAGTGAGTGAATTCTCCTTGTGCTATAGTGTGCTTAAAAAAAACATTTTTTCTAGGGACAGAAAACTCTAGGTAGGGAGAGTGTCAGTTTCTTTCACTGTGCAAGTCCTTGTTTCCAGGGACAGGGAAGGACAGTGAGTGAATTCTCCTTGTGCTATAGTGTGCTTAAAAAAAACATTTTTTCTAGGGACAGAAAACTCTAGGTAGGGAGAGTGTCAGTTTCTTTCACTGTGCAAGTCCTTGTTTCCAGGGACAGGGAAGGACAGTGAGTGAATTCTCCTTGTGCTATAGTGTGCTTAAAAAAAACATTTTTTCTAGGGACAGAAAACTCTAGGTAGGGAGAGTGTCAGTTTCTTTCACTGTGCAAGTCCTTGTTTCCAGGGACAGGGAAGGACAGTGAGTGAATTCTCCTTGTGCTATAGTGTGCTTAAAAAAAACATTTTTTCTAGGGACAGAAAACTCTAGGTAGGGAGAGTGTCAGTTTCTTTCACTGTGCAAGTCCTTGTTTCCAGGGACAGGGAAGGACAGTGAGTGAATTCTCCTTGTGCTATAGTGTGCTTAAAAAAAACATTTTTTCTAGGGACAGAAAACTCTAGGTAGGGAGAGTGCCAGTTTCTTTCACTGTGATTCCTTGTTTCTAGGGACAAAGAAGGAAAGTGAGGGGAATTCTCCTTGTGCTATAGTGTGCTAAAGCTTTCCTCATCAACCATCTTTGAAATCCTTGTTTTTTGGACAGTCAGGGAAATTGTCGTTGTGCTATTCTGTGCAAAAGCAATCATCCTCAACCATATTTAGAAATCCTTAAGTAAACGGACAGAGAAGGACACCTGAAGGTAGCCCTTATTGCTTTTTTCCCATCTCCCTGCAGGCCATCTATTAGAATGTCTGGAAGGCAAACAAGGAGAGGCAGACAGTCAGGAGGCAATAAAAGAGGGCAAGCAGGCTCTGTGTCTGGGGGCAACAGTGCTGGTCGTGGACGCGGTGCATTGTCATCAGCACATGGCCATGGGACACGCTTGTCCTTCTTTTCGGCAGCTGGACATGTTGAGCCACATCATGCCGAAGACTTGGTAGAGTGGATGACCAAGCCCTCCTCCTCCTCCTCATCCTCTCTCACCCAGGCTCAGGGTACTGGCAAAGCAGCTGCCAAAGCGTCCTCTTCCCTGTTATCAATGTCAGACTCATCATCAGTCACTCCTTCCCTAGACCCACCATGTCCTCCTCCTGAGGAGTCCCCCGAACTGTTTGAGCACAGTGTTGGGTACATGCTCCAGGAGGATGCCCAGCGTTTCGAAGGGTCTGATGATGAAACCCAGCTACAGGAAGGCAGTAGGGTGAGAGCAGACAGAGGGGATGCTCAAGAAGGACACCAATCTGGCAGTCATGTTCCAGCAGCTGCAGCATACTGCCAGATTGGCTCCAGTGATGAGGAGGGAGGGGATGATGAGGTCACTGACTCCACGTGGGTGCCTAATAGGAGAGAGGAGGAGGAGGATGAGGAGGAGGCACATCTCCAACGAGGCAGGATGCCCTTTGGTGGCCAGCGTAAGGGCAGTACACCGACGGAATCACACCGCAGAGCTCCGCCTGTGCAGGGCGCTGCCTCTGCCCGTCATTCAAAAAGTTCCTTGGTGTGGGCCTTTTTTGAGGCTAGTGCATCAGATCGCACAGCTGCTGTTTGCAACATATGTCTCAAGCGTATATCGCGTGGCCAAAACATCAGCCGCTTGGGTACCACATGCCTGACCAGACATATGTTGACCTGCCATGCAGCTCGTTGGCAAGCCTACCTCAAAGACCCACACCAAAGAACAAAGCGGACCTCTCCTTGCACCGCATCAGCTGGGATCTCCAACCCCACTATAACTTCAGTCCTCTCTGAAACATGCACTGAGAGGAATGAAGGTGTAGAATTAGGTGTGTCACAGCCAAGTACTTGCGGCCACTCTGCTAGCAGTACACCGACGTCTGATTCTAGCAGGCAAATTTCCCTGCCCCAGCTGCTGGACCGTCGAAAGAAGTTCACTCCCAGCCATCCACATGCCCAGCGGTTGAATGCTAGCTTGGCTAAATTGCTAGCGCTTCAACTGCTGCCTTTTCAGTTGGTAGACTCGGCCCCCTTCCGTGAGTTTGTGCAATGTGCGGTTCCTCAGTGGCAGGTTCCCAAACGCCACTTTTTCTCACGGAAGGCTATTCCGGCTCTCTACCGGCATGTGGAAGGCAATGTCTTGGCCTCGCTGGACAGGGCGGTCAGCGGTAAGGTGCATATTACCGCTGACTCATGGTCCAGCAGGCATGGACAGGGACGTTACCTTTCTTTCACGGCCCATTGGGTCACTCTTTTGGCAGCTGGGAAGGATGCAGGACAAGGTGCAGTAGTGTTGGAGGTTGTCCCACCGCCACGCCTCCAAAATGCTACTACTGGTTGTGACACACCTCTCTCCTCCACCCCCTCCTCTTCTTCTTCCTCCATGGCCTCTTCCTGTGGTTTGTCCTATGAACCAGCGGTGCTCCGTAGCCGTTCACGGGGCTACGCAAGTACGCAGGCAAAAAGATGCCATGCCGTGCTTGCGCTGGTGTGTTTGGGGGACAGAAGCCACACTGGGGCAGAGGTCCTGTCTGCTCTGCAGGGCCAGGCCGAGAGGTGGTTGACGCCACGCCAGCTTAAGCCAGGAATGGTGGTTTGCGACAATGGCACCAACCTCCTCTCCGCCCTTCGACAGGGACAACTGACCCATGTGCCCTGTGTGGCTCACGTCCTTAACCTGGTGGTGCAGCGGTTCTTGGGCAGGTACCCGGGCTTACAGGATGTCCTGAGGCAGGCCAGGAAAGTCTGTGTGCATTTCCGCAGATCTTATAATGCCAGTGCTCGCCTGGCTGAGCTGCAAAAGGAGTTGAACCTGCCCAAGAACCGCCTTATATGTGACATGCCCACCAGGTGGAACTCAACGTTGGCCATGCTGCAGCGGCTGCACACGCAGCAGAGGGCCATCAATGAGTACCTGTGCGACTACGGCACCAGGACAGGGTCAGGGGAGCTTGGTTTTTTTTCTCCACGCCAGTGGGGCATGATCAGGGATGCATGCACTGTCCTGGCACCATTTGAGGAGGCCACGAGGATGGTGAGCAGTGACAGTGCATGCATCAGTGACACTGTACCTCTTGTCCACCTGTTGGAGCACACGCTGCGTGGAATAATGGACAGGGCACTTGAGGCAGAACAGAGGCAGGAAGAGGAGGACTTCCTTGCCTCTCAAGGCCCCCTTTACCCAGACAGTGTTCCTTCTGTCCCACCCATCGCACAGGAAGAGGAAGAGGAGGAGGAGGAGGAGGAGGATTGTGTCAGCATGGAGGTGGAGGCTGGCACTCAGCATCATCAGCAGCAGTCTTTTAGGGATGATTTACAGTCCCAAGAAACCAGTGGACTTGTACGTGGCTGGGAGGAGGTGACTGCGGATCATGTCGTCCTTAGTGACCCAGAGGACTCCGGAGCGAATGCCTCAGCAAACCTACGCTGCATGGCCTCCCTGATCCTGCAAAGTCTGCGGAAGGATCCTCGTATTCTTCGGATCAAGGAGAGGGACCATTACTGGCTGGCCACTCTCCTTGATCCACGGTACAAGGGTAAGGTTGCGGACCTTATGTTACCGTCGCAGAGGGAGCAGAGGATGAGACAACTCCGGGAGGCCTTGCAGAAAGGTCTGTGCAACGCGTTCCCAGAGACTGGGAGGTTACAAACTCCTGGTCCTGGACAACGAGTTGCTGAGGCTTCGGCCAGTCAAAGAAGGAGCGGTGGGGAAGGTGGCCATCTGACCGATGCGTTCAGACAATTCTTTAGTCCGCAGCCCCAAAGTATGATCGGTTCCAGCAACCATCGCCAGCGTCTGATAAACATGGTGCAGGAATATCTAGGGGCAAGGTCAGACTTGGACACCTTCCCCACCGAAAATCCTCTGGCTTACTGGGTCTTGAGGATGGATCACTGGCCAGAGCTTGCACAGTATGCAATTGAGCTACTGGCCTGTCCTGCATCCAGCGTTCTTTCGGAACGCACATTCAGTGCTGCTGGAGGATTTGTCACGGATCACAGGGTGCGCCTGTCCACTGACTCGGTTGATCGACTGACTTTCATCAAGATGAACCAGTCTTGGATCACCACCAGCTACCACACACCTGATGCTGATATAACAGACTAATTGATTTTAACATGTCACATCCCTTCAAGACTGATGCTGATGCTGAGTGCCTGTGCTGTTATATTGACTGGCTATCCTCCTCCTCCGAGTCCTCAATGATACGATTGATGATGATAGCTTGGAAGATCATTTTTGTTTATGGGTGCCGCCACCAGTGGCTAAGGCCCAATTTTTCAGCCCCTGTTTTACAGGGGCGTGTACTTACAATTTTTTTAGCAATAATTTGCCATAGGGCTCATTGCTGTGCTCCAAGTACAGTATCTGTGAGGGGTTGGAGTGTTGTGGCACCAGTGCCTAAGGCCCAATTTTTCAGCCCCTGTTTAACAGGGGCGTGTCATTACAATTTTTGAAGCAATACTTTGCAACAGGGCTCATTGCTGTGCTCCAAGTACAGTATCTGTGAGGGGTTGTAGTGTTGTGCCACCAGTGCCTAAGGCCCAATTTTTCAGCCCCTGTTTAACAGGGGCGTGTCATTACAATTTTTGAAGCAATACTTTGCAACAGGGCTCATTGCTGTGCTCCAAGTACAGTATCTGTGAGGGGTTGTAGTGTTGTGCCACCAGTGCCTAAGGCCCAATTTTTCAGCCCCTGTTCAACAGGGGCATGCAATTACAATTCTTGATGTAATAATTCACAGCAGGGCCCATTCCTGCACCCACCAAGAGTAAGTCTGAGGGCTTACAGTGTTGTGGCAACGCCACCACCACTACCACCACGAAAGGCCCAATTTTTCAGCCCCTGTTCAAAAGGGGCATGTAATTACAATTCTTGATCTAATAATTCACAGCAGGGCCCATTGCTGCACCCACCAAGAGTAACTGTCAGGGCTTACAGTGTTGTGGCACCAGCACCACCATCAAAGGCCCAATTTTTACTACCACTGTTCAACAATTATATGTAATTAAAATTCCTGATATAATAGTTGACAGCAGGGCGTTCCAGCACCAACCAAGAGTAACTGTGAGTGCTTACAGTGTTGTGCCAACACCAACAACTAAGGGGCCTATTTCTGCAGAGTATATACGGCAGGTCCCTACTTTCAAACATCCAACTTACAAACGACTCCTACTTGCAAACGCAAGAAGACAACAGGAAGTGAGAGGAAATCTACCCCTAGGAAGGAAAATTCTCTCCTGTAAGAATTAATATGGGAGAAAGGTGTCTCCTCTGTACTGATGCTTTATCAGCAATCCTTGTTTCAAGAAAAACACCACATTTCAAAAACAGTTGTCATTGGGACGGAAAGTGAGGTGAAATGTTCTGAACAGGGGCACAGACAGCAAAACAAATGTTACAGGGGTGATAACCCTTACCTATGTTTTCCAAAAAGTTTAAAAATAGATTTTTGGGCTGGAGCTACACTTCAACAATGTACCTGTTCAAAATTACAAACACATTCTACATAAGAACAAACCTACAGTCCCTGTCTTGTATGCACCGCCTGTATACGGCTGTTCAGAGTATATAGGGCCTTTTTTATTTTATGTGCGGGGTTCCCCTTAATATCCATACAAGACCCAAAGGGGCTGGTAATGGGCTGGGGTGGGGGGGGGGGGGGGTCATGGGGTAGCTATGCCATTTTTCTTAAAGATTTTCATCCATATTACCGGGACCAGACATTACATTAAAGCCGCAAGCAGTTTTAAATGGCTTTTTTTTCCTTTAGAAGTGTCAATTTGTGCAGGGACAGTTCTAAACACGGGAAACACGTGGCACTTCACAGGCATACTTTAGACACCCCCCAGGTACGATATTTAAAGGAATATTTGACTTTTTTTTTTTCACTTTATGCATCATTAAAATGACTGCTCCCGAAAAACGACCGTTTTTAAAACTTCTTTTTGCATTGATACATGTCCCCTGGTGCACAACCCGGGTTCCCAAACCCTTTTTAGGACAATAACATGCATAATAGTTGTTATAATTAGCACTTTAGAATTCGAACGTTCGCATCCATTGTATTTAATAGGGTTCTAATGTTCGTACGAACTTTCGGTCCGTTCGCGGGTTCTGGTGCGAACCGAACCCGGGGGTGTTCGGCTCATCACTAGTCTTGAGGTGTTGTTTGAAGATGCAGCGTGAGTGTCTCCATGAAAGGCAAGGAGTTCTGTTGATTTGGTTTGGTGAGATAGAGGTGAGATTTGAAGATCACTGCTAGGCCTCCTCCTCCTTCTCCTCTTCTGTGCTCGGTTAGGATGGAGTAGTTCTCAGGCACCAATTCTGTTAGGATGGTGTTACAGTCGGGTGTTAGCCAGCTTTCCGTGATAAAAAGGCAATCTATGTTGTTTTTGGTGATGAAGTCGTGGATTTCCTGTCTGTGCTTGACTGCAGATCTCGTGTTGATCAGGGCGCATGATATGTGTTGTAGTGGCAGTGGTCCCTTTGTGTTTTTGATGGTCGATTGTCGATTGATCCTTAGTAGTTGTTCTTTTCGTAGTATTTTTTGGGTGGAGATTGGTGGTGTTGAGGTGGTATTCCTTAACCTGTGGAGGGTGTCCCCTGAGTATTTAAAATTGCACATGATGGGAAAAAAACAAGGGTGAATGGGGAGATGAATAGGGCCCCAATGACCTAAACCACCCCCCATTGTTGTTTTGCCGACAACAAAAATTTGAGAGCTGGTTCTCAAATTTTCCGACAACAAAATCCGTTCTCGTAAATTCCGAGCGTGTGTGGACAATTCTGACGCACAAAATTCCATGCATGCTCTGAATCAAGTACGAGACGGGAGCGCTCGGTCTGGTAAAACTGGCGTTCGTAATGGAGATGGCACATTCGTCACGCTGCAAACACGTCACAGACTGAAAAGCACGAATCGTCTCTCACCAAACTTCTACTAACAGGAGATTAGCAGAAGGAGCCCAAAGGGTGGCGCACTTGGTATGGAACTTCCGTTTTATTGTGCTGTATGTGACCGCGTTCTTGACGTTCGCATTTTCCGACAACATTTGTGTGTCCGTGTGTGCGCAAGACAAGTTTGAGCCAACATTCTGTCGGAAATTCATCCACGTTTTTTTTGTCGGAATGTCCGATCGTCTGTATGCGGCATTACAGTTGTCCATGCGCCTAGACATTTGTATGATCTTGTCTACTGGCATGCCCATCCCGTCATTAGCATTTACTTCCTGGAATCCATCTGCCCTTAGTTCAGGCATGCAGGCAGAAGGTTGTACTTCGCTGAGAAAGCCCCTCCTCCCATGAAGAATCCTGAGATGTATGAAGTCAGTTTGGCCTAGACCAGGAAACCAGGAAGACACTAATGTTTAGAAATTTTTTTTCAAAACAAGTAAATACAGTGGCGACCCGCCCATTAGGGTAAGGTGACCTGATTTTTAAAATGAAATCCAGGGACATATTTTTTTTTTACTAGTAATGGCGGCAATCAGCAACTCTCTGCCCATCACCGTCACCGCCCGCCTCACAGCCTGTCAAGTCTTACTCTCCAGGCCCCCGGCTACTACTGGGTGGGGAGCGGAGGAAGATCACTCCACCAGGGAAGGCAAGGAGATAAGCAGGCAGGAGGCTAGCCGGGACTTGAGCCAAGGCAGAAGAACATGCGAGCGGAGCTGAATGGGCACCCGAAACTGAAGAAATATTCACTCCGCCCCGACCATCACATGACCATCAGAAAGGGGCACAGATAATGGAAAAAAAATACACCCCCCCCCCCAAGCTAGAATTTTTTTTTCTGCACTGACTGTCTTTGAAATTGCCCCAGCCCCTGCTCAAATCCAATCCGCGGACAGACTTGGTCCGGGGACAGTGTCCTCAACCTGGGGACTGTCCCCGGACACCGGGAATGTCTGGTCACCCTACATTAGGGGCGTAGGGGCATTGCCCCCCTAATCCATGCACCCGGCCCCTAATCTCCATGCAGGGCGCTGGACGCATGAATTACAATGTGTTTTTTTTTCTAAGCACGTGATTAGAGCCTGAGGCTCTAGTTGGCTTCAAAAAGGGTGGGCTCACGCCCCGAGCCCTCCCACTTGTGTGACAATAGTGAATTAATATTTACTAATGTCTTCCTGCTTCTCCTGCAGACCAATCAGGAAGCAGGTCCTAAAACCTGATTGGCCAGGGAGTCTTGGGCCTCCTATTGGGCCGGGAGGAGAAGCAACGGCCCCGGCTCTTCCCTCTGCACCCTCCGCAACCTCCTCCCCCACACCTCTACCACAGCATAAGGTAAGCCCATGGATCGCCGCCTTCCCGGTGGTTCGATCGAGCACTGGGGGGGGGGGGTAATGTTTACCACCCCCCCTCCCACTTTACATTGAGCACCAGCCACCACTGAGTAAATATAATCTCCTTTCCTATCTACAGTGGAACCTCGGATTACAAACGTTCCAGGAGAATTCTCGTAATCCAAAGCACTCGCATATCAAAGCGAGTTTCCCCATAGAAGTCAATGGAAATGAAAATAATTAGTTCTGCATTGACTTCAATGGCATGCAATACTGCATGTGGTCAGAGGTGGGGGGGGGTGCTGGAGAGCCTTATAAATGATCAGGGACAGCTCGGCTGACCTCCGAAAACCCTAGGAAAGGCTTGGAAACACCCGGTAACTTCGTATTTCTGAACGGCTCCGAACGGCTCCACTCGGCTCCGGCGCCCCCGCACCTCAGGCCAAATGCGGTACTGCACACCCCATTAGCTTGAGTTTTGCGAGGCAAAATATTTTTTTTTTAAAGTTGCTCGTCTTTCAAAATGCTCGTTAACCGCGTTACTCGTAAACCGAGGTTCTACTGCATTTACTAATGCTGGCAGCATAAGGATTACACAGAGTTCACGTTGATGGAGAGAGTTTGGTTCCGCTTTAAGAATAAAAAAGCTGAGGGCTGCAAATTACGGAACCAGCCGGTTGTGGGAAAGCGGTAAGAATAGAACTCCTCGCCGGAGAGCTTCTTTAATACTTAAACATCCTTCCAGATACTTATTGGCTTAAATAGCCGACACAAATTGCTACAACATCCCAGCTGTTTGCTGCGGCCATCGCCGAGGAGGGAATTATTTTTGGCAAGTGGAGCAGCAGACAAATTATCTGTGCATCAGTCTTCCTTCGCAATCCCAGCCTCGCATAAGTAGCTTGTTCCATTTTCATAGCCTGGCCGCTGTATATAATGCATGACGCTTCCCCCGGGCACGCTCTGCCAAATCAGCACATCGGGGAGACTTGGCTTGCATTAAAAAAAAGAAAAAAAGAGGAAAACTTCTTTGGTTGAGAAATTCCTCAAGGTGATATTAAACAGTTTCCTCGTGGGCAGACTGCCACTTCTTAAAATATCCCTTCAGGGACAATGTAATCCACCTCTGCTGCCACTGGAAGGTCCTTGAGCAGCTGTTGCTAGTGCTGACTTGGTGCCGGCTTTTCTTTCCGGTTGCCATGTTGCCACGGGGGATGAACCATCTGATCTCTCTGAATGTGCCCTTGCAACTTGTGAGAGCCAAACTTCTCTCTGGATTTTCATCATGTGCAGCCGTCCGCTTGGGAAACATAAAAATAGGCTGTTTGCGTGCGTTATTTCGTGCTACATGCGTCTCTCTCTCGCTCTCACTTCTTAAGCGCTTGCCGACCGCCGCACGAACATTTACGTAGACAGAATGGCACGGACAGGCAAATGGGCGTATATATACGTCCCCTTTAAATTGCCGTTGCGTGGTCGCGCACAAAACCGCCGCGTGGTCGCGCGCACGCCGCCACCGGCGCGCTCGCGACCCTGCCGCGAGCTCCATGACCGTGCCCCCCGGGGACCCGCGGACTCGATGTCCGCCGGTGTCCCGCGATCGGGTCACGGAGCTGCAGAACGGGAAGATGTCAGTGTAAACACAACATCTCCCCGTTCTGCCTAGTGACATGTCACTGATCGTCTGCTCCCTGTCATCGGGAACAGCGATCAGTGACGTGTCAATCGTAGCCACGCCCCCTATCTGTTAGAATCACTCCCTAGACACACCTAACCCCCTCAGCGCCCCCTACAGGTTAACCCCTTCACCGCCAGTGTAATTTTTACAGTAATCAGTGCATTTTTATAGCACTGATCGCTGTAAAAATGACAATGGTCCCAAAATGGTGTCAAAAGTGTCCGATGTGTCCGCCATAATGTCGCAGTCATGATAAAAATCGCTGATCGCCGCCATTACTAGTAAAAAAATAAAATAAAAATGCCATAAAACGACCCCTTATTTTGTAGACGCTATAACTTTTGCGCAAACCGATCAATAAACGCTTATTGCGTTTTTTTTTTTACCAAAAATTTGTAGAAGAATACGTATCGGCCTAAACTGAGGAAAAAATTATTTTTTTTTAAAACAAAATGGGGATATTTATTATAGCAAAAAGTACAAAATATTGCTTTTTTTTCAAAATTGTCGCTCTATTTTTGTTTATAGCGCAAAAAATAAAAACCGCAGAGGTGATCAAATACCACCAAATGAAAGCTCTATTTGTGGGAAAAAAAGGACGTCAATTGTGTTTGGGAGCCACGTCACACGACCGCGCAATTGTCAATTAAAGCCGCACAGTGCCGAATCGCAAAAAGTGGCCTGGTCTTTAGCCAGCCAAATGGTCCGGGGCTGAAGTGATTAAGGTATGCAAAAGATGAAATACAAATTTAAAGGGTCAGACCATCCAAAAATTATATTTTAGTGATAGTTTGTCTAGTCAAGATGTACACGGTCCTGACAGACAGCGCAGCCAAGTTGGTTACCTCAATTCCCTTTACTGCAGTTAAAGTGGTTGTAAAGGCTAAAGGCTTGTTACCTGTATAAAAGACACCTGTCCACAGAAGCAATCAATCAGATTCCAATCTCTCCACCATGGCCAAGACCAAAGGTCCCCCTGCTCAGGAAATCACATGTACAGCCCGTCTGAAGTCTGATAATGAACATCTGAATGATTCCGAGGAGAACTGGGGGAAAGTGCTGTGGGCAGATGAGACCAAAATCGAGCTCTTTGGCATCAACTCAACTCGCCGTGTTTGGAGGAGAAGGAATGCTGCCTATGACCCCAAGAACACCATCCCCCACAGTCATCCATGGAGAACACCATCCCCCACCGTCATCCATGGAGAACACCATCCCCCACCGTCATACATGGAGAACACCATCCCCCACCGTCATCCATGGAGAACACCATCCCCCACCGTCATCCATGGAGAACACCATCCCCCACCGTCATCCATGGAGAACACCATCCCCCACCGTCATCCATGGAGAACACCATCCCCCACCGTCATCCATGGAGAACACCATCCCCCACCGTCATCCATGGAGAACACCATCCCCCACCGTCATCCATGGAGAACACCATCCCCCACCGTCATCCATGGAGAACACCATCCCCCACCGTCATCCATGGAGAACACCATCCCCCACCGTCATACATGGAGAACACCATCCCCCACCGTCAACCATGGAGAACACCATCCCCCACCGTCAACCATGGAGAACACCATCCCCCACCGTCATCCAGGGAGAACACCATCCCCCACCGTCATCCATGGAGAACACCATCCCCCACCGTCATACATGGAGAACACCATCCCCCACCGTCATCCATGGAGAACACCATCCCCCACCGTCATACATGGAGAACACCATCTCCCACCGTCATACATGGAGAACACCATCCCCCACCGTCATCCATGGAGAACACCATCCCCCACCGTCATACATGGAGAACACCATCCCCCACCGTCATCCATGGAGAACACCATCCCCCACCGTCATCCATGGAGAACACCATCCCCCACCGTCATCCATGGAGAACACCATCCCCCACCGTCATCCATGGAAAACACCATCCCCCACCGTCATACATGGAGAACACCATCCCCCACCGTCATCCATGGAGAACACCATCCCCCACCGTCATCCAGGGAGAACACCATCCCCCACCGTCATACATGGAGAACACCATCCCCCTCCGTCATACATGGAGAACACCATCCCCCACCGTCATACATGGAGAACACCATCCCCCATAGTCATCCATGGAGAACACCATCCCCCACCGTCATACATGGAGAACACCATCCCCCACCGTCATACATGGAGAACACCATCCCCCCACCGTCATCCATGGAGAACACCATCCCCCACCGTCATCCATGGAGAACACCATCCCCCACCGTCATACATGGAGAACACCATCCCCCTCCGTCATACATGGAGAACACCACCCCCCACAGTCATACATGGAGAACATCATCCCCCACCATCATACATGGAGAACACCATCCCCCACCGTCATCCATGGAGAACACCATCCCCCACCGTCATACATGGAGAACACCATCCCCCACCGTCATCCATGGAGAACACCATCCCCCACCGTCATCCATGGAGAACACCATCCCCCACCGTCATACATGGAGAACACCATCCCCCACCGTCATACATGGAGAACACCACCCCCCACCGTCATACATGGAGAACATCATCCCCCACCATCATCCATGGAGAACACCATCCCCCACCGTCATCCATGGAGAACACCATCCCCCACCGTCATCCATGGAGAACACCATCCCCCACCGTCATACATGGAGAACACCATTCCCCACCTTCATCCATGGAGAACACCATTCCCCACCATCATACATGGAGAACACCATCCCCCACCGTCATACATGGAGAACACCATCCCCCACCGTCACACATGGAGAACACCATCCCCCACCGTCATACATAGAGAACACCATCCCCCACCGTCATACATGGAGAACACCATCCCCCACCGCCATACATGGAGAACACCATCCCCCACCGTCACATATGGAGAACACCATCCCCCACCGTCATACATGGAGAACACCATCCCCCACCATCATACATGGAGAACACCATCCCCCACCGTCATACAGGGAGAACACCATCCCCCACCGTCATACATGGAGAACACCAGCCCCCACCGTCATCCATGGAGGACACCATCCCCCACCGTCATCCATGGAGAACACCATCCCCCACCATCATCCACGGAGAACACCATCCCCCACCGTCATCCATGGAGAACACCATCCCCCACCGTCATCCATGGAGAACACCATCCCCCACCGTCATCCATGGAGAACACCATCCCCCACCGTCATACATGGAGAACACCATCCCCCACCGTCATCCATGGAGAACACCATCCCCCACCGTCATCCAGGGAGAACACCATCCCCCACCGTCATCCATGGAGAACACCATCCCCCACCGTCATACATGGAGAACACAATCCCCCACCGTCATCCATGGAGAACACCACCCCCCACCGTCATACATGGAGAACACCATCTCCCACCGTCACATATGGAGAACACCATCCCCCACCGTCATACATGGAGAACACCATCCCCCACCGTCATCCATGGAGAACACCATCCCCCACCGTCATACATGGAGAACACCATCTCCCACCGTCACATATGGATAACACCATCCCCCACCGTCATACATGGAGAACACCATCCCCCACCGTCATCCATGGAGAACACCATCCCCCACCGTCATACATAGAGAACACCATCCCCCACCGTCATACATGGAGAACACCATCCCCCACCGTCATACATGGAGAACACCATCCCCCACCGTCATACATAGAGAACACCATCCCCCACCGTCATACATGGAGAACACCATCCCCCACCGTCATCCATGGAGAACACCATCCCCCACCGTCATACATGGAGAACACCATCCCCCACCGTCATCCATGGAGAACACCACCCCCCACCGTCATACATGGAGAACACCATCTCCCACCGTCACATATGGAGAACACCATCCCCCACCGTCATACATGGAGAACACCATCCCCCACCGTCATCCATGGAGAACACCATCCCCCACCGTCATACATGGAGAACACCATCCCCCACCGTCACATATGGAGAACACCATCCCCCACCGTCATACATGGAGAACACCATCCCCCACCATCATCCATGGAGAACACCATCCCCCACCGTCATCCATGGAGAACACCATCCCCCACCGTCATACATGGAGAACACCATCCCCCACCGTCATACATGGAGAACACCATTCCCCACCGTCATCCATGGAGAACACCATCCCCCACCGTCATCCATGGAGGACACCATCCCCCACCGTCATCCATGGAGAACACCATCCCCCACCGTCATCCATGGAGAACACCATCCCCCCACCGTCATCCATGGAGAACACCATCCCCCACCGTCATACATGGAGAACACCATCTCCCACCGTCATACATGGAGAACACCATCCCCCACCGTCATACATGGAGAACACCATCCCCCACCGTCATCCATGGAGAACACCATCCCCCACCGTCATCCATGGAGAACACCATTCCCCACCGTCATACATGGAGAACACCATCCCCCACCGTCATACATGGAGAACACCATCCCCCTCCATCATACATGGAGAACACCATCCCCCACCGTCATCCATGGAGAACACCATTCCCCACCGTCATCCATGGAGAACACCATTCCCCACCGTCATACATGGAGAACACCATCCCCCACCGTCATACATGGAGAACACCATCCCCCACCGTCATACATGGAGAGCACCACCCCCCACCGTCATACATGGAGAACACAATATCCCACCATCATACATGGAGAACACCATCCCCCACCGTCCTACATGGAGAACACCATCCCCCACCGTCATACATGGAGGTGGAAACATTATGCTTTGGGGGTGTTTTTCTGCTAAGGGGACCAGACAACTTCACTGCATCAAAGGGACAATGGACGGGGCCCCATGTACCATTAAATCTTGGGTGAGAACCTCCTTCCCTCAGCCAGGGCATTGAAAATGGGTCGTGGATGGGTCTTCCAGCATGACAATGACCCAAAACACACGGCCAAAGCAACAAAGAAGTGGCTCAAGAAGAAGCACATTAAGGTCCCGGAGTGGCCTAGCCAGTGTCCAGACTAGAAAATATGTGGAGGGAGCTGAAGGTTCGAGTTACCAAACGTTAGCCTGGAAACCTTAAAGGGGTTGTAAAGGTAAACGTTTTTTCACCTTAATGCATCTTATGCATTAAGGTGAAAAAACATCCAACAATATTGCCCCCAGCCCCCGTTTTACTTACCTGAGCCCTCGAAAGTCCCGCGCTCGTCCCCGTCATCGTTTCTGAGCCTGGCCGTTGATTGGCTACACTGGATGGATTGAAAGCAGCGCAGCCATAGGCTCACGCTGCTGTCAATCACATCCAATGACGCGGCGCGCCGGGGGCGGGGCCGAGTGATACAGTGAGCTGCTATAGCCGCCGGCTGTATCACTGGAGTGCGCCCGCAATCACTCACCACCATGCGAGCTTGTTTATAGGTGGTGAGTTCTTGCGGGGAGGAGCCGAGACAGCCGCCGAGGGACCCCAGAAGACCAGGTTCGGGGCCACTCTGTGCAAAATGAGCTGCACAGTGGAGGTAAGTAAAACATGTTTGTTATTTATTTATTTATTTTTTTTACAAGAAGAAACATTTTTTTTATTTAGATCTTTACAGTACAAGCGATGCAAACACACATTCCTTTACATGAAGGACAACAGTCAGTAACTTAGAAAACAACAACAGTATCGACCACAGGATGGGTGAGAATAAGGTCCAAGGAGCCTCCAATGTTAGGTCAGGAGGTATACATTACAACATATTAAGTCAGAATGGTCGATTTAGGGGGAGAGGGAGGGGAGGGAGGGAAGGAAGAGAAGGAACCTCAAGTAACTGGATGCATAACATAACAGAACTGGTCATCAACTCACAGGAAAACCAATCTATGGATTCAGGGCTGTGGTGCATCCCCAGCCACCCCATCCCGTGCGTCCCCCAGCGGTCCTTCACCCCAGGCATCTATCCATCCCGACCATATTTTATCAAATTTGTTGGGGCAATTCCGATTAAGGTAGGTAAGTTTGTATAGTGGTAGCGCGGAGTTCACAACCGTACGCCACATAGAAACTGTAGGAGGCGCAGCGTCTTTCCAGTGAAGGAATATCACCTTTCGTGCATAGAAGGTGGCATAGCCCAGAAACAGCCTGGTATACTTGCCCCGGACCGCTGCCCCGAAAACGTTAAGCAGTAATGCCCGAGAATCAGGTCCCATGTCTAGGGACGTGACTCCATTGAGGCTGTCCACAACCCCTGTCCAGTAATCCACCAGACGTGGGCAAGACCAAATCATATGTAGGAAGGAGGCAGCCCGCAGGTCACACCGAGGACAACTCACCGGAGTCTCCGGGTTCATAAGAGTCAGTCGTTTTGGAGTGAAGTAGGCCCTGTGGAGGAACTTAACCTGCAAAAATCTGTCTTTGGCCGAGATCATGTTCGTCACAAATGAGGATAGGGTGGCCTCCCATTCCTCCTCCGTCAGGTCAGGGATGTCCCCCCTCCATTTACTCATGGCCTTTTCAAGCTTTCCAGTGGGGCTTACGGACAAGCAGAAGTATAGGGAGGATAGGGGTTTATCTATGACCTTGGCAGTAAGGAGTCTCTCCACAGAGTCCGACCCGAGGGCAATGAAAGGTGGGAATTGCTTATTGTATGCATGGCGCAGTTGGTAATATCGAAACAACATCCAGCCTGGCAACTTATAGGCCTCTCTAAGGTCGGGGAACGCGCGTAATTTACCTCCGGCGACTATGTGTTTAAGGTTCACTATGCCCTTCTCTGCCCAAACCTGGGGGTCCGGGACCGTGTTCAAGTGTGGAAGGGTGGGATTACCCCATAGGGGGAGGTAGGGGGAGTATGTGTCAGGGGAGCTATTACGTGCGCTAGCCCTGCGCCACACCAATATCATCGTTCGCATTAGTTCAGTAAGGCCTGGGTGAGATTTCGGACCCCTGAATACCAAGTTGCTGAGGGAGGAGTACGAACCCATAATCGCTGCTTCAAGGGTCACCGCGGGGTTGTCCTTAGGCTGAGAGAACCACCACCTGACTGTCACCAAGACCGCCGCCCAAAAATACACCTGGAAGTCCGGTAGGGACAAGCCACCTCGCGCAATGGGGAGCTGTAAGGTGGAGATGGCCAACTGTGGAGGTCTGCCATTCCACACAAAGGAGGATATGATACCATTCAATGTGGCAAAAAATGAGGCCGGGGGGATCAATGGGGAATTACGAAAAAAGTATAGGAATTTAGGAAGGTATACCATTTTCACCAGGTTGACCCTACCCACCGGTGAAAGAGGGAGTGATCTCCAGGCCGCGCATCTCCGCGAGAAGGTCTTCAGCAGTGGCATGAGGTTCAAGTCTATGTATGAGGACAGGGGCGCCTTAATCAGTATCCCGAGATATTTGAATTCCAACGTCCAGTTTAAGGGGGTACCCGTGGGGGGGCGAGGTCCCGACAGATGGAGTGAAAAGAGGAGTGATTTTCCCCAGTTTACCCTAATGCCAGAGAACGAGCCAAACACATCCACAATGTGGAGGGCCGGTGGGAGGGAAGAGACGTCCTTAAGGAACAGGAGGGTATCGTCAGCATATAGGGATATTTTGTCCGTGACCACCCCCACCGGGATGCCCTCAACCTGGGGAGCCGCCCTAATACGTGCCGCCATGGGTTCCATGGCCAGCGCAAACAAGCCAGGGGAGAGTGGGCAGCCCTGCCTAGTGCCCCGGGACAGGGGGAACGGAGACGACAGCGAGTTGTTTGTGCGAATACGGGCCACGGGATCGCGGTAAAGTAGTTGGACCCATTTAATAAATCGGGGGCCAAACCCGAATTTACGCAGGACGGCCCAGAGGTAGCGCCACTCCACCGAGTCAAACGCTTATTCAGCATCTAGAGAGGCCACCACCCCCGGGCCTCCCCCGTCCGCTCTGGCAAGATGTGTGAGGAGCCGTCGTATATTGATATCAGTCCCCCGCCCTGGCATAAACCCAGATTGATCAGCGTGCACCAATGCCGTGATTACAACATTCAAGCGTGCGGCTAATACCTTGGCCAGTATCTTGGCATCGACATTTAGGAGAGATATCGGGCGATACGAGGAGCACTGGTCAGGGGCCTTGCCTGGTTTGAGAATGATTACTATAACTGCCTCAGCCATGGTCTGGGGGAGACATTCCCCCTCCTCAGCCTTTTGTAGCATAAGTTTAAATGCGGGAAGCAGCTCCTCCACATACGTCTTAAAGAGCTTGGCAGGGATGCCATCCGGGCCCGGCGTCTTGCCTCCCTGTAGGGAGGACACCGCCCGCCGAATCTCATCCAGCGTGATAGGGGCATCTAATGCATCTCTGTATGTGGACGTCAAGCAAGGCAGCTCCGTCTCCTCCAGATATGACGTGAGCTCCTCATCCGTGCATGTCAGCCGGGAGCTGTACAGCTCCTGGTAGAAGGATGCAAAGCGGCCATTGATGGCGGCGGGATCGGTCAACAGCGACCCATCCGAGTCAGCTATTGCCGATATGGTCACAGGTGAGGAGCTCTCCCTCGACAGCCACGCCAGCATACTACCCGTTTTCTCCCCATGTTCGAATATGCGCTGGGATTGGTGTAGTAGTTTAGTTTTGGTAGCGGATGTGCGGAGAAGAAGTACAGCTCTCAATGCGGTCTGAAAGTCAGAGTATACCCCGGGGTCTCTGGTGGCAGCGTATTCTGTCTCAAGTGTAGTCACCCTTGCCTCAGCCCTCTTTATATCCTCCCTCATGTCCCTGCGAGTCCTCCGGATATGCGTCTGCAGGCTGCCCCTAGAGAAGGCCTTGAATGCATCCCAAGACACGGTCAGGGGCACAGTAGGGTCCAGGTCTCGCCAGTATTGTACCACCTCAGAACGGTATGGCTCAGAGATCCTGGAGTCGGACAGCCAAAATCTGGACAACCTCCACAATCCCTCCCCCGGAGCCGCGGACACGCTCAGCCTCAACTGCAGAGGAGCATGATCCGAGACACCCCGAGGAAGGATGGAGACGCCCCTGACCCTAGGGAGGACAGACCCCCCCACATAGGCCAGATCTATACGCGAAAATGTTTTATGGGAGGCCAAGTGACATGTGTAGGCCCGCTGATCAGTGTAGCGCCACCGCCACACATCAGTCAAATTGGAGGCCTCTGCCCAGGAGGACAGGTCCGGAACCGGGCCAGCCACACCGGACAGCCTGTCCAGCCCAGGGTCCGGGACCAGGTTAAAATCACCCATGATCACCACATTATCCGTACCAAATACAACAATCTTAGAAACCAGCTGGTTGAGTAATCTTATGGAGGCCGGGGGGGGGGCAGGTATAGACCCACCACCACCAGCTCCAACCTATCTATTACCGCATGCATTATGACATATCTCCCATCCGGGTCCAGCTCCAGCGCCAACAACCTAAAAGGCAGGGATTTGTGAACTAAAATGCTAACTCCCCGGGAGTAGTTGGTATGAGTGGAGTGATAGAGGTGTTCTACCCAGGAACGCTTCAGGCTTAAAAGTTTGCTGCCAGTTAAATGCGTCTCTTGAAGAATACATATCTGGGGGCGGTGAGCATTAAGGAACTGAAACACCAGTGACCTCTTTACAGAAGAATTGAGACCCCTAGTGTTCCACGAAATTATGGTGCACTCAGCCATATTCTCCCTGTGGCACTAATTTGAGCTGGAACAAGACCACCAGACCCTGGAGCCGGACCCGGACCATTACATAAATCAAAACACACCGACCCACACTTCCCAAGTCACACTGTAAGCCATCGCTCGTAAAAATATAAGAAAATAGCAAAACATAACAGAACATTCCCAACCATCCCCCCCACCCCCCACCCCGCCAGCCCCAGCCCCAACTTTGGGGAGGCTTAGGATCCCAACTCAGAACCCAGGCGAACACGCCTGCAATGGGGAAACGTGTGCGGAACGGCATCCACAGTCCAGCAATCAGATGATGTACAGTTAGTCTCTTGCCGGAGACCGGATCATATATATGGGTGCAGTCTCCCGGCAGCCGCCGGGGGCAGAAAAACTTAAACATTAACGTTGCATGAGCTGCCGAAGTTAGTGGCCCTGGCCGAAGCACGGGACGGGGGTAGGGATGAGCTTCGTGTTCGAGTCGAACATACGTTCGACTCGAACATTGGCTGTTCGATCGTTCGACGAAGATCGAACGATTTGGGCCGTTCGCGCCAAATTCGAGTGACGCGAACGGCCCACAATGCACTACGCCATCGCAGTGTCATCCAGGCGCTGTGATTGGCCAAGCATGCACTGTGACCCCGCATGCTTGGCCAATCACAGCGCCGGCAGCGAGGAGAGCAATGATTGGCCACAGGCAGGATGCCTGTGGCCAATTATTGCTGAGGGTGTTTAGTACACGCCCCACACTATAAAAGGCCGCCAGCACGGCGGCCTAGTGTAGTGTGTTCCGGAGCAGGGATAGAGTAGCATAGGCAGGGACAGTGACTGTTATTTCTTTCTTGCTTAACCTGGATTCCTTTAGTTTAGGGAAAGAGAAGGATAGGTAGGGAGAGTGTCAGTGTGTTTTGTGCTTCTGCTATAGTGTGCTTAAAAAAAACATTTATTCTAGGGACAGAAAACTCTAGGTAGGGACAGTGTCAGTTTCTTTCACTCTGCAAGTCCTTGTTTCCAGGGACCTGTAAGGACAGTGAGTTAATTGTCCTTGTGCTATATTGTGCTTAAAAAAAACATTTATTCTAGGGACAGAAAACTCTAGGTAGGGACAGTGTCAGTTTCTTTCACTCTGCAAGTCCTTGTTTCCAGGGACCTGTAAGGACAGTGAGTTAATTGTCCTTGTGCTATATTGTGATTAAAAAAAACATTTATTCTAGGGACAGAAAACTCTAGGTAGGGACAGTGTCAGTTTCTTTCACTCTGCAAGTCCTTGTTTCCAGGGACCTGTAAGGACAGTGAGTTAATTTTCCTTGTGCTATATTGTGATTAAAAAAAACATTTTTTCTAGGGACAGAAAACTGTAGGTAGGGAGAGTGTTTTTTTTCTTTCACTCTGCAAGTCCTTGTTTCCAGGGACCTGTAAGGACAGTGAGTTAATTGTCCTTGTGCTATATTGTGCTTAAAAAAAACATTTATTCTAGGGACAGAAAACTCTAGGTAGGGACAGTGTCAGTTTCTTTCACTCTGCAAGTCCTTGTTTCCAGGGACCTGTAAGGACAGTGAGTTAATTGTCCTTGTGCTATATTGTGATTAAAAAAAACATTTATTCTAGGGACAGAAAACTCTAGGTAGGGACAGTGTCAGTTTCTTTCACTCTGCAAGTCCTTGTTTCCAGGGACCTGTAAGGACAGTGAGTTAATTTTCCTTGTGCTATATTGTGATTAAAAAAAAAATTTTTTCTAGGGACAGAAAACTGTAGGTAGGGAGAGTGTTTTTTTTCTTTCACTCTGCAAGTCCTTGTTTCCAGGGACCTGTAAGGACAGTGAGTTAATTGTCCTTGTGCTATATTGTGCTTAAAAAAAACATTTATTCTAGGGACAGAAAACTCTAGGTAGGGACAGTGTCAGTTTCTTTCACTCTGCAAGTCCTTGTTTCCAGGGACCTGTAAGGACAGTGAGTTAATTTTCCTTGTGCTATATTGTGATTAAAAAAAACATTTATTCTAGGGACAGAAAACTCTAGGTAGGGACAGTGTCAGTTTCTTTCACTCTGCAAGTCCTTGTTTCCAGGGACCTGTAAGGACAGTGAGTTAATTTTCCTTGTGCTATATTGTGATTAAAAAAAACATTTATTCTAGGGACAGAAAACTCTAGGTAGGGACAGTGTCAGTTTCTTTCACTCTGCAAGTCCTTGTTTCCAGGGACCTGTAAGGACAGTGAGTTAATTTTCCTTGTGCTATATTGTGATTAAAAAAAACATTTATTCTAGGGACAGAAAACTCTAGGTAGGGACAGTGTCAGTTTCTTTCACTCTGCAAGTCCTTGTTTCCAGGGACCTGTAAGGACAGTGAGTTAATTTTCCTTGTGCTATATTGTGATTAAAAAAAACATTTATTCTAGGGACAGAAAACTCTAGGTAGGGACAGTGTCAGTTTCTTTCACTCTGCAAGTCCTTGTTTCCAGGGACCTGTAAGGACAGTGAGTTAATTTTCCTTGTGCTATATTGTGATTAAAAAAAACATTTTTTCTAGGGACAGAAAACTGTAGGTAGGGAGAGTGTTTTTTTTCTTTCACTCTGCAAGTCCTTGTTTCCAGGGACCTGTAAGGACAGTGAGTTAATTTTCCTTGTGCTATATTGTGATTAAAAAAAACATTTTTTCTAGGGACAGAAAACTCTAGGTAGGGAGAGTGTTTTTTTTCTTTCACTCTGCAAGTCCTTGTTTCCAGGGACCTGTAAGGACAGTGAGTTAATTGTCCTTGTGCTATATTGTGCTTAAAAAAAACATTTTTTCTAGGGACAGAAAACTCTAGGTAGGGAGAGTGTTTTTTTTTTTTCACTCTGCAAGTCCTTGTTTCCAGGGACCTGTAAGGACAGTGAGTTAATTGTCCTTGTGCTATATTGTGCTTAAAAAAAACATTTATTCTAGGGACAGAAAACTCTAGGTAGGGACAGTGTCAGTTTCTTTCACTCTGCAAGTCCTTGTTTCCAGGGACCTGTAAGGACAGTGAGTTAATTTTCCTTGTGCTATATTGTGATTAAAAAAAACATTTATTCTAGGGACAGAAAACTCTAGGTAGGGACAGTGTCAGTTTCTTTCACTCTGCAAGTCCTTGTTTCCAGGGACCTGTAAGGACAGTGAGTTAATTTTCCTTGTGCTATATTGTGATTAAAAAAAACATTTTTTCTAGGGACAGAAAACTGTAGGTAGGGAGAGTGTTTTTTTTCTTTCACTCTGCAAGTCCTTGTTTCCAGGGACCTGTAAGGACAGTGAGTTAATTGTCCTTGTGCTATATTGTGCTTAAAAAAAACATTTTTTCTAGGGACAGAAAACTGTAGGTAGGGAGAGTGTTTTTTTTTTTCACTCTGCAAGTCCTTGTTTCCAGGGACCTGTAAGGACAGTGAGTTAATTGTCCTTGTGCTATATTGTGCTTAAAAAAAACATTTATTCTAGGGACAGAAAACTCTAGGTAGGGACAGTGTCAGTTTCTTTCACTCTGCAAGTCCTTGTTTCCAGGGACCTGTAAGGACAGTGAGTTAATTTTCCTTGTGCTATATTGTGATTAAAAAAAACATTTATTCTAGGGACAGAAAACTCTAGGTAGGGACAGTGTCAGTTTCTTTCACTCTGCAAGTCCTTGTTTCCAGGGACCTGTAAGGACAGTGAGTTAATTTTCCTTGTGCTATATTGTGATTAAAAAAAACATTTATTCTAGGGACAGAAAACTCTAGGTAGGGACAGTGTCAGTTTCTTTCACTCTGCAAGTCCTTGTTTCCAGGGACCTGTAAGGACAGTGAGTTAATTTTCCTTGTGCTATATTGTGATTAAAAAAAACATTTATTCTAGGGACAGAAAACTCTAGGTAGGGACAGTGTCAGTTTCTTTCACTCTGCAAGTCCTTGTTTCCAGGGACCTGTAAGGACAGTGAGTTAATTTTCCTTGTGCTATATTGTGATTAAAAAAAACATTTTTTCTAGGGACAGAAAACTGTAGGTAGGGAGAGTGTTTTTTTTCTTTCACTCTGCAAGTCCTTGTTTCCAGGGACCTGTAAGGACAGTGAGTTAATTTTCCTTGTGCTATATTGTGATTAAAAAAAACATTTTTTCTAGGGACAGAAAACTCTAGGTAGGGAGAGTGTTTTTTTTCTTTCACTCTGCAAGTCCTTGTTTCCAGGGACCTGTAAGGACAGTGAGTTAATTGTCCTTGTGCTATATTGTGCTTAAAAAAAACATTTTTTCTAGGGACAGAAAACTCTAGGTAGGGAGAGTGTTTTTTTTTTTTCACTCTGCAAGTCCTTGTTTCCAGGGACCTGTAAGGACAGTGAGTTAATTGTCCTTGTGCTATATTGTGCTTAAAAAAAACATTTATTCTAGGGACAGAAAACTCTAGGTAGGGACAGTGTCAGTTTCTTTCACTCTGCAAGTCCTTGTTTCCAGGGACCTGTAAGGACAGTGAGTTAATTTTCCTTGTGCTATATTGTGATTAAAAAAAACATTTATTCTAGGGACAGAAAACTCTAGGTAGGGACAGTGTCAGTTTCTTTCACTCTGCAAGTCCTTGTTTCCAGGGACCTGTAAGGACAGTGAGTTAATTTTCCTTGTGCTATATTGTGATTAAAAAAAACATTTTTTCTAGGGACAGAAAACTGTAGGTAGGGAGAGTGTTTTTTTTCTTTCACTCTGCAAGTCCTTGTTTCCAGGGACCTGTAAGGACAGTGAGTTAATTGTCCTTGTGCTATATTGTGCTTAAAAAAAACATTTTTTCTAGGGACAGAAAACTGTAGGTAGGGAGAGTGTTTTTTTTTTTTCACTCTGCAAGTCCTTGTTTCCAGGGACCTGTAAGGACAGTGAGTTAATTGTCCTTGTGCTATATTGTGCTTAAAAAAAACATTTATTCTAGGGACAGAAAACTCTAGGTAGGGACAGTGTCAGTTTCTTTCACTCTGCAAGTCCTTGTTTCCAGGGACCTGGAGAGACATTGAGTGAATTGTCCTTGTGCTATATTGTGATTAAAAAAAACATTTATTCTAGGGACAGAAAACTCTAGGTAGGGACAGTGTCAGTTTCTTTCACTGTGAAAGTCCTTGTTTCAAGGGACAGAGAAGGACACCTGAAGGTAGCCCTTATTGCTTTTTTCCCATCTCCCTGCAGGCCATCTATTAGAATGTCTGGAAGGCAAACAAGGAGAGGCAGACAGTCAGGAGGCAATAAAAGAGGGCAAGCAGGCTCTGTGTCTGGGGGCAACAGTGCTGGTCGTGGACGCGGTGCATTGTCATCAGCACATGGCCATGGGACACGCTTGTCCTTCTTTTCGGCAGCTGGACATGTTGAGCCACATCATGCCGAAGACTTGGTAGAGTGGATGACCAAGCCCTCCTCCTCCTCCTCATCCTCTCTCACCCAGGCTCAGGGTACTGGAAAAGCAGCTGCCAAAGCGTCGTCTTCCCTGGTATCAATGTCAGACAAATCATCAGTCACTCCTTCCCTAGACCCACCATGTCCTCCTCCTGAGGAGTCCCCCGAACTGTTTCAGCACAGTGTTGGGTACATGCTCCAGGAGGATGCCCAGCGTTTCGAAGGGTCTGATGATGAAACCCAGCTAGAGGAAGGCAGTAGCGTGAGAGCAGACAGAGGGGATGCTCAAGAAGGACACCAATCTGGCAGTCATGTTCCAGCAGCTGCAGCATACTGCCAGATTGGCTCCAGTGATGAGGAGGGAGGGGATGATGAGGTCAATGACTCCACGTGGGTGCCTAATAGGAGAGAGGAGGAGGAGGAGGATGAGGAGGAGGCACATCTCCAACGAGGCAGGATGCCCTTTGGTGGCCAGCGTAAGGGCAGTACACCGACGGAATCACACCGCAGAGCTCCGCCTGTGCAGGGCGCTGCCTCTGCCCGTCATTCAAAAAGTTCTTTGGTGTGGGCCTTTTTTGAGGCTAGTGCATCAGATCGCACAGCTGCTGTTTGCAACATATGTCTCAAGCGTATATCGCGTGGCCAAAACATCAGCCGCTTGGGTACCACATGCCTGACCAGACATATGTTGACCTGCCATGCAGCTCGTTGGCAAGCCTACCTCAAAGACCCACACCAAAGAACAAAGCGGACCTCTCCTTGCACCGCATCAGCTGGGATCTCCAACCCCACTATAACTTCAGTCCTCTCTGAAACATGCACTGAGAGGAATGAAGGTGTAGAATTAGGTGTGTCACAGCCAAGTACTTGCGCCCACTCTGCTAGCAGTACACCGACGTCCGATTCTAGCAGGCAAATTTCCCTGCCCCAGCTGCTGGACCGTCGAAAGAAGTTCACTCCCAGCCATCCACATGCCCAGCGGTTGAATGCTAGCTTGGCTAAATTGCTAGCGCTTCAACTGCTGCCTTTTCAGTTGGTAGACTCGGCCCCCTTCCGTGAGTTTGTGCAATGTGCGGTTCCTCAGTGGCAGGTTCCCAAACGCCACTTTTTCTCACGGAAGGCTATTCCGGCTCTCTACCGGCATGTGGAAGGCAATGTCTTGGCCTCGCTGGACAGGGCGGTCAGCGGTAAGGTGCATATTACCGCTGACTCATGGTCCAGCAGGCATGGACAGGGACGTTACCTTTCTTTCACGGCCCATTGGGTCACTCTTTTGGCAGCTGGGAAGGATTCAGGACAAGGTGCAGTAGTGTTGGAGGTTGTCCCACCGCCACGCCTCCAAAATGCTACTACTGGTTGTGACACACCTCTCTCCTCCACCCCCTCCTCTTCTTCTTCCTCCATGGCCTCTTCCTGTGGTTTGTCCTATGAACCAGCGGTGCTCCGTAGCCGTTCACGGGGCTACGCAAGTACGCAGGCAAAAAGATGCCATGCCGTGCTTGCGCTGGTGTGTTTGGGGGACAGAAGCCACACTGGGGCAGAGGTCCTGTCTGCTCTGCAGGGCCAGGCCGAGAGGTGGTTGACGCCACGCCAGCTTAAGCCAGGAATGGTGGTTTGCGACAATGGCACCAACCTCCTCTCCGCCCTCCGACAGGGACAACTGACCCATGTGCCCTGTGTGGCTCACGTCCTTAACCTGGTGGTGCAGCGCTTCTTGGGCAGGTACCCGGGCTTACAGGATGTCCTGAGGCAGGCCAGGAAAGTCTGTGTGCATTTCCGCAGATCTTATAATGCCAGTGCTCGCCTGGCTGAGCTGCAAAAGGAGTTGAACCTGCCCAAGAACCGCCTTATATGTGACATGCCCACCAGGTGGAACTCAACGTTGGCCATGCTGCAGCGGCTGCACACGCAGCAGAGGGCCATCAATGAGTACCTGTGCGACTACGGCACCAGGACAGGGTCAGGGGAGCTTGGTTTTTTTTCTCCACGCCAGTGGGGCATGATCAGGGATGCATGCACTGTCCTGGCACCATTTGAGGAGGCCACGAGGATGGTGAGCAGTGACAGTGCATGCATCAGTGACACTGTACCTCTTGTCCACCTGTTGGAGCACACGCTGCGTGGAATAATGGACAGGGCACTTGAGGCAGAACAGAGGCAGGAAGAGGAGGACTTCCTTGCCTCTCAAGGCCCCCTTTACCCAGACAGTGTTCCTTCTGTCCCACCCATCGCACAGGAAGAGGAGGAGGAGGAGGAGGAGGAGGAGGAGGAGGATTGTGTCAGCATGGAGGTGGAGGCTGGCACTCAGCATCATCAGCAGCAGTCTTTTAGGGATGATTTACAGTCCCAAGAAACCAGTGGACTTGTACGTGGCTGGGAGGAGGTGGCTGCGGATCATGTCGTCCTTAGTGACCCAGAGGACTCCGGAGCGAATGCCTCAGCAAACCTACGCTGCATGGCCTCCCTGATCCTGCAAAGTCTGCGGAAGGATCCTCGTATTCTTCGGATCAAGGAGAGGGACCATTACTGGCTGGCCACTCTCCTTGATCCACGGTACAAGGGTAAGGTTGCGGACCTTATGTTACCGTCGCAGAGGGAGCAGAGGATGAGACAACTCCGGGAGGCCTTGCAGAAAGGTCTGTGCAACGCGTTCCCAGAGACTGGGAGGTTGCAAACTCCTGGTCCTGGACAACGAGTTGCTGAGGCTTCGGCCAGTCAAAGAAGGAGCGGTGGGGAAGGTGGCCGTCTGACCGATGCGTTCAGACAATTCTTTAGTCCGCAGCCCCAAAGTATGATCGGTTCCAGCAACCATCGCCAGCGTCTGATAAACATGGTGCAGGAATATCTAGGGGCAAGGTCAGACTTGGACACCTTCCCCACCGAAAATCCTCTGGCTTACTGGGTCTTGAGGATGGATCACTGGCCAGAGCTTGCACAGTATGCAATTGAGCTACTGGCCTGTCCTGCATCCAGCGTTCTTTCGGAACGCACATTCAGTGCTGCTGGAGGATTTGTCACGGATCACAGGGTGCGCCTGTCCACCGACTCGGTTGATCGACTGACTTTCATCAAGATGAACCAGTCTTGGATCACCACCAGCTACCACACACCTGATGCTGATATAACAGACTAATTGATTTTAAAATGTCACATCCCTTCAAGACTGATGCTGATGCTGAGTGCCTGTGCTGTTATGTTGACTGGCTATCCTCCTCCTCCGAGTCCTCAATGATACGATTGATGATGATAGCTTGGAAGATCATTTTTGTTTATGGGTGCCGCCACCAGTGCCTAACGCCCAATTTTTCAGCCCCTGTTTAACAGGGGCGTGTAATTACAATTTTTGAAGCAATACTTTGCAACAGGGCTCATTGCTGTGCTCCAAGTACAGTATCTGTGAGGAGTTGCAGTGTTGTGCCACCAGTGCCTAAGGCCCAATTTTTCAGCCCCTGTTTAACAGGGGCGTGTCATTACAATTTTTGAAGCAATACTTTGCAACAGGGCTCATTGCTGTGCTCCAAGTACAGTATCTGTGAAGGGTTGCAGTGTTGTGCCACCAGTGCCTAAGGCCCAATTTTTCAGCCCCTGTTCAACAGGGGCATGTAATTACAATTCTTGATCTAATAATTCACAGCAGGGCCCATTGCTGCACCCACCAAGAGTAACTGTCAGGGCTTACAGTGTTGTGGCACCAGCACCACCATCAAAGGCCCAATTTTTACTACCACTGTTCAACAATTATATGTAATTAAAATTCCTGATATAATAGTTGACAGCAGGGCGTTCCAGCACCAACCAAGAGTAACTGTGAGTGCTTACAGTGTTGTGCCAACACCAACAACTAAGGGGCCTATTTCTGCAGAGTATATACGGCAGGTCCCTACTTTCAAACATCCAACTTACAAACGACTCCTACTTGCAAACGCAAGAAGACAACAGGAAGTGAGAGGAAATCTACCACTAGGAAGGAAAATTCTCTCCTGTAAGAATAAATATGGGAGAAAGGTGTCTCCTCTGTACTGATGCTTTATCAGCAATCCTTGTTTCAAGAAAAACACCACATTTCAAAAACAGTTGTCATTGGGACGGAAAGTGAGGTGAAATGTTCTGAACAGGGGCACAGACAGCAAAACAAATGTTACAGGGGTGATAACCCTTACCTATGTTTTCCAAAAAGTTTAAAAATAGATTTTTGGTCTGGAGCTACACTTCAACAATGTACCTGTTCAAAATTACAAACAGATTCTACATAAGAACAAACCTACAGTCCCTGTCTTGTATGCACCGCCTGTATACGGCTGTTCAGAGTATATAGGGCCTTTTTTATTTTATGTGCGGGGTTCCCCTTAATATCCATACAAGACCCAAAGGGGCTGGTAATGGGCTGGGGTAGGGGGGGGGTCATGGGGTAGCTATGCCATTTTTCTTAAAGATTTTCATCCATATTACCGGGACCAGACATTACATTAAAGCCGCAAGCAGTTTTAAATGGCTTTTTTTTCCTTTAGAAGTGTCATTTTGTGCAGGGACAGTTCTAAACACGGGAAACACGTGGCACTTCACAGGCATACTTTAGACACCCCCCAGGTACGATATTTAAAGGAATATTTGACTTTTTTTTTTTCACTTTATGCATCATTAAAATGACTGCTCCCGGAAAACGACCGTTTTTAAAACTTCTTTTTGCATTGATACATGTCCCCTGGTGCAGAACCCGGGTTCCCAAACCCTTTTTAGGACAATAACATGCATAATAGTTTTTATAATTAGCACTTTAGAATTCGAACGTTCGCATCCATTGTATTTAATAGGGTTCTAATGTTCGTTCGAACTTTCGGTCCGTTCGCGGGTTCTGGTGCGAACCGAACCCGGGGGTGTTCGGCTCATCACTAGACGGGGGATATAAGAGAGGATCAGCAGACACCCGGCCCTCTAATCAGAGCGCCCTCACCCACCCACGGGAGAAACCCTGGAGTAATGATCCCCAGCCCCCTACAGTCTCCAAAGTAAAATGTTAGGGAACACACAGGATCTACCTTGGGGGGGGGGGGGGCACCGGCCAATATAGAAAGGAGGCACGTCCATAGGGCAGCAATTGGCATGGCTCATATAAAAAGGCACTTACAGAAAAAACAATTTGACCCCTCAGTAATAATGGTACTTATCCGCGGGGTAACGTGTCGATCCACCTGGAGGCCTCCTCGGGGGATGCAAAGAATCTCACCGATTCGCCGTCCTCTACTCGCAGCCTGGCCGGGAACAGCATGCTGTATTTAATGTGTTTGGCTCGAAGTTTGGCTCTTACTGCGTCATAGGATTTCCGTTGCTTCTGAGTTTCCAGTGAGTAGTCTGGGAAGATCAGGAGTTTGGCGTTCTCAAATCGCAGTTCTCCTTGGGCTCTCGCTTCCTTCATTACTGTATCACGATCACGGAAGTGAAGCAGCTTAAAGATGAAAGTACGGGGCGGTGTTCCCTGCGGTCCCCTTGTGGAGGGTATGCGGTGGGCTCTTTCCACCGTAAAGAATGGGGAAAAGCGAGCCGAGGGGAGGATAAGTTGTAGCAAGCGTTCAGCAAATGCGGTGGGGTCCGCACCCTCAGCCCCTTCTGGAAGGCCCAGCACCCGCAAGTTGTTTCTCCTATTGCGATTCTCAGCATCTTCAGCTCGGGCCTCCAAGGCTCTAACTTTAGTTTTCAGGACATGCAGATCAGTCCCCTGGTCACGTACTGTGTCTTCTGTTTGGGAGACCCTCTGCTCCACTTCAGACATGCGGCCACGGAGGGTATCAAAGTCTTTCCGGATGAACTCCACATGGGTCTGGATGTGATCCACTTTGTCCGTCAGAGCCGTGATGGCCTGCATCACGGCCTTAAAATCAGCTGCCGTGGCCGGCAGCCGGTCAGGAGCTTCAACCTGATTCTCCATCTGGGCAGGATAGGTACATGTTTGTTATTTAAAAAAATAAATAAAATGTATTTACAACTCCTTTAATGACTTGGAGAGGATCTGCAAAGAGGACAAAATCCCTCCTGAGATGCGTGCGAACCTGGAGGCCAACTCCAAGAAACGTCTGACCTCTGTGATCGCCAACAAGGGTTTCTCCAAATCCTACTAAGTCATGTTTTGTGAAGGGGTCACATATTTATTTCACTCATTAAAATGCAAATCAATTTATAATTTTTTTTTTAAATGTGTTTTTCTGGATATTTTTGTTGTTATTCTGTCTCTCACTGTTATAATAAACCGACCAATAAAATTATAGACTGATCGCTTCCTTGCCAGTGGGTATATCAATATATATATAAAGAGAGCAGTGGCAGCTGGTGGTATTCTTTTTCGGGGGGGTGGCAAACAATCCAGGCAAACCGGTCAGGTCACAGGCAAACCCCCGCCCCCCCCCCCCGGTCGGTCACCAGCCCCGCACTTATGCCATCTAGGTCGCGGGCGGTGGGCGGCATCTCCTCCCTCCTCCTCCTCGGCCGCCAATAGGATCACTCCTCCTCTCGGCCAATCAAGTGACGGGTCTCAGGACCCGCTTCCTGATTGGCCGGGAGGAGAATCAGGCAGACAATAGCAAATATTAATTACTCGGTGCTCTGCGCTCTGAGCCCACCCTTTTTTGAAGCCCATAAGAGCCTCTGGAGCTAATCACATGCTTCTAAAAAAAAACAAAAAAAAAAAAAAACATAAAGACATGGTCTATAAAGATATGGATGGGTGAGTTTGGGGCGGAGGAACTTGACCGACCTGCCGAGAGTCCTGACCACAACCAGAACACTTTTGGGATGAATTAAAGCGGAGACTGCAAGCCAGGCCTTCTCGTCCAACAACAGTGCCTGACCTCACAAATGCGCTTCTGGAAGAATGGTCAAACATTCCCATAGACACCCTCCTAAACCTTGTGGACGGCCTTCCCAGAAGAGGTGAAGCTGTTATGGCTGCAAAAGGTGGGCCAACTCAATATTGAACCCTACAGACTAAGACTGGGATGTCAATAAAGTTCATGTGCGTGTAAAGGCAGGCGTCCCAATACTTTTGGTAATATAGTGTATACAATATGACTAAAATCCATAAGCCTAATTGGAAGGGCCTGATGTATACCCCATGTGAGGATAAGGAACAGAGACAACTTAAATCAATTACATTAATCTGAACCAAACAATAATGTGACATAGGTGTGCTTGTCCAAATCCAAAAGGTCAACGCGTTTCGTTGTAGCTTCTGTATTGTCAAGTGACTCCGGAATGGATGTCGATGTGATGTGACTGTTATGCCATTCCCTAAAGTCTATCAGTAAAGTGCAGCACATTTACTCATGTGTGTGGACATTCCTTCCTTGCAGTTGTGGCTGGTGCTCAAATATTTTTTTTTGGGGGGGGGGGGCGCAAACAAACTGAAAAAAAAAAAAATCAATTGCCAGCACTGTGCCCATCAAACGCAGCCACTGTGCCCATCAATTGCCACCACTGTGCCCATCAAACGCAGCTACTGTGCCCATCAAACCCAGCCACTGTACCCATAAATTGCCGCCACTGTGCCATCAAACGCAGCTACTGTGCCCATCAATTGCTGCCAGTGTACCCATAAATTGCCGCCACTGTGCCATCAAACGCAGCTACTGTGCCCATCAATTGCTGCCACTGTGCCCATCAATTGCCACCACTGTGCCCATCAAACGCAGCCACTGTGCCCATCAATTGCCAGCACTGTGCCCATCAAACGCAGCCACTGTGCCCATCAATTGCCACCACTGTGCCCATCAAACGCAGCCACTGTGCCCATCAAACGCAGCTACTGTGCCCATCAAACGCAGCCACTGTACCCATAATTTGCCGCCACTGTGCCATCAAACGCAGCTACTGTGCCCATCAATTGCTGCCAGTGTGCCCATCAATTGCCGCTACTGTGCCCATCAATTACTGCCAGTGTGCATCCTCTGCCCGCCCGGCACTTACCTTGTCTCAGTGGGGCAGAGGGTCACGGCGATGATGTCCTCCACGCTCCTCGATCTCTTCTCCCGTCCTCTCTTCGAAAGTGAATATTCATTCGCTTTCCTAACACAACGCTGAGTGAACCGCGAGCGCCCAGCATGGTCCCACTGTTTACCTTTTTGGAAGCCTATTAGAGCCTATGGCTCTAATCAGGTGCTTCCAAAAAATACTCCGCCGCTATAATTCACGCTCCCGGTGCCCGAAAAGGGGACCGGCACCTGAATTGGGGGTGGCAGCGGCAATCATAGATAGATTCATGCAATGCATGAATCTATCTATGGTGATAGAGGGGTGGCAAGAGAGAGGGAGCGGCACCCGTGCACCCCTTATGGACGCACCGCCACTGCTTTCTTGGGATATAAGGGTCAATAGCTAGGAATGTCGGGAGGAGGCCTCTGGCATGGAGTGGGGCACAATATGGCAGGGGGGGGTTCGGCCTCAGAAGGAGGAGTAGTGTTCTGGCAGGACAGGAGCGGGGGTGATGACTAGTGCTCTTGGGACCATTACTAGTGCAGCACTACCCCCGCAGGAGCTGCTGGTTTTAATTTGGGCCTTGCACGTTACCTCAGTATTCGTTGTCTAGGGGAAGAATATCTGTAGAAACTCCAATGTCCACACAAGATGTAAAACCTTAAGCTGCAATAAACAGATGAACAATGGTAGAAGGGTGAAGGGAAGGGGTAGGTTAAGGCACACGGTACAAATCACTATGGAAACTTCTCATGTATAAAGTCATTCACCGCTCTTCCTGGAGTGGGTATTGCTCACCCGGATAGGCCCCTCTCACCTGGCCTAGCAGCCGGTATGAAGCACGGACAATGATCAGGACCAGTCTCTGCCACAGACCGGTTGTGAACAAATTGGATACTCCGGGATCCTCTGCCACAGGATTTAACACCCGGACTTCCAGCCGAACAGTCGAGAGCCTTTAAGCCGACCCGGCAGACTGTAAGGTGAACTTTAACTGCGGTGCATCCTCCAATAGAATCACCAGGCCCTCCTCAAGACACCAGCCTTCCACTCTGTCTTTTCCAGGACAGGTCCTCCCCTGATTTCCTCCATTGAGTGGCTTCCTCCCTCAGGACGGACAGCACAGGATCACCTTCAAGGTGTAGGCCCCAGTCAGCATAACTGGGCCTACTTGCTGGAGTTGCGGCCTCGGACCAGCATGGTTCCGAGGCCAAAAATCACACAATAGACCCCTCACGCCAGGAGGGCCGTGAGGGGACGAAGGACCCCACATGATGGCGTCTGCCCCTTAAGTACCCTTCCCCAGCATGCTCAGTGGATAGACCACGCCCACTGAACTGTTCCCGGGGGAAGGTACCCAAAACACTCTGGCTTGTCAGTCTTCCACATTGGCCTGAGGTGGTAACGCCACCTACAGGCGAACATTGGGAAGTCTGCCCAACACAGCCATAGCCGGAACAGAGGCTGATTTAGCATCAATTATTTACATCTGAGCCTAGCTATTGGCTCAGATACCTTCTAAATTGAAACATAGCGCCCAGTCATTGGGAGCAGGGCGCTTCACTAGCCAATCACAAAGCCCCTCTTAGAAGCATTTGCGTTTTACTTAGCATTGTTGAACCCCAATCTAACCAGCAGCATCTATACCTTCTTCCAAAGTCACAAACCACCTGAAATCAATGTTCTCAGCCTAAAAATAAAAGGTACCAAATATCTAGTTTAGTGAAGACTCCAAAAACGTCAGAACATTTTGTATCATGACAAAGAGAAAATAAAATTCTCCGCACTCGGTTTTCGGGCTCTTTGAAAAGTGTGACAGTCAACAAACTTTCCCCAGTCTTTAACTTTCCCCAGTAAGCAACTGTCCACACCAACTGAAAGGTCCGACACTTGTTTATTCCTTCTTGCACAATAAACAGTCTCTTTCAGAGACAAACACGGGTCAGATAAGGTGGGAGGAGGTCCAGGCACAAACTTAAATTTGGGTTTCTCCTGTTCTGAATACCACTAACAGGCTTGGCGCACAGTCGCTACCACCGACCATGTTAGGGTCCTTGCCACAGACCAGGTGAATAGGGCCTCTGCCACAATCCCGGTTGTTGGGTCTCTGCCACCGACCAGATTCACGATGAATTACCTTCTAGAAGTAATGACCACTGCCAGGCAAAAGGAGTTACCAGAGGCTCCACTGTCACCAGCGATACCGCGCCGGGTCTTCGGGAAGGGTCACCTCGCTGGCCTCCTCCTCCTAGATTCGGGCACCCACTTCAGGGGGGCACCCTAGGATCCCACGATCCCTTGTGGGACCCAGTCGAAGGTACTGGGCCCCGGGCCTCTCTCGAAGTACCTCACCCCAGACTGAAGGTGTCTGAGATGGAACAGCAGCTCTGTCTCTGGGCCTAGAGCACCCAGAGACCACCCGACAGGCCTCCGGGCCTAGGGCACCCGGAGGCGACACGCCCGCACCCAGGCTTAAGGTGTCTGAGCGCGGAACCGATGACCACTCTGGAAAATGGCCGCCCCCTTTTATATCCTCTCCCGACAGGCACAGCAGGTTCCCCGCCCCGCCGTACCGCTGCCGAGAGGGGACAAAAAGGACACAACCTAATACTGCAGTTCAACCCGGGACCCACGGCAACAGCGCCAACTATAGGCCCCAGTGAACCTAACCACCAGTACTATCTCCCAGGGATAGAAATGGTCAATGAGACCTAACAATTGGTACATCTGAGCCTGGCTACCACTCAGATGCTTCCCCCTAAATGTAACCCCCCGCTACACAGTAACTCAAGCAGGGCTTTTTTTCAGCGGGAATGCGGGGGAACGCAGTTCCGGCACCACCTGGACTGACTGTATGTAATGTCAAGGGGTGCTGGGGTGTGCTGCAGGGTATTGATGCTCACTGCTGGCGGATCCATTCTAGCTGGAGGGGATCTATTTTTGCAGGGGGGTCTATTGTTGCTGAAGGAGATCAACTGTTGGGGGAGGGGTCTATTGTTGATGGCTGCCAGAGAGTCTATTAATGCTGGCTGTGCGGAGATCTGTTGATGCTGCCGGGAGTCTACTGTTGTTGGGGGGGGGGGGGGGGGATTTTGTTGTGGGTAGTAAATTGTTAGGGGATCTATTGTTGCTGGCTGAAGGGGAAACCAAATTCCATAAAAACTACTTAGCACAACAAAATGATACTTGGTTCTGTATTGTCTAAAAGGGGCAGTACTGGGAGGTGGGTAGGGGATGGAACCAAGGGACGTTGTTCAGAGGTGGGTAGGGGGCGGAGAAAACAAGTGACTCGGAAAAGGGGAGTTCCTGCACCTGGTATCTGAGAAAAAAAAGCCCTGAACTCAAGTATAAGCCTAGGGTGAGCAATGCAGCAGCTACTGTAAGTGGAAAAGAGGGTCAACAATGCCCATCTGCAGCCTCACTGTGTCCATTTGCAGCTTCACTGTGCCCATTTGCAGACTCAGTGTGCCCATTTGCAGCTTCACTGTGCCCATCTGCATGCCTCACTGTACCCATCTCCCTGCCTCACTGTGTCCATTTGCAGCCTCACTGTGTCCATTTGCAGCCTCACTGTGTCCATTTGCAGACTCACTGTGCCCATTTGCAGACTCAGTGTGCCCATTTGCAGCTTTACTGTGCCCATCTTCATGCCTCACTGTGCCCATCTCTCTTCCTCACTGTGTCCATTTGCAGCCTCACTGTGCCCATTTGCAGACTCACTGTGTCCATTTGCAGCTTCACTGTGCCCATCTGCATGCCTCACTGTGCCCATCTGCAGCCTCACTGTTTCCATCTGCAGCCTCATGTACCTGATCTCCAGAACACCGGAGCTGTGACATGCAGTCTAGTCGGCGGCCGTCCAGTGTAACAAAGCCCCGCCTCCTCCTCGTCCTCGTCCGTGACGGAACACTGTTTCAGTTTCCCAGCAGTGAGTCAGTGTTCCGCCTATCACGGACGAGGACGAGGAGAAGGCGGGGCTTTGTTACACTGGATGGCCGCCGACTAGACTGCATGTCACAGCACCGGGAGAGCAGGCGCATGAGGCTGCAGATGGACACAGTGAGGCAGGGAGACTTGAGTATAAGCCGAGGAGGGCTTTTTCAGCACAAAAAAATGTTCTGAAAAACTCGGCTTATACTCGAGTATATACGGTATTTGCCATACATGTGGGATCCCTATGGAAGTTGGAAATCGTCGCTACTACATCACTACTACAGTGATCTCCACCAGCTTCAATATCCTATGTCAAGCAGCTGCCCCACTGCTTAGTGAACACCGGCGGCTGCCTGCTTGGCAGGGGAGCCATTCAGAGAACACTTTGCATTTTCTCAATAAATGCAAGGTGTACTCTGATTAGATTGGGTGGAGATTGTGACATCACCACCCCACCAATCCACCTCATTCAACTAAAGAACACTATGCATTTATTGAGTGCTGCCTGTCAGTGCTCATCAGTACTGCATTTTAGTGCCTCCTCATCAGTGCCCATCAGTCCTGCCTCATCAGTGCCCATCAGACCTTCCTCATCAGTGCCCATCAGTCCCATTTTATCAGTGCCCATCAGACCTTCCTCATCAGGGCCCATCAGTCCCACCTCATCAGAGCCCATCAGACCTTCCTCATCAGTGCCCATCAGTCTGCCTCATCAGTGACCATCAGTCCCATTTTATCAGTGCCCATCAGACCTTCCTCATCAGGGCCCATTAGTCCCACCTCATCAGTGCCCATCAGTCCCGCCTCATCAGTGCCCATCAGTCCCACTTCATCAGTGCCCATCAGTCCGGCCTTATCAGTGCCCATCACTGAAGGAGAAAAATTACTTAAATACAAAACAGAAACTAAGAAAAACTAATTTTTTCCAACATTTTTGGTCTTTTTTAGTTTAGTCTCTATTTGTCAAAAAAAAAGATAAAGATTTGTTTGTGTACAGTGTTACATGACCGCCCAATTGTTATTCAAAGTGTGACAGCGCTAAAAGCTGAAAATTGTCCTGGGGGGAAAGTGGCCGGTAGGCAAGTGGTTAACAAGCACCTGTCAAAAGGGCATAGGCGTGCGCAGGGGTTGTGCCAGGTGCGCCTGGGCACACCCTAATCACTGTGCGGCACCGATTCCCCCTACTGCCCAGGCTTCTCCCATGGTGGCCCCCCCTGCCCTGCAGTGCTTCTGGCTTCCCTTCTCTCCCCTTGCTGCTGTGGGGATGTTTCAGGATGGAGAGCGGGGGAAGGGGCTAGTAAATATTAAATTTACCAGCCCTTCCTTTTCTAAATGGACACAGTGAACACACTTGCTCACTGTGTCCATTCATAACTGGAACATAATAAACTTAGCATAGTAAATATAGTTTACTATGCTTCAGTTGGTGAATGAGCGGGAAGCCACTCAGCACAGAGCACTTCCCATTCATTCACTACCCCATGCAGCTGAGGTTGTAGAGAAAGGAATATGTGTTTGAGCTTGGGGTGCACACCCTAATACTATGGGCTGTGCACACCTATGCCCAAGGGATATACATGAGCTTCCATTGCTGGCCTGTGCTTCTGCAAAAACTGTATTTATTGGTGTATAACATGCGCTGAAAATAGCGGGCAAATCGTGGTTGCGTGTTATATGCCGATACCTGGCTGCCTCGGAGGGGAAGGGGGCGAGCGCCGCCGGACTAGACAGAACCGGGATCTCATGTGTACTCGGCACTTGTAGTAACACACAGTCCCGCCTCCTGGCCCGGCTCCTACCATAGATGTCACATGTCCCGGCATTGGATCAATGTTCTGTCTATCGTAGGAGCCGGGCCCGGAGGCGGGACTGTGAGTGACTGCGAGCGCCGAGTACACAAGATGGGCAATGGTGAGGCTGCAGATGGGCACTAAACAGGCTGCAATAATGAGGCGGCAGATGGTCACTGAGCAGGCTACATTGATGGGCAAAGACGATGCTGCAGATGGGCACTGAACAGGTTGCATTAATGGGAAATGTTGAGGCTTCAGATGGGCACTGATCAGGATGCAGATGGTCACTGATCAGGCTCTGTGTAATCCAGCACTGGTGAGGCTGCATTGATGGGCAAAGGTGAGGCTGAAGATGGGCACTGATCAGGCTGCAATGATGGGCAATGGTGAGGCTGCAGATGGGCACTGAACAGGCTGCAATGGTGAGGCTAAAGCTGGGCACTGATTAGGCTGCATTAATGGGCAATGGTGAGGCTGCAAATGGTCACTGAGCAGGCTGCATTGATGGGCAAAGACGATGCTGCAGATGGGCACTGAACAGGTTGCATTAATGGGAAATGGTGAGGCTGCAGATGGGCACTGATCAGGCTGCAGATGGTCACTGATCAGGCTGCAATGATGGGCAATGGTGAGGCTGCAGATGGGCACTAATCAGGCTGAAATTATGGGCAATGGTGAGGCTGCAGATGGGCACTGATCAGGCTGCATTAATGGGCAATAGTGAGGCTGCAGCTGGGCACTGATCAGGCTGCATTGATGGGCAAAGGCAAGGCTGCAGCTGGGCACTGATCAGGCTGCAATGATGGGCAATGGTGAGGCTGCAGGTGGGCACTGATCAGGCTGCAATGATGAGCAATGGCAAGGCTGCATGTGGGCACTGATCAGGATGCATTAATGGGCACTGGTGAGGCTGCACATGGGCACTGAGCAGGCTGCATTGATGGGTACTGACGCTTCTTTATGATTTTTTTTTTTTCCTGAAACTTCCCTCCTAAAATTAAGATGCGTGTTATACGCCGATAAAGACGGTACTGACTGCCTGGAGTGCATGCTGATTTTCTGGCTTTAAGGCCTCGTACACACGACCGATTTTCTCGGCAAGAACCAGCAAGAAACTTGCTGGCAGAGATGTCTTGCCGAGTAAATCGGTCGTGTGTACGCTGCTATCGGGTTTCTCGTCGAGAAAACCGACAAGAAACCTCGACGAGAAAATAGAGAACCTGCTCTCTATTTTCTCGTCGAGATTCTCCTCGGCATGTTTCTCGATGAGAAAAGTGAGTGTGTGTACACTTACCTGTCCTCCCCGAAGCCCGCGCATGTTCGAAATGAATTTGACGCATGCGCGGTAGCTTCCTAGGCATAGATAGGGTATACCAAGATGGCGGCGACGGCATCGAATGTGACGAGCGCATGCTCGTCGTAGTCGATGACGTCACCGCGTACGCTCCATTCAAAGAACCGCGGGTTCTTTGAATCGAGCGTGTGTACACTCGGCCGGGACAAGTTTCTTGTCCAAGAATCTCGTCGAAAAAAACGACATGTTTTTTTCAACGAGAATCTCGGCCGTGTGTACGAGGCCTAACACTTTCTTTCTTTTCCTAGAAGGGTCAGCAAATATCTCCAATCTCCATTCATTCCTATGAAGACTGGGCTGTCTGTTATTCTGTTATGCACCCCAAAGGTATATATCCTATAATAATGAATGGGGATATAGGGAGGGAGTGCTTTGGTAACGCTTGGGGTGGGGTGGGGGAGGTGAAGCTAAATAATAGATAAACTAAAAGTGCAGTTATCCTTTACAGGTAACTTTTTGGATTACAAATCATTAGCGCGCTCTATGCAGAAATTGCCGCCATAAATTACACGTCGTGTATCTGAGACATGATATAACTTTTTACTTTATTATTAAATCAAATGCGTTATGTAAAGACTGTTATTTTGTAAAATGTGTCATTTTCTCGGGCGCACACTTGATTTATCAGATAATTTTGATATATATATATGTTTCTTTGATGTCTTCCCAGCTCCAGTACAGAACAAACTGTCACGGGTAATTGGCGAGATGATCAGTTATATTATCGCTCTCCGCACGCACTCATGTCATGTCATTGTTTTCAGATTTTTACATTTAGGAATCGTCAAACAATTAAGCGGAGGGAAAAAGCGTTTTTTCGGAAAGTTAGCGCACGGAAATTTTGGGCCGTCGTCAGATTTTGGAAGTCGTCTTACCAGTCAAAGAAGGGGTGATTTGCCATGATGTACCCCCATTATCATTCCAGCCGATCTCCCCTCCCCCTTCTAGCTTATTAACCACTTCAACTCCGGGCCGATCCTGAAACAAACCGTATATGTAAAAAATATAAAAAATGTTTGCTAGAAAATTACTTAGAACCCCCAAATATTATATAAATATTTTAGCAGAGGCCCTAGAGCAGAGGTCTCTAAACTTTCTGAACAAAGGGTCCGTTTACTGTCCTTCAGACTTTGAGGTGGTCCGACTGTGGCCAATGGGAGTAGAAAATGCCCCATTATTGGTATCAGTGGGAGGAATAGTGCCCCGTCATTGGTATTAGTAGGAGGAATAGTGCCCCGTCATTGGTTTTAGTAGGAGCAATATTGCCCCATTGTTGTTTTTAGGGGAAGGAATAGTGCCCCATCATTGGTGTCAGTGGGTGGAATAGTGCCCCATCATTGGTGTCAGTGGGTGGAATAGTGTCCCATTATTGATGTCAGTGGGAGGAATAGTGTCCCATAATTGGTATCAGTGGGAGGAATAGTGCCTCGTCATTGGTATTAGTAGGAGCAATATTGCCCCATTGTTGTTTTTAGGGGAAGGAATAGTGCTGGGTGTACCAACATGGCCTCCGCCACCTTACTACTGCTGGCGTCCCGCTTCTTTCAAAATAAGCATTGTGCAATTCGTCTCGTTCCGAATTAGTTTCGACAAATTTGGTAATTTAGAAGCATCCGAATTAACAAAAACCTGTTTAACTAATTTTTCCGAACATTCGGAAATTTGAATATTCCGAAATTCGAAATCCCGAAAATGTGAAAATCTGAAACTAATTAATAATAACTTAACTATTACTAACTATTAAATTATAGGTATTGGAATTTCCTTTCATATTTGGCTACTAATAATACCTACAATTTAATAGTTAGTTAATATTAGTTAGTTATTCTTTCGAATTTTTGGATTTTCCTTCTTATTTTCGGATTTTCAAATTTTAGAATTTCCGAAAAACGAAAAAACAAACAAATAACGAATTAAATGAAAATGAAAACGAACAAATTTTTCGGCAGTGCACATGTCTAGTGGGTCCCCCCTTCCGCCACCTGTAAAAGCAATGGAATGGCTCTTTAGCTGCTTGGATTACTTTTACTTTGTTCAGCTTTGCGGGATCTAAAAAATGATCTCACCCTTGGAAACCAGCAAAGTACCGGGACATCACTGGTCAGCAAGTGGTTAAAAAAAAAGGGAGTAAAACAAACAAAAAACAATATTTTTGTCTGAAATTCCAGTCACATAACAGGCTGACTTCCGATCGTATCTTTTTCCGGTCTGCAGTGTGGGAGGGTCCTTCCTAAAGTGCCCATTTCATTGGATAATATGGGTGCTTCCCATTGGCTGACAATGGTGTGTATCACAGGGGTGCTTTGAGTCCTCGTAGGGTCCTTTCTTCTGAAAGAGGTTGGGTCATGACATCATGATGCAAGAGGCAGCAACAGCAAAATTGGATCACCGGTCCCCATTACCTGAAGGGGCAATGGAGAGGGTCATGTGATATTGAACAAGTAAGTAAAAAGGGACATTGGAGGTTTAAAAAAAAACACCAGAACTATGAGTAGGAGCGAGTGGAAAGTGTTTGGAGTTATTTGGATGTTCAAAGGGGTATGTTCAAAAAGGTCATCATTCATGATAAGTAGGTGATGGCGGGGTGGAGGACCTCAGTTATGGGAGGTGGAGGCTGTGAACCGGAACCCAGAATTCCTTGGAAAGGTTGGGAAACTCTTGCTTCAGCTCCCCATGCACCTCTTATGTCTAAGTCACCCTGTGCCCATCCTGGCACAGGGTGACTGAGAAAATATGTCTTGGATTACTTAAAATGGGACAGTAATATTTATCCACAATATCTCCCAGGATATATGTAAAGACTATTCTTGGTTTGTTTAATTCTGAACAATACATGATCATTGAAAGAGCTGATCACATTGACCTCTGGAGATGGACTGTCTGGTCACCTGGGCTGCCTTAAGTGCTGTGTTAATTAACATGCTAATTATATAGTTGTCTGCTAAGTTGTTGCTAGAGGGGAGGGGGGAGTAATCAAGAGCCAGCCCTACCTCGTTATCTAACCCCTTGTGTTAAAAGTGTATAAAAAGACTGTATTCTGGTTCTAATAAACAGTTCATGTTCAGCAATCAAGCAAGTGTCGTCTTGTTTGTAGTTTTCAGCGGTTGGAATATCTGATATCTATATTCGGACTGGGAGGAAGCGGTGTATGGCGAAAACACTCAAGCGGAGTGTGGGACGTTTCGTTACAGAGGCAATCAGTTATGAGGGATGAATGTCTTAATTTATGGGGGATGGGGGACCTAAGTTATGGGGGAGGGTAGAGCACCTCAGTTATGGGGGATGAATTACCTCATTTAGGGAGGATGAAGAAACTAATTTAGGGGGGAGGGGGGACCTCAGTTATGGGGGTTGAGGTCCTCAGTTATGGGGGGTGGAGGTCCTCAGTTATGGGGGTTGGAAGTCCTCAGTTATGGGGGTGGAGGTCCTCAGTTATGGGGGTTGAGGACCTCAGTTATGGGGGGTGGAGGTCCTCAGTTATGGGGGTTGAGGACCTTAGTTATGGAGGATTGAGGTCCTCAGTTATGGGGGTTGAGGACCTCAGTTATGGGGGATGGAGGTCCTCAGTTATGGAGGATGGAGGTCCTCAGTTATGGGGGTTGAGGACCTCAGTTATGGGGGATGGAGGTCCTCAGTTATGGGGGATGGAGGTCCTCAGTTATGGGGGATGGAGGTCCTCAGTTATGGGGGGTGGAGGTCCTCAGTTATGGGGGTTGAGGACCTCAGTTATGGGAAATGGAGGTCCTCAGTTATGGAGGATGGAGGTCCTCAGTTTTGAGGAATGCCTACAAGCATTAAACGTATCTGTCCTGGAGAAGAGAAGCTTAAGAGGAGATATGAGGAGAAAAAGGAGGTAGAAGGCGAATATTCAAATCTTTTAAAGGTGACTCGAGCTTTGGGAGAAAACTATGTACTCTAAGGTCTCTAAAGAAGACACAATTGAATTTGGACAAGAAGCAGTTTAAAGGGGTTGTAAGGCTTCGTTTTTTTTTTTTTTTAAATAACAAACATGTTATACTTACCTCCACTGTGAAGCTCGTTTTGCACAGAGTGGCCCCGAACCTGGTCTTCTGGGGTCCTTCTGTGGCTGTCTCGGCTCCTCCCCGCAATAGCTATAGCCGCCGACTGTATCACTCGGCCCCGCCCCCCGGCACGCCGCGTCATTGGCTGTGAATGACAGCAGCGCGAGCCAATGGCTGCGCTGCTATCAATCTCCAATGACGAGCCACCTCAAGCAGGGGGAAACCATCGCGGGAACAAGCACACAGAGTTTCATGGCTTAGGTAAATAAAACGGGGGGGGGGGGGCTGGGGGGCCCCCGAGAGTGCAAGGTGTTTTTTCACCTTAATGCATAGGATGCATTAAAGCGGAGGTCCACACAAAAAGTGAACCTCCGCTTTTCAGGAACCCTCCCCCCCCTCCGGTGTCACATTTGGCACCTTTCAGGGGGGTGCAGATACCTGTATAATACAGGTATTTGCACCCACTTCCGGGAATAGACTCCCACGGGAGTTACTCCACTTCCCGCCCCCCTCCCCCCGCTGTCTTCTAGGAAACACACTGGTCCCAGGAGACAACGGGGACCAGTGAGGGCGCGCGCCGCGCGGCTCGCGCATGCGCAGTAGGGAACCGGGCAGTGAAGCCGCAACGCTTTACTTCCTGATTCCCTCACCGAGGATGGTGGCTGCCGACATCGCGGGCGCGCTGGACAGGTAAGTGTCTATTTATTAAAAGTCAGCAACTGCAGTATTTGTACTGGACCTCCGCTTTAAGGTGAAAAAACACGAAGCTTTACAACCCATTTAATCTTAAACTGTGAAAGAGGTTCTTTACTGTTAGAGCGGTAAGGATGTGGAACTCCCTTCCACAGTTGGTGGTGTCAGTAGGGAGTGTAGAAACATTTAAAAACTTTTAGATGTGTTCCTTAGCAAACACAATGTACTGGAATATAGAAAACAGTGACATAGACACACACACATATATATGTTGAACTGGTTGGGGTGATGTCTTTACCAACTATGAAACTATGTAATTATAAACTTCTTGGGAAAGGATGTTACAAAGCTACAAAGTGTTCCATTATTAATAGAATGATAATATCATAGAAATGCTCTGAGAGTTTTCCAGGAAATGTGAGCCAAAATCTTATAAGAGAAGACAAATAACTTCTCGAAGGGTCAAATTGGGAGCGTAATTCAGATGTAGAACAGCTTGTATTGCCCACGTTGCACCTTGTAATATTCAGCCATCAATGAAGAAAGAAAAATGTTTTTAATAAATATGCCACACGCCACACGAGATTGTGCCGAATGACTTCTGTCCTAATAGTTATTGCAGCGTTCGCGGGGACATTATTCAAGGAGTGATTATAGTCGCGGGAATAACAATAATTGTCTGCGGAAGCAGTGGGGAGAATGAGCTAGTGCACTTTTATTTGATAATATTTTCAGCAATGAGGTAAAGAAATCATCTTACCAGTTTAGTGAAATAAGTCGGCAACCGAGATAAAAATGTTATCAGAAAAACAACACAAATTCACGTTATAATATAACTGGAACATGAGATTGCCTGATAATACAATGGTGGCCCAGTCCTATAGAATATGACGAGCCGTTTTAGCCAGACTACTTGGGGATCAGCTGATCCTGGTCCCTACATCACTACCGGGTAACCCTTTACTTGCTGCAGCAAACATACACTGTATACCAGGGCCCTTCAGGGCCCCGGTGCCAAAAACCATGAAGGGCCTCCCTGGGGCCCCCGACCAGGGCCCTTCTCATTGATCCCGGGGTCCTTTAATCCCATCATGGGACCCTTTATTGGTCTCGCAGGGGGCTACCTTCCTGCTGTCTTGGGGTCCCCCCACGGTGGCAGAACGCCAGAGCCCAGTCACAAGTGCGACCTTTGCCACCCTGGTAGTTCTGCCCTGGATTCAGTCGTTTTTTTGTTTTTGTTGTTTTATTTTTTATAATTGTTTTATATATATATATATATTGTAACATTGGGGGATGTTTAGCTCAGGGATAGATTCATTGTAAGTGAGTTCACAGCCAACAGGAACTAAGGTTTAAGGGCGTGGTAGCCAACTTTTATTGAAAGAAACAAAAAGGAAAGTTCATACATGCATTTGGTTTCCCACACAGGGGTTCTTCTCCCAAAAAACATCAACACATGAAAATGCCAATCCACCTGGCTCTTAAGGCTCACTCAGCCTTGGGCGCAGTTTCTTGCTGCACGGGCCCACTCCTGGCCTCTAGGAAGGGCTCTCCTGACACTCCAGGCTTCCACACTCCTCCAAGACTTACAGTCCCCGCTGGTCCCCAAGACTCTTCTTCCAGTTGTCTCAGCTACAGTCTCCCCGACTCTCTCAGCTGGCCCAACCCTCTCAGTCTACTGACCTGGAACCTCTCCCACATGGAGAACCGTCTTAAGGGTGTTGCCTGAGTTCTTTATCAGTAGCCCACTTCCCTCCAGCAACCGCTGTATCACCGACTCCTTTCCCCCACACTGAGCTATGTTCAGCTCTGCCTTATAACGAGTGGGTGCACCTGGACACACACAACCTGCAGAGCTCCCGGAAAACCCGGACACATGACTGAAGACTCCATCCCTCCCAATGCACTTTGAAGTCTTCAAGTTTCCAGCCCCAATCCAGACTTACAAAATCCAGAGAAAACTTACAGCATAGTTTTCTCTGCTCAGCAATCTTTTGCTGGAACTTCTCAAATGGCTTCTTTGAGAGTCCTGTGTCCATTTTAAACACATTTTCACTAAGACAGGGGCTCTCACTCTCACAATATATATATATATATATATATATATATATATATATATATATATATTTTACCATTTTATTTTTTTATATATATTTTTTTCCATATTTTCTAGGACCCCAATTGAGGGGCTTTGGTTACATAGTTACATAGTTGGTGAGGTTGAAAAAAGACACAAGTCCATCAAGTCCAATCTGTGTGTGTGCTTTATGTTTATATTACATTGTATATCCCTGTATGTTGTGGTCGTTAAGGTGTCTATCTAATTGTTTTTGGAAATTATCGATGCTCCCCGAGATTCCCCCAGAGGTTCTCCCCCCCCCCAGTGTATAGATTGCATTCATATTTTTGGCACCCAAATGTATTATTTTACATTTTTCTACATTAAACCTCATTTGCCATGTAGTTGCCACCCCATTAATTTGTTCAGATCTTCTTGCAAGATTTCCACATCCTGCGGAGAAGTTAATCCCCCTTCTCAGCTTACCAGTATCGTCCGCAAATACAGAGATTGAACTGTATATCCCATTCTCCAGATCATTTATGAATAAAGGATTGGTCCCAGCACAGAACCCTGGGGGGCCCCACTACTCACACCGGACCATTCAGAGTACTCCCCATTTATCACCACCCTCTGAACTCACCCCTGTAGCCAGTTTTCAATCCATGTACTCACCCTATGGTCCATTCCAACAGACCTTACTTTGTACAGTAAACATTTATGGGGAACTGTGTCAAATGCTTTTGCAAAATCCAGATACACCCCGTCTACGGGCCTTCCTTTATCTAGATGGCAGCTCACCTCCTCATAGAAGGTTAATAGATTGGTTTGGCAAGAACAATTCTTCATGAATCCATGCTGATTACTGCTAATGATACCGTTCTCATTACTAAAATCTTGTATATAGTCCCTTATCATCCCCTCCAAGAGCTTACATACTATTGATGTTAGGCTAACCGGTCTGTAATTCACAGGGATGTATTTTGGGCCCTTTTTAAATATTGGTGCTACATTGGCTTTTCTCCAATCAGCTGGTACCATTCTAATCAGTAGGAAATGGAGGGGAATGAGCATGTCCCCCCCATCCTGGACCATACCAGGAAAAGTGCCCTCAATATGGGGGGGTACCATTGCCAGGGGGAGGACCTTTTCCATGCTGGCGAGGACGAGGGTAAGTAGTATGTTTAATCTGGGGGGAGGGGGAGGGAGTATGTTTAGTCTGGGGGGTAGGAGTATGTTTAATCTGGAGGGAGGGGGAAGGAGTATGTTTAATCTGGGGGGAGGATTATGTTTAATCTGGGGGTAAGGAGTATGTTTAATCTGGGGGGAGGGGGAAGGAGTATGTTTAGTCTGGGGGTAAGGAGTATGTTTAATCTGGGGGGAGGGGGAAGGAGTACGATTAGTCTGGGGGTAAGGAGTATGTTTAAACTGGGGGAGGGGGAAGGAGTATGTTTAACCTGGGGGGAAGAGTATGTTTAGTTTGGGGGTAAGGAGTATCTTTAATCTGGGGGAGGGGGAAGGAGTATGTTTAGTCTGGGGGTAAGGAGTATGTTTAATCTGGGGGAGGGGGAATGAGTATGTTTAACCTGGGGGGGAGGAGTATGTTTAGTCTGGGGGTAAAGAGTATCTTTAATCTGTGGGAGGGCGAAGGAGTATGTTTAACCTGGGGGGAGGAGTAGGTTTAGTCTGGGGGTAAGGAGTATGTTTAATCTGGGGGAGGGGGAATGAGTATGTTTAACCTGGGGGGAGGAGTAGGTTTAGTCTGGGGGTAAGGAGTATGTTTAATCTGGGGGAGGGGGAATGAGTATGTTTAACCTAGGGGGGGATGTTTAATCTGGGGGTAAGGAGTATGTTTCATTTGGGGGGAGGGGGAAGGAGTATGTTTAGTCTGACAGGGGGGGGATTATTAGTTTAGGGACCAAAACTATTAATACCCCCAGAGGGTATGACAGCCAAGTGATGGGGTTATAGGATTCCTGAATACTTTTTCCAAAATTTAAGAAGGATTCTCTGCACTTTTGAACCTGAAACAAAAAATAAAAAGTAACGGTATCCCAAGTCCATGTTTTAAATGCAGAAAAAAACAACATAAACCTCAATGGTTGTAGCTATTTTTTGTGTTTTGGGATTAGCAGCCCCCATATTTCTGCCCTAACCAACTTCACAGTGGAATTTATTTATTTTTTTTATTTAAAAATTTGCTGTGTGAATGGCCAAACTATTTGCACAGCCATCATGAATAATCTCCGTCTTCAATATGTTTCATTTCCTATGATCATCAGTCCCATTTAGTGGCCATATTGTGGTATTTTCCTGAAACCCCTCAATAAGGAAAATTCCCCATTGTGGTCACTAGATGGAGCTTACAATCATAGGAAACAAACATATTAGACAAATTACAGGGATTATTCCTGATTGGCCATGTGAATGCTTAACCACTCAAGGACCGCCGCCTGTACATTTACGTCGGCAGAATGGCACGGCTGGGCACAAGCACATACAGGTACATCCCCGTGGGTCGCCGCCGGTCCTGAGCTCCGTGACCGCGGGACCCGCGGACCCGATCGCCGCCGGTGTCCCGCGATCGGGTCACAGAGCTGAAGAACGGGGAGAGGTAAGTGTAAACAAACCTTTCCCCGTTCTTCCTAGTGAGAGTGTCACTGATCGTCTGTTCCCTGAACGACAATCAGTGACATCACACGCCAAGCCACACCCCCACACAGTAAGAATCACTCAATAGGTCACACTTAACGTCTTCAGCGCCCCCTACAGGTTAACCCCTTCACTGCCAGTGTAATTTCCACAGTAATCAGTGAATTTTTATAACACTGATCGCTGTAAAAATGACAATGGTCCCAAAATAGTGTCAAAAGTGTCCGATGTGTCCGCCATAATGTCGCAGTCACGATAAAAATCGCTGATCGCCGCCATTACTAGTAAAAAAATATGAAAAATTTATAAAACAGTCCCCTATTTTGTAGATGCTATAACTTTTGCGCAAACCAATCAATAAAAGCTTATTTTGACCAAAATAATGTAGAAGAATACGTATCGGCCTAAACTGAGGAAAAACATTTTTTATATATATATTTTTGGGGAATATTTATTAAAGCAAAAAGTAAAAAATATTGCATTTTTTTCAAAATTGTCGCTCTATTTTTGTTTATAGCGCAAAAAATAAAAACCGCAGAAGTGATCAAATACCACCAAAAGAAAGCTCTATTTGTGGGAAAAAAAGGACATCAATTTTGTTTGGGAGCCATGTCGCACGACCGCGCAATTGTCAGTTAAAGCGACGCAGTGCCGAATCGCAAAAAGTGGCCTGGTCTTTAACCAGCCAAAATGGTCCGGGGCTGAAGTGGTTAAAGTGATACTAAACACACACATTGTGTAATGTACGTTCTCCCCTCTATTTCTGTATGGGGATGACAGCTCTGTAATTATTTTAATTTAAAAAAATCGAAGTCTCTTTATACTAATAGATATCCAGCTGTCACATGACCTGACTCTCTCCTAGCCTGCCTGTACTGAAACATAAGTAGGAGGAGCTTCTAGTCCTCTGCTGCTGGTCACATGTTCGACATAAAAAAAAAACAGCCTTTGGAATACAGAGTAAAAATAAATAATATCAATAAACGGTTTTAAATTGTCATATAAATAAATATTTGAAATCAAATATTTATTATTTTTTGGGCAATAACACAGTCTGCCAGTCACAGGCTGTGTCACGTCCCCTCCAGCCTGTGTCTTAGAATAAGAGGGAGGTGAAGCCTCCATCAATCTACATGTAATATCCCGCCCCCCCCATTGTGTTTAGCTGGTTAGTGAGCGTGGAGGAGGAGGGAGGGGCTGTCACTGGGTATACGCCCACATGTGTGACTGTAGTCACATGTACAAAACAGATTACAGCGCACACATTCAAGAATGACATTTATCCTGCAAGGCTAGTTAAAAACACCTGAACATATACATAAAAATACCGGGGGTATATGTCTCTAAGTCACATGGGCTGCTCAGATGTATTAGGGAGGAAATGCTCAGCATAGAAACTCACTGTAAACTGAGCATGTGCAGAGCTGCCAACACCACAGCTGCAAAATCTATAGCTGAATTGGGGACATGGACAGGAGGGGGAGATAGAGAGCAGCAGGATCAACCAGGATTTTTGCAGAATACAGAAAAGGAATGTCATAGTGATGAGTGAGTATGAGCCGCATACACCATTTATTCATCGTTCTTTATGATGGGGGTTTAGTGACACTTTATAAACGGACTCCTAAGTGTATGTATAACCATATTATTATTATTTTTTTTTCAGTTTTTGTATAGGGTAATACATGGTAAAAAAACATTTTTTCTGTCTGTGACACTTTGTGATGTGGGAATAATTATGTGACTTATCTTGATAGTTGAATACTAGTAGTTGGGAGAGGCGCATCGCAGCAGCGAGTCAAGAAATGAGCTGCCAAAAAGGTAAAAGCACAGCGCCTCTTCCTTCTACAGGTATTGCTATTTGCTGCTGTGAGTACTCTTCAGATTAGGTATTTTGTAGACATTTTTCTTTGTTTCCCCCGTGGCTGTCTTCCTACCTTTGTTTTTCCCGTTAAGGCAGTGACTTAGTCTGAAATGAGACATGAGGTGTCTAACATTGCTGCTCCTGAAGAGTGGATAAAAATACTCCACGAAACGCGTCGAGCCATTGTACATGCAGTGTTCAGCCGACTCTCTGTTCATTCATATGGATGGTTGGACATCATCACGGTCATTGAGAATTTTATGCAATGTGAAGTTTTGCATGTGGTATAGCATAGACTCCTATCCACTGCCATGTAGTATCATGTTCCTATGTATATAGAAGAATTTTACTGTGATGTTGTGTATTTAATTGTATGAATCTGTATTATGACTTACATATAAATATACCATCTTTTGGCCCCCCCACTTGCTGGCTGCATGTCCCATTTAAAGTCCCGCCCTGTTCTTTTTCTATTTGCTGCTTTAACCCTGTCAGGATAAGTCTACAGCCGTGGCCAAAAATTTTGGGAATGACACAAATATTCATTTTCACAAAGTCTGCTGCCTCAGTGTTTGTAAATCTTTTTGTCAGATGTTACTGTGGGATACTGAAAGCAGAGTTCCACCCAAAAAATGGAATTTAACCGCTCCTCGCCCCGTTACATGCCACATTTGGCATGTAATTTTTTTGGGGCGGGGGCTTCGGTAGGAGTGGGACTTCCTGTCCCACTTCCTCCTTCCGCCCAGGTGACTCGTCATATCGCCTAAGGCGGCCCCTCCCTGTAGGCGATCACCTGGGACACGTGACCGGTCCCAGGCGATCGCCTGTCCACTCCTAGGGTGCAGCGCAACTCACGCATGCGCAGTGAGTGCCCGGCCGTGAAGCCGAAAGCTGTCACGCCCGGGTGCCCACAGTTTGAATGGAGGCGCCGGTGGAGAGGGGAGGGAGAGGAGAAACGCTCCGGGCGGCCGCATCGCTGGACAGTGGAGCAGGTAAGTGTCTGTTTATTTAAAGCCAGCAGCTACACTTATTGTAGCTGCTGACTTTTAATAAACATAAAAAAGGCCGGAACTCCCCTTTAAGTATAATTACATCATAAGTGTCGGAGGCTTTTATTGACAATGACATGAAGTTTATGCAAAGAGTCAATATTTGCAGTGGTGACCCTTCTTTTTCAAGACCTCTGCAATTCTCCCCGGCATGTTGTCACTAAACTTCTGGGCCACATCCTGACTGATGACCGCCCCTCATTCTTCCATAATCAATGCTTGGAGTTTATCAGAATTTGTGGGGTTTTTTGTTCACCCACCTTCTAAGGAATGACCACAAATTCTCAATGGGATTAAGGTCTGGGGAGTTTCCTGGCCATGAACCCAAAATTTCCATATTTTGTTCCCCAACCCACTTAGTTATGACTTTTGCCTTATGGTAAGGTGCTCCATCATGCTGGGAAAGTCATTGTTCCTCACCAAACTCTTCTTGGATGGTTGGGAGAAGTTGTTCTCGGAGGATGTTTTTCTACCATTCTTTATTCATGGCTGTGTTCTTAGGCAAAATTGTGAGTGAGCCCCCCACTCCCTTGGCTGAGAAGCCCCCCACACAGGATTCATGACACAGGACTCCGCTCACCTTTTCTTCTCCGGACAAGGTTTTCTTGGGATGCCCCAAACAATGGGAAAGGGGATTCATCAGAGAAAACGACTTTCCCCCCCAGTCCTCAGCAGTCCAATCCCTGGACCTTTTGTAGAATATCAATCTGTCCCTGATGTTTTTCCTGGAGAGAAGTGACTTCTTTGCTGCCCTTCATGACACCAGACCATCCTCCAAAACTCTTCTCCTCACTGTGCCGATGTCCTCACACCTGGCTGATGCCTCTCCTGAGCAAGCCCTGCACTGGTGGTGCCCCCATCTCACCCTCCTATGCACTGGTGGTGCCCCATCCCATCTCACCCTCCTCTGCACTGGTGGTGCCCTCATCCCATCTCACCCTCCTCTTCACTGGTGGTGCCCCCATCCCATCTCACCCTCCTCTGCACTGGTGGTGCCCTCATCCCATCTCACCCTCCTCTGCACTGGTGGTGCCCTGATCCCATCTCACCCTCCTCTGCACTGGTGGTGCCCTCATCCCATCTCACCCTCCTCTGCACTGGTGGTGCCCTCATCCCATCTCACCCTCCTCTGCACTGGTGGTGCCCTCATCCCATCTCACCCTCCTCTGCACTGGTGGTGCCCTGATCCCATCTCACCCTCCTCTGCACTGGTGGTGCCCCCATCCCATCTCACCCTCCTCTGCACTGGTGGTGCCCTCGTCCCATCTCACCCTCCTCTGCACTGGTGGTGCCCCCATCCTATCTCACCCTCCTCTGCACTGGTGGTGCCCTCATCCCATCTCACCCTCCTCTGCACTGGTGGTGCCCTCATCCCATCTCACCCTCCTCTGCACTGGTGGTGCCCTCATCCCATCTCACCCTCCTCTACACTGGAAGTGCCCCGATCCCACAGCTGAATCAACTGTAGGAGACGGTCCTGAGCATTTGCTGGACTTTCTTGGGCGCCCTGAAGCCTTCTTCACAAATGCAGTGTAAATTCATTTTCATGGAAAAGAGGGACTTTGCAGTTAATTGTAATTCATCTGATCGCTCTTCATAACATTCCAGAGTATATGCAAATTGCCATCATAAAAACTGAGGCAGCAGGCTTTGTGAAAATTGTGTCATTCTCAAAACTTTTGGCCATGGCTGTAAGCAGATTGTTTTTCCTGAGATTGGAAGAATTTTCGGATTTATATTCCAGTGGGAACGGAGAGGATGAGGTTGGGGGGAGTCGGCACCCTGCAGAAACCCCCCTGGAGCTCACGTCTATATGTTGTTATTCTATTTGAAATGACGGTTTAGTATTTGATTGACTTCTCACGTAATAAGTCATCTATATATCCATTTTATGTCAACAATGTCTGCAAACAGAGCGGCGAGAGCGTTTACCGAGGAGACGGAAAGGATTCTCTCTCTTGGCGCGGAAACTGATGTAATTTAGAATACTAAAACATAATTACATTTTAAGTAAGCTAAATAAATATAAGTAAGACAAAGAACATGCGCGGTGTAATGCAATTAGAGGGTAACAGATGGCGAGTGTTTATCTATGAAATTATTGAGAGGACGGGATGATAGAAGGCGATACACTGGAACGGGGGGAGCTTCGCTCAGGCAGCCAACCGCATCGAGGTGTTAAAAAGGGGATTTTTGGGTCTCTTTTTTTTTTTGGAAATGCCTCATCTAATTGTGATCTCTTCATGGACTAATACAGATGAATCTCCTGATCCCACAACTCTGTTTAGGAGCAACAACAGAGAACTCTTCTATCCTATTATGCAGCTAAACCAATTTTCACCAGAAGGTGGTGCTACGGGTAACATCTGTCATTGCCGCACCTGATTCTGGTGAAACCCAAGAGTGATAGATGGGGAAGGGGGACCTCAAATCTTACTTTATAAAGAAGATATAGGGGTGCCAATTAAAAGGTCCACCCAAAACTGGTGTCTAAAGCCCTGTACACACGCAGGGCCGTTTGAAGGAATTTGGGGGCCCCAAGCAAAATGGACTTGGAGGCCCCCCCCCGCAAAGCCTACAGGAACCACAGCATAGCGATACAGTTTATCCTGGCAGGAGAGGACACACAAACACATCCTAGCAGGGCAGGGAGGGTTCATGCTGGGACTGGAAATCATGTGACCCCCCCCCCCCCCAAAAGTGAGGAACTACAGGTCCCAGCATGAACCCCTCAGAGCTGACTACTGCTCCAATCCTGCCCAGTGCCCACATAAGGGTGGTCACTGGGCAGGACTGGAGCAGGAGTCAGCTCTGAGGGGTTCATGCTGGGACCTGTAGTTCTTCATTTTTGGGGGGGTCACATGATTTTAAGTCCCAGCATGAACCCTCCCTGCTCTGCTAGGATGTGTTTGTGTGTCCTGAGGGGTTCAGCTGGGACCTGTAGTTCTTCACTTTTGGGGGGGGGGTCACATGATTTCAAGTCCCACAATGAACCCTCCCTGCCCTGCTAGGATGTGTTTGTGTGTCCTATCCTGGCAGGGCAGGGAGGGTTCATGCTGGGACTGGAAATCATGTGACCCCCCCACCAAAAGTGAAGAACTACAGGTCCCAGCATGAACCCCTCAGATCTGACTACTGCTCCAGTCCTGCCCAGTGCAGTGCCCACCCCTTATGATGTGTTGGTCAGTGCTGTGCTGACAATGGTGAGTGAGCAATGCTTACTTGCCTGATTTCTACAGCTGGCTGAAATCTGTCTCACTCTGTCACGTCTTTCTATGTTCTTCAGACTTCAGCACAGCAGCATGCCGCTGCCTGAGTGGCTGGACAGTGTGCCTAGAGGACAGAGCGGGAGGAGGAGGAGGAGGAGGGTGGACTCGGAGGCGGAGCTAGCTAGAAGATCTTTCCTCCGCTGCCTGTGATAGGCACAACTCTGCCTCTCTCCTGCTCTGCTAGTGACGTCACTGGTTGCTACAAGCCAAGCGGGCTTCACGTAGCAACCAGCAGAGACAGTGCCAGCTAGCTAGGCTAGGGGGGTCCACAGCCACTGTCAGATCGATCATGCATTTGATTTAGATCGACCCAGGGCGGCATTGGAAATCCAGGACAGTGACAGGCAGCAGGCAGGCATCCTAGGCTGGGGCCCCAGGCCAGCTGGGGCCCCAGGCAATTGCTTGTTTTGCCTGTCCTGTTCCGACGGCCCTGTACACACGATCGGATTTCCTATGGATTCAAATCCAATGGATTTTTCCATCGAAATTCCGATGAAGCTGACTTCCATCAGTCTTGCCTACACACCATAAGTCAAAAATCCGACCGTCAAAAAGGCCGTGACGTAAAACACTCAGACGAGCCGATAAAAATTAAGTTCAATGCTTCTGAGCATGCGTCGACTTGATTCTGAGCATGTGTGGGTTTTTTCTCTGATGGAGTTCTACACAGACGATCGGAATTTGCTATTGTTTTTTTTTTTCCATCAGATAAATTTAAAACATGTTCTATTTTTTCTCACCGATGGAAAAAAGGCAGATGGGTCCCACACACGATCGGTTTGTTCGATGAAAAAAGTCCAAAAGTACAGGGCATTAGAGATAAATCATTTTTTCATGTCTCTCAATGATTCCTAAGAGATGTAAATCCAAGGAAATAAAATCTTAAACATATTAATAAAATATCAAAAGCAATTTGTACTATATTTAAATCAGCAGCTTGTGATCTTTCTATGAATCTCCTTGTTCATGTGCTCCCAGTGGCAAACTGCTCTCCTGGGTTGTCACCCTGTCACTATATCCCCTGGTGCCAACGCACATTGCACAGGAATGGTCCACTGTTGTCACTGTCAGGAAGCTCTTCTCTTTGTCAAAGCTTCTCTGTACCGTCCTTCTAGTAGCAGCAGGGAATGTTGTCCCCATCAACATGGGGACAAGGTGCTTTGGGGGGGAGGCAGAGCCCCCTCTACCCAAATGCACCCCCCATGTTGAGGGGCATGTGGACTTCTATGGTTCAGGGGGGGTTTGCTTGTCCCCCTCCTTACCTGACCTGCCAGGCTTCATGCTCAGATAAGGGACTGGTATGGATTTTGGGGGGGGGGACCCCCACGCCATTTATTTAAAAAAAAAATCTATTGACGGCAATGGTAAAAAATCTATTGACGGCAATGGTATTGTATTGCCGGAAATTTAAATGTAATTTCATTCTTTTTTTTTTTTTTAAGTTTTGCTGCAGCAGGTTCTATACACAGTACAGATAACCCACTTTACAGGCAAACTAAGGGGACCCCCCAGGCATTCTTTTTAACCACTTCCCGCCTGGCCTACAGCAGAATGACTGCCGGAAAGTGGTTCAGTTATCCTGACTGGGTGTCATATGACGTTCTGCAGGATAACAAGCCAGTGCGTGCCCGCAGCGATCGGTGGTGTGGTGTGTCAGTCGGACACACCGCAACTCCAATCTAGGTAAAGAGTCTCTGAAGGAGGCTCTTTACCACGTGATCATGATCACCTGTGTCCAATCACTGCTGATCACAGTGTGAACGGGAAAATCTGTGTATCAGGTTTTCCTCTATCATGTCTGACAGATGCGAGTAGAAAAGAGCCAATCGGCGGCTCTCCTGACAGGGGGGGGTCTGTACTTATTGATTATCAGTGCAATCCCCCCCAGTGATGCCACCCAGGACCACCAGGGATGTCCACCAATGATGCCCACCCATGACCACCAGGTATGCCCACCAATGATGCCCACACATGACCACCTGGGATGCCAATCAGTGCCCATAAATGATGCCAATTAGTGCCCATAAATGATGCCAATCATTGCCCATCATAAATGCCTGCCAGTGCCATTTTTAAGTGCCACCCATCAGTGTCCATAAGTGCCACCTATCAGTGCCACCCATAAATACCCATTAGTGCAGCCTTACAGTGCCCATCAGTGTCACCTATTAGTGCCCATCAGTGCCGCCTATCAATGCCCATCAGTGCTGCACACCAGTGTCCCTATCAGTGCTGCCTATCAGTGCCCATCAGTGCTAAACTTTAGTGCTCATCATCAATGCCCATCAGTGCCACCTAATCATTGCCACCACATCAGTGCCGCCTTATCAGTGCCCGTTAGAGCAGCCTCATCAGTGCACATCAGTGAAGGAGAAAACGTACTTATTTACAAAATTTTATAACAGAAACAAAAAAATGTGGTATTTTTTTCTTTGTTTAGCAAAAAATAAAAACCCCAGCGGTGATTAAACACCACCAAAAGAAAGATCTATTTGTGTGCTCTAAATGATAAAAATTGACTTTGGGTACAGTGTTATATGACCGCGCAATTGTCATTTAAAAAGTGACAGCGCTGAAAGCTGAAAATTGGCCTGGGCAGGAAGGGGGGAAGTGCCCCCCCGGTATTGAAGGGGGTAAATAATTTTAGTTGTTTCACTACAGGAGTCACATGGTCCTATGTACGTTATTTAATGTATTATTTACTAAATAAATATTGAGGCCGCGGCTACACATTCCATTATTCCAGAATGCCCTAATTTATGAACAATTCACGTGGCCTCCAATATTCAATTTCCATCCAACAAGCGAAGATCAGAATCACGAGCCGCTACATTCTAAAGTTTCCCTTTAGTTTCCCTTTTATATCCTCGAGTTTTGTGAATGCAAAAGCAATACAATGAAAAACAAAGAATTCAATGAAAAAAAAAAAACAAAAAAAAAAAACATAAAAGTGGATTGTTGAACGGCGGAGAAGCAGATGAGAAGTTCTCGGTGGAACGCAGCGGCTGAGGGAACCCTGAAGAGCTTTTCCTTACAACACATCTCCTGGATCCCGCTGCTTCCGCTTGTTCACAATCTATCGCTCATTACGCCCTTTAAAATATATATTTTGTTCTCGGCACAATAGTATATTAAACTGCCGCTGTTATGTTTGAGCCGAGTTTAGAGAGAAACCTTTGAAAACTAATTTCAGGAACAAATAGAAGCCAATCCCAGATAAAGGTTTTCAATGTGCTTTGCGAAAAGAAAAAGAGGATCATGTGCGAATCGGAATTTTTACCTCCAAGTTTTCATTTTCTATTGAAACAAACTGCAGATGGTAAAAAATAATAATAAAACTTGTAAGGGCTAAAAAAAAAAAAAAACACCTATTCACCTAATATATGTAGCAATATATGTAGTCAGTTTATGAGAGGATACAAACGTTTTCCCTGTTTGGAGGCTTTGCTTTCTACCTGTGACACAAGCAGGGTTCAATGAACTGTCTGCAGTGCCTGCAAGTGACCATTTCGGGGAAGACCATGAACAATTTTCTCTACTCCAGTCCTCAAGGCGCCCCAACAGGTCATGTTTTCAGGCTTTCCATTATTTTGCACAGGTGATTTGATCAGTTTCACTGCCTTAGTAATGACTAGACATGCGCACACTGAAATATTTCGTTTCGGAATTTCGTTTTCGTCCGAAAAATAAATTGATTTAGTTACTCCCGAAATTCGTTTTTATCCATTTAGTTTTTCGTTAGAAATTGCATTCGTCCGAAAATCTGAATAAATTAAGGTCGAATCTGTCCTTGAAGGTGTCTGTCGATTGTTCAAAGAAGATTCGACGGAGCAACGAAACTGTACGACGCCGCAATCGTACATTTCCGGTCGAATGCTCCGCCTACAAGCTATAGTAGAATTCTCATGTTGTATGACACTAGTAATAATTATATTTTTTAATTATTATTACTAGTCAACCAACATTAGAATTTTTCTATAGCCTATGGGCCGAGCATTTGACAGGAAATGTACGATTGCCGCGTCATAACAGTTTAGCTGCTCCGTTGAATCTTCTAACTTTCGACAGACACCATAAGCCTTCAGTGACAGATTCAACGTTTGTATGTTTTTCGATGCTTTGTCGAATCTTCGTCGTTCATGTTGAATTGTCAAGTTAGTTCTATTTTACTGCTCCTCCTCTTTGGTTACAATCAGCCAATAACATTCATCATCATCATTTTTATTTTACTTCCCCCACCCAATTCCAGCAGTGATCTTTTCTCTCTATAATGTTGAATCTTTTCTCTCTATAATGTCGAATCTTTTCTCTCTATAATGTCGAATCTTTTCTCTCTATAATGTCGAATCTTTTCTCTCTATGACAAATCTTTTCTCTCTATAATGTCGAATCTTTTCTCTCTATAATGTCGAATCTTTTCTCTATAATGTCGAATCTTTTCTCTCTATTATGTCGAATCTTTTCTCTCTATTATGTCGAATCTTTTCTCTCTATAATGTCGAATCTTTTCTCTCTATAATGTTGAATCTTTTCTCTCTATAATGTCGAATCTTTTCTCTCTATAATGTCGAATCTTTTCTCTCTATAATGTCGAATCTTTTCTCTCTATGACGAATCTTTTCTCTCTATAATGTCGATTCTTTTCTCTCTATAATGTCGAATCTTTTCTCTATAATGTCGAATCTTTTCTCTCTATTATGTCGAATCTTTTCTCTCTATTATGTCAAATCTTTTCTCTCTATAATGTCGAATCTTTTCTCTCTATAATGTCGAATCTTTTCTCTATAATGTCGAATCTTTTCTCTCTATTATGTCGAATCTTTTCTCTCTATTATGTCGAATCTTTTCTCTCTATAATGTCAAATCTTTTCTCTCTATAATGTCAAATCTTTTCTCTCTATAATGTCGAATCTTTTCTCTCTATAATGTCGAATCTTTTCTCTCTATAATGTCGAATCTTTTCTCTATAATGTCAAATCTTTTCTCTCTATTATGTCAAATCTTTTCTCTCTATTATGTCAAATCTTTTCTCTCTATAATGTCAAATCTTTTCTCTCTATAATGTCGAATCTTTTCTCTCTATAATGTCGAATCTTTTCTCTCTATAATGTCGAATCTTTTCTCTATAATGTCAAATCTTTTCTCTCTATTATGTTGAATCTTTTCTCTCTATAATGTCGAATCTTTTCTCTCTATAATGTCGGATCTTTTCTCTCTATAATGTCGGATCTTTCCTCTCTATGTCAAATCTTTTCTCTCTATAATGTCGAATCTTTTCTCTCTATAATGTCGGATCTTTTCTCTCTATAATGTCGAATCTTTTCTCTATAATGTCGAATCTTTTCTCTCTATAATGTCAAATCTTTTCTCTCTATAATGTCAAATCTTTTCTCTCTATAATGTTGAATCTTTTCTCTCTATAATGTCAAATCTTTTCTCTCTATAATGTCAAATCTTTTCTCTATAATGTCGAATCTTTTCTCTCTATAATGTCAAATCTTTTCTCTCTATAATGTCGAATCTTTTCTCTCTATAATGTCAAATCTTTTCTCTCTATAATGTTGAATCTTTTCTCTCTATAATGTCGAATCTTTTCTCTATAATGTCAAATCTTTTCTCTCTATAATGTCAAATCTTTTCTCTCTATAATGTCAAATCTTTTCTCTCTATAATGTCGAATCTTTTCTCTCTATGACGAATCTTTTCTCTCTATAATGTCGAATCTTTTCTCTCTATAATGTCGAATCTTTTCTCTCTATGACGAATCTTTTCTCTCTATAATGTCGAATCTTTTCTCTCTATAATGTCGAATCTTTTCTCTATAATGTCAAATCTTTTCTCTCTATAATGTCGAATCTTTTCTCTCTATAATGTCAAATCTTTTTTCTCTATAATGTCAAATATTTTCTCTCTATAATGTCGAATCTTTTCTCTCTATGACGAATCTTTTCTCTCTATAATGTCGAATCTTTTCTCTCTATAATGTCGAATCTTTTCTCTCTATGACGAATCTTTTCTCTCTATTATGTCGAATCTTTTCTCTCTATAATGTCAAATCTTTTCTCTCTATAATGTCAAATCTTTTCTCTCTATAATGTCAAATCTTTTCTCTCTATAATGTCAAATCTTTTCTCTCTATAATGTCGAATCTTTTCTCTCTATAATGTCGAATCTTTTCTGTATAATGTCGAATCTTTTCTCTCTATAATGTCGAATCTTTTCTCTCTATAATGTCGAATCTTTTCTCTCTATGTCGAATCTTTTCTCTCTATTATGTCGAATCTTTTCTCTCTATAATGTCAAATCTTTTCTCTCTATAATGTCAAATCTTTTCTCTCTATAATGTCGAATCTTTTCTCTCTATTATGTCGAATCTTTTCTCTCTATAATGTCAAATCTTTTCTCTCTATAATGTCGAATCTTTTCTCTATAATGTCGAATCTTTTCTCTCTATAATGTCGAATCTTTTCTCTCTATAATGTCGAATCTTTTCTCTCTATAATGTCGAATCTTTTCTGTATAATGTCGAATCTTTTCTCTCTATTATGTCGAATCTTTTCTCTCTATAATGTCGAATCTTTTCTCTCTATGTCGAATCTTTTCTCTCTATTATGTCGAATCTTTTCTCTCTATAATGTCGAATCTTTTCTCTCTGTCGAATCTTTTCTCTCTATTCTGTCGAAACTTTTCTCTCTATTATGTTGAATCTTTTCTCTCTATAATGTCGAATCTTTTCACTCTATTATGTCGAATCTTTTCTCTCTATTATGTTGAATCTTTTCTCTCTATAATGTCAAATCTTTTCTCTCTATAATGTCAAATCTTTTCTCTCTATAATGTCGAATCTTTTCTCTCTATAATGTCGAATCTTTTCTCTCTGTTGAATCTTTTCTCTCTATTTTGTCGAATCTTTTCTCTCTATTATGTTGAATCTTTTCTCTCTATTATATTGAATCTTTTCTCTCTATAATGTCAAATCTTTTCTCTCTATTATGTTGAATCTTTTCTCTCTATAATGTCGAATCTTTTCTCTCTGTCGAATCTTTTCTCTTTAGTATGTCGAATCTTTTCTCTCTATTATGTCGAATCTTTTCTCTCTATTATGTTGAATCTTTTCTTTCTATGTCAAATCTTTTCTCTCTATAATGTCGAATCTTTTCTCTCTATAATGTCGAATCTTTTCTCTCTATAATGTCAAATCTTTTCTCTCTATTATGTCAAATCTTTTCTCTCTATGTCGTTGAATCTTTTCTCTCTATAATGTCGAATCTTTCCTCTCTATGTCAAATCTTTTCTCTCTATTATGTCGAAACTTTTCTCTCTGTGTCGAATCTTTTCTCTCTATAATGTCAAATCTTTTCTCTATTATGTTGAATCTTTTCTCTCTATTATGTCAAATCTTTTCTCTCTATTATGTCAAAACTTTTCTCTCTATTATGTCAAAACTTTTCTCTCTATTATGTCAAATCTTTTCTCCCTATAATGTCGAATCTTTTCTCTCTATAATGTCGAATCTTTTCTCTCTATGTAGAATAATCTTGGACTAATAGAGTTAAGGTTAGGCACATTCGACCACAGGTTCGATAGACACAGATTGTTATTGTCAGCGTCATGTCGAATCTCCTATCTGTATCGAACTGTTGTCGCAACGAAAATGAAAATAAAGCATTTTTTTATGTCGGATCTTTCGGATTGTTAAACCGATAACGAAAATACCTGAAATTCGGACGAAAATGCATTCAGACGAAAATTAATGCACATGTCTAGTAATTACCATGGCTGTTTCATCTGAGAGAAATCCTGAAAACATGACCTGTTGTGGCGCCTTGAGGACTGGAGTTGAGAAACACTGCAATTGAGTGTCTTCCACCCTGGCGGGGCGGCCATTCTGGGTGAGCCAATATGTATGCTGGGTGGATTGTGATTGGCTGACAGTAGGGTTGCCACCCTACTGTCTGACTGAAATCCGGACACATTATTCAGACCGGGATGTGGCTCCCCAAGTATTTGACATAGTCACACACAAATCTGCTGCTGTCCGGGAGCTACATGCGGCTGTCTGGGGCAGTTTCGGCATCACTGGGGCAGGGGGCGGGGTGATGTCAGCATGAGCAGTTTGGCCACACCCACTGTTCACTGCAGCATGCATAGTTACTACTCTCCTTGGGGCATCCAAAGTTGTCCCAGGTCTTTTATAACCCTATAGTGTATACTAAGGCAAAAAAAAAAAAAAAAAAAAAACACGTGCCGCTAAAGTGTTCGGGTTTGGCTTGAAGAAAAGGTGGCAATCCTAGCTGAAAGTGGTTCTAAAGGCTGACAGTTTATTACCTTCATGCATAAAGGTAAAAAACTTTCAGTATGTTCCTCAGAAGGTGTGGCTGGATCATGCTCAGAAGGGGTGGCTGGATCATGCTCAGATGGGGTGGCTGGAGCATGCTCAGAAGGGGTGGCTGGATCTTGCTCAGAAAGGGTGGCTGGAGCATGCTCAGATGGGGTAGCTGGATCTTGCTCAGAAGGAGTGGCTGGATCTTGCTCAGAAAGGGTGGCTGGCGCATGCTCAGTAGATATGCCAATGGCTAGTGTACACAATCTCAGGCTGCAGCGGGGACACAGACAAGGAGGAAGGGGCAGTGAACAGCAGGACCAACCAGTTTTTTTTTTTTTGCAGAATACAGAAAACAAATCTCATAGTGACTGAGTATGAACAGCATAGAGTACGGCGTGTACTGACAGTTTTTAATGATGTGGGTTTAACCGCTTGCTGACCGTATACTGTAGCTCTCCTGCGTGGGATCATACCTAGTATGTGATCTTGCACTTCCAGGTTTGGGGAGCATATTGATGGGCATGGCAGACTCTATGTCCTCTGGCACTCACCGATGCTTTGGTAGACAAGGCAGATCACTGTTCTGTCACCACAGAAGACATGGATCCTGTGTCTCTGCTAATCAGGAACACCTATCCACGCCTTCTCCCAGTACAAGAACCTCCCCCACAGTAGTAAAGCACCGGATAGGAACACATTTAACCCTGTGATCGCCCCTGATGTTAACCCCTTTTTTTTGGGGGGGGGTGGCAAACAACCGCCACCCCATTGGTTGATGGCATCTCAGCAGCCCCCCCCCCCCACACTTACCCCAGCAGGCCCCGGCGGGCAGGTTGCGGTCTCCGGCAGGCAGCAACGGGCTTTGGCAGGCATTGGCGGGTTGCGGGCTCCAGGGGCTTTGGCGGGCAGTGGGGGGTTGCAAGCTTCATAGGGTTATTCATTCGCTGTTGCAACACACCTGGGTGGGCTCCAGATTCAATGCTCTGCACCCCAAGCCCACCCTATTTTGAAGCCTATGAGAGCCTCTGGCTCTAATCAGTGCCTTCCCACGCCATAGGAATTCATAAGCATGGATAGGGAGAGCGGTGGCATGGATGGGGGGGTGGAGCTTGTGCGCCGACAATGGATGGGCTGCCCCCGACCCCTTTCCAGACAGTGTCATTAGTACAGTGACAGTGCATAATATGCATATTATTAGCACTGATCACTGTATTAGTGTCACTGGTCCCCAAAAAGTGTCAAAAGTGTCAGTTAGTATCTCTTTCGACTGTCTGCCGCAATATCGCAGTCCCGCTATAAGTTGCTGATCGCTGACATAACCAGTAAAAAAAAAAAAAAATCCATAGTTTGTAGACGCTATAACTTTTGCACAAACCAATCAATACTATTAATATTATTATTATTATTATACACGTTTTATATAGCGCCAGCAGTTTACGCAGCGCTTTACAATGTAGAGGGTGGGACAGCACAATTACAGTACAGTTCAATACAGAAGGTATAGGAGGAGGTACTCGTTGAGCTTACATTCTAAAGGGAGGGGGTGATGGTACAAAAGGTAATAGCTGCAGAGAATGATTTTATGGGGGTGGCTCGGGGCAGTTGTTAGGTGGGTGTGGGATAGGCTTCAATATATTCAATATAAGAATCAATAACGTATATACTCGAGTATAAGCCAAGGCCCTAATTTTACCATAAAAAATGGGAAAACTTATTGACTCGAGTATCAGCCTAGGGTGAGAATGCAGCAGCTACTGTAAGCGGAAAAGAGGGTCAACAATGCCCATTTGCAGCTTCACTGTGCCCATTTGCATCCTCACTGTGCCCATTTGCATCCTCACTGTGCCCATTTGCATCCTCACTGTGCCCATTGCAGCCTTACTGTGCCCATTCTCACTGTTCCCATTGCAGCCTTACTGTGCCCATTGCAGCCTTACTGTGCCCCCTCTGACTGTGCCCATTGCAGCCTTACTGTGCCCATTGCAGCCTTACTGTGCCCATTCTCACTGTGCCCATTGTAGCCTTACAGTGCCCATTCTCACTGTGCCCATTGCAGCCTTACTGTGCCCATTCTCACTGTGCCCATTGTAGCCTTACTGTGCCCATTCTCACTGTGCCCATTGTAGCCTCAGTGTACCTGTATTCTTGACCGGCTGCGGGCATCCATTTTTCAAAAGTCGCGGCTTCCTCCTGGTCCCGTTCCGGTCAGTGTACCTGTCGGGTCACGGGCGTCCATTTTTCAAAAGTCGCAGCTTCCTCCTGGTCCGTGATAGGCGTTTGACACTGTGATCCGCTACCGCCTATCACAGAGATCCTCTCATCCTCAGACTCAGTTTCCCAGCAGACACTGTGTTCAGTGTTCCGCCAATCATGGACCTTCTTTCATCCTCGGACAAGAGGACGTCCATGATTGGTGAAACACTGAACACAGTGTCTGCTGGGAAAGTCCGAAGATGAGAGGTCCTCCGTGATAGGCGGTAGTGGAACACAGTGTCAAACGCCTATCACGGACCAGGAGGAAGCCGCGACTTTTGAAAAATGTATGCCCGCGACCCGACAGGTACACTGACTCGAGTATAAGCCGAGGGGGCTATTTTCAGCCCTAAAAAAAGGGCTGAAAAACTCGGCTTATACTCGAGTATATACGGTATATTTTTATTGAGATTTTTTTTTTTTTACCAAAAACATGTAGCAGAATACATATTGGCCTAAATTGATGAAGACATTTTTTTATTTATTTTTTATTATTTTATTATTTCTTATTGTTTATTTACACGCCACACTCCACATTTCATCGTACACCTTCTCTTTTTATAGATGGTTATATTCACGAGGATTATACTAACTTTTTATCCATGGGGGCTCCTCCTTAGGGACTGTAGTTTCTCACTGGATTTCCATCGTTGTATATCGGGGTCAGTCCACCTCAGCTCCCGGGGGCTGATGTTCCTCCTGCCCTCCACGCCTACGCCCACAGTTATAGGCATACCTGTAAGTAATCCTGGGGAATCTTTGTCTTTCCCCTCCTCGCCCCATAGAAAGATCCATGATACATTTCTTTCTTCAATTCTAAAATCATATTGTTTCTATAATTATAGACATCTACCTCATACCTGCTCCTGAAGAGTGGCAGTAGCCACGAAACGTGTTGAGCCAATAGATGCCCGTTAACAACAACTACCTCATATACTAATTGGATTCTATCAACCAATTAGGATTATAGTTATCTATTATGAAGACATACTTCAATGAATTTGGTCTTTTATAATGTCTATATCATGAACCAACTATGCTATCATACCACGTTATTATGAGCTAACAGATACCCCCTTGCTTATATATTGCATTAGTGCCATTAACTATCTCATATACCAATTGGATTGTACCAACGTATCAAGGTCACATTTATTTATTATGGAGACATGCTTCAATGAATCTGGTCCTCTTTATTGTTTTAAGTTTGAACTAATCTTGTTATTATACCATGTTACTACTATTGTTATATTTTATATACAATTAAACTATTGACTATTATACTATGTATAATATGTTATTATTATTGTTATATTTTATTAGACATGTGCAGATCGTTTAGTTTCAAATTCGTTTTTTTAATGAATTTTGACAAATTTGTTAATTCCGAAATTTCCAAATTTTTCAATTTATGAATTTTTGGATATTCGGATTTCCGAAATCTCGAATTTCCGAAATTTCGAATTTCCGAATTTCTGAATTTGCGAATTTCTGAATTTCGAAAATTCGAACATTGGAAATTGCAAAATTCAAAAATCTAAAATTCGAAAATCTAAAATTCGAAATTCAAAAATTCCAAAATCTAAAATTCGAAAATGGTAATTTCCGAATTTCGAAAATTCGAACATTGGAAATTTCGAAAATTCGAGATTCGAAAATTCGAAATTGCAAAATTCGAAAATCTAAAATTCCAAAATCTAAAATTCCAAAATCTAAAATTCGAAAATGGTAATTTCCGAATTTTCAAATTTTCAAATTTCCGAATTCCGAATTTTTTCAATTTCCGAAAAAAACAAATTTTTCAAATTTCCAGAATTTCCAAAAAAAGCAAAAAAACGAAAACGAAAAAAAAAAGAATTTTTCGAATTTCCCGAATTTCCGAAAAAAGCAAAAAAAACGAATGAAACTAAAACGAAAAAAACTAATTTTTCGGCAGTGCACATGTCTATATTTTATACACAAATTAAAACTATTGACTGCCAATTGTTGTTATGCAATGCTTTAATGTAACGTTTTTAGTTCCACTATATTAGGTACCTGCCATATTCATTTGTATCGTGTAAACTCCTGGGATGCATGCCTCATATAAAGTCCCAGCCTTGTTCTTTCCTGTTCAAATGGATATGTTTTATAGAAGAAAGTAAAAAATATAGTTTTTTTTCAAAATTGTCACTCTTTTTTGGTTTATAGCGCAAAAAATAAAAACTGCAGAGGTGATCAAATACCACCAAAAGAAAGCTCTATTTGTGGGAAAAAAATGACACAAATATCATTTGGGTACAGGGTTGTACAAGCGCGTAATTGTTAATGCAGTAAAAGTAACGCAGTGCCATATCACAAAAAATGGCCTGGTCAGGAAGGGGGTAAACCTTCTGCAGCTGAAGTGGTTAATGAGACTTTAAGATAACGAAGCTGCATACTCGGCAAGTGATTAAATCGGCTGCTGAAAGCGTTCAAAAAGTTGAGGGTGTGATATCACTTTAAGAGATTGGATTCGCTGGTCGCACGGACATCCGAACACTCGTGTGAGCGCACAGTATAAAGGTGTCTGATCTTCACCGCTCTTGTGCATTTTCCTTTAGTAAATCAGTCCCGCGGAGAGTTTGCCGGACCAGAATACAAGAGAACAATGCAACTGCGGGGAGCGGCGAGCGTAGCCAGCATTCGGGAGTGGAGCTCTATGGGGAACTCGCAGTGTAAATGTTTCCATTCTAAGGAAAAAATTCTTAAGAAAAATGGAAACAACGTCCTCCTTAAAAAAGTAAAAAAGGAATTTTAAGGAAAGTAAAAAAAAAAAAGCTGAAATCAAGTCAGAGAGAAAAGGCAGATTGTTAAATTAAGGAATCCCGAATTTTTGGAAAACTTACATGACTTTCTCATTCAGCCAATCAGAGCGCGGGAACTGAACAAGGAAAATTCTTATGAGAAATAAGCTTTCCTTAGCTATGGGGACACCAACTTGCAGATCTTATAATGCCAGTGCTCGCCTGGCTGAGCTGCAAAAGGAGTTGAACCTGCCCAAGAACCGCCTTATATGTGACATGCCCACCAGGTGGAACTCAACGTTGGCCATGCTGCAGCGGCTGCACACGCAGCAGAGGGCCATCAATGAGTACCTGTGCGACTACGGCACCAGGACAGGGTCAGGGGAGCTCGGGTTTTTTTCACCACGCCAGTGGGGCATGATCAGGGATGCATGCACTGTCCTGGCACCATTTGAGGAGGCCACGAGGATGGTGAGCAGTGACAGTGCATGCATCAGTGACACTGTACCTCTTGTCCACCTGTTGGAACATACGCTGCGTGGAATAATGGACAGGGCACTTGAGGCAGAACAGAGGCAGGAAGAGGAGGACTTCCTTGCCTCTCAAGGCCCCCTTTACCCAGACAGTGTTCCTTCTGTCCCACCCATCGCACAGGAAGAAGAGGAGGAGGAGGATTGTGTCAGCATGGAGGTGGAGCCTGGCACTCAGCATCATCAGCAGCAGTCTTTTAGGGATGATTTACAGTCCCAAGAAACCAGTGGACTTATACGTGGCTGGGAGGAGGTGGCTGCGGATCATGTCATCCTTAGTGACCCAGAGGACTCCGGACTGAATGCCTCAGCTAACCTACGCTGCATGGCCTCCCTGATCCTGCAAAGTCTGCGGAAGGATCCTCGTATTCTTCGGATCAAGGAGAGGGACCATTACTGGCTGGCCACTCTCCTTGATCCACGGTACAAGGGTAAGGTTGCGGACCTTATCTTACCGTCGCAGAGGGAGCAGAGGATGAGACAACTCCGGGAGGCCTTGCAGAAAGGTCTGTGCAACGCGTTCCCAGAGACTGGGAGGTTACAAACTCCTGGTTTTGGACAACGAGTTGCTGAGGCTTTGGTCAGTCAAAGAAGGAGCGGTGGGGAAGGTGGCCGTCTGACCGAAGCGTTCAGACAATTCTTTAGTCCGCAGCCCCAAGGTATGATCGGTTCCAGCAACCATCGCCAGCGTCTGATATACATGGTGCAGGAATATCTAGGGGCAAGGTCAGACTTGGACACCTTCCCCGCCGAAAATCCTCTGGCTTACTGGGACTTGAGGATGGATCACTGGCCAGAGCTTGCACAGTATGCAATTGAGCTACTGGCCTGTCCTGCATCCAGCGTTCTTTCAGAACGCACATTCAGTGCTGCTGGAGGATTTGTCATGGATCACAGGGTGCACCTGTCCACCGACTCTGTTGATCGACTGACCTTCATAAAGATGAACCAGTCTTGGATCACCACCAGCTACCAAACACCTGAAGCTGATATAACAGACTAATTTATTTTCAAATGTCACATCCCTTCAAGACTGATGCTGATGCTGAGAGTTTGTCCTGTTATGTTGACTGACTATCCTCCTCCTCCTCAATGTTTCGATTGACGATGATAGCTTGGAAGAACATTTTTGTTTCTGGGTGCCGCCACCAGTGGCTAAGGCCCAATTTTTCAGCCCCTGTTTAAACAGGGGTGTGTTATTACAATTTTTTATGCAATGCTTTGCAGCAGGGCTCATTCCTGCACTCCAACTAGAGTATCTGGGAGTGGTTGCAGTGTCGTGGCACCAGCACCAGTGGCTAAGGCCCAATTTTTCAGCCCCTGTTTAACAGGGGCGTGTAATTACAATTTTTGATGCAATACTTTGCAACAGGGCTCATTGCTGTGCTCCAAGTACAGTATCTGTGAGGGGTTGCAGTGTTGTGGCACCAGTGCCTAAGGCTCAATTTTTCTGCCCCTGTTTAACAGGGGCATGTAATTACAATTCTTGATCTAATAATTCACAGCAGGGCCCATTCCTGCGCCCACCAAGACTAACTGTGAGGCCTTACAGTGTTGTGTCAACACCACCACCACCACCACCACCACCACCACCAAAGGCCCAATTTTTCAGCCCCTGTTCAACAGGGGCATGCAATTACAATTCTTGATCTAATAATTCACAGCAGGGCCCATTCCTGCGCCCACCAAGACTAACTGTGAGGCCTTACAGTGTTGTGTCAACACCACCACCACCACCAAAGGCCCAATTTTTCAGCCCCTGTTCAACAGGGGCATGCAATTACAATTCTTGATCTAATAATTCACAGCAGGGCCCATTCATGCGCCCACCAAGAGTAACTGTGAGGGCTCACAGTGTTGTGGCAACACCAACATGTAAGGGGAAAATTTCAGCTGAGTATATACGGCAGGCCCCTACTTTCAAACATCCAACTTACAAACGACTCCTCCTTGCAAACGGAAGGATACAACAGGAAGTGAGAGGAAATCTACCCCTAGGAAGTGTCAAGGTCACCTGTGGCCAGGTGACAGATGCACACCGTAGGGGGACAGGAGTGCACCGCAAGGTAGTGAACCCTATGGCTGACTGCTGCGGATAGGAAACTGGGTGGTTGTGGAAAGCGGGACCAGAGGAGCACAACCGGGATCCTAACGGAAGCTAGAGCCAAGATTCCCCAGGGCGCGGAGTCTAAGACCCAGCAGGTCTTCTCCAGGGCCTCTAGTGGTGAGGATGTTATGCTGCAGGCTGGGACCAGGTCGCGGCCCCTGGAGTTTCCTAGCTCACGCCCCGTAGGATAAGGGGAAAAGAGGGGAAGCAGCAGCACAAGATATGAGAGAACCGAATAACAAGCTGAAGGTCAGGGGCCACAAGCAGACAAGGATAACGAAAGAACGAGCCGAAGGTCAAGGGTCACGAGCAGACAGGGATAGTCGGGGACAAGCCAATAACGTAACAGAGAGACAGACGTAGCACACGGCAGGCAGGAACCCAAACACACAATGCCTAACAAACACGTTGATCAGCCAAGCAGGCTTGCAGTGCACAGGTTAATATAGTGTTCTGTGATAGGGCCTGGGGTGGAGTCAGGCTGGGAGGAGATTATAAAGGAAGCCAGGTGAAAGGGTTCTGGCCTCTAAGATGAACACATGGGAAGGAAGGTAAGCTGACAGACAAACACTACTGCATATCCATGACAGTACCCTCCCTCTTATGGGCCCTCCCCCGCCTGGGCCCAGGCTTAAAGGGAAATCTCAGATGAAACCTCCTCAACAGATGAGGTGCAACGACATCAGATGCAGCGATCCAAGACGCCTCCTCAGGACCAAAACCTCTCCAATGCACAAGGTACTGAAGAATACCTCTGCAGAGCCGAGAATCCAGAACTTGTCTAACCTCGTACTTTAGATTATCCTCAGAGACCAGAACCGAGGTAGGGAGATGACAAGAAGATCTATTGAGGACCAAAGGCTCTCTAGGAATAAGCAAGGGCATGAGAGGATCAACAGAAATCTGAGGAGGGTCCCCTAGACCCTTAAAGATGAACTGGTCATCTAGCACAGGACCATCAAACTGGGCAGATGTCAGTGGAACCCTGAAGTCAGGTTGGTTAGAGGGTGACATGTCACAGGAGTCAAGCTGAATAGCTGAAAGACAAGCAGAATGTCCTGAACAAGAAAAAGTAGGCGGCTCACTGGGCATGGGCTGGACTGGCATAACTAGTACAGAGGCCGAGTGAATAGAGTCAGGTGTAGCGACTACCTGAATCGCATCGCAAGACGTAGCGACTGCAGGACTTGTAGACAAGCTAGCCTGGCTGTGCGTCCAAGGGCGATTAGGGACAGAGAAATGTAAATGGTTATGCGACCTGGAATGAATGACCGGCTCAGGTTCACAGGGGGCAACCTTGGGTAGGCAGGACGAGGAACAGGAGGAACCCCAAGCCAGGATCTGTCCAGTAGTCCAGTCCACATGAGGAGAATGGAGCTGTAACCATGGGAGACCCAAAATTATAGGCGTTGAGGCCTTGGGTAAGATAAGGAAGGATATCCACTCCTGGTGGAGTGTCCCTACCGACATCTTAACAGGGAGGGTCTGGAAGCGGATAGGTCCCCCTGGGAGAACAGTACCATCAATCGCCAAGACCACCAATGGCGTGGTGAGGGGCAAAAGAGTAAGTCTCATGGACGACGCGATTTCCCAGTCCATGAAATTACCAGCGGCTCCGGAATCCAGATATGCTGAGACCGAATGAGAAGAAGCACCAACATGAAGGAACACAGAAAGCAGAAGACGAGAAGGGGAAGGTGATATTTCTGGGTCCAATACTCCACTTTCCAGATGAAGTGGACCCAAACGTTTTTCTGGACAAAGAGAGCAAGTGTCACGAAAATGACCTTTGCCCCCACAGTAGAGACACAGGCCTAGAGTTCTGCGCCTAGCACGTTCCTCTGGGGATAGCCTGGTCCTGCCCAGCTGCATGGGTTCCTCAGCTGGCAGGAGATGCTCCACGGGTCGAGGAGAGGGGAGCTCAGGCTGACTAAGGACCAAGGAGTGCTGGCGCCGCTTTTCTAGGGTCCTTTCCTGAAAGCGAATATCGATCTGGTTACACAAGGAGATAACTCCGTCCAGATCAGTGGGGATGGTTCTTCCTGCTAATTCATCCTTCACTCTATCAGACAGGCCATGCAAAAAGGTTGCGACTAAGGCCTCATTGTTCCAGCTCAACTCAGCCGACAGTATGTGGAAATTAAGGGCGTACTGTCCCACTGAAGCAGACTCTTGGCGGAGACGTAGAAGGGCGCTGGCCGCTGAAGAGACACGAGCCGGTTCTTCAAAGATATTCCGAAAAAGTTTCAAGAAGCCAGACAGGCTAGAAACCACTGGATCATTCAGTTCCCACAGAGGGGCTGCCCAGGCTAAAGCTTCACCGGAGAGGAGGGAAATGATATAGGCTACCTTTGCCCTATCAGACAGAAAGTTTTGAGGCTGAAGCTCAAAATGAATCGTGCATTGGCTAAGGAACCCTCTGCAGGCCTTGGAGTCCCCAGAGAAACGGAACGGAGCTGGCAGTGTTAGTGAGTGTGTGGCTGCGACTGGTGCGATAGGTACCACCGCTGGTTGTACTTGAGGTTGCGGATTCGGGGTTCCCAAGGAGGCCTGAAGCTGCTCGAATCGAGAAGCCAGATCCTGGAGGAATCGCATCACCTGAGTCTGATTCGATTCCTGGGTTTCAAGTCTGTGGACTATGCCCCGCAATGGATCATCCGCGGGGATCGGGATGTCAGCCGGGTCCATGGCTGATCAAACTGTCAAGGTCACCTGTGGCCAGGTGACAGATGCACACCGTAGGGGGACAGGAGTGCACCGCAAGGTAGTGAACCCTATGGCTGACTGCTGCGGATAGGAAACTGGGTGGTTGTGGAAAGCGGGACCAGAGGAGCACAACCGGGATCCTAACGGAAGCTAGAGCCAAGATTCCCCAGGGTGCCGAGTCTAAGACCCAGCAGGTCTTCTCCAGGGCCTCTAGTGGTGAGGATGTTATGCTGCAGGCTGGGACCAGGTCGCGGCCCCTGGAGTTTCCTAGCTCACGCCCCGTAGGATAAGGGGAAAAGAGGGGAAGCAGCAGCACAAGATATGAGAGAACCGAATAACAAGCTGAAGGTCAGGGGCCACAAGCAGACAAGGATAACGAAAGAACGAGCCGAAGGTCAAGGGTCACGAGCAGACAGGGATAGTCGGGGACAAGCCAATAACGTAACAGAGAGACAGACGTAGCACACGCCAGGCAGGAACCCAAACACACAATGCCTAACAAACACGTTGATCAGCCAAGCAGGCTTGCAGTGCACAGGTTAATATAGTGTTCTGTGATAGGGCCTGGGGTGGAGTCAGGCTGGGAGGAGATTATAAAGGAAGCCAGGTGAAAGGGCTCAGGCCTCTAAGATGAACACATGGGAAGGAAGGTAAGCTGACAGACAAACACTACTGCATATCCATGACAGGAAGGCAAATTCTCTCCTGTAAGAGTTAATATGGGAAAAAAAGTGTCTCCTCTACACTGATTCTTTATCACCAATTCTTGTTTCAATAAAAAACCCAAATTTTCAAAAAACATTTGTCATTAGGACGGAAAGTGAGGTGAACTGTTCTGAACAGGTGCACACTGCACAGACAGCAAAACAAATGTTACAGGGGTGATAACCCTTCCCTATGTTTTCCAAAAAGCTTAAAAATATATTTTTTGGCTGGAGCTACACTTAAACAATGTACCTGTTCAAAATTACAAACAGATTCTACATAAGAACAAACCTACAGTCCCTGTCTTGTATGCACCGCCTGTATACGGCTGTTCAGAGTATATAGGGCCTTTTTTATTTTGTATGCGGGGTTCCCCTTAATATCCATACAAGACCCAAAGGGGCTGGTAATGGGCTGGGGTGGGGGGGGGGTGATGGGGTAGCTATGCCATTTTTCTTAAAGATTTTCATCCATATTACCGGGACCAGACATTACATTAGAGCCGCAAGCAGTTTTAAATGGCTTTTTTTCCTTTAGAAATGTAATTTTGTGCAGGGACAGTTCTAAACACGGGAAACACGTGGCACTTCACAGGCATACTTTAGACACCCCCCAGGTACGATATTTAAAGGAATATTTGACTTTTTTTTTTCACTTTATGCATCATTAAAATGACTGCTCCAGAAAAACGGCAGTTTTTAAAACTTATTTTTGCATTGATACATGTCCCCTGGTGCAGAACCCGGGTTCCCAAACCCTTTTTAGGACAATAACATGCATAATAGTCGTTATAATTAGCACTTTAGATTTCGAACGTTCGCATCCATTGTATTTAATAGGGTTCTAAAGTTCGTGCAAACTTTCGGTCCGTTCGCGGGTTCTGGTGCGAACCGAACCCGGGGGTGTTCGGCTCATCACTACTCAGGACTATTGCCCTGAGTGCCAGTGACACCCAGTGGTGGCAGCAGTAAACAGCAGCAACCCCAAACCTGGGGGAAACCAAGTGAAAAAAAACTACAAATTGGCTCGGGGGAAAACTACCACCCAGGAGAACTAAACTTACAAGACACCTCTGAGAACACTTGGGTGGGAAGAAAAGCACACCTGGTGTCCAGAAATTTTTGAAAATGTAAACATGTGAGTCAACATGTGAGCGTTAGGGTAAAGGTCTACTCAGGCATCAGGGCTCCAGACTTTGCCAGACATCTCCTCTATCCAAGGGAGTGCAAGGGTCATCTGAAGGTTGACACCGATCCCCATCCATCTTCTGGCTCTCCACCTGTGGTGCTGTACCCTCCTCAACCAGGCGAGGCAACATGAGCACTCAAACAGGCTTCTGGTCTACTCAACACAAATTACTGCACACCTCCCCTGGCTGAAGCTCGGGAGGAATAGACCTCACCATGGCCACCCCCCCAAACATTTCTATCTTCTCCTAGCATGGACCATTGGCCATGGACCTCCTAGACCAGTGGCGGCAGCAGTGAACAGCAGCAACCCCAAACCTGGGGGTAAACCAGGGGGGGGGGGTTAAAAATTGGCTTGGGGGAAAACTACTACCCAAGAGAACTAAACTTACAAGACACCTCTGAGAACACTTGGGTGGGAAGAAAAGAGCGCCCGGTGTCCAGAAATTGCAATTTTTGATGTAGGGTTCATAAAACATTTATTGAAAATGTAAACATGTGAGCCATCATATTTTGTGGGATCGGACTCCCCCATCGTTCCCCTGAAATGCGCTGGCTTGATGTACAGGTTTACATTTTAAAGTGGTTGTAAACCCACTTTGTAAACAAACACCTACAGGTAAGCCTAGATTAAGGCTTACCTGTAGGTGCAAGAAATATCTCCTAAACCTACACGGTTTAGGAGATATTTGCAAAAAAAGACATGCACGATGTCTACGGCGCATGCGCGCCGTAGACAACGGTGCATTCACAGGGTTAATCCCATTCACAATTCCGGCTCTGCCGGAATAGACAGCTCCCGCGCGCATGCGCGGAGTGATGTCTTCGCCGCTCCGGCCAATCACAGCGCCGCAGCGGCGCTGTGATTGGCTGGAACGGCGATACCCGGAAGTAACCTTCCGGGTATCTGAGGAGCGATGGCTGCGGACGGAGCGGGGGACGAGGGTGGCTTCGGGGGTCCCGATCTAAGGTAAGTGATGCATAATGAGCTAGTATGCTAGTCATACTAGCTCATTATGGCTTTGTCTTGCAGGTAATTAAAAAAAAAAAAATTATCTGGGTTTACAACCGCTTTAAATAAATGTTTTATGCACCCAACCTCAAACGTTCCAATTCTATGGACACCAGGCACTTCTTCCTTCCCCTGTTGATGCCCCTGTTGAAGTACCATTGTATGAAACGCGTCAGACATTGGCTTACCTGCCCACTTATTGCCCCTTTTTAACTATTTTTGTATGTACTGTGATCACTTTTATATGTCGGTTTTTATAAAACCCTAATTTGACCTGCACTTGGAGCACCTCCTTGATCTTCTTTTTTGCATGTGGGGTTGATTAAGTTGTCCCTTGGAGTTTCCTCCACCCGTCTACCATTTTCCAATTCGGATTGCGATCTTTTCAACGGAGGAGGGGTCCTGCATCATTTGGGAATACTCGTTAAACCCAAAGTCTTCCCCGAGGTTGTGACGTTTGGAGTGGCTTCCGGAGATCCGTTTGGTCCAGTTGGAGAGTTCCGAGAAGGAGTCACCATTGACCACCAGGATTCTATATGCCTTCATGATCTGCCTAATCAGCAGATCCACCAGCTCTGGTAAGAGTATTTCATCCTACTATTGCTCTAGATGCTGATGACCTGCATAGTTACACGTCTGGTTTCAAGACCCTAGCCTTTAGCGGATGATCTTCACAATTTCATTCTTCACTTTTAGGCTATTATTGCTAAAGACGTTTATGTGGACTTGTTTGTTTGCCTTATCATTTTTTGGTTATTCTGAGTTTTTTCTCAATTTCACACATTGGGTTTTTCATTTTAGCGCTGCATCCCTATTCACACTTCTTCCTTCCCACCCAAGTCTTCTAACTGAAACAACCATGAGGCTGTATCTGAATAGGTAGCAGCCGAAGCCCTGAAGAGGGTCCACCACCAGGCACAACCTCCTGGAAGTCTTTTTTTCCTCACTGCCCACACAACCACCCACCCATGACCAGTGACTGATCCGGTCAGTCCAGCGCGGTCTCCAGACCAAACTAAGACACCTCCGAGGACAGAGTGGCTACAGGATCCTGCTTATTTATTTCCACACAAAACTCGCACATCTTTCACCCAAAATTCACCATTTTTCTTTCTAATTGGTTTCATATGGAAAAATGTCGTAAATTTGGCGTAAAAATTGTGTAAAAACATAAACAGAGCCGAATATTACCAAATTCCCTTATTTGGTGGAGATTTGTGTGATATTAGGGAATTATTGCGCCGATGCTGCCCCCTTCCTGCGAATTATTTCTAAAAAGTGAGAATTGATCTGCCCATAGATACAGTACAAACACCTCCATCATTAAGGGAATATATATAAAAAAAATCCAGTCACATGCGTTATTTTTACCGGAATTTACCCCTCAGGGTGCGACTTTTTAATTGATGTTTCCATGTCACCCCCAGTATATCGTTTATGATTAATGTTTCATGCTTTTGATTTTATATTTAGATACAAATATTTAGTAACATTTGTTAATTAGATTTCGTGGTGTCAGAAAACAAAAAAAAAATTATATTTGAAGTACGCCAACGCTCTTTGCGTTAATCACATTAGACTGGACGCGATTTCCCAGAATACCGCAGTGGTACCAAAGGTAATTGGCTATTTACAGCTCCGTAAACGCGCAACGTACTTCTAATGTAGCAATGGCCTGGGGAAATCATACAACTTTGCATAATTGGCGGTATAATTACTCACTATTTAGTAAATAAACCCCCATCTTTTTGGAAACATCATTTATATTAATAAGGAGTCAATGTCAGGGATTGACTAAAATTTATTTGGAGATGGTGGAGGGAAAAGTCGCTATAAATTAAAGCAATTAGAGAAATGTTTCATCGATGAAGTACAACTTGGGTTAAAAATGTTAAATTTGTATTCTACGAATGCAAAAAAAATAAAAAAAAATAATTGTGAACGGAATGGTTTTTATTGCATAAGAGGCATGTTGGGATTGATTTGCTAAAGGCAAATAGGCTTCTCATTTTGCAATGGAACTTTTCTCTAGCTTGGTGAATGAGTTAAAATTTCACTTTGCAAAGAATATCCAATCACGTGCATAGAAATAATAATAAAAAAAAAAAAAAAAAAACATTTTTGCTTGCGCATGATTGGATGATGAAAGTGACTAGACACGTGCACTGCCGAAAGACGTGTTTGTTTTCGTTACAATCGTTTTTTTTTGTTTTGTTTTTTCGGGTCATTCGTTATGATCGCAATTCGTAAATTTGAAATACGAAAATTTAAAAGAATAACTAACTAATAATAATAACAATTAAATTATAAGTATTGGAATTTTCTTTCAAATTTGGCTGTTAGTAAATGTAACTAATATGAATTTATCCGAAGTTACGAATTACCCGAAATAACAAATGCCGCATCTAAACGAATGGAACGGAATGAATTAATAATAAATAATAATAATAATAATAATAATAAAACGTTTCTATTACTATTAGACCCCTTTCACACTGGGGCATTTTTCAGGCGCTTTAAGGCTAAAAATAGCGCCTGTAAAGTGCCTGAAAAACGAGGGGCTTTCACACTGAGGCGATGTGCTGGCAGGACGTTAAAAAAACTCCTGTAAGCAGCATCTTTGGAGTGGTGTATACACTGCTCCTCCACCGCTCCTAAAGCGCCCCTGCCTATGGAGTTAATGGGGAGCGCCGCTGCAGGGGGGGAGAGAAGAGGAGGAGGGAGGTAGGAGAGAGAGAGGGGGAGAGGGGAGAGGGGGAGAGAGAGAGAGGGGGGAGAGAGAGAGAGGGGAGAGAGAGGGGAGAGAGAGAGAGGGGAAGAGAGAGGGGGAGAGAGAGGGGGAGAGAGAGGGGGAGAGAGGGGGGAGAGAGGGAGAGAGAGAGGAAGAGAGTGGTAGGGGGAGAGAGAGGGAATGGAGAGGGAAGAGAGAGGGGGGAGAGAGGGGGAGATAGGGGGAGAGAGAGGGGAGGGGGAGAGAGGGGGAAAGAGAGGTG